>CP136054.1:466575843-467175843 GCA_032464435.1 Aegilops umbellulata | reverse complement strand
ACTCTATGGGTGTTCGATTCATCACAATGTAACTAGATTATTGACTCTAGTGCAAGTGGGAGACTGTTGGAAATATGCCCAAGATGCAATAATAAAAGCATTATTATTATATTTCCTTATTCATGATAATTGTATTTATTCGTGCTATAATTGTGTTATCCGGAAATCGTAATACATGTGTGAATAACAGACAACAAACATGTCCCTAGTGAGCCTCTAGTTGACTAGCTCGTTGATCGACAGATAGTCATGGTTTCCTGACTATGGACATTGGATGTCATCGATAACGGGATCACATCATTAGGAGAATGATGTGATGGACAAGACCCAATCTTAACATAGCATAAGATCGCATAGTTCGTTTGCTAGAGTTTTCCAATGTCAAGTATCCTTTCCTTAGACCATGAGATCATGTAACTCCCGGATACCGTAGGAGTGCTTTGGGTGTGCCAAACGTCACAACGTAACTGGGTGACTATAAAGGTATACTACGGGTATCTCTGAAAGTGTCTGTTGGGTTGACATGGATCGAGACTGGGATTTGTCACTCCGCTTGACGGAGAGGTATCACCGGGCCCTCTCGGTAATGCATCATCACAATGAGCTCAATGTGATCAAAGTGTTTGATCACGGGATCATGCATTACGGTACGAGAAAAGTGACTTGCCGGTAACGAGATTGAACGAGGTATTGGGATACCGACGATCAAATCTCGGGCAAGTAAAATACCGATTGACAAAGGGAATCGTATACGGGATTAATTGAATCCTCGACATCATGGTTCATTCGATGAGATCATCGTGGAGCATGTGGGAGCCAACATGGGTATCCAGATCCCGCTGTTGGTTATTGCCCGAGAGCTATCTCGGTCATGTCTGCATGTCTCCCGAACCCGTAGGGTCTACACACTTAAGGTTCGGTGACGCTAGGGTTGTGAAGATATGTATATGCAGTAACCCGAATGTTGTTCGGAGTCCCGGATGAGATCCCGGACGTCACGAGGAGTTTCGGAATGGTCCGGAGGTAAAGATTTATATATGGAAAGTCATCATACGGACATCGGGACAAGTTTCGGGGTTATCGGTATTGTACCGGGACCACCGGAGGGTCCCGGGGGGTCCACCGGGTGGGGCCACCTATCCCGGAGGGCCCCATGGGCCGTATGAGGGAGGGAACCAGCCCATAGTGGGCTGGTGCGCCAACCCCCCCAAGGGCCCATGCGCCTAGGGTTTGGGGGGGAAACCCTAAAGGGGGCGCCCCCTTGCTTGGGGGGCAAGCCCCCCTTCCTGGCCGCCCCCCCTAGGAGATTCTATCTCCTAGGGCCGGCGCCCCCCAAGGGGTTATATAAAGGGGGGAGGGGAGGGGGGCTGACCACCCGATGCCCTGGCGCCTCCCTCTCCCTCTCCAACATCTCCTCCTCCTCCGTAAGAGCTCGGCGAAGCCCTGTCGGAGTACTACGGTTCCACCATCACCACGCCGTCGTGCTGCTGCTGGAGTCTTCTTCCCCAACCTCTCCTTTGCCTTGCTGGATCAAGAAGAAGGAGACGTTACGCTGACCGTACGTGTGTTGAACGCGGAGGTGCCGTGCTTTCGGTGCTAGGATCTCCGGTGATTTGGATCACGGTGTGTACGAATACTTCATCCCCGTTCGTTGAATGCTTCCGCTCGCGATCTACAAAGTGGTATGTAGATGCAATCTCTCTCTCCCATGACTCGTTGCTAGATGAACTCATAGATGGATCTTGGTGAAAGCGTAGGAAAATTTTTGTTTTCTGCAACGTTACCCAACACATGGTTGTAGTAGCCACCTATGTAAGTGGATGTTTAATTTGATTATGCAAGCATGTCCTTATACGTGTGTGTGTGTGTATATATATATTGTTGTTGTTATGTATGCAATCCCATCGCACAACACACACGTCTTGTTAAGTTGAACCGTTTCCATTCTCTTGTGTCAACGCAAACAGTTCGCCCGAGTGAACCGCATGCCGTATATCGCACACACATTCATCTGGCTGACCATTTCTTTTGTGTTGCCTAATCACAAACAGTTCATCCGAGTGAACCGTATGTTGTACATCGCACACACCTTCATCTAGCTGCCCGTTTCTTTTGTTCCTCCTCATCGAAAACGGTTAATTTAACTGAACCGTATGCCCTAAATCACACACGCAACTAAACTCTAAATCGTATTTGATGCGTCCTCCATCGCAAATGTTTTGCACCTTTTTGACGGTTTTTTACACCACCGTTTGCGATTATGGCATTGCACACAGTTTCGTCGAAGGGTCTCTAATTGTAGTGCCGCGTTAAGAGCATCCTGCAGTAGTGGCTGCACGAGAACAGTTCTGTCAGTGAACACATACTTGCTACTTCTTGAGCTTGCGTTGGTTTTTCCCTTGAAGAGCAAAGGGTGATGCAGCAAAGTAGAGATAAGTATTTTCCTCAGTTAAGAACCAAGATATCAATCCAGTTGGAGATACAAACAAGTCTCCAATCTATGCACCTGCACAAATAATGAAACAGTTGCACCCAACGCGATAAAGGGGTTTTCAATCCCTTCACGATCACTTGCAAAGGTGAGATCTCATAGAGATAGATATAAAAGATCTCTAAAATGTAAAACAAAATAAAAGTAAATAAAACTCATCGAGGTATTTTTGGGGTTTTTTGGTTTATAGATCTAAAAATATATGATGGAAAATAGACCCGGGGGCTATAGGTTTCACTAGAGGCTTCTCACTTGAAGGAAAATAATATGATGGGTGAACAAATTACCGTCGAGCAATTAATAGAAAAGCGCAAAGGTACGATGATATCCAAGGCAATGATTATGAATATAGGCATCACGTCCATGCCAAGTAGACCAAAATGATTCTGCATCTACTACTATTACTCCACACATCGACCGACTCCTGCGTGCATCTAGAGTATTAAGTTCATAAGAACGGAGTAATGCCTTAAGTAAGATGACATGATGTAGAGGGATAAACTCAAGCCATATGATGAAAACACCATATTTTTACCCTTGGTGGCAACAATACAATACGTGCCTCGCTACCCCTACTTTGTCACTGGGTGAGGACACAACAAGATTGAACTAAGCACCTCCCCCATTACAAGAAACACCAATTTAGCTGGCCAAACAAACCGATAATTCGAAGAGAAATACAAAGATATCAAATCATGCATATAAGAATTTAGAGAAGATTCAAATAATATTCATAGATAAACTGATCATAGATCCAAATTCATTGGATCTCGACAAACACACCGCAAAAGAATATTACATCGGGTATAACTCCAAGAAAATCGAGGAGAACATTGTATTGAGGATCAAAGAGAGAGAAGAAGCCATCTAGCTAATAGCTATGGACCTGTAGGTCTGTGGTAAACTACTCACGCTTCATCGGAAGGACAATCGAGTTGATGTAGAAGCCCTCCGTGATCGAATCCCCCTCCGACAGAGTACCGGAAAATGCCTCCAGATGGGATCTCATGAGGTTAGAGACCTGTGACGATGGAAAATTATTTTTGTGGAGGCTTCTAGTCGTTTGGGAATATTTCTGAATTTATAGGCCAAATATTAGGGTTGGAGTACTCTCGTGGGGCCCACAAGCCAGGGGGTGCCCCCTAGGGCGCTCCCTGAGGGCTTGTGGAGCCCTTGGTACTCTTTTCACTTCCTCTCCCAGTCCTACGTGTGTCTTCTGGTCCAAGAAAAATCATCGTAAAGTTTTATTCCGTTTGGACTCCGTTTGATATTCCTTTTCTATAAAACTCAAAAACAAGGAAAAACAGAAACTGGCACTGGGCTCTGGGTTAATAAGTTAGTCCCAAAAATAATATAAAATAGCATATTAATGCATATAAAACATCCAAAGCAGATAATATAATAGCATGCAACAATAAAAAATTATAGATATGTTGGAGATGTATCAATACTCAAAATGTCTGGGTATCACAATCACTTGACTCAGCTGGGAGTTGATCTCCCAGTTGATAGTGTTATTGACAGAGTTCTTCAATCACTGCCACCAAGCTACAAAGGCTTCGTGATGAACTATAATCTGCAAGGGATGAATAAAACAATTCCTTAGCTCTTCGCAATGCTTAAGGCCACGAAGTTGAAAATCAAGAAGGTGCATCAAGTGTTGATGGTTAACAAGACCACTAGTTTCAAGAAAAAGGGCAAGGGAAAGAAAAGGAACTTGAAGAAGAATGGCAAGCAAGTTGCCACTCCCGGGAAGATGCCCAAAGCTGGACCCAAGCCTAAAACTAAGTGCTTCTACTTCAAAGGGAATGGTCACTTGAAGCGGAACTGCCCCAAATACTTGGCGGATAAGAAGGATGGCAAAGTGAACAAAGGTATATTTGATATACATGTTATTGATGTGTACCTTACTAATGCTCGTAGTAGCGCCTGGGTATTTGATACTGGTTCAATTGCTCATATTTGTAACTTGAAATAGGAGCTGCTGAATAAACGAAGATTAGCTAAGGACGAGGTGACGACGCACGTCGGGAATGGTTCCAAGGTCGATGTGATCGCCGTCGATACGCTACCTCTACACCTACCTTTGGGATTAGTTTTAGACCTCAATAATTGTTATTTGGTGCCAGCGTTGCGCATGAACATTACATCTGGATCTTGTTTATTGCGAGACGGTTATTCATTTAAGTCAGAGAATAATGGTTGTTCTATTTATATGAATAATACCTTTTATGGTCATGCACCCTGGATGAATGGTCTATTCTTGTTGAATCTCCATCGTAGTGATACACATATTCATCATATTGATGCCAAAAGATGCAAAGTTGATAATGATAGTGCAACATACTTGTGGCACTACCATTTAGGTCATATTGGTGTAAAGCGCATGAAGAAACTCCATGCAAATGGGCTTTTGGAATCACTTGATTATGAATCATTTGATACTTGCGAACCATGCATCATGGGCAAGATGACTAAAACTCTGTTCTATGGAACAATGGAGCGAGCTAATGACTTATTGGAAATAATACATACCGATGTATGCGGTCTGATGAGTGTTGAAGCACGCGGCGGGTATCGTTATTTTCTGACCTTCACAAATGATTTGAGAAGGTATGGGTATATCTACTTGATGAAACACAAGTCTAAAACATTTGAAAAGTTCAAATAATTTTAGAGTGAAGTGGAGAATCATCGTAACAAGAAATTAAAGTTTCTACGAACTGATCACGGAGGCGAATATTTGAGTTACGAGTTTGGCCTTCATTTAAAGCGATGTGGAATTGTTTCACAACTCACGCCTCCTGGAACACCACAGTGAAATGGTGCGTCCGAACGTCGTAACCATACTTTATTGGATATGGTGCGTTCTATGATGTCTCTTACCGATTTACCACTATCATTCTGGGGTTATGCTTTAGAGACGGCTGCATTCACGTTAAATAGGGCACCATCAAAATCCGTTGAGACGACACCTTATGAACTGTGGTTTGGCAAGAAACCAAAGTTGTCGTTTCTTAAAGTTTGGGGATGCGATGCTTATGTCAAAAGGCTTGATACGTCTCCAACGTATCTATAATTTTTAATTGCTCCATGCTATATTATCAACTGTTTTGGACTATATTGGGCTTTATTTTCCACTTTTATATTACTTTTGGGACTAACCTATTAACCGGAATATCAAACAGAGTCCAAACGGAATGAAACCTTTGGGAACATGATATTCTCATCAGATATGATCCAGGAGACTTGGACCCTCTGTCAAGAAAGCCACGAGGCGGTCCCGAGGGTGGAGGGCGCGCCCCCTGCCTCGTGGGCACCTGGAAGCTCCACCGATGTACTCCTTCCACCTATATATACCTACGTACCCCCAAACGATTAGATAGGGAGCCAAAAACCTAATTCCACCGCCGAAACCTTCTGTACCCACGAGATCCCATCTTGGGGCCTGTTTCGAAGCTCCGCCGGAAGGGGAATCGATCACGGAGGGCTTTTACATCAACACCATAGCCCCTCCGATGAAGTGTGAGTAGTTTACCTCAGACCTTCGGGTCCATAGTTAGTAGCTAGATGGCCTCTTCTCTCTTTTTGGATCGCAATACAATGTTCTCCCCCTCTCTCGTGGAGATCTATTCGATGTAATCTTCTTGTTGCGGTGTGTTTGTTGAGACCGATGAATTGTGGTTTTATGATCAAGATTATTTATGAGCAATATTTGAATCTTCTCTGAATTCTTTTATGTATGATTGGTTATCTTTGCAAGTCTCTTCGAATTATCAGTTTGGTTTGGCCTACTAGATTGGTTTTTCTTGCAATGGGAGAAGTGCTTAGCTTTGGGTTCAATCTTGCGGTGTCCTTTCCCGGTGACAGTAGGGGCAGCAAGGCACGTATTGTATTATTGCCATCGAGGATAACAAGATGGGGTATTTATCATATTGCATGAATTTATTCCTCTACATCATGTCATCTTGCTTAAGGCGTTACTATGTTTTCGTTAACTTAATACTCTAGATGCATGCTGGATAGCGGTCGATGAGTGGAGTAATAGTAGTAGATGCAGGCAGGAGTCGATCTACTTGTCTCGGACGTGATGCCTATATACATGATCATACCTAGATATTCTCATAACTATGCTCAATTCTGTCAATTGCTCAACAGTAATTTGTTCACCCACCGTAGAAATACTTATGCTCTTGAGAGAAGCCACTAGTGATACCTATGGCCCCAGGTCTATTCTCATCATATCAATCTCCAATCACTTTATTATTGCTTTGCTTTTTTACTTTCCCTTTTATTGTACTTTGCATCTTTATACCAAAAATACCAAAAATATTATCTATCATCTCTATCAGATCTCACTCTCGCAAGTGACCGTGAAGGGATTGACAACCCCTAATCGCATTGGTTGCATTGAGCTATTGTTTTTGTGTAGGTACGAGGGACTCGCGCGTAGCCTCCTACTGGATTGATACCTTGGTTCTCAAAAACTGAGGGAAATACTTACACTACTTTGCTGCATCATCCTCTCCTCTTCGGGGAAATCCAACGCAGTGCTCAAGAGGTAGCAAGAACAATTTCTGGCGCCGTTGCCGGGGAGGTCTACGAAAAAGTCAACATACCAAGTACCCATCACAATCCCTATCTCTCGCACTACATTATTTGCCATTTGCCTCTCGTTTTCCTCTCCCCCACTTCACCCTTGCCGTTTTATTCACCCTCTCTTTTCCGTTTGCCTTTTTCTCGCTTGCTTGTCGTTATGTCTGAAATTGGGGAAATTATTGCCGATATGGACAATAATAATAACATGGAAAATTCTGATGCTCCTGCTGAAGAACCCCCTACCTTGCATACAAAAAGATTTCGAATTGGTAGTGGTAATATTATTGGAAAAGGAGTTATTCAAGATTTCTTTACTTGTGACGGTGCTTTGCCTTCTATGGGCAGTTCTATTCTCCATAGAACTAGTAGTCTTGCAGACGCTATTGCCATGCTTATCGTTGAACTTGAAAGGCAATTTATGCATATGCATCCTTCCATACAAAGGATTTTCCTAGAATTTTCTAATATCGAGCATTCCTCTGTTAAGCGTGCCGCTACAATCTTTTTGGCTCATGAATTTAGACTTATAATAAAAGAAGCCAAAGAAATCTTTGCGTATTATAGGGTGGACGCTGGCCGTCCTCCCATAGAATCTATCCTCTTTGATCAAGAAGAAATAATGCGTTTTCAATCTATTGACTGTGTTGCTTTCAATGAAAATCTTAGAAAAAGGTGCCAACCAATATTTTAATTGATAGAATCTCTGAACTTAATGATGATTTGGCTATTCGAAATAATGAGCTAGGATACTATCTTGAGTATAGGCTCACAAGGTTCTGTCAAAAGAATGCTTATAATGATGAATTGGTTGTGCAATACGAAGGGCCGAAAGAGGAACCTATACCTCCTAAAATTGATCTTGGGGATTTTTTACCTATTAAATTTAGCCCTTTTGATTACTTTTGCTTGCCTCAAAGAAAAATTGCTGCCGAACGTAGGGAGTATGAAATGAGTTTCACCGATCTATCTTATTACTACGGCACTAACTAGATCTATCCTTGCTTCTATGCCTAGCTAGGGGCGTTAAACGATAGCGCTTGTTGGGAGGCAACCCAATTTTATTTTAGTTTTTTTGTTTTTGCTTCTGTTTAGGAATAAATAATCCATCTACCTTCTGTTTAGATGTGGTTTTATCTTTAATTAGTGTTTGTGCCAAGTTAAACCTATAGGATCTTCTTGATGATAGTTATTTGATCTTGCTGTTATTTCTAGAAACTTTCTGTTCACGAAAACAATTATTAACAATCACCAGAACGAGATAAAATAGTGATTCCAATTACTGCTGATCAATAAACAAATTGCCTAGGTCTTCCTATTTTGGCTGATTTTTTGGAGTTCCAGAAGTTTGCGTTAGTTACAGATTACTACAGTCTGTTCTGTTCTTGACAGATTCTGTTTTTTCGTGTGTTGTTTGCTTATTTTGATGAATCTATGGCTAGTAAAATAGTTTATAATCCATAGAAAAGTTGGAATAAAGTAGGTTTAACACCAATATAAATAAAGAATTAGTTCATTATAGTACCTTGAAGTGGTCTTTTGTTTTCTTTCGCTAACAGAGCTCACGAGATTTCTGTTGAGTTTTGTGTTGTGAAGTTTTCAAGTTTTGGGTGAAATCTTTTGATGGATTATGGAACAAGGAGTGGCAAGATCCTAAGCTTGGGGATGCCCATGGCACCCCAAAGATAATCCAAGAACACCAAAAAGTCAAAGCTTGGGTATGCCCCGGAAGGCATCCCCTCTTTCGTCTACTTCCGTCGGTAATTTTACTTGGAGCTATATTTTTATTCACCACATGATATGTGTTTTGCTTGGAGCGTCTTGTATTATTTGAGTCTTTGCTTTTTAGTTTACCACAATCATCTTTGCTGTACACACCTTTTGAGAGAGCCATACATGAATTGGAATTTGATAGAATACTCTATGTGCTTTACTTATATCTTTTGAGCTTTATAGTTTTGCTCTAGTGCTTCACTTATATCTTTTAGAGCACGGTGGTGGATTTGTTTTATAGAAACTATTGATCTCTCATGCTTCACTTAGATTATTTTGAGAGTCTTAAATAGCATGGTAAATTGCTTAATAATAATATGCTTGGTATTCAAGATTTGTAAAATTAAGCTTTTGAGTGCGTTGAATACTAAGAAAAGTTTGATGCTTGATAATTGTTTTGAGATATGAAGATGGTGATATTAGAGTCATGCTAGTTGAGTAGTTGTGAATTTGAGAAATACTTGTGTTAAAGTTTGTGATTCCCGTAGCATGCACGTAGGGTGAACCGTTATGTGATGAAGTCGGAGCATGATTTATTTATTGATTGTCTTCCTTATGAGTGGCGGTCGGGGACGAGCGATGGTCTTTTCCTACCAATCTATCCCCCTAGGAGCATGCGCGTAATACTTTGCTTTGATAACTTCTAGATTTTTGCAATAAGTATATGAGTTTTTTATGACTAATGTTGAGTCCATGGATTATACACATTTTTCCCATCCTTCCACCATTGCTAGCCTCTCTAATACCGCGCACCTTTCCCCGGTATCATACACCCACCATATACCTTCCTCAAAACAGCCACCATACCTACCTATCATGGCATTTCCATAGCCATTCCAAGATATATTGCCATGCAACTTTCCACCGTTCCATTTATTATGACACGCTCCATCATTGTCATATTGCTAGCATGATCATGTAGTTGACATCATATTTGTGGCAAAGCCACCGTTCGTAATTCTTTCATACATGTCACTCTTGATTCATTGCATATCTCGGTACACCGCCGGAGGCATTCTCATAGAGTCGTATTTTGTTCTAAGTATTGAGTTGTAATTGTTGAGTTGTAAGAAAAATAAAAGTGTGATGATCATCATTTTTAGAGCATTGTCCCAAGTGAGGAAAGGATGATGGAGACTATGATTCCCCCACAAGTCGGGATGAGACTCCGGACGAAAAATAAAAAAAAGAACGAAAAAAAGAGGCCATAAAAAAAGAGAAAAGGCCCAAATAAAAAAAAGAAAAAAACTGAGAGAAAAAGAGAGAAGGGACAATGTTACTATCCTTTTACCACACTTGTGCTTCAAAGTAGCACCATGATCTTCATGATAGAGAGTCTCTCATTTTGTGACTTTCATATACTAGTGGGAATCTTTCATCATAGAACTTGGCTTGTATATTCCAATGATGGGCTTCCTCAAATTGCTCTAGGTCTTCGTGAGCAAGCGAGTTGGATGCACACCCAGTTAGTTTCTTTTTTTGAGCTTTCATATACTTATAGATCTAGTGCATCCGTCGCATGGCAATCCCTACTCACTCACATTGATATCTATTGATGGGCATCTCCATAGCCCGTTGATACGCCTAGTTGATGTGAGACTATCTTCCCCTCTTTTTATCTTCTCCACAACCACCATTCTATTCCACATATAGTGCTATATCCATGGCTCACGCTCATGTATTGCGTGAAGATTGAAAAAGTTTTGAAAATGTTAAAGTATGAACCAATTGCTTGCCTTGTCATCGGGGTTCCGCATGATTTAAATACTTTATGTGGTGAAGATAGAGCATAGCCAGAATATATGGTTTTGTAGGGATAAATTTCTTTGGCCATGTTATTTTGAGAAGACATAATTGCTTTGTTAGTATGCTTGAAGTATTATTATTTTTATTTCAATATGAACTTTTGTCTTGAATCTTTCGGATCTGAATATTCATACCACAATTAAGAAGATTTACATTGAAGTTATGCCAAGTAGCACTCCGCATCAAAAATTCTCTTTTTATCACTTACCTACTCGAGGACGAGCAGGAATTAAGCTTGGGGATGCCTGATACGTCTCCAACGTATCTATAATTTTTGATTGCCCCATGCTATTGTTGGGGAACGTAGTAATTTCAAAAAATTTCCTACGCACACGCAAGATCATGGTGATGCATAGCAACGAGAGGGAAGAGTGTTGTCTACGTACCCTCGTAGACCGAAGCGGAAGCGTTGACGCAACGTAGAGGAAGTAGTCGTACGTCTTCCCGATCCGACCGATCCAAGCACCGTTACTCCAGCACCTCCGAGTTCTTGGCACACGTTCAGCTCGATGACGCACCCCTAGCTCCGATCCAGCAAAGCTTCGGGGAGGAGTTCCGTCAGCACGGCGGCGTGGTGACAATCTTGATGTTCTACCGGCGCAGGGCTTCGCCTAAGCACTGCAACGATATATTCGAGGTGGAATATGGTGGAGGGGGGCACCGCACACGGCTAAGGAACGATCACGAAGATCAACTTGTGTGTCCATGGGGTGCCCCCTGCCCCCGTATATAAAGGAACAAGGGAGGAAGGAGGCCGGCCCTAGGTTTGGGCGCGCCAGGGGAGTCCTACTCCCACCGGGAGTAGGATTCCACCTTTCCTAGTCCAACTAGGTCAAGGGGGGAAAGAGGGGAAGAGGGGAAGGAAGGGAGAGAGGGGCCGCGCCCCAAACCCCTTGTCCAATTCGGACTGGGCTTGGGAGGGGCGCGCGCCACCTCCTGGTCCTTCCCACTAAGGCCCATCAAGGCCCATTGCTTCTTCCTCGTATTCCCGTAACTCCTCGGTACCTCCAAAAATACCCGAACCACTCAGAACCCTTCCGATGTCCGAATATAGTCGTCCAATATATCGATCTTTACGTCTCGACCATTTCGAGACTCCTCGTCATGTCCCCGATCTCATCCGGGACTCCGATCTCCTTCGGTACATAAAAACTCATAAACTCATAATAACTGTCATCGTAACCTTAAGCGTGCGGACCCTACGGTTCGAGAACAATGTAGACATGACCGAGACACATCTCCGGTCAATAACCAATAGCGGGACCTGGATGCCCATATTGGCTCCTACATATTCTACGAAGATCTTTATCGGTCAGACCGCATAACAACATACGTTGTTCCCTTTGTCCATCGGTATGTTACTTGCCTGAGATTCGATCGTCGGTATCCAATACCTAGTTCAATCTCGTTACCGGCAAGTCTCTTTACTCATTCTGTAATACATCATCCCGCAACTAACTCATTAGTTGCAATGCTTGCAAGGCTTAAGTGATGTGCATTACCGAGAGGGCCCAGAGATACCTCTCCCACAATTGGAGTGACAAATCCTAATCTCGAAATACGCCAACCCAACATCTACCTTTGGTGACACCTGTAGTACTCCTTTATAATCACCCAGTTACGTTGTGACGTTTGGTAGCACCCAAAGTGTTCCTCCGGCAAACGGGAGTTGCATAATCTCATAGTCAAAGGAACATGTATAAGTCATGGATAAAAGCAACAGCAACATACTAAACGATCGGGTGCTATGCTAATGGAATGGGTCATGTCAATCAGATCATTCAACTAATGATGTGACCTTGTTAATCAAATGACAACTCCTTTGTCCATGGTTAGGAAACTTAACCATCTTTGATTAACAAGCTAGTCAAGTAGAGGCATACTAGTGACACTCTGTTTGTCTATGTATCCACACATGTATTATGTTTCCAGTTAATACAATTCTAGCATGAATAATAAACATTTATCATGACATGTAAGGAATTAAATAATAACTTTATTATTGCCTCTAGGGCATATTTCCTTCAGTCTCCCACTTGCACTAGAGTCAATAATCTAGGTCACATCACCATGTGATTAACTCACATCACCATGTGATTAACTCGATAGTTCACATCATCATGTGATTAACACCCATTGTTCACATCGCCATGTGACCAACACCCAAAGGGTTTGCTAGATTCAGTAATCTAGTTCACATCGCTATGTGATTAACACCCAAAGAGTACTACGGTGTGATCATGTTTTGTTTGTGAGAGAAGTTTAGTCAACGGGTCTGCCACATTCAGATCCGTTATGTATTTTGCAATTTTCTATGTCTACAATGCTCTGCACGGAGCTACTCTAGCTAATTGCTCCCACTTACAATATGTATCTAGATCGAGACTTAGAGTTATCCAGATCGGTGTCAAAACTTGCATCGACGTAACCCTTTACGACGAACCTTTTGTCACTTCCATAATCGAGAAACATATCCTTATTCCACTAAGGATAATTTTGACCGCTGTCCAGTGATCTACTCCTAGGTCACCATTGTTCTCCCTTGCTTAACTCAGTGTAGGGTATACAATAGATCTGGTAAACAGCATGGCATACTTTATAGAACCTATGGCCGAGGCATAGGGAATGACTTTCATTCTCTTTCTATCTTCTGCCGTGGTCAGGCTTTGAGACTTACTCAATTTCACACCTTGTAACACAGGAAAGAACTCTTTCTTTGACTGTTCCATTTTGAACTACTTCAAAATCCTGTCAAGGTATGTACTCATTGAAAAAACTTATCAAGCGTCTTGATCTATCTCTATAGATATTGATGCTCAATATGTAAGCAGCTTTACCGAGGTCCTTCTTCGAAAAACTTCTTTCAAACACTCCTTTATGCTTTGCAGAATAATTCTACATTATTTCCGATCAACAATATGTCATTTACATATACTTATCAGAAATGCTGTAGTGCTCCCACTCACTTTCTTGTAAATACAGGCTTCACCGCAAGTCTGTATAAAACTATATGCTTTGATCAACTCATCAAAGCGTATATTCCAACTCCGAGATGCTTGCACCAGTCCATAGATGGATCGCTGGAGCTTGCACATTTTGTTAGCACCTTTAGGATTGACAAAACCTTCTGGTTGCATCATATACAACTCTTCTTTAATAAATCCATTAAGGAATGCAGTTTTGTTTTATCCGTTTGCCAGATTTCATAAAATGCGGCAATTGCTAACATGATTCGGACAGACTTAAGCATAGATACGAGTGAGAAACTCTCATCATAGTCAACACCTTGAACTTGTCGAAAACCCTTTTTGCGACAATTCTAGCTTTGTAGATAGTAACACTACTATCATCGTCCGTCTTCCTCTTGAAGATCCATTTATTTTCTATGGCTTGCCGATCATCGAGCAAATCCACCAAAGTCCATACTTTGTTTTCATATATGGATCAAATCTCAGATTTTATGGCCTCAAACCATTTCGCGGAATCTGGGCTCATCATCGCTTCCTCATAGTTCGCAAGTTCATCATGGTCTAGTAACATGACTTCCAGAACAGGATTACCGTACCACTCTGGTGCGGATCTCACTCTGGTTTACTTACGAGATTCGGTAGTAACTTGATCTTGAAGTTAGATGATCATTATCATTAGCTTCCTTACTAATTGGTGTAGTAGTCACAAGAACAGATTTCTGTGATGAACTACTTTCCAATAAGGGAGAAGGTACAATTACCTTATCAAGTTTTCTACTTTCCTCCCACTCACTTCTTTCGAGAGAATCTCCTTCTCTAGAAAGGATCCATCTTTAGCAACGATTTTGCCTTTTGGATCTGTGATAGAAAGTGTACCCAACAATCTCCTTTGGGTATCCTATGAAGACACATTTCTCCGATTTGGTTCGAGCTTATCATGATGAAACTTTTTCACATAAGCATCGCAACTCCAAACTTTAAGAAACAACAACTTTGGTTTCTTGCCAAACCACAGTTCATACGGTGTCGTCTCAACGGATTTAGATGGTGCCCTTTTTAATGTGAATGCAGCTGTCTCTAATGCATAAACCTCAAAACGATAGTGGTAGATCGGTAAGAGACATCATAGATCGCACTATATCTAATAAAGTACGGTTATGATGTTCGGATACACCATTACACTGTGGTGTTCCAGGTGGCACGATTTTGTGAAACTATTCCACATTGTTTTAACTAAAGACCAAACTCGTAACTCAAATATTTGTCTCTGCGATCAGATCGTAGAAACCTTATTTTCTTGTCACGATGATTTTTCACTTCACTCTGAAATCCTTTTGAACTTTTCAAATGTTTCAGACTTATGTTTCATCAAGTAGATATACCCATATCTGCTCAAATCATCTGTGAAGGTCAGAAAATAATGATACCTGCTGCAAGCCTTAATATTCATTGGACACATACATCAGTATGTATGATTTCCAACAAATCTGTTGCTTGCTTCATTGTTCCGGAGAACGGCGTTTTAGTCATCTTGCCCAAGAGGCATGGTTCGCAAGCATCAAGTGATTCATAATCAAGTGATTCCAAAATCCCATCAACATGGAGTTTCTTCATGCGCTTTACACCAATATGACCTAAACGGCAGTGCCACAAATAGGTTGCACTATCATTATTAACTTCGCATCTTTTGGTTTCAATATTATGAATATGTGTATCACTACGATCGAGATCCAATGAACTATTTTCATTGGGTGTGTATGTCCATAAAAGGTTCTATTCATGTAAACAGAACAACAATTGTTCTCTAACTTAAATGAATAATCGTATTGCAATAAACATGATCAAATCATATTTATGCTCAACGCAAACACCAAATAACACTTATTTAGGTTCATCACTAATCCCGAAAGTATAGGGAGTGTGCGATGATGATCATATCAATCTTGGAACTACTTCCAACTTTCATCATCACTTCACCCTTAACTAGTCTTTGTTCATTCTGCAACTCCCGTTTCGAGTTACTACTCTTAGCAACTGAACCAATATCAAATACCGAGGGGTTGCTATGAACACTAGTAAAGTCCACATCAATAACATGTATAAAATATACTTATGTTCACTTTGCCATCCTTCTTATCCGCCAATCACTTGGGGTAATTCCGCTTCCAGTGACCAGTCCCTTTGCAGTAGAAGCACTTAGTCTCAGGCTTAGGTCCAGACTTGGGCTTCTTCACTTGAGCAGCAACTTGCTTGCTGTTCTTCTTGAAGTTCCCCTTTTTTCCTTTGCCCTTTTCTTGAAACTAGTGATCTTGTCAACCATCAACACTTGATGCTCTTTCTTGATTTCTACCTTCATCAATTTCATCATCATGAAAAACTCGGGAGTCGTTTTCGTCATCCCTTGCATACTATAGTTCATCACGAAGTTCTACTAACTTGGTGATGGTGACTAGAGAATTCTGTCAATCACTATCTTATCTGGAAGATTAACTCCCACTTGATTTAAGCGATTGTAGTACCCAGACAATCTGAGCACATGCTCACTAGTTGAGCGATTCTCCTCCATCTTTTAGCTGTAGAACTTGTTGGAGACTTCATATCTCTCAACTCGGGTATTTGCTTGAAATATTAACTTCAATTCCTCGAACATCTCATATGGTCCATGACGTTCAAAACGTCTTTGAAGTCCTGATTCTAAGCCGTTTAAGCATGGTGCACTAAACTATTAAGTAGTCATCATATTGAGCTAGCAAAACGTTCATAACGTCTGCATCTGCTTCTGCAATAGGTCCGTCACCTAGCGGTGCATCAAGGACATAATTCTTCTGTGCAGCAATGAGGATAAACCTCAGATCACGGATCCAATCCGCATCATTGCTACTAACATCTTTCAACACAATTTTCTCTAGGAACATATCAAAATAAACATAGGGAAGCAACAACGCGAGCTATTGATCTACAACATAGATATGCTAATACTACTAGGACTAAGTTCATGATAAATTAAAGTTCAATTAATCATATTACTTAAGAACTCCCACTTAGATAGACATCTCTCTAATCCTCTAAGTGATCACGTGATCCAAATCAACTAAACCATGTCCGATCATCACGTGAGATGGAGTAGTTTCAATGGTGAACATCATTATGTTGATCATATCTACTATATGATTCACGCTCGACCTTTCGGTCTCCGTGTTCCGAGGTCATATCTTATATGCATAGCTCGTCAAGTATAACCTGAGTATTCCGCGTGTGCAACTGTTTTGCACCCGTTGTATTTGAACGTAGAGCCTATCACACCCGATCATCACGTGGTGTCTCAGCACGAAGAACTTTCGCAACGGTGCATACTCAGGGAGAACACTATTACTATGATAATTTAGTGAGAGATCATCTTATAATGCTACCGTCAATCAAAGCAAGATAAGATGCATAAAAAGATAAACATCACATGCAATCAATATAAGTGATATGATATGGTCATCATCATCTTGTGCTTCGTGATCTCCATCTCTGCAGCACCATCATGATCACCATCGTCACCGGCGCGACACCTTGATCTCCACCGTAGCATCGTTGTCGTCTCGCCAATCTTATGCTTCTACGACTATCGCTACCGCTTAGTGATAAAGTAAAGCATTACAGGGCGATTGCATTGCATACAATAAAGCGACAACCATACGGCTCCTGCCGGTTGCCGATAACTCGGTTACAAAACATGATCATCTCATACAATAAAATATAGCATCATGTCTTGACCATATCACATCACAACATGCCCTGCAAAAACAAGTTAGACATCCTCTACTTTGTTTGTTGCAAGTTTTACGTGGCTGCTACGGGCTTTAAGAAAGAACTCATCTTACCTACGCATCATAACCACAACGATAGTTTGTCAAATAGACTCCGTTTTAACCTTCTCAAGGACCGGGCGTAGCCATACTCGGTTCAATTAAAGTTGGAGAAACTGACACCCGCCAGCCATCTGTGTGCAAAGCACGACGGTAGAACCAGTCTCGCGTAAGCGTACGCGTAATGTCGGTCTGGGCCGCTTCATCCAACAATACCGCCGAACCAAAGTATGACATGCTGGTAGGCAGTATGACTTATATCGCCCACAACTCACTTGTGTTCTACTCGTGCAAAACATCAAACCATAAAAACCTAGGCTCTGATACCACTGTTGGGGAACGTAGTAATTTCAAAAAACTTCCTACGCACACGCAAGATCATGGTGATGCATAGCAATGAGAGGGGAGAGTGTTGTCTACGTACCCTCGTAGACCGAAGCGGAAGCGTTGACGCAACGTAGAGGAAGTAGTCGTACGTCTTCCCGATCCGACCGATCCAAGCACCGTTACTCCAGCACCTCCGAGTTCTTGGCACACGTTCAGCTCGATGACGCACCCCTAGCTCCGATCCAGCAAAGCTTCGGGGAGGAGTTCCGTCAGCACGGCGGCGTGGTGACAATCTTGATGTTCTACCGGCACAGGGCTTCGCCTAAGCACTGCAACGATATATTCGAGGTGGAATATGGTGGAGGGGGGCACCGCACACGGCTAAGGAACGATCACGAAGATCAACTTGTGTGTCCATGGGGTGCCCCCTGCCCCCGTATATAAAGGAGCAAGGGAGGGAGGAGGCCGGCCCTAGGTTTGGGCGCGCCAGGGGAGGCCTACTCCCACCGGGAGTAGGATTCCACCTTTCCTAGTCCAACTAGGTCAAGGGGGGAAAGAGGGGAAGAGGGGAAGGAAGGGAGAGAGGGGCCGCGCCCCAAACCCCTTGTCCAATTTGGACTGGGCTTGGGAGGGGTGCGCGCCACCTCCTGGTCCTTCCCACTAAGGCCCATCAAGGCCCATTGCTTCTTCCTCGTATTCCCGTAACTCCCCGGTACCTCCGAAAATACCCGAACCACTCAGAACCCTTCCGATGTCCGAATATAGTCGTCCAATATATCGATCTTTACGTCTCGACCATTTCGAGACTCCTCGTCATGTCCCCGATCTCATCCGGGACTCCGAACTCCTTCGGTACATCAAAACTCATAAACTCATAATAACTGTCATCGTAACCTTAAGCGTGCGGACCCTACGGTTCGAGAACAATGTAGACATGACCGAGACACATCTCCGGTCAATAACCAATAGCGGGACCTGGATGCCCATATTGGCTCCTACATATTCTACGAAGATCTTTATCGGTCAGACCGCATAACAACATACGTTGTTCTTTTTGTCCATCGGTATGTTACTTGCCTGAGATTCGATCGTCGGTATCCAATACCTAGTTCAATCTCGTTACCGGCAAGTCTCTTTACTCATTCCGTAATACATCATCCCGCAACTAACTCATTAGTTGCAATGCTTGCAAGGCTTAAGTGATGTGCATTACCGAGAGGGCCCAGAGATACCTCTCCCACAATTGGAGTGACAAATCCTAATCTCGAAATACGCCAACCCAACATCTACCTTTGGTGACACCTGTAGTACTCCTTTATAATCACCCAGTTACGTTGTGACGTTTGGTAGCACCCAAAGTGTTCCTCCGGCAAACGGGAGTTGCATAATCTCATAGTCAAAGGAAGATGTATAAGTCATGGATAAAAGCAACAGCAACATACTAAACGATCGGGTGCTATGCTAATGGAATGGGTCATGTCAATCAGATCATTCAACTAATGATGTGACCTTGTTAATCAAATGACAACTCCTTTGTCCATGGTTAGGAAACTTAACCATCTTTGATTAACAAGCTAGTCAAGTAGAGGCATACTAGTGACACTCTGTTTGTCTATGTATCCACACATGTATTATGTTTTCAGTTAATACAATTCTAGCATGAATAATAAACATTTATCATGACATGTAAGGAATTAAATAATAACTTTATTATTGCCTCTAGGGCATATTTCCTTCAGCTATATTATCTACTGTTTTGGACTATATTGGGCTTTATTTTCCACTTTTATATTACTTTTGGGACTAACCTATTAACCAGAGGCCCAGCCCAGAATTGCTGTTTTTGCCTACTTCAGTGTTTTGAAGAAACGGAATATCAATCGGAGTCCAAACGGAATGAAACCTTCGGGAACGTGATTTTCTCATCAGATATGATCCAAGAGACTTGGACCCTCCGTCAAGAAAGCCACGAGGCGGTCACGAGGGTGGAGGGTGCGCCCCCCTAGGGCGTGCCCCCTGCCTCGTGGGCCCCTCGAAGCTCCACCGACGTACTCCTTCCTCCTATATATACCTACGTAACCTCAAACGATCAGATACAGAGCCAAAAACCTAATTCCACCACCGCAACCTTCTGTACCCACGAGATCCCATCTTGGGGCCTGTTCCAGAGCTCCGCCGGAAGGGGAATCGATCACGGAGGGCTTCTACATCAACACCATAGCCCCTCCGATGAAGTGTGAGTAGTTTACCTCAGACCTTCGGGTCCATAGTTAGTAGCTAGATGGCTTCTTCTCTCTTTTTGGATCTCAATGCAATGTTCTCCCCCTCTCTTGTGGAGATCTATTCGATGTAATCTTCTTTTTGCGGTGTGTTTATTGAGACCGATGAATTGTGGGTTTATGATCAAGATTATCTATGAGCAATATTTGAATCTTCTCTGAATTCTTTTGTCTATGATTTGTTATCTTTGCAAGTCTCTTCGAATTATCAGTTTTGTTTGGCCTACTAGATTGGTTTTTCTTACAATGGGAGAAGTGCTTAGCTTTGGGTTCAATCTTGCGGTGTCCTTTCCCAGTGACAGTAGGGGCAGCAAGGCACATATTGTATTGTTGCCATCGAGGATAACAAGATGGGGTATTTATCATATTGCATGAATTTATTCCTCTACATCATGTCATCTTGCTTAAGGCGTTACTCTGTTTTAGTTAACTTAATACTCTAGATGCATGCTGGATAGCGGCCGATGAGTGGAGTAATAGTAGTAGATGCAGGCAGGAGTCGGTCTACTTGTCTCGGACGTGATGCCTATATACATGATCATACCTAGATATTCTCATAACTACGCTCAATTCTATAAATTGCTCAACAGTAATTTGTTCACCCACCGTAGAAATACTTATGCTCTTGAGAGAAGCCACTAATGAAACCTATGGCCCCCGGGTCTATTCTCATCATATCAATCTCCAATCACTTTATTATTGCTTTGCTTTTTTACTTTGCCTTTTATTTTACTTTGCATCTTTATACCAAAAATAACAAAAATATTATCTATCTTCTCTATCAGATCTCACTCTCGTAAGTGACCATGAAGGGATTGACAACCCCTAATCGCATTGGTTGTGTTGAGCTATTATTTTTGTGTAGGTACGAGGGACTCGCGCGTAGCCTCCTATTGGATTGATACCTTGGTTCTCAAAAACTAAGGGAAATACTTACTCTACTTTGCTGCATCATCCTCTCCTCTTCGGGGAAATCCAACGCAGTGCTCAAGAGGTAGCAAGGCTTCAGCCTGATAAGCTCGAACCTAAATCAGGGAAGTGCGTCTTCATAGGATACCCTAATGAAACTATTGGGTACACCTTCTACCACACATCCGAAGGTAAGATATTTGTTGCTAAGAATGGGTCCTTTTTAAAGAAGGAGTTTCTCTCGAAAGAAGTGAGTGGGAGGAAAGTAGAACTTGATGAGGTAATTGTACCTTCTCTCGAATTGGAAAGTAGCACATCATAGAAAACCGTTCCCATGACATCTACACTAACTAGAGAGGAAGCAAATGGAAATGATCATGAAACTTCATATCAAGTTACTACTGAAGCTGTAGGTCAACCAGAGCACGACCCACACCAGAGTGGTATGGTAATCCTGTTCTGGAAGTCATGTTATTAGACCAAGGCGAACCTACGAACTATGGAGAAGCTATGATGAGCCCAGATTTCGACAGATGGCTTGAGGCCATGAAATCTGAGATAGGATCCATGTATGAGAACAAAGTATGGACTTTGGTGGAATTTCCCGATGATCGGCAAGCCATAGAGAATAAATGGATCTTCAAGAAGAATACTGACGCTGATGGTAATGTTACTGTCTACAAAGCTCGACTTCTCGCGAAAAGTTTTTGACAAGTTCAAGGAGTTGACTATGATCAGACTTTCTCACCCGTAGCGATGCTTAAGTCTTTCCAAATCATGTTAGCAATTGCCGCATTTTATGATTATGGAATCTGGCAAATGGACGTCAAAACTGCATTCCTTAACGAATTTCTTAAAGAAGAGTTGTATATGATGCAACCAGAAGGTTTTGTCGATCCTAAAGGTGTTGACAAAGTATGCATGCTCCAGCGATCCATCTATGGACTGGTGCAAGCATCTCAGAGTTGGAATATACGCTTTGATGAGGTGATCAAAGCATATGGTTTTATACAGACTTACAGTGAAGCCTGTATTTACAAGAAAGTGAGTGGGAGCTCGGTAGCATTTCTGATATTGTATGTGGATGACATATTATTGATTGGAAATGATATAGAACATCCTGAAATACCTGAGAAGGACTAAGGATATGTTTCTCGTTTATGGAGGTTTCAAAGAGCTAGTCGTAAATGGTTACGTCGATGCAAGCTTTGACACTGATACGGACGATTCTAAATCGCAAACCGGATACGTGTTTACATTGAACGGTGGAGCTGTCAGTTGGTGCAGTTCTAAACAAAGCGTTGTGGCGGGATCTACGTGTGAAGCGGAGTACATAGCTGCTTCGGAAGCAGCACATGAAGGAGTCTGGATGAAGGAGTTCATATCCGATTTGGGTGTAATATGCAGTGCATTGGGTCCAATGAAAATCTTTTGTGACAACATGATGTCTACTACGCAACTTTATTCTTGTAGACACGTGTTGGGCCTCCAAGCGCAGAGTTTTGTAGGACAATAGCAATTTTCCCTTAAGTGGATGACCTAAGGTTTATCAATCCATGAGAGGTGTAGGATGAAGATGGTCTCTCTCAAACGACCCTGCAACCAAATACAAGAAATCTCTTGTGTCCCCAACACACCCAATACAATGGCAAATTGTATAGGTGCACTAGTTCGGCGAAGAGATGGTGATAAAAGTGTAATATTGATGGTAGAAATATATTTTTATAATATGAATAAATAAAAACAGCAAGGTAGCAAATAGTAAACGGGCACAAAAATGGCATTGCAATGCTTGAAAACAAGGCCTAGGGTCCGTACTTTCACTGGTGCAAGCTCTCAACAATGCTAACATAGTTGGATCATATGATTATCCCTCAAAGTGCAATAAAGAATCACTCACGAGTCCCTATTAGCGGAGAACAAAAGATAGAAATTGTTTGTAGGGTACGAAACCACCTCAAAGCTATTCTTTCCGATCGATCTATCCTAGAGTTCGTACTAAAATAACGCAAGCTATTCTTTCTGATCAATCTAATCAAGAATTCGTACTAAAATAACACCAAAGCAAATTCATATTCATAATACTCAATCCACACAAAGAACTACAGAGAGACCCCAAAGTTTCTATCAAGGAAAAGATAATAAAAACGTGCATCAACCTCTATGCATAGATTACCCCAATGTCACCTCGGGAATCCGCGAGTTGAATGCCAAAACATATATCAAGTGAATCAATACGATATCCCATTGTCTCCTCAAGTATTCATACCGCAAGACATACATCATGTGTTCTCATATCTGAATATTCAATCCTACAAGACAAAACTTCAAAGGGTAAAGATTCAATTCATCACAACAAGAGTATAGAGGGGATAAACATCATATGATCCATCTATGTTAACAAAGCCCATGATATAGATCACGAGAGAGAGAGAGAGATTAAACACATAGCTACTGGTACAAACCCTCAGCCCCGAGGGTGGACTACTCCCTCCTCATCGTGGTGGCCGCCGGCATGATGATGGCCACCGGAGATGATTCCCCCATCCGGCAGGGTGCCGGAAAGGGTCTAGATTGGTTTTCGGTGGCTACAGAGCCTTGTGGCGGCGGAACTTCTGATCTAGGTTAGCCCCGATGGGTTTTGGAATATTCGTGAATTTATAGGGTAAAGAGGGGTGCGGGAGCACACCGAGGTGGGCACAACCCACCTGGGCGCGCCTGGGGTGGGTTGTGCCCGCTCGGGGCATCCCTAGGTGCTTCTTTGGCCAACTATTGGTCTTCTGGTCCATAAAAAATCTCCATGAAGTTTTTTTGCATTTGGACTCCGTTTGGTATTGATTTCCTGCGATGTAAAAAACAAGCAAAAAATAGCAGCTGGCACTGGGCGCTGGGTCAATAGGTTAGTCCCAAAAATGATATAAAGTTGCTATAAAATGATTGTAAAACATCCAAGAATGATAAAATAACAGCATGAATACTTCATAAATTATAGATACGTTGGAGACGTATCACGACACCGGAGCAATTGCCTTGGCAAAGGAATCCAGGTTTCCCAAGAGAACCAAACACATCAAAAGACGCTTGAACTCCATTCGTGAAAAGGTCAAGGTTGGAGACATAGAGATTTGCAAAATACATACAGATCTGAATGTAGCAGACCCGTTGACTAAGCCACTTCCACGAGCAAAACCTTGACTAAGCCTCTTCGTGAGGAAAACATGATCAACACCAAGACTCCATGGGTGCTAGATTCATTACAATGTAATCTAGATTATTGACTCTAGTGCAAGTGGGAGACTGAAGGAAATATGCCCTAGAGGCAATAATAAAGTTGTTATTTTATATTTCCTTATTCATGATAAAGGTTTATTATTCATGCTAGAATTGTATTGATCGGAAACTTAAATACATGTGTGAATACATAAACAAATACCGTGTCCCTAGTAAGCCTCTACTAGACTAGCTCGTTGATCAAAGATGGTTAAGGTTTCCTAACCATAGACATGTGTTGTCATTTGATAACGGGATCACATCATTAGGAGAATGATGTGATGGATAAGACCCATCCATTAGCTTAGAATATTGATCGTTCAGATTATTGCTATTGCTTTCTTGATGACAAATACATATTCCTTCGACTATGAGATTATGCAACTCCCGGATACCGAAGGAATACCTTGTGTGCTATCAAATGTCACAACGTAATTAGGTGATCATAAAGATGCTCTACGGGTATCTCCGAAGGTGTTTGTTGAGTTGTCCTAGATCAAGATTAGGATTTGTCACTCCGAGTATCAGAGAGGTATCTCTGGGCCCTCTTGGTAATATACATCATAAGAAGCCTTGCAAGCAAAGTGACTAAGGAGTTAGTTGCAAGATGATGTATTATGGAACGAGTAAATAGACTTGTCGGTAACGAGATTGAACTAGCTATGAAGATACCGATGATCGAATCTCGGGCAAGTAACATACCGATGGACAAAGGAAATTACGTATGTTGTCATAAGGTTCGACCGATAAAGATCTTCGTAGAATATGTAGGAGCCAATATGGGCATCCAGTTTCCGCTATTGGTTATTGACCGGAGAGGTGTCTCGGTCATGTCTGCATAGTTCTCGAACCCGTAGGGTCCGCACGCTTAACGTTCATTGATGATATAATGCTATATGAGTTACATAATTTGGTGACCGAATATTGTTCGGAGTCCTGGATGAGATCACGGACATGACGAGGAGTCTCGAAATAGTCGAGAGGTAAAGATTGATATATAGGATTATGGTATTCGGACACCAGAAGAGTTTTGGTGTGCACCGGGTAGTCATCGGGTCGCTGGAAGGGGTTCCGGACACCCTCGGTAAGTGTATGGGCCTGATGGGCCAAAGGAGGGGACAGACCAGCCCACTAGGGGGTTGGCGCGCCCCTCTCCTTGGCAGGCCGACCCTAGGGGAAGGAAAGAGGAGGGGTGGTCCCTCCTGCCTTTCCCTCCTCGTGAGAGAAAGGAGGGGGGGGGCGCCTCCTCCTCCTGCCTTCCTCCCGCACTCAAATAAGGAAGGGGGGGCATGGCTTGGGGAAGACCCCAAGTAGGATTCGGCCCTTACTTGGGGCGCCCCTTGGCCTCTCCCCCCCTCCCCCCACACACACATGTATATGTGGCAGGAGGGCGTCATACATAACCACGACAATTGTTTAACCGTGTGCGGCGTCCCCCTCCACCGTTTACACCATCGGTCATATTTACGTAGTGCTTGGGTGAAGCCCTACGGAGATAGCATCAACATTGAAGGAAATATGCCCTAGAGGCAATAATAAAGTTATTATTTATTTCCTCATATATCATGATAAATGTTTATTATTCATGCTAGAATTGTATTAGCTGGAAACATAATACATGTGTGAATATATAAACAAACAGAGTGTCACTAGTATGCCTCTACTTGACTAGCTCGTTAATCAAAGATGGTTATGTTTCCTAACCATGAACAAAGAGTTGTTATTTGATTAACGAGGTCACATCATTAGTTGAATGATCTGACTGACATTACCCATTCCATTAGCTTAGCACTCGATCGTTTAGTATGTTGCTATTGCTTTCTTCATGACTTATACATGTTCCTGTGACTATGAGATTATGCAACTCCCGTTTGCCGGAGGAACACTTTGTGTGCTACCAAACGTCACAACATAACTGGGTGATTATAAAGGTACTCTACAGGTGTCTCCAAATGTACTCGTTGGGTTGGCGTATTTCGAGATTAGGATTTGTCACTCCGATAGTCGGAGAGGTATCTCTGGGCCCTCTCGGTAATGCACATCACATAAGCCTTGCAAGCATTGCAACTAATGTGTTAGTTGTGAGATGATGTATTACGGAACGAGTAAAGAGACTTGCCGGCAACGAGATTGAACTAGGTATTGGATACCGACAATCGAATCTCGGGCAAGTAACATACCGATGACAAAGGGAACAACGTATGTTGTTATGCGGTCAGACCGATAAAGATCTTCATAGAATATGTAGGAACCAATATGGGCATCCAGGTCCCGCTATTGGTTATTGACCGGAGACGTGTCTCGGTCATGTCTACATTGTTCTCGAACCGTAGGGTCCGCACGCTTAAGGTTTCGATGACAGTTATATTATGAGTTTATGAGTTTTGATGTACCAAAGGAGTTCGGAGTCCCGGATGAGATCGGGGACATGACGAGGAGTCTCGAAATGGTCGAGACGTAAAGATCGATATATTGGACGACTATATTCGGACATCGGAAAGGTTCTGAGTGGTTCGGGTATTTTCGGAAGTACCGGGGAGTTACGGGAATACGGGGAAGAAGTATATGGGCCTTATTGGGCTTTAGGGGAGAGGGAGAGGCAGGCCGCGCGCCCCCCCATTGACTAGTCCAAATTGGACTAGGGGGAGGGGCGGCGCCCCCTCCTTCCTTCTCTTCCCTCTTCCCCTTCCTTGTCTCCTACTCCTAATACATGGAAGGACTCCTAGTTGGACTAGGAAAGGGGGAATCCTACCCCCGGTGGGAGTAGGACTCCCCTAGGGCGCGCCATACAGAGGGCCGGCCCTCCCCTCCTCCACTCCTTTATATACGGGGGCAGGGGGCACCCCATGGACACACAAGTTGATCTTCGTGATCGTTCCTTAGCCGTGTGCGGTGCCCCCCTCCACCACATTCCACCTCGGTCATATCGTTGCGGTGCTTAGGCGAAGCCCTGTGTCGATAGAACATCATCATCGTCATCACGCCGTCGTGCTGACGGAACTCATCCCCGAAGCTTTGCTGGATCAGAGCCCGGGGAGCGTCATCGAGCTGAACGTGTGCTAAGAACTCGGAGGTGCCGGAGTAACGGTGCTTGGATCGGTAGGACCGCGAAGACGTACGACTAGTTCCTCTACGTTGCGTCAACGCTTCCGCTTCGGTCTACGAGGGTACGTAGACAACACTCTCCCCTCTCGTTGCTATGCATCACCATGATCTTGTGTGTGCGTAGGAATTTTTTTGAAATTACTACGTTCCCCAACAGTGGCATCCGAGCCAAGATTTTTATGGTTTGATGTTATTTGCACGAGTAGAACACAAGTGAGTTGTGGGCGATATAAGTCATACTGCCTACCAACATGTCATACTTTGGTTCGGCGGTATTGTTGGATGAAGCGGCCCGGACCGACATTACGCGTACGCTTACGCGAGACTGGTTCTACCGCCGTGCTTTGCACACAGGTGGCTGGCAGGTGTCAGTTTCTCCAACTTTAGTTGAACCGAGTGTGGCTATGCCCGGTCCTTGCGAAGGTTAAAACGACATCAACTTGACAAACTATCGTTGTGGTTTTGATGCGTAGGTGAGATTGGTTCTTGCTTAAGCCTGTAGCAGCCACGTAAAACTTGCAACAAACAAAGTAGATGACGTCTAACTTGTTTTTGCAGGGCATGTTGTGATGTGATATGGTCAAGACATGATGCTAAATTTTATTGCATGAGATGATCATGTTTTGTAACTGAGTTATCGGCAACTGGCAGGAGCCATATGGTTGTCGCTTTATTGTATGCAATGCAATCGCCCTGTAATGCTTTACTTTATCACTAAGCGGCAGCGATAGTCGTAGAAGCATAAGATTGGCGAGACGACAACGATGCTACGATGGAGATCAAGGTGTCGCGCCGGTGACGATGGTGATCATGACGGTGCTTCGAAGATGGAGATCACAAGCACAAGATGATGATGGCCATATCATATCACTTATATTGATTGCATGTGATGTTTATCTTTTTATGCATCTTATCTTGCTTTGATTGACGGTAGCATTATAAGATGATCTCTCACTAAATTATCAAGAAGTGTTCTCCCTGAGTATGCACCGTTGCCAAAGTTCGTCGTGCCCAGACACCACGTGATGATCGGGTGTGATAAGCTCTACGTCCATCTACAATGGGTGCAAGCCAGCTTTGCACACGCAGAATACTCGGGTTATACTTGACGAGCCTAGCATATGCAGATATGGCCTCGGAACACGGAGACCGAAAGGTCGAGCGTGAATCATATAGTAGATATGATCAACATAAAGATGTTCACCATTGAAAACTAATCCATTTCACGTGATGATCGGTTATGGTTTAGTTGATTTGGATCACGTGATCACTTAGAGGATTAGAGGGATGTCTATCTAAGTGGGAGTTCTTAAGTAATATGATTAATTGAACTTTAATTTATCATGAACTTAGTCCTGGTAGTATTAGCATATCTATGTTGTAGATCAATAGCTCGCGTTCTTGCTTCCCTGTGTTTATTTTGATATGTTCCTAGAGAAAATTGTGTTGAAAGATGTTAGTAGCAATGATGCGGATTGGATCCGTAATCTGAGGTTTATCCTCATTGCTGCACAGAAGAATTATGTCCTTGATGCACCGCTAGATGACAGACCTATTGCAGGAGCAGATGCAAACGTTATGAATGTTTGGCTAGCTCAATATGATGACTACTTAATAGTTTAGTGCACCATGCTTAACGGCTTAGAATCGGGACTTCAAAGACATTTTGAACGTAATGGACCATATGAGATGTTCCAGGAGTTGAAGTTAATATTTCAAGCAAATACCCGAGTTGAGAGATATGAAGTCTCCAACAAGTTCTATAGCTAAAAGATGGAGGAGAATCGCTCAACTAGTGAGCATGTGCTCAGATTGTCTGGGTATTACAATCGCTTGAATCAAGTGGGTGTTAATCTTCCAGATAAGATAGTGATTGACAGAATTCTCTGGTCACCATCACCAAGTTAGTAGAACTTCGTGATGAACTATGATATGCAAGGGATAACGGAAACGATTCCCAAGCTCTTCGTGATGCTAAAATCAACGAAGGTAGAAATCAAGAAAAACATCAAGTGTTGATGGTAGACAAGACCACTAGTTTCAAGAAAAGGGCAAAGGGAAGAAGGGGAACTTCAAGAAGAACGGCAAGCGAGTTGCTGCTCAAGTGAAGAAGCCCAAGTCTTGTCCTAAGCCTGAGACTAAGTGCCTCTACTGCAAAGGGATTGGTCACTGGAAGCGGAACTACCCCAAGTATTTGGTGGATAAGAAAAGATGGCGAAGTAAACAAAGGTATATTTGATATACATGTTATTGATGTGTACTTTACTAGTGTTCATAGCAACCCCCCAGTATTTGGTACTAGTTTAGTTGCTATGATTAGTAACTCGAAACGGGAGTTGCAGAATGAACAGAGACTAGTTAAGGGTGAAGTGACGATGTGTGTTGGAAGTGGTTCCAAGATTGATATGATCATCATCGCACACTCCCTATACTTTCGGGATTAGTGTTGAACCTAAATAAGTGTTATTTGGTGTTTACCTTGAGCATGAATATGATTTGATCATGTTTATTGCAATACGGTTATTCATTTAAGTAAGAGAATAAATTGTTGTTCTGTTTACATGAATAAAACCTTCTATGGTCATACACACCAACGAAAATGGTTTGTTGGATCTCGATCAAAGTGATACATATATTCATAATATTGAAAGCCAAAAGATGCAAAGTTAATAATGATAGTGCAACTTATTTGTGGCACTGCTGTTTAAGTCATATTGGTGTAAAGCGCATGATGAAACTCCATGATGATGGGATTTTGGAATCACTTGATTATGAATCACTTGATGCTTGAGAACCATGTCTCTTGGGCAAGATGACTAAAACGCCGTTCTCCGGAACGATGAAGCAAGCAACAGATTTGTTGGAAATCATACATACTGATGTATGTGGTCCGATTAATATTAAGGCTTGCAGCAGGTATCATTATTTTCTGACTTTCACGTATGATTTAAGCAGATATGGGTATATCTACTTAATGAAATAGAAGTCTGAAACATTTGAAAAGTTCAAAGAATTTCAGAGTGAAGTGGAGAATCATCGTAACAAAAAAAAAGTTTCTACGATTTGATCGCAGAGGTAAAATATTTGAGTTACGAGTTTGGCCTTCAATTAAAACAATGTGGAATAGTTTCACAAACTCATGCCACCTGGAACACCACAGCATAATGGTGTGTCCGAACGTCATAACCGTACTTTATTGGATATAGTGCAATCTATGATGTTTCTTACCGATTTACCACTATCGTTTTGGGGTTATGCATTAGAGACAGCTGCATTCACGTTAAATAGGGCACCATCTAAATCCGTTGAGACGACACTATATGAACTGTGGTTTAGCAAGAAACCAAAGTTGTCGTTTCTTAAAGTTTGGGGTTGTGATGCTTATGTGAAAAAGTTTCATCCTCATAAGCTCAAACCCAAATCGGAGAAATATGTCTTCATAGGATACCCAAAGGAGACAGTTGGGTACACCTTCTATCACAGATCCGAAGGCAAGACATTCGTTGCTGAGAATGGATACTTTCTAGAGAAGGAGTTTCTCTCGAAAGAAGTGAGTGGGAGGAAAGTAGAACTTGATAAGGTAATTGTACCTTCTCCCTTATTGGAAAGTAGTTCATCACAGAAATCTGTTCCTGTGACTACTACACCAATTAGTGAGGAAGCTAATGATGATAATCATGTAACTTCAGATCAAGTTACTACCGAATCTCGTAGGTAAACCAGAGTGAGATCCGCACCAGAGTGGTACGGTAATCCTATTCTGGAGGTCATGTTACTAGACCATGACGAACTTGCGAACTATGAGGAAGCGATGATGAGCCCAGATTCCGCGAAATGGTTTGAGGCCATGAAATCTGAGATATGATCCATGTATGAGAACAAAGTATGGACTTTGATGGATTTGCCCGATGATCGGCAAGCCATAGAAAATAAATAGATCTTCAAGAGGAAGACGGACGCTGATAGTAGTGTTACTATCTACAAAGCTAGAATTGTCGTAAAAGGTTTTCGACAAGTTCAAAGTGTTAACTACGATGAGAGTTTCTCACTCGTATCTATGCTTAAGTCTGTCCGAATCATGTTAGCAATTGCCACATTTTATGAAATCCGGCAAATGGATAAACAAAGCTGCATTCCTTAATGGATTTATTAAATAAGAGTTGTATACGATGCAACTAGAAGGTTTTGTCGATCCTAAAGGTGTTAACAAAATATGCAAGCTCCAGCGATCCATCTATGGACTGGTGCAAGCATCTCGGAGTTGGAATATACGCTTTGATAAGTTGATCAAAGCATATAGTTTTATACAGACTTGCGGTGAAGCCTGTATTTACAAGAAAGTGAGTGGGAGCACTACAACATTTCTGATAAGTATATGTAAATGACATATTGTTGATCGGAAATAATGTAGAATTATTCTGCAAAGCATAAAGGAGTATTTGAAAGGATTTTTTCGAAGAAGGACCTCGGTGAAGCTGCTTACATATTGAGCATCATGATCTATAGAGATAGATCAAGACGCTTGATAAGTTTTTTCAATGAGTACATACCTTGACAAGATTTTGAAGTAATTCAAAATGGAACAGTCAAAGAAAGAGTTCTAGCCTGTGTTACAAGGTGTGAAATTGAGTAAGACTCAAAACCCGACCACGGCAGAAGATAAAAGAGAATGAAAGTCATTCCCTATGCCTTGGCCATAGGTTCTATAAAGTATGCCATGCTGTGTACCAGATCTATTGTATACCCTACACTGTGTTAAGAGAGGGAGTACAATAGTGATCTAGGAAGTAGATCACTGGACATCGGTCAAAATTATCCTTAGTGAAATAAGGATATGTTTCTCGATTATGGACGTGGCAAAAAGGTTCGTCGTAAAAGGTTACGTCGATACAAGTTTTAACACTAATCTAGATGACTCTAAGTCTAAATCTAGATACATATGGAAAGTGGGAGCAATTAGCTAAAGTAGCTCCGTGCAGAGCATGGTAGACATAGAAATTTGCAAAATACATACGGATCTGAATTTTGGCAGACCCGTTGACTAAGCTTCTCTCACAAGCAAAACATGATCACACCTTAGTACTCTTTGGGTGTTAATCACATAGCGATGTGAACTAGATTACTGACTCTAGTAAACCCTTTGGGTGTTGATCACATATCAATGTAAACTATGGTGTTAATCACATGGTGATGTGAACTATTGCTGGTAAATCACATGGCGATGTGAACTAGATTATTGACTCTAGTGCAAGTGGGAGACTGAAGGAAATATGCCCTAAAGGCAATAATAAAGTTATTATTTATTTCCTCATATATCATGATAAATGTTTATTATTCATGCTAGCATTGTATTAGCTGGAAACATAATACATGTGTGAATATATAAACAAACAGAGTGTTACTAGTATGCCTCTACTTGACTAGCTCGTTAATCAAAGATGGTTATGTTTCCTAACCATGAACAAAGAGTTGTTATTTGATTAACGAGGTCACATCATTAGTTGAATGATCTGACTGACATTACCCATTCCATTAGCTTAGCACTCGATCGTTTAGTATGTTGCTATTGCTTTCTTCATGACTTATACATGTTCCTATGACTATGAGATTATGCAACTCCCGTTTACCGGAGGAACACTTTGTGTGCTACCAAACGTCACAATGTAACTGGGTGATTATAAAGGTACTCTACAGGTGTCTCCAAAGGTACTTGTTGGGTTGGCGTATTTCGAGATTAGGATTTGTCACTTCGATAGTCGGAGAGGTATCTCTGGGCCCTCTCGATAATGCACATCACATAAGCCTTGCAAGCATTGCAACTAATGTGTTAGTTGTGAGATGATGTATTCCGGAACGATTAAAGAGACTTGCCGGCAACGAGATTGAACTAGGTATTGGATACCGACGATCGAATCTCGGGCAAGTAACATACCGATGACAAAGGGAACAACGTATGTTGTTATGCGGTCAGACCGATAAAGATCTTCGTAGAATATGTAGGAACCAATATGGGCATCCAGGTCCCGCTATTGGTTATTGACCAGAGATGTGTCTCGGTCATGTCTACATTGTTCTCGAACCATAGGGTCCGCACGCTTAAGGTTTCGATGACAGTTATATTATGAGTTTATGAGTTTTGATGTACCAAAGGATTTCGGAGTCCCGGATGAGATCGGGGACATGACGAGGAGTCTCGAAATGGTCGAGACGTAAAGATCGATATACTGGACGACTATATTCGGACATCGGAAAGGTTCTGAGTGGTTCGGGTATTTTCGGGAGTACCGGGGAGTTACGGGAATACGGGGAAGAAGTATATGGGCCTTATTGGGCTTTAGGGGAGACGGAGAGGCAGGCCGCGCCCCCCCCATTGACTAGTCCGAATTGGACTAGGGGGAGGGGCGGCGCCCCCTCCTTCCTTCTCTTCCCTCTTCCCCTTCCTTGTCTCCTACTCCTAATACATGGAAGGACTCCTAGTTGGACTAGGAAAGGGGGAATCCTACTCCCGGTGGGAGTAGGACTCCCCTAGGGCGCGCCATACAGAGGGCCGGCCCTCCCCTCCTCCACTCCTTTATATACGGGGGCAGGGGGCACCCCATGGACACACAAGTTGATCTTCGTGATCGTTCCTTAGCCGTGTGCGGTGCCCCCCCTCCACCATATTCCACCTCGGTCATATCGTTGCGGTGCTTAGGCGAAGCCCTGCGTCGATAGAACATCATCATCGCCATCACGCCGTCGTGCTGACGGAACTCATCCCCGAAGCTTTGCTGGATCGGAGCCCGGGGAGCGTCATCGAGCTGAACGTGTGCTAAGAACTCGGAGGTGCCGGAGTAACGGTGCTTGGATCGGTAGGACCGGGAAGACGTACGACTACTTCCTCTACGTTGCGTCGACGCTTCCGCTTCGGTCTACGAGGGTACGTAGACAACACTCTCCCCTCTCGTTGCTATGCATCACCATGATCTTGTGTGTGCGTAGGATTTTTTTTGAAATTACTACGTTCCCCAACAACCATCACCGTCACCATGCCGTCGTGTTGCCAGAACTCATCCACTACTTCGTCGTCTTGCTGGATCCAGAAGCCGTGGACGTCACCAAGCTGAACGTGTGCTGAACGCGGAGGTGCCGTACGTTCGGTACTCGATCGGCTGGATCGCGAAGAAGTTCGACTACATCAACCGCGTTACTAAACGCTTCCGCTTACGGTCTACGAGGGTATGTAGACACACTCTCCCCTCTTGTTGCTATGCATCTCCTTGATATATCTTGCGTGTGCGTAGATTTTTCTTTGTTTTCCATGCAACGTTTCCCAACAAACATAGTGCACATATACACGTCCTCTACATGAATAGAATGTACATAGTCAACATCAACACACAAAGAATCGCGTCGGCAAGGAGCAAAGTCATACATTACCGAAACTATGCATAGGCATATGAAAAAGAAAAAAAAACCTCACGAGTACTCAAAACAACGATCGAATAACTACAAGGACGACAATCCGCACCAACCATATATTGGCATCATAAGGACCACATAAAATGTTCACCAACAACAACGTCTCGCTCAAGCACCGCCATCGACATATCCAACCACTAATAGCCGGATTCTCAGCTTTCAACCTAAAGACAAAGTCCAAAATTTTTTTTTGAGCAATGCCTTCAACAAGGTAACAACTCAAAAGCACCATCGTTGAAAAGTATAACTAACTACAGTCAGACCTAGGGTTTTCACCTCGAAGCTTGAGATTAGGTACTCGAGAAACACCACCAAATTGAAATCATCATGAGCCGTCGCCAACACTTTCCGCGATCCCAGCAGCTACATCCGTATCAAGATCTTTGACATGAGATGCCACACAAGTAAAGACCATGTACACACAACCAGGCAGTCAAGCTGCAACAAGTTCTAGTCCCCACTAAAATCTTTGGAACGATGAAGGCCGTCGTCGCACATGTAACAAAGATTGGTGAGGGAAAAAGGTCACGGACACCTCTAAAATCCCGATTTAGGACACTCCGATAGTGCCACACCGTCCATTCTTGTGGCGGTATAATTGGTCGGCAAACCATACTCGTCGCTATTAGCAGATTTGAATGTTCAATACCCTCTAGCCCATTGCGAGAACCACCTAGCAGTGCAGGACCACGTCTCCACCCACACACCTTCAAGTAGAGGACCACCTCATTGGGACGCAGAAGGTCGCCATTGCCGTCCGTGTACCTAAATATGGGATCGCGGCTACCAAAGCGTTGCCACCAGAGACAACTGCCCCCCTCCCCCAAACATCACTACCATAGCTGCACAACCATACCTATCCTCAAGCCATCGCCTATAGATCATATCTCATCATCAAAGGCTGCCGGAGCAGAGACCTCCCTACCACCACCTTCATCAACTAATGCTGGGACTTAGCCCAATCAGTGGTCTCTAGCAACAGCAAAGGGAAGGGAGGACATGGGTGTAGGGACGACGCCTATGGGAAAGAGAGGAGCCGGTGTCGGGTCCCTCCAAAAAATAAGAGTAGGGACTCAATTATATATGTTATAACCAAATCAATGGCCCAACACAAAAATTCATAAAATTAGAATGAGTTTTTCTGTAAAAAAATGATGGTAGCTCCTAAATCATCTCTTCTAAGGGCGCAACTACTGAGAACTAACATGTGGTTCATGGTCTAGTGAATAGTGCAAGCCGACGTTATTCCCATGGCGACTTATCACGCGACCGTTGATCAAGTATCCGTATTGTCATTTATCAACGTGCCACAAAGCTGTCAAATGATGAGATGACTTTCAATAATATATTTTTTCTTTCAAAAACGGGATTACCCCGGCCTCTGCATTAGATGATGCACACAAAACCAGACTTTCAATAATGTATACACTTTCAAAATGTTTGGGATGAAGTTCACACTAGTTTGCAATACTTTTTTACCAATAAACACTAGCATTTCAATAATACAAATACTAATTATACACTGATCAAACATTGAACTTAATAAAAAGAGAGCGAATTCCACTTTTTACCTTGCAGTTGTACATTTATGACACATATTACCCCATTTAGTGGAACTTCTATCAAAATATGAGATTAAGGAGACTTTTAACATGGTTTTACACCACTTTTGCCTTTTCTTTGTTTATGTTAGATAGGATCGGCATGTTGCATGCGTCAATGATTCGTAAAAAAATATGTAAAGATTGGATGGCATCATTGACGATCATGTCCAGACTACTCTTGTCCATCGGTTCCATTCCTCGTCGTTGTCCACATATTTTTGGACCCCGGAGACGTCACTTCACACCTTGCCTGATGGACATGCATCAGAAAAAGAGGGTCCAAAGCTTCCAAAAGCGGTATTCCAGGCGAATTTTCACTCGATGGGGGTAATTAGTGTCACAAATGTAAACTACAGCATAAAAAGTGTAATTCACTCTAATAAAAAACAAAAAATCCGTGTGTTGTTATCAAGATACCACAACCATTTCAACTTCCAAAAGACCTAATAAGACATGAAACAGAAATCATCCAGAAAAAAGGGGAACCAGTATTTTTGGCCTGAAGCCAACATTGGTGGGGGATGTTCTCCGAGACGGCATCGCCCCCAGATCCGCAGCCCTCTCCAGCCATGGCTTGTAGTTGATGCCATCCCACCAAACCAAAACTGAATATACTTCTCTAGGACACGTTTCATTTTTGTATGCAACTCCAGTACGTCTGGCAACTGGCATCTCAAGTGTTCGATCGTACCGTTGCGGAAAGCTAGCTTGGCTTTAGGTTTGGTGAGAATGAGATGGCGCCAACAAGAAGCCATGCATAATTGTGCATGGCATGTGGGAGGCTACTTAAAAAATGCTTCCCTTTTGTACTAACGTCCAGCAGATCAGTTGCACGCCGGCCGGCTCAGAAATGTTTAGTGCCAGAGAGGCCGTGGGGGTGGGGGTGGCTGCTAACATAACGGAACACACATCAGATCAGATGCTGATCTGAAAAAACACAGGTCATGCCTGCACCAATAATGAGTCCATTCTTGACCAGATTCCTAATTATATAGTCGTCAACAGCAGATCAGGGTGTCGCCTAGTACGGCGACGCATGTGATGTGTTGATGTGCGTACCAACTTTGTTACTGATTATTCCTTGCATGCATGTCAGGTTTGCAATTGCATGCATGATTGATTGCATCTACTTAAGAGTAATTTATATTGCAAATGCTGAAATGACAGTGTTTATATATGATCATGTGTTCATGGCGGAAACTTTACAGATTGTAACGAAACAATAAATTAATGAAAGAACAAATATTTTGGGGAGAAATGAGGTATAACAGTAATAATTTACATGGGAAAGGGCGGTCACAAATTAATCAAAAGCATTGCATGCACTTCGTCGGTGGTGAATTAATGGTTAACCACGCTGCACTTCTTCCTGATCTCGCCCTGGCCGCCGGTGAGCGGGTTGACGTTGCCCATCTTGATCATGGAGGCGGCGAAGTCGGCGAAGAACTCGTCCTTGAAGGCGCCGGTGGCATGGCGCTGGACGTAGGCGCGGGTGAAGGGGTCGGTGAGGAGGGCGCCGTCGGAGTGGAAGAGGCCCCTCCGCTTGCTCACCAGCTTGAAGTAGTCGGTGTCGAAGGTCTTGAAGCTGCCGGGGTCCATCTCCACGAGGGTGGTGTTGTCGTTGAGGCTGGCACACTTGCTCTTTAGCCGCATCATGTACTGCGGCTCCAGCGTGGGGTCGATGTCGCTGGGGTTCTCCATGCCGGTGAAGTTGTAGAGCCGGTCGGAGAAGGAGAAGCAGTGCGACGTCCCGATGGTGTGCCCGGCGGAGAGGACGACGAGGTCCTTGGCGTCGAGGTTCACGGCGGCGAAGAGCTGGGTGAGCACGGTGAAGTTGGCGGTAGGAGGTGGCAGGGCGTCGGTCTCGTTGGAGATGGACACGCTGCCGTCTCTCCGGCCGAGGGGAACTTCCCAGAATGGCCCCTTGCTCTAGAAAAACGATGATCGAGCAGCATTAGAAGTTTAGAACTCGGCGCCTTCCACATGTACCGCGTGACGACATTTGCGAAATCGGCTAGTACTCACCAGCCAGACCGCGTCCCTGGCAATGAGGGCGAGCACGTCGGCGCAGGAGACGGTGTCGGGGCAGGCCTTCTCCACGGCGGCCTTCACCCTCTCGACGAAGCCGAAGCCTCGCAGTGTCTGGTTCGGCTGCGCGTCCTTCTCCGCCGTCTTGTTCGCCGAGTCCAGCAGAACAGACCCGTCGCACCCCTGCATTCACGGTGATCAGGCCAGATGCAGTGGGAGTAGAGTACACATTCATGCAAATGTAGCTTACCCTGACGAAGCAGTCGTGGAAGTGCATCCTGAGGAGCGGCCCGGCGAGGCTGGGTGCCAGGGACAGCGCCCTCACCATCTCCCTCCTCACGACGTCCTCCACGCTGGGGCACGACTCGCTGTAGAACTTCTCGTGCAGCTGCGCCCGCGCGCACGTCGCCGCCACCGCCGCGAGCAGCAGCGCCACCATCAAAGACCTCGACGCCATCTTCACACGCCCCGAGGATGAGGGTGGCTAGGTAGCTAATTAGTAGGGGAAGCTTGTGCTGCTGCTGCTGTTGCTGGACTGGCGCCCGAGAAATATATAGCGCCGGAGTGTCCCCACGCCTGCATGTGGTGGGCTGTCCTCCGGAGCAGCAGGTAAAATTTGCATGGTTTATTGAGTTGTTCCTTGTTTGCACTCTCCGGAATCTTTGCCGTGGCAGGTACACCGGCGGCGTGCAGTATGTATAATGGAGGCGGCCGGACAGCCAGACCCAGACGGAAGCACGTAGGCAGATCAACTCATTAACTAATTAGTCATCACGGAGCGGAATTCGCTGCCAAGTTTTAATCAACAAAGGGCTAGTGAAAACCACCTACTGGTAGTTCGCAAACGTTGGAATCTCATGATTCATATTTTCTTTTGAAAACCCACCATGTATTACTTAACTTAAAATGTTCGTACAATCATTCATTACAAACTTAGCCACACAGGGCCGGAACAAAATCAAACATAATTCATCAGACCTGTTATCGAAACTGAGCTTAGCAATCTCATGAGCCACCGTATTAGCCCTCCTATTGATCTTGGATATCTGAAACTTCACCGGTAGCTTCTAGGCATTGACCGCCTCCTTCTTTAGGTCGATAAGGGGTGACCTGTCAAAGCAATCTTTTCCAAAAAAAGAAGCCACGGAAGAGCAATCAATTTCCAAAAATGATGGGCATGTCAAGAGTGATACCGATATACAGGCCAGAAAGTGCTGCCCTAAGTTCCGCTTCCTCGGCGCTATAGCAAGCTCCGATATAATCCCACGATGAAACAATAACTTGTCCACAATGATTTCTGGCAATCACCCCCACACTCGCAACTTTAATGGCCTCCACAAAACTTGCATCGAAATTAATCTTGAAGAATTCAGAGTTGGGCGGCTTCCAAGAGATAGAATTCCTCTCCATAGTGGTGGTTGGCTGAACTTCCCCCATCACTTGTTTACCTTTGTTGCACATCTCCACCTGCATGTTTGCATGACAAGACGAGAAAGAAGCCCAGTAATTTTCTACAAAGCTAACAGATGCCAAGATGGATTCCTTACCTTTTCCAAAGATCAAATCATTCCTCAAATGCCAAGCTCTCCAGAACATGAATAATGTTTGCTCACACACCGTCCATTTAATTGATCCAATAAAATGAGAAGCCAGTCGGGCCCAGAATATTTGAAATTCTCTTCAGCCGGTAAATTCCACACTTCCTTCAACGCCATACGAAACGTTCGAGCCTTGGGGCAACTCACCAATGCGTGAAAAATACATTCATCCTCAATACCACAAATCGAGCACATACCTAGAATAGCTTGATGGTGTTTAACCCTGTTAACTTGAACTGCCAAACTATTAGAGGCAGCCCTCCATGCAAATATTCTAATCTTCTGGGGGACATTGGCCTTCCAAATTATATTCCAGAGCCTCCTTTCCCCATTCATGGCACCACTAGAGTTACCTGGATCAACCTTTGATTCCTGAAGATTCAGTGCCAGCCTATACACACTTTTCACAGAGAACAAAGCACTATTCTCATGGTGCCAAGTAATAACATCACCCTCACTCAACCTCAGAATACGCAATTTTAGAATTTCATCTGCATCATGACTATAGAAAAGATGTCTGATTAGGTTCTCATCCCAACTCCTAGACTCAGTCATGAATAACTCGGACACCCATTTGATCCTAGTTCTATTCTTTTTAGCAGATATACGAAGGCCAGAATCCCTAGGGATCCAATTATCCCTCCAAATCTTTATACTAGAACCATCGACCACTCTCCATACGATACCTTTTTTAGCAGATCGAGTCCATGCATAATTCCTTGCCACTTAAGGGAAGTTGCTTGAGAAAATACCGTATCAATAAGATGTCCATGAGGATAATATTTAGCTTTCAACACCTTTGCACATAAAGAATCCGGAAAAACCGATAAACGCCAAGCTTGTTTAGCCAAAAGCGCCTGATTAAAAATTCTGAGGTCAGGAAAGCCCATGCCCCCGTCACTTTTAGGTCTCGTCATTTTATCCCAAGACACCCAATGAGTTCTCTTTCTATTCTCCTCATCGCCCCACCAAAAATTCCTGATAATCTGGGATAACTCATCACATAAAGAAGCGGAAAATTTGAAGATACCCATCGCATAAACTGGAATAGCCTGAATAACAGACTTGATCTGAATTTCCTTCACCCCGCTAGAGGCATATTTTTCAATCCAATCCGACACCCGCTTAAGCGCTTTATCTTTTGTAGATTGAAACTTACCCGCCTTCATACGACCTTCTGGCACAGCTAAACCCAGATATTTATCCTCAAATCCATCGATCGTGATCTTGAGAATAACCAAGATGGACACCTGATCTTCCATAGAGCATTTTTTCCCAAATAAAGTGGAACATTTGTCCGGGCTTAACAGTTGACCCGTTCCTTCCTCATATGCCGATAAAATAGTTTTAATTTTCCGAGCTTGCTCCAAGTTTCCCCTGAGAAATAGGAGACTATCATCAGCAAAGATTAGATGAGATATACCTGGGGCATGTTTGTTCAGTCGAAACTCTTGGATAATCCCTCTTGCCGACGCATCATTAATTAACAGCAACACAGCTTCAGCCACAAAGAGGAATAGATTCCCCTTGCCTCAGTCCACGTGAAGGATGAAAAGACCCTAGGAGCCTTCCATTAAAGCGCACGGAAAATTTCATGGTGGTAACACAAGTCATAATCCAGTTTATCCATATTGGAGCAAAACCATACGCTTGAAGCATTTTTTCTAGGAAATTCCAGTCCACACGATCATATGCTTTTGCGAGATCCAACTTATACGCACAATATTCACCAAGACTATCTTTCAACGTATTTAAAGAGTGCATACATTCAAAAGCAATGAGGGCATCATCGGAAATTAATCTTCCAGCGATAAAGGCACTTTGTGTAGGAGAGATCATACCATCCAGTAGGGGTCTCAGTCTGTTGACAATGCATTTAGAGATAATTTTATATATGACATTCCACAAGCTGATTGGTCGAAAGTCCTTTATCGACTCAGGATGCTTCACCTTAGGAATAAGAACAATAGTTGTATCATTTATCCCATGAGGCATACTTCCTGAAATAAAGAATTGCTGGACAGCTCGAACAATATCCTCCTTGATCAAACCCCAATTCCTCTCGAAAAACCTGGCAGGAAACCCATCTGGCACCGAGGCCTTTAACGGCCCAATTTGAAAGAGGGCATCACCGATTTCTTGTTCAGAAAAATGTTTGCAGAGATCCTCATTCATTTTATCATTCACCACCGGTTTCACAAGAGACAGAATACGTGATGGATTTACCATAGAATCACAAGAATAAATGTTCTTGAAAAAAGAATTTGTGATACCTTTGATTTCATACATGTCATGGGGAAGAGATCTATCGCTTCTTCTGATAGCAGATATATTATTCTTCTTTGCTCTCCAATTGGCCTTCCTATGGAAAAATTTGGTGTTCCTATCCCCCCATTTCATTTTATCCAAACATGATCTCTGCTTCCACATAATTTCTTTCTTAATCAGTAGCTCATCCATCTCCCTTAAATTTTCTTCCTCTCCACTATTGCATTATGATCACTTCTGTTAAACAACACACTTAATCTTTTACGGGAAGATTCAAGCTTTTTTTTGAAGATAGCCAATGTGAACCTTACTCCATCCATGAAGAGACTTCATCAAATTGTCCAAGTTATTTGCCACATCTCCTAGGTCAGTTACTTTCACACTTTTATTCCAACAAGAATCAATCTGCGCTTTCAACGCTGTATCCTCCCTCTCCCAATATGCTTCATATTTGAACTGTTTGACAAACACACCCGTGCGTTGGACACCCATCGATTCAATAAGGAGGGGGCAATGGTCTGACCTTGAACTGATGATATGAGACACCTTGCAATCCAGAAATATAGAGGACCACTGAGGGCACGCAACCGCGCGATCCAACCGCACCTTCACATTTTTATTACCTTCTTGTTTATTGTTATAAGTTCAAGGAACTCCATGATAATCCAAATCAAATAAATTATATTAAGACATAATCTCTCGAAAATCTGCCCGAAGTTTGTACCGGTGCTACATGCTATCCTGAATATATATACTTAGGTGATTTTTTCAGGCAAAATTACCCCGTGTCATAAAGGTGACAACAGGTGGAGCCCGACACATCTCGTCGTTGGATTAGAGTTCAAAGTTTTATATCATTTCCATATGAGATAAATACACCATTGGTACTTGAACTTGTCATGGATGTTCAGTTCAGTGCCTGAACTTGAAAAATACGCCCAACTAGTTCTAAAACTTGGCACCAATGTGTAAATACGGTGCTAATCTCATTAAAGTGCTATGATGTGGCACCGTATGTGGCTGACGTGGCATGAGGCACTCTTATAAATAAGAAACATGATTACTATAAATACTATATGTTTCTATGACTAATGGGTCCTGCCTGTCAGAGAAACTAAAATAAAAAATAGCACCAAACAGGATTCAAACCCGAAACCACGAGCTATCAAGCAGCCTGTGCTGGCCACTAAGCCAACTAGCAATTCTTGTCAAATAGGGCACCTGAAGTTTGATTTAGTGTTGTCAAGTAGCCTAGGCTGGTCACCATGTCTACTAGCAACATGTTAATTCTTCTTAAAAAATTGTAAAAAGTCTAAAAATTATGATGACAATAATACAAATAAAGTTCAACTATGCATGCTATAAATACTCTACATAAAACTAAAATAACTAACTTTTAAGAAATGTTCATTTAACATTAAAAATGTTCACATACAATGTAAATATAAGCCATGCCTGTATAAAAATGTTTTATTCAATATATTATTTATTTATTTAGCTCTTTAAAATATAATCCGTGATGGTATATTTTAAATCTTTGTATTAAGTAAACATTTTAAATAGTATTTTCTAAATAATACATAACTATTTCAAAAAAACTAAAGGAATATTTTTAGTAATATATTTATTGCATGCTTTTCTATACTTATTGTTATGCACACGAATATTTGTGTACCATGATCTTATTATTTATGTACTACAAATATTTGTAACTGACAGCATGGCCTTGTTTATAGATTTTTGTAAAATAATATGTGCGCACGAATATTTGTTTATCACGAAGTAAAAAAGTAAAATTAATTACACACGTATATTTGAATCTAACATTTATTATTAGTTCCCTCAAAAAACATTTATTATTAGGATTATTATTTACATACTTTTTCTTTTGACAAAAAGAAATAACATGTGCTACCACATCCGTTTTATATTACTCTACATTAAGCTTCGGGGGTTAGCTACATTTGCGTGCTGGCCAATAGATGCTGACTGTTAGCTCTAGCTCACCGGATGGATTCCTGTATAGCACCATTTTTCATTTTAATTTCCCTGACAGACGGGACCCACTACTCATAGAGAAACATAGTATATCCAAATAATTCTGTTTCATATTTATAAGTGGTCCTCATGCCAGGTCAGCATACTTTACATATATGAATAGGATTAGCATCGTATTTGCACGTTCGTGCCAAGTTTTAGAACCAATTCAGCGTATTTTTCAAGTTCAGACATTAAAATGAACATCCATGACAAGTTCAAGCACCACTCGTGTATTTACCTCTTGCCATATGCATGCCGATACAAATTTGAAGCCACCTCGATGAATGATTCACCATGTAGCACGAGCGACCTTGCAATCAAACTAAAGGTGTTTGACTGGGAGAAAATTTGTGGCATGCAGCGGCGGGGCACACAAATGCTCTGCCCCAAGATTCACAAATTTGACTCTGTACTCCGTGTATTCGCCGGCGCATATCAATACACATATATCTGTATTCATATCGTAAATATAAAGTATTATACCTATTTTCGTGGTTCCGTTTTGGAAGGTATAGATATTTAGGTGAACAGTTCCTGTAACAAGTTCCTACTAAAACCCCAGCATTGTGCCGAAAACTTTCAATGTGTTCTTCTCTCTCCCGTGTGTTCTTCAAGTACCCTATGCTCTTCTTAGAAGTGATCCAAGCTATTCTGTTGCCAATTCCTCACAGACGGCAACGACTAAACTACTCTAGGGGACATAGTCCATAAGCTTATCTGGCACAGCTTAGTCGATTGTGTATGTTTGACGTCATTCAAGTGTTTTTGTAAGCACAAGTTCTACATATGGTTGCTGAGTATTCGATCATTTATCCTTTTAGGGGCTTCTATTAGTTTGTCCTGTTTCAAGAAGTCAGATGCCAATCTTGTTTGTAACAAAAAAATTGGGGCTGGATCTTAGAACACAAATAATCATGTACACATGTATTTTAGGAATCTAGGAAGTTATTGTAAGCACCAGAAATTAAAACTCAGAAACTTGCGAAGTTGGTTAGTTACAGAGACTGAAACTTAGGGCATCATGTTAGTTAAGGAAAGTGAAACTTACAACACATGAACAATCTTGTACCCTTAGAAGAATTCGGATCACACATTTATTAAATATTTCTACAATGCTGTGACGCCCACATAATCAAGCTACAGTAACATCAGCTAATGATGCCACGTCACCCCAATTACTATTGCTAAGCTATGTTAGATCAAAAACCATTCCAAAATTTAAATTCAAAATATGTCAAACAACAAAAGTTTTTCCAAAAATTGAAATAAAAATATTCGGGCAGTGCCAAAATTGGCATAGGTAATTATAGTAAAGAAAACACAAATTTATAAAATACTTAAATGCCCTAAGTTGAATTAAAACAGTAAAAGAAAATAAATAAAAGAAAAGAGATAAAACAGAAAAACAAAAGACAAAAAAAATAAAAAAAATAAAAATAAAATAATAATAGAAGAGAAACCCCCGGGCTTCGGCCCAGCCGACCACCGGCCCAACTGGGCCACCACCAGGCCCAGCCGGCCACTCCCCCACTCCCTCTTATCCACTTCCCCGTGGAAACCCTAGCCCACGCACCACTCCCCCCCACGTCGCTACTCCCCGCCCTCCCCCGATCCGATCTGGATCGGGGCGCGTCGCGCCCTGCGTTCGACACCGGCGACACAGCCCCCCCGCCGCCGTTGTTGTCCGTGGCCCACGCCGGGGCCGCCTCTCGCCGCAGCCGCTGGACCTCGTCGTCCCCGTCCTCAGCCCCGACGACCGCGGACGGCGCCGCCCTCGCCGGATTCGTCAAGCCCTCCTCGACGGACTGCCTCCACGACGAACTCCCTCACGCCTCGACGCCCCACTCCACTTCAACGCCGGTGAGGACCCCGGTCCTCCTCTCCTCCTCCCTGCGCGCGCTCGTCGCCGCGGCCACCGCACACGTGCGCCTCATACACTCTCGTGGACGCGCCGTCCTGCTGCTTCGCTCGTCCCACGCGTGCAACCGTGTCGCCCCCGCGCCGTCCGCGCCCGCCCCCTGCAAACCTCGCCCCGCTCGCGACCCGGACCACTGCCCCCACTGCTCTGCTTAGCCCGCACCCCCTGGCCGTTGCCGTGCGCCCTCCCCGTACTGGCCACGCCCAACCTGCGCCCCCACGCCGCCACGCCCTCTTCCACGCCCGCGGCGCAGCCCCGCCGCTTGCCTCGCTCGTCTTTGCAACTGGCCACCGCGGTTGGCCCCCCAGGCCCTGGGCGTGCCCCCGACGCCTGCGCCTTGATCTGCGCCCTCCTCGCCACCCGATGCCGCCGCTCGCTCGTCCTCGCCGGCGTTGCATGCTGCGCCGGCGGCTCCGCCCGTTAGCGTCGGCGGCGCCCCTCTGCCTGCAGCGCCCGTTTGGGCTACGCCCACACCCGTTAGCCCACACCCACTATGGCCCTCCAGGCCAATGACAGTGGGCCCTCGCCCCCAGAACGTTTATTTAAAAAAAACGAATTAAAAGAATTAAAAATAAATAAATAATAAATATAATAATTAAAATATTAATTAATTGATTAATTAATTAAGTTAATTAATCATAATTAGACTAACCTAATTAACTGTTAGTTTAATCAAAACAGTAATTAGTCAGTTAAACCCTAATTAACCTAATCAGGGAATGATAGGAGGGTCCCACTGGACCCACATGTCAGTTTGACCCAGTCAACTCTGTTGACTGCTGATGTCAGCATGACATCATGCTGATGTCATATATCTAATTTCGAATTAATTAATTAATTAAATTCCGGAAATTAATAAAACCTTTAGGAAATCATATCTTTTAATCCGTAACTCGGATTAAAATATTTTCAACATGAAAGTTGCTCAGAACGACGAGACGAACCCGGATACGCAACCCGTTCGTCCGCCACACATTCCTAACACATCCAACTCACAACTTTCCCCCTCCGGCTCCTCTGCCCGAAAACGCGAAACGCCGGGGATACTTTCACGGATGTTTCCCCCCTTCACCGGTATCATCTCATACCGCGTTAGGGCACGCCTAGCATCACGCTTTGCTTTGCCATGCATCGCTATGCATCTGTTTGCATTGTATTTATTGTTTCTCCCCCCTCTTCTCTCGATAGACGCCGAGACCGACGCTGCTGCTGCCCCGTTCGACTACGGAGTTGACGATCCCTCTCTCTTGCCAGAGCAACCAGGCAAGCCCCCCCTTGATCACCAGATATCGCCTACTCTCCTCTATACTGCTTGCATTAGAGTAGTGTAGCATGTTACTGCTTTCGTTATTCCTATCTTGATGCATAGCCTGTCTTTGATACTACTGTTGATACCTTTACCTGCAATCCTACTTGCTTAGTTTAGGATGCTAGTTTACCATCAGTGGCCCTACATTCTTGTCCGTCTGCTGTGCTATACTATCGGGCCGTGATCACTCGGGAGGTGGTCACGGGTATATACTATATACATGATACATGTGGTGACCAAAGTCGGGTTGGCTCGAGGAGTACCCGCGAGTGATTCACGGATTGGGGGCTGAAAGGACCTTTGTCCCGACGGCCCTCTGTGTGGATCTTTGTGGCGGAGCGGCAGGGCAGTTCGGGGCTACCTGGGTGAGAGGTGAGCCTGGCCCTATTGGCGTTTGCGGATACTTAACACGCTTAACGAGATCTGGGTATTTGATCTGAGTCTGGCCATTTGGTCTATACGCACTAACCAACTACGCGGGAAAGATATGGGCACTCGGCGTCGTGGTATCAGCCGAAGCACTTCTTGACGTCAGCGACTGAGTGGCGCGTGCCGCATTGGATCGTAAGCTCGCACTTGTATTAAGGGGGCTTGATCTGCTTCCGGCCGCGTACGCAACGTGCAGGTGTGCTCAGGGCGATCGGCCCAGACCCCTACGCGCATAGGTTTAGACCGGCGTGCTGACCGCTCTGTTGTGCCTAGGTGGGGCTGCGACGTGTTGATCTTCCGAGGCCGGGCATGACCCAGGAAAGTGTGTCCGGCCAAATGGGATCAAGCGTGTTGGGTTATGTGGTGCACCCCTGCAGGGAAGTTTATCTATTCGAATAGCCGTGTCCCTCGGTAAAAGGACGACCCGGAGATGTACCTTGACCTTATGACAACTAGAATCGGATACTTAATAAAACACACCCTTCCAAGTGCCAGATACAACCTGGTGATCGCTCTCTAACAGGGCATCGAGGAGGGGATCGCCGGGTAGGATTATGCTATACGATGCTACTTGGAGGACTTCAGTCTACTCTCTTCTATATGCTACAAGACGGAGGCTGCCAGAAGCGTAGTCTTCGATAAGACTAGCTATCCCCCTCTTATTCTGGCATTCTGTAGTTCAGTCCATTGATATGGCCCTTTACAGATATATCCATGCATATGTAGTGTAGCTCCATGCTTGCGAGTACTTTGGATGAGTACTCACGGTTGCTTTTCTCCCCCCTTTCCCCCTTTCCCTTCTACCCGGTTGCCGCAACCAGATGCTGGAGCTCAGGATCCAGACGCCACCGTCGACGACGACGACTACTACTCCGGAGGCGCCTACTACTACGTGCAGCCCGCTGACGACGACCAGGAGTAGTTAGGAGGATCCCAGGCAGGAGGCCTGCGCCTCGTTCGATCTGTATCCCAGTTTGTGTTAGCCTTCTTAAGGCAAACTTGTTTAACTTATGTCTGTACTCAGATATTGTTGCTTCCGCTGACTGGTCTATGATCGAGCACTTGTATTCGAGCCCTCGTGGCCCCTGGCTTGTATTATGATGCTTGTATGACTTATTTTATTTGTAGAGTTGTGTTGTGATATCTTCCCGTGAGTCCCTGATCTTGATCGTACACATTTGCGTGCATGATTAGTGTACGATTGAATCGGGGGCGTCACAAGTTGGTATCAGAGCCGACTGCCTGTAGAAATCCCCCTTTCCAACTCCTTGGCCGAAGTTGAGTCTAGTCATTGAAAAAGTTTTTACTAACATGGCTGTGCGGCTTACGGGCCCACGTCGCCATTGGGTGGTATTAGGATCTTTTACTCCTTGTCTATACTCTGGGACTCTGATCTCTCTTCTATTCGGGTTAAATGATTTTACTAAATCTGACTCTAGGTTCTCGTAACAACTTTCTCCCGGAGAGCCCCTTGTTATAGATGATCGCCGGCTTCACCAGAAGATTCCGAAGATACTCTCCAATATTCTCTCTAGACCTTGTGCCCGTTGCTTTTGCAATTCCCTTCCACCGAAATATCCCTATGGATAAATACTTACCCCTGTCGTGCTTACCTTTATTCCCAGTCGATCTTGTTATTACAAGGTACCCCGAGAATATTTTGTGCCTACTGCCTTGCAGTTCTTTGCCACCTGAATACCCCTAAGAGTAATTTCTCGCACTTTCCGAGTATCCGCTCATTCCCAGTAATTCAGGTGTTTCACCAAAGACTTCAAAATATCATTCGATCTTCCGAAAATCCCGAGCAGCCTATTGCTCTTGAAATTCTTGCTTGCTAACATTATGGATAATCCCATAAGTTTCATAATCTTATTGGCCTCCCTTGCCTTTATCATTTTAAGTCCATTGATTCAATATGTTGAGGATGCCCGCATTCCTCAGTCGAATCCTAGGATTCATCCTTCCGGCTCAGACGTCATTTGGATATGAGCTGGATCTTGACCAATCAATGCCTTGATTGTTTGTATTTCCAAGTCTATTGAACTTATTCATTTTCGATCAGCACGATTGCTTCTGATCCCTTGATTTGGAAATCATAAAATTTCTTAGCATTAAGCTTTGAGTTAGTCAGTTGTTTCCATAATCCGATGCCTTGGCATTCCTTCTTCCTTAGATTGAGTACCAATACTCCCATCAGCCCCGTTGTGGACCGCCGTACCCATTGCCGGGTTATTATCCGACAATGTCCTTCACAACCAAAATTCTTGTGAGTTCTTTATCTGATACATAATGCCCTTGGTAAATTGTATCATCCACTTGGCCAACCATGCCCTGTTTTCGAGCTGGTGTTATCTACTCTTGAAGCTTGGGGTATATGTTCCTAAGAAGCCCCGATGGGTTGAACCAATGCCTTCCCTAATCTGTGCAAACCCGAAAGATTTCACAGGGCATATTTATCTGGTATTGCACCAGGTAAAATATTCAACACTAATGCCATTTTCAACACGAGAAGTGAATGTAAGGTTCTGCTTTGGAGAAGTGGGAGTCGACCTTGAACTTTGTGTTCATGCCCATGGACCCGTTGAGGGATCTATCATGAAAGCTTCTTGTATTAATAATGGTCCCCTTGTTATAAGTTCATCTTGTAACTATGTTGGTCCTTTGCGACCGTGGTTCCGACCATGATTGATCATCTTTGATCCTTTTCTCGGACAAGTAGAACCACTTGTCCTCTGCAGATCAATGCACCCGTCCAACCTCTACTTTGATTTGTTGTCGAGTATTACCCCCTGGTATCTCGAGATTATCATGGAACTGCATAACCTCTTATGAGTTCTTCATCAGGTATTACATTCTCACGGACTCCAATTTTTCACGGGCTTTGAGTTATGAAACACTCAAGGACACCGCTAACGGAACCGAGTCTGCACTACGGTTCAACGACACTTGATAACCTTCTTTAAGTATGAGTTTGTACCCGACCACGCCATTCCTAGCCTGTATGGCTATATCATTATCATGCTAAACCTTAACTATACTACCTGGTCCTTAATCCCGGAGCACAACTTTAGATGGTGAGCCAAGCTTACGTTGATCTTCCTTGTCTTATCGTTTCACCTCGAACAGCAAGATTGATTCCGAGTTGGTGTTGTATCCGTAGTTCTAATAATCTTTTGAAGCATTAGTCCTTCTACTTGAGAAGTCGTTGTTCGATTACTTCTTTGTGGAGCCTCTCGACAAAATTGTCATGATCATCACCCACATTCTGGGCTCTTCCAGAATATCAATCAAATTCATGATGAGAATTACCATCCTTGCCCCTCGATGATTGGGTTATCATCGACAACATTCTTGCCTTCCCACAACACAAACTTGTTCACGTTATGATTGCAACTTGCTATCCAGCTTGTATGATGTTCCACCTTGAAGTATTAATGCCCTTTATGACAAGGATGTGGTGAGGATTGCTCCACCTCTTAAGAATTCTTGATATAGTAATACTTCTCGCCATCTCCATTCGTTTTCTGATCCCCGTGTTGTTTCTAACTTGAATACCGACAATTGAACTATGATGCATGAATTCAAAACTTCTAGCAATCCTATTGCTTTGAAGTTAATGGTCGATGTTTCATTCTTAGACCATTGGTTATCGAATCACCATTCTAACATTGATAATGCTACCTAAGCCCATATTTCGGGTGCACCTTTCAACCAATGTTTAACTGTGTATGTTTTCCTCGAGCATACCTCATTATATCATTTGATCTGACAAATGTTATCTCCTTGTTCACAAAAGTGTGGAAATCGATCTTTGGAAAATCTCAATGAATTGTTGCTGAGTCAATCAGCCACCTCCTCATCCTCTCCTTGGATTAATGATGACCTCTTGTTTCGGAACTCGCTTCCATAGTTCATTGCCCGAGAATCTTAAAGTGTCATCTCGTCAATTGCGTTGCACCTTTTCTTCTCAGGCATCCTGAGTCTGAGGTATCCTGAAACCAATCAGATCTGAATCTCGGACAGATATGATGGTTGGAACATTTTCCAAGAGTCATAACATTGGTCTTTATATAACCCGGTAAGGTGATGTCGTGCCTAGCACACCTGACCGGAGGACCAAGTGTTATAGTTTTCCTTTTTGACGAGGTTAGCCATTTTTCCATGAGGAAATTGAATGCCTTGTTTAGCAAGTTTATCCCGATGGATCCTTTGTGTATCCAAAGTCCGACCTTTGCTTGAAGACCATGCCAATGCTATCTCAAAGCATGTTTGTGGTACTCCGACTCTTAATAGGAGCATTTGAAGCACAATGCAAAATTTTCTTTGTCAATTATCCAAACACCGTTGCATGGGCAATGTCATGAAAATTCTCTCCCCTTTCCTAAAGAGTTTTCTACATTATATCCTGCCAAGGATATCATGCTCTGCTTGTCCTTGGAAAGGATATACCCTTGAAATATGTGTTTAAACACATTTTCCTTCCCATAGTTCTGTTTAATCTGGTAATCACATTTTCCTTCCCATTGTTTTGTTTAACCTTCTTGAGGTTTATATAATCTAAGCAGTAATAAGTCACTGCCTTTGTAAACACCTCAGTGTACAACTCTATCAGTAAGACCCTATTACTATTGTTGATGACATTCCGGTAGCCACCGATGGACGAGAACTTTGCCTTATGGTCCGCCTCGTTCAACGAGCAGGAAACTGGTTCTCTTCGTCCCTCGCCCTTGGTACCGATGTTATTGCCGACATAACTAACAGGCTATCCCCCGACATGCCTTGCTTACATGATCGTGCAAGACGTCACCGTCCTTCCTACTTTTAACACACATGGTGGGCCCATAACCCACAGGTCCCAGGATCGAAACCTGACTCTCCTGTACACCCTGTTTCCAAAGTTAATCCTCACGCTTGGCTTCGTATGAAATTCACGAGCTACATTCCTAGTGATCTATTCTGGTATCAAACGCAATACTTATTCTCGTTGCTCTGAACCCCGTTCACCTTCTGATAGGCATCGAACGCTTGCCTATTGGTTTGAAACTTCTCATGGTACCTTCTTAGTTTTCTCTCGACATCTTCTTAAGTTTCAGTTCGAGAGATACTTATGCTTCTTCCCCTGGGTTAACCGTCCGATGCTCGATCTTGTTAGAATCCGTCCTTATAGGGTTTCCCCTTCTCACCCCTTTCGTAAGTACGGTGAAGATCCCAAAGAAAGGATGACGAATTGATCATGGTGACTTGAAGCAGAGAAATGAAGGCATCAATGAAAGGGATCAACCTCTTCGAAAGGGCAGCCAAGACCGAGAAGACTCGTTAGGTTTTTCGCAACCAACACCTTCCCCCCTTACTCCCCTCCTAAATCTCGGGACGAGATTTCTTGTAGTGGAGGAGAATTGTGACGCCCGGATAATCAAGCTACAGTAACATCGGCTAATGATGCCACGTCACCCCAATTACTATTGCTAAGCTATCGTTAGATCAAAAACCATTCCAAAATTTGAATTCAAAATATGTCAAACAACAAAAGTTTTCCAAAAATTGAAACAAAAATGTTCGGGCAGTGGCAAAATTGGCATAGGTAATTATAGTAAAGAAAACAAAAATTTATAAAATACTTAAATGCCCTAAGTTGAATTAAAACAGTAAAAGAAAATAAATAAAAGAAAAGAGATAAAACAGAAAAACAAAAGACAAAATAAAATAAAATAAAATAATAATAGAAGAGAACCCCCCCGGGCTTCGGCCCAGCCGACCACCGGCCCAACTGGGCCACCACCTGGCCCAGCCGGCCACTCCCCCACTCCCTCTTATCCACTTCCCCCTGGAAACCCTAGCCCACGCACCACTCCCCCCCACGTCGCTACTCCCCGCCCTCCCCCGGTCCGATCTGGATCGGGGCACGTCGCGCCCTGCGTTCGACACCAGCGACAAAGCCCCCCGCCGCCGTTGTTGCCCGTGGCCCACGCCGGGGCCGCCTCTCGCCGCAGCCGCTGGACCTTGTCGTGCCCGTCCTCAGCCCCGACGACCGCGCACGGCGCCGCCCTCGTCGGATTCGTCAAGCCCTCCTCGCCGGACTGCCTCCACGACGAACTCCCTCACGCCTCGACGCCCCCACTCCCCTTCAACGCCGGTGAGGACCCTGGTCCTCCTCTCCTCCTCCCTGCGCGTGCGCTCGTCGCCGCGGCCACCGCACACGTGCGCCTCATACACGCTTGTGGACGCGCCATCCTGCTGCTTCGCTCGTCCCACGCGTGCAACCGCGCCGCCCCCGCGCCGTCCGCGCCCGCCCCTGCAAACCTCGCCCCGCTCGTGACCCGGACCGCTGTCCCCACTGCTCTGCTTAGCCCGCACCCCCTGGCCGTTGCCGTGCGCCCTCCCCGTACTGGCCACGCCCAACCTGCGCCCCCACGCCGCCACACCCTCTTCCACGCCCGCGGCGCAGCCCCGCCGCTCGCCTCGATCGCCTTTGCAACTGGCCACCGCGGTTGGCCCCCCAGGCCCTGGGCGTGCCCCCGACGCCTGCGCCTTGATCTGCGCCCTCCTGGCCACCCGATGCCGCCGCTCGCTCGTCCTCGCCGGCGTTGCATGCTGCGCCGGCGGCTCCGCCCGTTAGCGTCGGCGGCGCCCCTCTGCCTGCAGCGCCCGTTTGGGCTACGCCCACACCCGTTAGCCCACACCCACTATGGCCCTCCAGGCCAATGACAGTGGGGCCTCGCCCCCAGAACGTTTATTAAAACAAAAAAACGAATTAAAAGAATTAAGAATTAAAAATAAATAAAAAATAAATATAATAACTAAAATATTAATTAATTAGTTAAGTTAATTAATCATAATTAGATTAACCTAATTAACTGTTAGTTTAATCAAAACAGTAATTAGTTAGTTAAACCCTAATTAACCTAATCAGGGAATGACAGGCGGGTCCCACTGGACCCACATGTCAGTTTGACCCAGTCAACTCTGTTGACTGCTGACGTCAGCATGACATCATGCTGATGTCATATATCTAATTTCGAATTAATTAATTAATTAAATTCCAGAAATTAATAAAACCTCTAGGAAATCATATCTTTTAATCCGTAACTCGGATTAAAATATTTTCAACATGAAAGTTGCTCAGAACGACGAGACGAACCCGGATCCGCAGCCCGTTCGTCCGCCACACATTCCTAACATATCCAACTCGCAACTTTCCCCCTCCGGCTCCTCTGCCCGAAAATGCGAAACGCCGGAGATACTTTCCCGGATGTTTCCCCCCTTCACCGGTATCATCTCATACCGCGTTAGGGCACGCCTAGCATCACGCTTTGCTTTGTCATGCATCTGTTTGCATTGTATTTATTGTTTCTCCCCCTCTTCTCTCGATAGACGCCGAGACCGACCCTGCTGCTGCCCCGTTCGACTACGGAGTTGACGATCCCTCTCTCTTGCCAGAGCAACCAGGCAAGCCCCCCCTTTATCACCAGATATCGCCTACTCTCCTCTATACTGCTTGCATTAGAGTAGTGTAGCATGTTACTGCTTTCGTTATTCCTATCCTGATGCATAGCCTGTCTTTGATACTACTGTTGATACCTTTACCTGCAATCCTACTTGCTTAGTTTAGGATGCTAGTTTACCATCAGTGGCCCTACATTCTTGTCTGTCTGCTGTGCTATACTATCGGGCCGTGATCATTCGGGAGGTGGCCACGGGTATATACTATATACATGATACATGTGGTGACCAAAGTCGGGTTGGCTCGAGGAGTACCCGCGAGTGATTCACGGATTGGGGGCTGAAAGGACCTTTGTCCCGACGGCCCTCTGTGTGGATCTTTGTGGCAGAGCGGCAGGGCAGTTCAGGGCTACCTGGGTGAGAGGTGAGCCTGGCCCTGTTGGCGTTCGCGGATACTTAACACGCTTAACGAGATCTGGGTATTTGATCTGCGTCTGGCCATTTGGTCTATACGCACTAACCAACTACGCGGGAAAGATATGGGCACTCGGCGTCGTGGTATCAGCCGAAGCACTTCTTGACGTCAGCGACTGAGTGGCGCGCGCCGCATTGGATCGTAAGCTCGCACTTGTATCAAGGGGGCTAGATCTGCTTCCGGCCGCGTACGCAACGTGCAGGTGTGCTCACGGCGATGGGCCCAGACCCCTACGCGCATAGGTTTAGACCGGCGTGCTGACCGCTCTGTTGTGCCTAGGTGGGGCTGCGACGTGTTGATCTTCCGAGGCCGGGCATGACCCAGGAAAGTGTGTCCGGCCAAATGGGATCAAGCGTGTTGGGTTATGTGGTGCACCCCTGCAGGGAAGTTTATCTATTCGAATAGCCGTGTCCCTCGGTAAAAGGACGACCCGGAGTTGTACCTTGACCTTATGACAACTAGAACCGGATACTTAATAAAACACACCCTTCCAAGTGCCAGATACAACCCGGTGATCGCTCTCTAATAGGGCATCAAGAAGGGATCGCCGGGTAGGATTATGCTATACGATGCTACTTGGAGGACTTCAGTCTACTCTCTTCTATATGCTGCAAGACGGAGGCTGCCAGAAGCGTAGTCTTCGATAAGACTAGCTATCCCCCTCTTATTCTGGCATTCTGCAGTTCAGTCCACTGATATGGCCGTTTACACATATATCCATGCATATGTAGTGTAGCTCCATGCTTGCGAGTACTTTGGATGAGTACTCATGGTTGCTTTTCTCCCCTTTTCCCCCTTTCCCTTCTACCCGGTTGCCGCAACCAGATGCTGGAGCTCAGGATCCAGACGCCACCGTCGACGACGACGACTACTACTCCGGAGGCGCCTACTACTACGTGCAGCCCGCTGACGACGACCAGGAGTAGTTAGGAGGATCGCAGGCAGGAGGCCTGCGCCTCGTTCGATCTGTATCCCAGTTTGTGTTAGCCTTCTTAAGGCAAACTTGTTTAACTTATGTCTGTACTCAGATATTGTTGCTTCTGCTGACTCGTCTATGATCGAGCACTTGTATTCGAGCCCTCGAGGCCCCTGGCTTGTATTATGATGCTTGTATGACTTATTTTATTTGTAGAGTTGTGTTGTGATATCATCCCGTGAGTCCCTGATCTTGATCATACACATTTGCGTGCATGATTAGTGTACGATTGAATCAGGGGCGTCACAAATGCAAATACCGAATATAGATTATTATATGGAAAAGAAAAATACATGTATTGACACATGTATGTAAAATTATTTAAGTTTACAAAAAATAAGTTAGTAAACTTAAAGTGAAGGTTACATACAGAAAGAAAATTGCATTATGAACTTGTCTTCTAAAACTTTTATTGACTAATAAATATACCTTACAATTTTGAAAGACTTCAATGACTGATAGGTCGATGCAAAATTAATTGTATGCATTAGTTATGAAATTTTCAAGCTATCTTCTGCACTGGTAAAGGAGGACATGAATGTATTTGATAAGTTACGTTGTTCTGTAAATAAACTATTTATTTAATGTTACTGCATAATGTAAAATCTTGATTTGTGCCTTACCACTCTTTATGTTATCAACAAGTTGATTGAATTAACAAATGTTATTGAATTAGGTGTTGTGTTAAATTATTTATTAATGTTATATGCTCTGATTATGTAATGTTAATGGCATATTGACTTATGTTCTAGTGATAAAATATGCCGTCTAAGCCGAATTATTCGGTAAGTGGCACCTCGAAATGTACCAGAGAATCAATATATTAGTACACCGAAGGACTCAAGCCGATAAAATGATGATGAAAAGTGTAACTCTGAATCTTGATTAAAGGTAGACCACATTCTTGCTATTTTGAATGCATTTACGGTATACAAGAAATTTATGCTTCGGGAAATCAAATTTGAAGGGTAATTGAACTTACATGCAATTAAAAAGGTTTATTTTAAATTTTGTACATTTCTTGTAAGTGCAACAAATGTCAAGGATTGGTGCATTAAGTGTCTCAAGATAGGAAACTCAAGTTCTATGCTCGAGATACGCACAAAGTTTTTGGGGTTCCTTCTAGACTTAAAGACATTGATGGTATTGATGGTCAGATAGTGCTGCTTCTATTGATTTATAGAAGAAAAATATAGGTATGAATGGAACTGATTCTCATAGTTTGAGGCCAACATATTTTTCTAGCCAGAGATATAACTGAGTTATCAAGTGAAGCTGAAACAACATGCTTTTCTGGGAGCATGCTATGGTTCATTTGGGAATACCTTCTTCTAGACATGAGTACACCATTGATAATAGGAGAGCACTGAAGGAAATATGCCCTAGAGGAAATAATAAAGTTGTTATTTATATTTCCTTATATCATGATAAATGTTTATTATTTATGCTAGAATTGTATTAACCAGAAACTTAGTACATGTGTGAATACATAGACAAAACACAGTGTCCCTAGTATGCCTCTACTTGACTAGCTTGTTAATCAAAGATGGTTATGTTTCCTAACCATAGACATGTGTTGTCATTTGATGAATGAGGTCACATCATTAGAGAATGATGTGATGGATAAGACCCATCCGTTGGCTTAGCATTATGATCGTTACAGTTTTATTGCTACTGCTTTCTTCATGACTTATACATGTTCCTCTGACTATGAGATTATACAACTCCTGAATACCGGAGGAACACCTTGCGTGCTATCAAACGTCACAACGTAATTGAGTGATTATAAATATGCTCTAAGGTGTCTTCGAAGGTGTTTGTTGGGTTGGCATAGATCAAGACTAGGATTTGTCACTCTGTGTATCGGAGAGGTATCTCTGGGCCCTCTCGGTAATGCTCATCACTATAAGCCTTGCAAGCAATGTGACTAATGAGTTAATTACGGGAAGAAGCATTACGGAACAAGTAAAGAGACTTGCTGGTAATGAGATTGAACTAGGTATGATGATACCGACGATCGAATCTCGGGCAAGTAACATACCGATGACAAAGGGAACAACGTATGTTGTTGTGCGCTTTGACCGATAAAGATCTTCGTAGAATATGTAGGAACCAACATGAGCATCCAAGTTCCGCTATTGGTTATTGATCGGAGATGTGTCTAGATCATGTCTACATAGTTCTTGAACCCGTAGGGTCCGCACGCTTAACGTTCGATGACGATTTGTGTTATGAGTTATGTGTGTTTGATGACCGAAGTTTGTTCGGAGTCCCAGATGAGTTCATGGACATGACGAGGAGTCTCGAAATGGTCGAGACAGAAAGATTGATATATTGGAAGGTTATGTTCCCACATCGGAAATGTTTCAGAAAGGTTCAGACATTTTCCGGAGTAACGGGATGTTACCGGAACCCCTCGGGGGATTAATGGGATGGGCCTTAGTGGAAGAGAGGAGGCGGTGGCCAGGTGGAGGTGCACGCCCCACCTAGACCGAACCGAATTGGACGAGGGGTGGGGGCGCGGACCCCCTTTCCTCCTTCTCCTCCACCTCTTTCCCTCTTCTCCTATTCCAGAAAGGAGAGGGGAATCCTACTAGGACTAGGGAGTCCTAGTAGGACTCCAAACACTTGGCGCGCCCCTCCTAGGCCGCCGGCCTCCTCCTCCCTTCCTTTATATATGGGGGCAGGGGCACCCCAAAGACACACCAAGATTTCTCTTAGCCGTGTGCGGTGCCCCCTTCCACAGTTTACTCCTCCGATCATAGCGTCGTAGTGCTTAGGCGAAGCCCTGCACGGATCATAGCGTCGTAGTGTTTTCTGCCAGTACCTTAACTTTGGAGCTGGCTATTTACTATTTTCAGTGTACTAACCAATCCTCTTTTCAGGTTGTCAATTTGGAGCTAGCTACTTACTGTCAGTGCATTCAACAACCGGACCTCCACGGCTCCACGCACGGTTGACTAGCTGAGCTTTGAGCTAGCATGACCATGGAGGCGGCTCTCGTCAGCGTGGCAATGAGGGTCCTCAAACCTGTCATAGCGAAGCTGATCGTTCAGCTTGGCAATGAGTACAAGCGTCTGCACCCTCCCCTCCCCTCATCCGATGTTTCCTTACCATCCCTGAGTCCATCTCTTACAAGTTGTATGATTACACCATTTTGCTGTTATACTGGGTAGTAGCTATTGTCCTGCTCATGCTCCTGTTTGGTTGGGGGTGTTAATGAAATGCTAGGGTTAATTAAAGGGTTCTTGGTTAGCACTCCTTTGAAGTTTAGTTGATTTTCTCACTGTCTATCATCATGGCTTAAGTTTGGTTGTTGTTCTGAAATTTACATGGCTTAGGTTTTAATCAATTGGCATGTTCATGTTAGTTGTTATGGAGTAAATATGATAAGAACAGTGGCAATTGAGCAACACCACTACCAGTATAACTCAGCTTTATTTACTAATCGATAGGTATCTAGTACTAGTAGATTCAGAATATGCAGTCCTAAAAATTAATGGGAGCAACAGTAAGTGAGTTAAACAAAAATATTCGTCTACAAATGTCGGTTTGGGTTCTATTTGATTTGGTTTGCTCTGTTGCTGAAGCTCCTCTTTGCTCTAACCATTTTCGCACCAAATGCAGAATGTTCTATTTTTATTTTGTTCCTAATTGTTCTGTTTATAACCTGTAGATCTCCTTTGTTCATTGAAGTGCTGACTGCTGCAACAAGTCCCATGATGAACAAGCTAGAATCCGCACCCAGAAAAGAGTACCTCATTGGAGCTTGTTATTGTTTGATCTTTTGTGTATTAGAAAACTGGATACTATGTACTATTGTTGTACCAAGTTTGGTTGTATTGAGTCCTAAATTAAAAGGCAATGGATGAGTGCCAAAAAAACTAGACTGTAAAAGGCCGAGGCAAAAAAAAGGACTTTAAAGGCCTTGGGCCAAAAAAAAAATACTAGACTGTAAAAGGGCGTGGCCCAACAAGAAGTTGAATGTCAATTTTCAGAGAAATAAAAGAGGACGAATTACTGGGCCAAGCCCATGTAGCTAGCGAAAATTAACAGAAAAAATATATATTAAAAAGGTTGAATTAATGGGCTTGGCCCATATAGACACCCAATTGGACCGGGCTGATTCTTATCCACGTCAGCTTGCCACGCTGGATCCTACGTGGCCTGGGGAGGTTGCTAGTGACCAAAAATTTGGTCAAAGAACCAACGACCTTTTACATATCACGAAGAAGGTCGTTAATTTCAATTTACGACCGCCAGCTTTTACCTTCTATTTTTGGTCACAAAAAGGTCGCAAATTAAAAACAATGACCTTTCAGTGACCAATAGTGATGGTCAGAAGTTGACATATTTCTTGTAGTGCTAAGAGTTAGGTCTATTCCGTATAGAGGGAGAAAGTGACAAAATGTGCGGAAATAGTAAGGTTCTGCGATGTGGTCATATCCAAATAAGATATTTATTAACAGGGAGCCCACTACCTCGTAAAAACCATCCGCTCACCTTGGTCTCAAACTAAAAAAAAAATACAACCATACAACCAGATCACAGACCAGAATTCCTCTTCGTCTTGGGACGGCAGCTGGTAACCAAAGATTCAACCCTAGGTAGCTGTATTTGTTGTTCTTCCACACTGTTTCCTCGTAGGTTTACCTCGAGAAACTTGTATTAGGCAGGAAATTTGACTCATATGTATCCGCGCTTTTGGTGAGAGAAGTGAAAGTATGGATAAGGAACTTTGGCAAAGAGCTAAAGGAACACATGATAAGGTGACGCATAATTGAAACAGTTAGCTTGTAGGTGTGATTGCATTTTGCCACAACACAAGTTTTTTATCATCAATTTGGATATTTAATATATGTTATGAGCATCTGTGTTGATATTGGTATGACTATGCGTTATTTAGTAGTATCAACGTATCAACATATGACTAAAGAATGAGTTTAGATTTGAATAAACTTTATTTGTCAGCTTTAAGATGTGTACAATTATGGTACTTTCAATTGAACTATTTTTTAAGGATTCACAACCGTGTAAGGTATGATAATGCGTTGATTTGTGCTCTATAGGATTTTCAAATCTAAAACTATGTATTGTGTTTGAAAATTTAGGTACTTCGATCAGAAACTTACATTTTGCATTACAGAAAATATCAAGATTTTTGAGTATGAGTTAAACTTCTGATTTAGACTCCGCGCATGATAGAGAAATGACATAATTAAGAAGCTATCAAGTTACTAATTAAGGCATATGGTCAATACGTTAAGAAGGCATGTCAATATGTACAATGGAAATTGATTATCCTCTTTAGTCGTGGGAAGTAAAACAATTGCACAAAAAATAGTCTTGAAAGCTCAGGGTGATCAACATGGAGGGTTTCAGATAGCTCCACGACTCCTAGAAGGTTTGATAGATTCGATTGAGAATTTATCCAATCCAGGTGCTTTATAATTAATACAACTTCGTTCACCATGTGTTTAGAAAAAAAGGGGCTGTGATGAGCTTATTTCGAGCATCCAAAACCTATGACTTTTCTTCTATTGAAACATTTAGAGAGAAAGTACTTGAATTGGGAGTTCCGAATAGACATATTATCTGATAATAAATGCCTTTAGGGAATCATGGGGGGGGGGTGAAAGGACATCTATATATCCCTTGTGTTTTGTGTGTTAGATATCAATACTTAAGATTTACCTAATCTTGTGATGATGCATTTCAGGTCTAATACATTTGACACACATCACGTTGGGTCAAAAGTTGTTGGAAGCAAATCTGTTTTCTCTGCAGGATTTAAAACCAGGAAAACCGGATTATCCGGCCCCAGGCAGGGGACGGATAATCCGCCCCCCAGAAGTTTTCCAACGACCCACAAGGCGCGGCTCTCTGTATAGGGGGCGGATATTTTGCCGGATATTTGCCCCGGATTATTCAGGGGGCAATTTTCCTAAAACCGGATAATCCGCCCCTCACTTAGGGCGGATAATCCGCCCCCCAGATTCCAGCAAACGGCTAGTTTTTGGAGAGGGGTATTTATACCCCCTCCTTCTTCTTCCTTGTTCATCTCGACCAGCACAAGAAAAGGACCCCTAGCTGACTCCTCAAATCCATGAGATCTCCCCAACCTCCCACTCAAACTTGTTGATCTTTGGAGGATTGAAGGAGAAGGCCGAGATCTACTACTTCACCGAAGGAATTTCATTTCCCCTCTCATTTGCTTAAGGATTTAGTGGTTGGGATTTCCATTGGGAAAACCTAACCACCATTGTTGTATTTGATTACTTGCTTGAGTTGTTGAGCAGGTGTAGGTGCTTGAGAGCCCCCAATTAAGTTGTGGGTGGTGCCTCACGCGGTTGTAAAGGTCCGGTGTCCACCTCGTTGAAGGACCCATAGTGGAAGGTGGATTGAGCCTTGGGGTTGGCCTCTGTGGTGACCCTTGTGGCAAGATTCATCGGAGAAGAAGGTGAGCCTGTTGTGGTGTTGAGCTTTGCACGTTGGCAAAGCTCACACCTCTCCAACGAGACGTACTCCTTTGGGAGGAACTCGGGAATAACCTCGTCTCCGCGTGCTTCCATTTCGGTTACTTCTTTCCTTATTTACCTTGTTGTTTACTTTGTTTAGCTTCCGCTTTGCTAGCTTGTCACATAGGAGTTTCACCCTAGTAGCACATCTAGTGAATTGTCTATGTTGTCAAGCCTAATTTGAAAAAGTATTAAAATTTGGAATAGCACCTATTCACCCCCCCTCTAGGTGCCGGCATCGATCCTTTCAATTGGTATCAGAGCCTTGTCTCTTAATTCGGGCTTAACTGCCTAAGAGATGCCGGACAACGTTGATAAAGTGATAGGAGCTACCGAGATGGTTTCCGTGGCCGATTTCAACACATTGAAATCGACCATGGAAACTTATCAAGAAGAGATGCGCAAGTCTATGACAAAACTCTTCGAACAAATAGCTTCTATCACTCCATCATCGTCACCTCCCCCAACCACCGAAACCCCTCTCAAACCTCAACCCGAAGGTTCTCCTCAAGGGGACCTTGGGGATGAGAAAGTAGAGGTGGACGGGGACAAGAAGGAGGAGGATGAAAATGCCGACAAAGATAATGCCTCCACTTCCGATAAGGATAAGAGGGTTCCACCGGTCTATGGAAATGTTCCATTTCAATATTCTGCGGATCCCCCTATTCCTCACCCTCACGTAAATCTTAGAGGCGATCCTCCTAAGCTTGATACTATTATGTTTGCCAATTGGCAATTCTTAATGACATCTCATTTGAATAGTGCTTGCATAGATCTCATGAGGATCATAAACGAAGGGTTCTATTGCAATGACCCAAGCAGGCCATCAAGGAGAGAGTTGGTGGATAAGCAACTCAATGCAATTGCTATTCACATGATCCACGTTGCCGTGGGTGAGAAGCACTTGCCTCTCGTCCAACATCTCTCCACCGCCAAAGAAGCTTGGGATGCTCTCACGGAGACCTTCATCGGCAATGCAAGCATGAGAAGGAACCGCTATGAAGCTTTGAGCAATCAAGCCGAGGGGTTCTTCATGCAAGAAGGTGAAGATCATGAAGACATGTACCGGAGACTCAAGGCCATTGCTTCCGCCTTCAAGTCTCTTGGGGCCGAGCATATTAATGATGCTTGGATCAAGAGAAAGTATGTGAGCTCCCTCATGCCCTTTGAGCCCACCGACTTGAAGTCTCTCCAAGGGAGGTATAACTATCACGAGATGTCTTCCAATGAGGTGATGCAAGAAATGCAAGCATTTAAGGTCGCCGCCAAGAACGCCGAGGACTCTCGTGCCCGTGCCATTGGCATGAGCAAGGGAACCTCACTCGCCTTGAAGGCCAAGGTGGTGGACCAACAAGAAGAAAAAGACTTTGTGGACAAGTCTTCCACCATGTCCGACGATGAAAAGTTCAAGACTTATAATGAGTACCTTGCTCTTGCGGCAAGAACACTTTGGAAGAGTCCCTATAAGGCCAAGCTCGAGCTAGAGAAAAGAGCAAACACCTCCAAGGATGGCGGCAAGGCAAGATCTTGCTTCAATTGCCAAGACCGCTATCACTTTGTCAAGGATTGTCCCTTTGAAAATAGGGAAGACCATGGAGGCAAGCTTATACGCAAGGAAGCCTCCAAGACCATCAAGAAGAAGCCCCACTTCAACAAGAAAGGGCCAAGGAAAATGGTGTTGGTGGCCGAAGAAGAATATTCCTCCGGAAGTGAAGATGAAGGAGAAGAAACGAGTGCCATGGCCGCCGTTGCCATTGCATCATCATCATCCCCTACTTCACTCTTCGACTCCCCCAATGAGAATGCTCCAACCCAAGCCATGTGTCTCATGGCCAAGAGCTCCGAGGTACCCTCACATTCTTCTCCTAAGGCTATGCTTGATATGAATGATCCTACTAGTCTTGAGGTTAAGAAAGAAATTGTTGCCTTCGAAACCTATCGTGCTAACTTGCAAGGAGAAGACAAGAAGCAATTTGAGGGCATTTTGAGTCTCTATCATGAGGCTCTTGATCTCCTTGACAAAAAGGGGGAAATTGAGAGAGAAGATGCTAATGAGAAATCCTCTCTCATAATTGCTCTAGATGAAGAGAATGATCTTCGTCTTGCTCTAGAGGAGAAACTCAAGGGCCTTGAAGAGGTTCAAAATAAAATTGTTTCTCAAATCATTAAAGAGCGTGATCTTGAACATGCAAAATATAAAGCTCTTAAGAAAGAAAAGATTGAATTTGGTGTTGATCTTGCTAGACTACATGATGAGTTGGAGAAGCTTGAAAAGGCTCACAAGGCCTTGGAGAGTGAACACTCCAACTTACTCAAGTCACAAGAACAACTTCAAATTCAATTGACTAAAAGTGACAAACCTAGCACCTCTACTATTCCTTGTGAACATGAAAATATTCTTGAGGAAAATGCTAGGTTGAAGGAAGAGCTTGCCAAGGCTTCCATTTCCCAAAGTGAGAAGAGGCTTGAAAAGCCTCATGTTGGGAAGGAAGGTCTAGGCTATGTGGCTAAGGCCAAGGAGAGGAAAAACAAGAAAAAGAAGAAGACCAACCCCGCACCAAGCAAGAAGGATACCATTGAGGGTGGTGAGGCTACTAGGAGCAACACCACTCCCAATGATTTTGCGGGAAAAGCTAACCCTCACTATGTTCTCTATTGTGATTACTATGGTGATGTTTATGCTAAATATGTTGGTCCCTATGATGGGTTAATTGAATGGTCTATTTGGGTTCCTAAGACCCTTGTTACTAACAAAAGAGGACCCATTGCAACATGGGTACCTAAAACAAAGCAATGATCTCTTGTAGGGCTATGCTTCCGATGGATCTAAATGGATACTTGATAGTGGCTGCACAAGTCATATGACCGGAAGCAAGGAGATCATGACGGAGTTGAACACAACGCTAAATCTTTCAAATGTCACTTATGGAGACAAGTCTTCATCCAAGGTATTAGGTCTTGGCAAGGTGGTGATAACACCGGACATCAAGCTTGTTGATGTCATGCTTGTCAAGACCATGGGCTATAACCTGTTGTCGGTTAGAGCACTTTCTTATATGGGCTTTTCCGCATTCTTTCATAAAAATACTGTGGTACTCATGTGGAGCAATACTCTAAAAGTCGCTTTCACAGGGCACGTTGAAAATGAGTTGTATGTGGTTGACTTTGCAAAAGTCACCACTACAACTCCAATGTGTCTCTTTGGAAAGACGGACATGGGTTGGCTATGGCACCGCCGACTAGCCCATGTCAACATGAGGACTTTGCAAAGTCTCCACACGGGTGGCCACATCCTTGGACTAAAAGAAAATGTTTCCTTTGCCAAAGATCGTCTTTGTAGGCCTTGCGTGGAAGGGAAGATGCATGACATACACCATAGGAGAAAGACCATCATTTCATCCAAGGATATTCTGGAGCTTCTTCATGTTGATTTATTTGGAGCTATCCATGATGAAAGTCTTGGTGGGAAGAAATATTGTTTGGTGATTGTTGATGATTATTCAAGATATACTTGGGTGTTCTTTTTCAAGCTCAAGAGTGAAACTCAACAATGTGTCATTGACTTCTCCAATGAAGTGCAACGCCAAAACAATAAGAAGATCAAGATCATTAGAAGTGACAATGGCTCCGAATTCAAGAACTACACCCTAAATGAGTTTCTTAGTGTGGAGGGAATTCGTCATCAATATTCCGCGGCCTATACTCCACAACAAAATGGTGTAGCCGAAAGGAAGAACCGGACTTTATTGGATATGGCTAGGACCATGCTTGCGGAGTTTAACTCTCCAAAAAGCTTTTGGGCAGAAGCCGTGTCCACCGCATGTCATTCATCCAACCGGCTCTACTTTCGCAAACAATTGAACAAGACTCCTTATGAAATCTTCACCGGTAACAAGCCTACAATCTCCTACTTCTGTGTATTTGGTTGTAAGTGTTACTATCTTCTCAAAGGAGTTCGCTTGTCTAAATTGCAATCCAAAGCTTTAGAGGGTAAATTTGTTGGTTATGGTGCCGAGTCCCACACTTATAGAGTCTACGACGTATCCTCACGGATTGTTGTAGAAACTTGTAGTGTGGAATTCGAGGAATCTAATGACTCCCAAGTGGAGCTAGGTGATGCTTGTGTTGTAGATGATGTAATACCTCAAGATGCCATAGGAAGAATGGGAGTCGGTCTCCACCGCCCCATTGAGGTACCCCTTATGGTAGATCGAGAAGAACTATGCTCTACTCAAGTGGAGCCATCATCTTCACATGCTCAGCCTGCTCCAACAAGAGAAGAATCAAGCACACCATCCAAAGAACAAGAACCAAACCCTCAACAACCTGATCAGATTTGTGGCGCAGGAGCGGATAATCCGCCCCCATCCCAGGCCGGATTGTCCGGTTTGATTTTTCCTGCAACTCAACATGTTTCTGGGGCAGAATCTGATCAAGGCCAAGATCAACCTTTTCTCTCTAATCATGAGGGTGAGCATACTGATGATCAAGGCCAAGAGAACAGTCAAGATGGGGACTCAAACGATCAAGATGATCAAGAGATTTATCCTCGCAACAATGAGGAAATCGAAGCCCGTCGTCTTGCCAAGATGAGAAGAGCTTTGAAGCAAATTGATAGAAACCTTGATAATGTTGCCGAATATCTAGCTTACAAAAGAACAACTAGAAGACAACTTGCCAACTTTAGTGAACATCATGCTCACATTTCCATGGTTGAACCCAAGAAAGTTGGTGATGCTATTGAAGACAAGGATTGGCTAGAAGCAATGCATGATGAATTACATAACTTCGAGCGCAACAAGGTTTGGAAGTTAGTAGAGAAACCCAAGGAGTGCCGCAATGTTATAGGCACTAAGTGGATCTTCAAGAACAAGCAAGATGAGCATGGCAATGTGGTGAGGAACAAAGCAAGATTAGTGGCTCAAGGGTTTTCACAAGTGGAAGGAGTTGACTTTGATGAAACCTATGCTCCAGTGGCTCGCCTTGAGTCCATCCGTATCCTCCTTGCCTATGCTTCTCATCATAACTTTAAATTGCAACAAATGGATGTTAAAAGTGCTTTTCTTAATGGTCCACTCAAGGAGTTGGTATATGTGAAGCAACCCCCGGGGTTCGAGGACCTCAACTTTCCTAACCATGTCTATAAGCTTGACAAGGCTCTCTATGGTCTCAAACAAGCACCTCGTGCTTGGTATGAGCATCTAAGGGAACTTTTGCTAGACCGTGGGTTTGAGGTTGGGCAAATTGATTCCACTCTTTTTACTAAGAGGGTTAAAGGGGAGCTTTTCATATGCCAACTATATGTGGATGATATTATCTTTGGCTCTACTAACAAAGCTTTTAATGATGAATTCTCAAAGCTTATGACCGATAGGTTCGAGATGTCCATGATGGGTGAGATGAAGTTCTTCCTTGGATTTGAAATCAAGCAACTTATTGGAGGAACTTTCATCAATCAAGCGAAATATACCCAAGACATGCTCAAGAGGTTCAATATGAAAGATGCAAAGGGCAAAGCAACTCCAATAGGTGTTAAGACGCATCTCAAGCTCAACCCGGATGGTAAAGATGTCGATCAAAAACTCTATCGTTCTATGATTGGTTCTTTGCTTTATCTTTGTGCATCTAGACCAGATATTGTGTTGAGTGTAGGGGTGTGTGCAAGGTATCAAGCGGCTCCTAAGGAAAGCCACTTAGCGGCCGTCCATAGAATCTTTCGATATTTGGTTCATACCTCAAAGTTTGGTCTATGGTACCCCAAAGGCTCAAGTTTTGGTCTTATTGGTTACACGGATTCCGATTGGGCCGGTGATGAATATGATAGGAAGTCCACTTCCGGGGCTTGCCAATTTCTTGGTAGGTCCTTGGTGAGTTGGTCATCCAAGAAGCAGAATTGCATATCCCTTTCCACCGCCGAAGCCGAGTATGTTGCCGCCGCAAGTGGATGCACTCAATTGTTATGGATGAGGCAAACTTTAAAGGAATTTGGTGTCAATTGTGACAAAGTGCCCCTTTTATGCGACAATGAAAGTGCTATCAAGATTGCCTATAATCCGGTGCAACATTCAAGAACCAAGCACATTGAGATTCGTCATCACTTCATTCGGGATCATGTTGCAAGAGGTGATATTGAGCTAGCATATGTGCCAACCAAGGATCAACTTGCCGATATTTTCACCAAGCCTCTTGATGAAGCAAGATTCACCTATTTGAGGAATGAGCTAAATATCGTTGATTCAAGGAGCTTGACTTGAGCATCTTGCATACTCACCTATATCTTGTCTCTATATCTCGTTTAGATGTAGGCATGGAAATAGGGGGAGTGCGGTCCTAATCCATGGGGCTATCCCTCCCCCCCCATTATGCCAACATTAAGTAATCATTCATGTCTCTATCTTCACTAGTTGAAATATGAGCCTAAAATGATGAGTATGTTGGTTGGGACCCAAGATACATCTTCGCGGTTATCCAACTAGCACTTCACTCATATATGGTGGCCTAGGCCACCGACCTCTCCCTAAGTGAAGAGTTGGTATTGTTTTTGTACTTCTTGCCTCTTCGCCTTTCTTTGTGTTAATTTGCCTCTTGCAAGATTGAGTTTGAAGTACCTATATCAGTGTGGAAATCTTACCCAAGCCTTTCTCTCACCTAAAAACTGTCTATCTTTGCACACAAGTCGTTTTTGTATCTCGGGAGACTTTGTTACAGCAAACCGGATTTTTCTGGTGAAAACCGGAAAATCCGGGGGCGGATAATCCGCCCCAAGTTGGGACCGGATAATCCGCCCTGGCGGTTTCGCAAGCTCAAAAGGAGAGGTCAGGGTGGGGGAGCCAATCGTGCTCTCCCTTCCACCCCCGACCTCTCCCCATTAGATCCGCCGCCGGCTGCTGTTCCAAGGCCTCCCCGGAGCTCCTCCACCCACCGGATTGTCCGGGGGATTGGGATCTCCTTCTCCTCCTCATCGGGCTTCATCTCCTCCAAGTGGTTTCCTCAATGGACGAGGGTAACTCCTTCATTCCCTAACCCTAGGTGTTCTTCACCATTGTGGTCTATGGATGGAGTTATTTGTGTTTTTGCTTGGTTGATGTGTTGCCTAGATGTAGTTTGCGTGCTGAAATACCTTAGACTTGTAACCCTTGTGCCGATCTGTTACTAGAACCTAGATCTGACATCACCTAGTGCTGCTGTCTCCAGGGCGGATTATCCGCCCCTTTACTGACCAAAATCAGAACACAGCACTATGTAATATCCTTGGTTCTAGCATATGCATCAACATAGGTTACACTTCTAAGTTATTTAGCTCCTCCTTTGTGACTTGTGTGTGCTTATCCTTGCTGCCCCTCCCCCCCACTTCTAAATCTCTCAGGTAACTCCTCCGGTGCTCCGAAGAAGCGTCCTAGGGCAAGATACTTCCGTCAGAATGAAGAGGGGGTTATGGTTGATGAGCAGGTACTGAGGCAAAAGCCGCAAGCAGCCAAGAGGGCAGCCGAGAAAGAAAGGCAAGAGCAGCAACAAAAGAGGGCTGCAAGCAGAAAGAAGAAAGGGAAAGAGACCCGGGTAAATTACAAGACCATGGATTTGACTGAATATTGCACACTCAGACAGAGAGACTGGTATGATCGCATTCCTCGTGACACTGAGATTGAGGATTCAAGCTTTTGGTGCAAGGAACAACTCTTCATCTACAAGGACATCTACCACTCCATGAAAGTGCGTCCAATGCAACCTATTTCTGCCAAATACCTCAAGTCCAAGGACTACTTTGATGACGCAGTTTTCATCATCAAACAAATGGGTCTTACCAAGCTTATGGAGTTCCAGTGTGACTATAATGTGCATCTTGTCCAGTAGTTCTTTTCCACTTTGGTAATGAAGGGAGATGATTCTCACACTCTCAAGTGGATGAGTGGCATGACACCTTGTGAAGCCAACTTCTACGACTTCGCAGAAGTTCTGGGCTATGACTTCAATGGCACCACTCCATGTGGTATTCGTGTGCACTCTCCGGGAAGAACTGACAAGGTGAGGCTAGCTGATTTGTATGGTCCTGATGGCAAAATTGGCTACAACCAAGGTTTCCTCCCTCCGTATGAGCAGCTGGTCCGTATCTTTAGGGAAAACATTGCTCCAAGTGGCGGGAACAATGATGCCATTCGCAAGTCACTTGTGGACCTCCTTTGCCTTGCTCATGAGATTGCTCAAAATGAAGACCCCGACAAGGATTTCTCGTTGGATGTGATGGACTTTCTCTTCAATGAGATCTATGATGCTATGGTTTCTCGACTCACCATCCCCTATGCACCATACATCATGGCTCTTATCAAGCACACCCTCAATGATGATGATCTCAGTGATGATGACGATGTGGTGCACAAATTCAAGAAGCCCTATATGATTCCACCCAAGACCACTCCTGCTCGGTCAGACACTTTTATGGCGGATGCTCGCCGCTCTAGCTCTCAGTCTCAGCCCAAGAAGCCACAGACTTTGTCCTCTACTGCCACAGAAGTGAAGAAGCTGAGTTGGTTTCAGCGCAATGTGCTTTGCATGAAGGTGGACATTCACAAGGAGCAGTACAATGCTTACAAAGACCGCCTCAACATTGCTCACACTCAGCAGCTGATTCTTCACCATGTCACCAATGCCACAGGCTCTCCTCCAAAGGCCCCGGTCCCTACAGAATATCATAGGTGGAACACCGAGCAAGTCCCATGGCACAGGATGGAGAGGCATCTCTATGATGATCAGGAAGCTTCTCCACCACCAGCTGACACTGATAATGACGAAGACTATGATGTCAGTGCTTCTGAGGAGCGTGAGGAGTCGGAGTGATCTCATGGGACGTAGCATCGCTCTTCCTCTCCTTTTTGGAGTTAATGCCAAAGGGGGAGAAGAGTTCTATTAGGGTCTACGATTGGATTTGCATGGGTTGGACACAAGCTTGTTTGATTTGTCTTTGCCGTCTTTGCCTCTTATAGCTTGTGTCCTTAAAAACTTTTTACTATCTTGTTCTTATTGTGAACTATCCATATTGTGCTACTCTGTGTTTATGCTAGCTATGAGACAAGGAGACCTATGGTTATCTATGTGATATGGATTATCAACTATGGTTTCATGATATCTTTATGGAATTGATCATCCAATGGTAATATTCATGGGCACTATTTGAGAACACCTTTAGATCATGGTGATGGTATGATCTCTCTACTCTTATACTCATCTCAAATATGTGCTTATTTATCTCCTTGTTATCTCATTTGATTTTAATCTTGTTCATTGCTCTTCTATTTGTATAGCAAGCCCTATGTGTTGAGCATTTGTATTCAAATGCAAAATTATTTGATGCACACATATAGGGGGAGCCCTTTTATCTCTAAGGAACCTGTTTTAAAGTTTTTGTGATAATTTGTTATGCAAATCTAAGTATTGTCATCTAACACCAAAAAGGGGGAGATTGAAAGGACATCTATATATCCCTTGTGTTTTGTGTGTTAGATATCAATACTTAAGATTTACCTAATCTTGTGATGATGCATTTCAGGTCTAATACATTTGACACACATCACGTTGGGTCAAAAGTTGTTGGAAGCAAATCTGTTTTCTCTGCAGGATTTAAAACCAGGAAAACCGGATTATCCGGCCCCAGGCAGGGGACGGATAATCCGCCCCCCAGAAGTTTTCCAACGACCCACAAGGCGCGGCTCTCTGTATAGGGGGCGGATATTTTGCCGGATATTTGCCCCGGATTATTCAGGGGGCAATTTTCCTAAAACCGGATAATCCGCCCCTCACTTGGGGCGGATAATCCGCCCCCCAGATTCCAGCAAACGGCTAGTTTTTGGAGAGGGGTATTTATACCCCCTCCTTCTTCTTCCTTGTTTATCTCGACCAGCACAAGAAAAGGACCCCTAGCTGACTCCTCAAATCCATGAGATCTCCCCAACCTCCCACTCAAACTTGTTGATCTTTGGAGGATTGAAGGAGAAGGCCGAGATCTACTACTTCACCGAAGGAATTTCATTTCCCCTCTCATTTGCTTGAGGATTTAGTGGTTGGGATTTCCATTGGGAAAACCTAACCACCATTGTTGTATTTGATTACTTGCTTGAGTTGTTGAGCAGGTGTAGGTGCTTGAGAGCCCCCAATTAAGTTGTGGGTGGTGCCTCACGCGGTTGTAAAGGTCCGGTGTCCACCTCGTTGAAGGACCCATAGTGGAAGGTGGATTGAGCCTTGGGGTTGGCCTTTGTGGTGACCCTTGTGGCAAGATTCATCGGAGAAGAAGGTGAGCCTGTTGTGGCGTTGAGCTTTGCACGTTGGCAAAGCTCACACCTCTCCAACGAGACGTACTCCTTTGGGAGGAACTCGGGAATAACCTCGTCTCCGCGTGCTTCCATTTCGGTTACTTCTTTCCTTATTTACCTTGTTGTTTACTTTGTTTAGCTTCCGCTTTGCTAGCTTGTCACATAGGAGTTTCACCCTAGTAGCACATCTAGTGAATTGTCTATGTTGTCAAGCCTAATTTGAAAAAGTATTAAAATTTGGAATAGCACCTATTCACCCCCCCCCCTCTAGGTGCCGGCATCGATCCTTTCAGGGGGGGGGGGGAGAGCAGCTGCACAGCTACTACTGCAAAAATGGTAGCCGCAAAAGGACACCACTCAAGTGTAATCTTGAGAGTGCATAGTACATCTATTTATTTGAGTTGGCTAATCTATATTGGATCGAGAGAAAGCCTTTTCAGAGGTTGGATCTATTGTTATCCTCATATATCTCATGCAAATAAAGATTTAGTGTACAACCATCGCTAAAAAATTGAAATAAATAGATGAAGGAGATATAGGGGTGAAGGAAAAGCCCTCAGACGAGCAAGCGCGGTTGGGCGGGGGTGGGGTGGGGGTACTATGTGGGTCATGCAATGAACCCACACAACAAGGTTGGACACATGGGCCAACTGCATGGACTCCCTAATGGTCGTCATGAGTTGGCTTTTGTCCTATTCCTCATCTTATCTCCTTGTCTCTTTCATCTCTAGCCAACCTAAAAATGATTTTTTCTATATTTTAGCCCTTAACACAATTAAATATATGAGAAAAACATTAAACTTCAAAAGTCTGTGGTAGTAGTGAAAAAACAACATAAGAAGGGGTATACAAAGATCGTGTTAGACATCAAATTTAGTATAAGCTCTATTCCACTATAACATGGAAGCCCTACTCTTCTAGTAAAGGATATCAAGGCAAAACCATCAAGAAGTGTGAACAAGAATTCCATTAAGAGGAAAAACTCTGAAAACAAGATATGATAGAGAACCTCTTGCATCGACAAGAGGTGAGATAATTTTTCACCGAGAGGCAAGGTTGGAGAAAGCTCTAGGCATAAACGAGGAGTTTGGCCTTCTCCTAGCACCTAAGTGGTGCTTAAGCGCCTTAGGTGTAGCCTAGGTGCATGTATAGTTTTGGCTATTAGGGTGTATTTGGGGTAATATATGTGTATCAATATTAACTTAGAGCATATAAATGCGTAAACTACCATGTCTAGCCTTTAGAATATAGCCTAGGCCCGTTTGGCCTATCTATGCAATGTATCATGATATCTCATTTGAGTAGATAATTTCTTCTTTTGCATGCCTAGAGTTTCTCTGATGTCCTAGGCGAGTCGTTTGGTCGTTGCCTAGCACCTAAGGGTGTCTATGCGCCTTTGGCGTCGTCTTTTCCAGCACAACTAAGAGTAGATCTCTTCACACCACACTTGAAATGAAATCCCCTCCCATAAGAATGAGATGGCTTACAAGCTACCACCGGACACTTTTTATAGGATTTTTTTTACTTCGACCATCACTGCTCTTGTGGAGGAGGAAAATTAAGGAGGCCTCGTATTCTTAGGTCTATAAAACGCCTTGAAAAGAGGACACTAAGTATCTAGACATGACCTCAAATGCACCTTAATGAACAGTAAAATCAAAAAAAATCTGAATTTTTTTTCTTAATGACTCCGCGTCTAGTTGTATAAGTTACCTTAGGAAAATCAAATAATCCTAAAACACTTAGGTACGGTGCATTAACTTCCACATCGTTTCTTATTTCTTGACATAAATAAAGGAATCATCCAATAAAAAATGTAAGACATGTATGCTTTCAATGACATGACATACAGTGGTCAGTCCATTGTATGCAATGCTATTTATTAGCAAATAAACACTAAGTTCTCTCGTTTTTTCCTCCGCCTTGATCGCGATGCACAACCTTAGATGACTTATACACCTAGACAGAGGGAGTACCTTGGATCTATCGTTCCTCGTGCTTGTGCACTTGGTGTTCACAGATACACAACTAAACATAAAGATAAACTTTCTAACAAGAAGAGACCAAATGCACGGCAGTGCCAACAGTCAATGCCGCAAAATTTGATGGTTGCTAGCCATCCTGCCCCAAATAACTAAATAAAGATAATCTGACAGTAACTCTTCTTTTTACTTGTACATGTGAAACATCATGATATGCTCTGAGGTAAAACAAAAATCACAACAAAACATTATGTAACAATTTAAAATAAAACAAAGACAAACTTAGACAAAACTAGTAACCGTGTCATGAATAATCTCCAGATGACAATGGACGACACGTCGGAGGTGGCAATACCAAAGTGTGTGTACAAGGAATTAACATGTTCGTAACGAAACAACAAATTAATGAAAGAAAAAGATTTGGGAGAGAAAGGGGCTATGACAATCTTACAGTAATTTACACGGAAAAAAGGATGGTCACGTATCAAAACTGCCTTGTACAACATGGTCGGTGGTTCAATGGTTAGCCACGCTGCACTTCTTCCTGATCTCGCCCTGGCTGCCGGTGAGCGGATTGGCGTTGCCCATCTTGATCATGGAGGCAGCGAAGTCGGCGAAGAACTCGTCCTTGAAGGCCCCGGTGGCATGGCGCTGGACGTAGGCGCGGGTGAAGGGGTCGGTGAGGAGGGCGCCGTCGGAGTGGAAGAGGCCCCTCCGCTTGCTCACCAGCTTGAAGTAGTCAGTGTCGAAGGTCTTGAAGCTGCCGGGGTCCATCTCCACGAGGGTGGTGTTGTCGTTGAGGCTGGCACACTTGCTCTTTAGCCGCATCATGTACTGCGGCTCCAGCGTGGGGTCGATGTCGCTGGGGTTCTCCATGCCGGTGAAGTTGTAGAGCCGGTCGGAGAAGGAGAAGCAGTGCGACGTCCCGATGGTGTGCCCGGCGGACAAGACGACAAGGTCCTTTGCGTCGAGGTTCACGGCGGCGAAGAGCTGGGTGAGCACGGTGAAGTTGGAGGTCGGGGGTGGCAGAGCGTCGGTCTCGTTGGAAATGGACACGCTGCCGTCTCGCCGGCCGAGAGGAACTGTCCAGAATGGACCCTTGCTCTGGAGAAACCATGATCGAGCAGCATTAGAATTTGGCTTCCACACGTATATACCGTGTCATTTGCAAAAGAGAATGGCCTAGTAGTCTACTCACCAGCCATACTGCGTCCCTGGCAATGAGGGCGAGGATGTCGGCGCAGGAGACGGTGTCGGGGCAGGCCTTCTCCACCGCGGCCTTCACCCTCTCGACAAAGCCGAAGCCTCGTAGCGTCTGGTTCGGCTGCGCGTCCTTCTCCGCCGTCTTGTTGGCCGAGTCCAGCAGAACCGAGCCGTCGCACCCCTGCATTCATGGCGGTCACTGGTCAGGCCACAGGCCCACAGCACACACCGGGGTACGGTCAGATACTGATGTATGCAAATGCAGCTTACCCTGACGAAGCAGTCGTGGAAGTGCATCCGGAGGAGCGGCCCGGCGAGGCTGGGCGCCAGTGATAGCGCCCTCACCATCTCCTTCCTCACGACGTCCTCCACGCTGGGGCACGACTCGCTGTAGAACTTGTCGTGCAGCTGCGCTTGCGCGCACGTCGCCGCCACCGCCGCGAGCAGCAGCGCCACCATCGTCGGAGCCCTGGACGCCATCTTCTCAGCCAAGAAGCTTGTTTCTTGCTTGGCTATGCAAGAAACGACGATGGCTAGGTGACTAGTGGATCAGGGGAAGCTTGAGCTGCTGCTACTGCTGCTGCTGATGGACTGGCGCCGGGGAAATATATAGCGCCGGAGTGTCCCCACGCCTGCATGTGGTGGGCTGTCCTCCAGAGCAGCAGGTAAAATTCGTATGGTTTAATGAGTTGTTCCTTGTTCCTTGTCTGCACTCTGCGGAATCTTTGCCGTGGCAGGTACACCGGCGGCCACCGTACGTATAATGGAGGCGGACGGACAGCCAGACGGAAGCACATCATTAGATGAATTCACTAATTTTCTCTAGACAGCAATCTACTCACTAACTTACTAATTAGTTATCACGGAGAAAACTGCGGTGCCAAGTTGTAATCAACAAAGGCTACTGGCAATGAGTGAATGCCACCTACTGGTAGTTTGCAAGCGTGGGAATTTCATGATGCATATATTTGTACCGGTGCCACATGCTATCCTGAATATATATACTTGAGATTTTTCCAGGCAATATACGTACTTACACAAACACTAATTAGGGGTACGTCGCAAAATTACCCTGCGCCCACTAGGGGCTTGTTTGGTTGTCATCTACGACTGTGTCTCCATTGCACACATGTCCTAACTGGGCCTGGCTAAGGGAAAACAGGCAAACAAAACCTGCATTTGCACCTCATTTGATCGCCCACATCTAGACTTCCTGCATTAGGGGAACGGTTTTGGCACGCTGCTTGGTGTCCTGCATTGTCTCCACTCATGCAACTACATAGTGTTTGATTGTATATATACATAGGATATGATTAAGAGTTAACACCTGCACATGACATAACACACAGAGTTACAACAGAGTTCCTTGGCAGTGTGCCGGTGATGGCGGCGTTACTGTAAGCAGAGGGCGAGGAGGCTGAGAGAAAAGACGCCGGCGGCAGCGCTGGCACAATATGGCGTACATCCGACAAGGTTGACAACTAGACATAACACTGGCGGCGACATGGTGCCAAGGATGAAAAATATGAAGGAGAAATGCAGTTTGCATGCCATGGCCGCGTTAGAGCAACTCTAGCAGACCCCGTAAAAGTCACAAACCCGCAAAATTCCGGCGAGTATACGGGCTCGGCCGCCAGAACAGAGTCCGTATACTCGTCCGGCCCATAATATTTTTTACCGCGGCCCGCAAACCCCCCCCCCCCAAGCAGTATATCTATGGGTTCACGGTGCATATGCGGGTCGAAACCCTATCCCCCGCCGCCGCGTCTCGCCGCAATTCCCCACTCCCCTCCTCACATTTCTCGCCACTGGTGAGCCACTTCCGCCTCCAAAAGCCATGTGGGGCCGCATGTGGAGCTCCGGCTGCGGCTCCGGGAGCAGCTCCAGCGGGGGCGGCAACCCTGAACGCGAGCGGCGTGTCCACTCGGACGGTGCGAGGAAGCGCGGGGCGAGGAAGTGGACGAACAAGGGCCTCGAGCCGCCGCCGAGCTTCCTCGTCCGTGAGATAGAGGAATACGACCATTGGCATGGGCGTATGCCCTCCTCGGCCGCGGGCTCTGTTGGAGAACGTTGCAGAAAATTAAAATTTTTCCTACGGTTTCACCAAGATACATCTATGAGTTCATCTAAGCAACGAGTCATGGGAGAGAGATTGCATCTACATACCACTTTGTAGATCGCGAGCGGAAGCGTTCAACGAACGGGGATGAGGTAGTCGTACACGACGTGATCCAAATCACCGGAGATTCTAGCACCGAACGGACGGCACCTCCGCGTTCAACACATGTACATTCAGCGTAACGTCTCCTTCTTCTTGATCCAGCAAGGCAAAGGAGAGGTTGAGGAAGATGGCTCCAGCAGCAGCACGACGGCGTGGTGATGGTGGAGCTGCAGTACTCCGGCAGGGCTTCGCCAAGCTCTATGGAGGAGGAGGAGGTGTTGGAGAGGGAGAGGGAGGCGCCAAGAGCAAGGGTGTGTCTGCCCCCTCCCCTCCCCTCATATATATAGCCCCCTAGGGGGGGCGCCGGCCCTAGGAGATACAATCTCCTAGGGGGGGCGGCGGCCAAGGGGTGGGGGGCTTGCCCCCCAAGCAAGGGGGCGCCCCCTTTAGGGTTTCCCCCACCCTAGGCGCGCATGGGCCCTGGGGAAGTGGCGCCCCAGCCCACTTTGGGCTGGATCCTTTCCTACTTCAGCCCATGGGGCCCTCCGGGATAGGTGGCCCCACCCGGTGGATCCCCCGGGACCCTCCGGTGGTCCCGGTACAATACCGATAACCCCGAAACTTGTCCCGATGGCCAAAACAACACTTGCTATATATAATTCTTTACCTCCGGACCATTCCGAAACTCCTCGTGACGTCCGGGATCTCATCCGGGACTCCGAACAACATTCGGGTTACTGCATATACATATCTTCACAACCCTAGCGTCACCGAACCTTAAGTGTGTAGACCCTACGGGTTCGGGAGACATGCAGACATGACCGAGACGGCTCTCGGGCAATAACCAACAGCGAGATCTGGATATCCATGTTGGCTCCCACATGCTCCATGATGATCTCATCGGATGAACCACGATGTCGAGGATTCAATCAATCCCGTATACGATTCCCTTTGTCAATCGGTATTTTACTTGCCCGAGATTCGATCGTCGGTATCCCAATACCTCGTTCAATCTCGTTACCGGCAAGTCACTTTACTCATACCGTAATGCATGATCCCGTGATCAAACACTTTGATCACATTGAGCTCATTATGATGATGCATTACCGAGAGGGCCCGGTGATACCTCTCCGTCAAGCGGAGTGACAAATCCCAGTCTTGATCCGTGTCAACCCAACAGACACTTTCGGAGATACCCGTAGTATACCTTTATAGTCACCCAGTTACGTTGTGACGTTTGATACACCCAAAGCACTCCTACGGTGTCCGGGAGTTACACGATCTAATGGTCTAAGGAAAGGATACTTGACATTTGAAAACTCTAGCAAACGAACTATGCGATCTTATGCTATGTTTAGGATTGGGTCTCGTCCATCACATCATTCTCCTAATGATGTGATCTCGTTATCAATGACATCCAATGTCCATAGTCAGGAAACCATGACTATCTATCGATCAACGAGCTAGTCAACTAGAGGCTTACTAGGGACATATTGTTGTCTGTTATTCACACATGTATTACGATTTCCGGATAACACAATTATAGCACGAATAAAGACAATTATCATGAACAATGAAATATAATAATAATGCTTTTATTATTGCCTCTAGGGCATATTTCCAACAGGCTCGTCCTCTGTCGCGAGCTCTTCCCACGCCGCAAGCTCTTCCTGTTCCGGCGCGAGGCTTCTCCCCGTGAAGAGGGAGTGGTCGGAGGAGCCTGAGGAGATCGAGGTCGTCACCGTCAAGCAGGAGCCGGAGGAGATCGAGCGCCGAGGGGTCGTCGGGCCCGACAATTTCGTGGCCGATTTCGACGCGGCGGCCGCCATTGCCGAGCGGAGCTTGCGCGAGGAGGTGGAGCGCCGGCGCCACGACGACGAGGTTGACGACCTCATCCTCCAGCAGGCGGTCGCGACAAACTTTGACGCGAAGGAGAAGGACGACGAGTGGCGGCGCATCCGTGAGGAGTAGAGGACGAAGTTCATTGATCTCGTCAGTTCCGACGAGGACTGAGCTCCTCCACCACGTCGTCCTCAACCGCGAGCTCGTCCATTTTGGTATATCAACCTCGGCCTCGCCACCGCGAGCTCTCCCCTCCCTCTAGTAGTAGTAGTAGAATGTACTATGTATGATAATGTAGTATGTGATGATGAACTATGAATCATAATGTAGTATGTGATAAAGTAGTGTGGTTGCAATTTCTCCCGTGGAAGTTTTTTTCTTCAAATTATGCAGTTTCATATACGGGTTCTATTATGCCGCGCACGATTTTGACCCGCAAAACAGTTCTTCGTCGAACTGTAAATGCCTTATGCGGGTCGCGGTTTTATGGGTTCTGCTAGAGTTGCTCTTAGTGCAGGAGGACGCAGAGGAGGAGGCCAAAAGGAACAAAGCTAACAATGGCATCGGTGTAGTAAGACGAGAGCGTGGAGTTAGAGAGGAACGACCCCGGCGGTGGCTTCAGTGTAGCAGAACGTGGGATAAAAGCCAGAGAGGATCAACGACCGCTCGAGGGGAGTAGGACGCGGGAGAGGAGGTTGAGAGGAAACGACGCCGGAGGTGGCGCTAGCGCAACATCACGCGGCAGAGGAAGCCGAGAGGAACGACACTGAAAGTGGCGTCAGTGTAGCAGGACACAGGACTGGAGACCGAGATTAAGGTTTGTCATTAACACACATCACACATTTGCATATATAGGCTTTAACGAGGAAGAATTTACATCTAGTCTACGATCGTCGAAACAGAAAATGTGCAATATAAAAGTCATGCGAAACTGCTGGATAAAGCAACTAGTCAAAGGAAATTTCAAATGGTCAACCGTGCGCGGCAAATTTAACAAAATTTGTCCAAAATAGCTTCAAACATGAACACGAAATTGGTATTTACGGTTGAAGAAACTACGAACCGGTGACCTGAATGAAACCATAACATTGATGGTGCATCTTTTTCATGTAGAGATTATCTCGAATCGAAGCATCATTGTATAGATTAGAAGGGACGAGAAAGAAAGAAGATTAGAGACGAGCTTAATGGAGGTCATAGTAGGTATAAAGCTCACATCCCTCAGGTCTCCTCGGGTGCAACAAGGTCCACCATGTTCGTTCGATGTGGCTCAACTCAGTCTGGCTTGCTGAAAACTGCCGATTTGGCCGTTCCTAATAAGCCTGACTGGGAGATGCTTTAAAGTCTATGCGTTGCGGGCCAAATAATGAATGTAGATAAACAAACATGCCATATTCTTGGCACACGGATCTGACTGGCCACATCTCGTCTCTAGGATTGGAGTTCTAAGTTTCGTATCAATGCCATGCAGCCAACGACCAACCATGTTTTTGACATTATATGACAGGTGCAAATTAGAAGTTACCAGTAGAACTGATTTAGTTTTTAGTGGGAAAACTCTTCTCCTTTGCAAGTTTTTCTTTTTGTACGCACTCGCTTTGTATGTGATCTACGCTGCACTAAATAAAATACCAACCGATTTTCAAGACGGCGCGTATACAGTTGGAGGGGGTGCCAGGGATGTTTTGACCCAATATAGATGGCAACATAATCTCCGGATCGGCCCACCACCTCCTTCGACATAGACATAGTGTCAGTACTATATAACTCTACTGTTGTAGATGCGTTAATGTCTTTTATTATATGTTTGTTAGACTGTTGGTGTTTGGCTGCATGCACTTTAATTATGTAAAGGTCGGGTGTCGTTCATCATGCTTTATATCTGCTTTATACTACATTTGACTTAATAAAAACACCCTCCTCGCAAAAAAAGACTTAATAAAAACACCCTTTATTAAAAAAGGATGATTGACCATGTAGCCCGAGCAAATTTGTAATCAAAGTAAATGTGCTTCATATATAATTCCTTCTCTTTGACATAAAAAACATTGTCTACTTCAATACAAATTACATATACTTCACAAGCTTGTTTTTTGTTGTTATTGAAATCACCCTTCCGCGAAGATACCAATTAATTTCGAAGGGATTTTTAATTTTCATGTTCGTTAATTGGTACTACCTCAGTCCTGGTTTATTAGCCCCTTTTGTAGTTTGTGCCAAATTTTGACCAAAAATTTAACTAATAAAATGTTAGTGCATGTCAACAAAAAATATAAGTTGGGTTCGTATTTGAACATAGTTTTCAATGATATAGTTTTTGGTGACATGCATAAATATTTTATGAGTTAAATTTATAGTCAAATTTGGCATAGAATACAATGGGGACCAATAAACAAGGACGGAGGTAGTAATTGGCATATCACAATGAACACTAGGGAGGATAGAAATCATCCGTTCTTCAAGTGCAACTTCAGTACTAGAGTTTGGAACTGCATGCATATCTCTTGAACTGATAACTCTGATAAGTGTGAGATTGCTTGCAAGGCCATGAAATATTTTGAGAAACCTTTTTTTTGCTGAGGTTGTCTTCACAGCTTGGTGGAATATTTGCATAATCTGGAATGGCAAAGTAATATTGAATGAAAAGCACCGTTTTGCTAGGTGGACAGTGGGATTCACTTGTGATATTTATTTTCTTACACATAGGATCAAGGCTACATATAAGGATGCTCTATTGAGATGGAGTTCCTATTTGCCCCCTTTGGTTGTATTTTCTATTTTGGGTTCTCATGTTCCCTCTGTAAGTAAGATTTTTGTTTTCTCTGTGGGCAGAGGCCTTGTAATCACCTTTGTATATCTTTATATCTATGTTTCAACAAAGATGAAGCGGTGATGCTTTTCCCTGCAGGTACAAGTTTCCAAAACATTGCACTGCGCGTCAAATTAATCTAAAAACATTCTTTTTTACGAAGGTTCCATTGAAACACATCTTTGCCTTGTGACAACTGCACCAGCTCCAACCAAGTTAGAAGGGTTTTCCATGCCTCATCTTGGCCCAAGCAAGGTCCTCCTAAACGTCCTGTTGTGGGTGAGGCACTGAAGAATTGCTCAAAGGTATGTTGTTTGTTATAGACAATATAAAACCAAATAGGATATAGGTCACTGAGAGGGACATTTGTCTAGCCACTAATCCTTCAAAAACCTAATTTGTGAGATGTCTTTAATGGTGAAGCTTCCAAAGTGGCAGAAAAACTCCCCATTTTCATTGGGCTCGCCCTAAAATGAGAGTCTTCCATTTAACCCAAGAGATGGTTTTAGAACGAGCATAGTTGTTTCACAAGAGGTCTTACCATACACCTTCCTCGCGAAGACAAAGCTTAAGCAGTAATTTAAGGAGAAGTGCAATGTTCTTGGCCTCAACATCCCATTTTTTTTTCAACCCGCACCTTCTCCTTTCTCCACTTCTCTGCAAAAAAACTGGACTGAAAATAGTCCAATATTTGCATAACCCGTAGTGGAATTTAGAAGAAAGACAACATGTACAAGACCATGCTGATAAGCATAGAGTTAATAAGGACCAACCATCCACAAAGGACAACAACTTTCCTTTCCAACTAAGAATGTCTTTCTCCCTTCTCTCTACCATGATTACTCCATTCTCGAGCTTCAGATAAGGAATTGGAATCCCCAAATAGTGAATGGGGAACTGGCCCTGCTCATAAAAAAATTGGTATATCGAACTTCAGCTTCCCGGCCAATCTCTAAACAAGCCAAGTAGCTCTTTTGGAAGCTAATTTTAAGGCCCAAAAGTTTCTCAAATACAGAAACCACTAACTTGAAGTTTTAAGCCTTTTGAAGGTCATCTTCCATGTATAGGATTGTTTCATCAGTGTATTATAGGATGGACAAGTGTACACTAGATGTGGCACTACCCCACGGATTTGACCAATTGCCTTGGCAAGCCCAATGAGAATAGTCAATATAACTGCAACAATATGAAATAACATAACAGATAAGCAATCCCAATGTCCCATACCATTTTCTGTATCAAAATAGTGGGGAGTGTCGTCAAGAACTTAATGGTACACTAAAATGATCAATTAAGCACACCATTTATTGGAGAAGCATTACATCATGAGTCCCTATTGAAGAAAAGGCCACTTGACTTGTTGTATGTCGAGTGAAATTCACCACTAATCCATTAACTTAATATGATTGCACACTTTAGACCAACAACTCGGGAATTGATCAGTTAAGACCCTACACTCATTGATTTGATCAAATAAGCTAAAACTCAATTTGATAGAGAAAAATTTGGCCAGATGGCTGCCATGTGAGCGTTCCTTTGACCGCTCGTGAAGTAATTATTTTATATAGGGATCTATTTGTAAATTGGTTAGTTTTTACTCACAAACCATGTTAAGTATGTATGGCGGACAAATATATTAAAAACCTTAAGTTGCATGGGATTGAAAGCCACATCCTTAGGGGTGGCAAGCATCTCTCTAACCGCATGAACATCAACTAGTTTGTGTACCAAGATGCAACCCACTCTATATATTGAAATTCAGAAAACTAAGCAGCAAAAATCATATGAGATTAGAAAAAAAAATATTGCTACGAACATTGTTCTACTATATTGCAACACCAAATAGACAATGGAGAATTTTGAAGAAAAGAACAGAAAAATCGCATATCTCAGGCTACCGCATCATAGTATTTTAAGAGCCAAGCATAATAGTATATGCAGAATCCTATAACCGCCTCCCAGGTCGCTCGCTAGGGCGACTCTAGAGGCCACCCTAATCCAGTAGAACAACTCATCTCTCATGCTCCTCGTGCCGCCTTCGAAGGCGGCGGTGGCGGCACCCAGCCGTGGAAGGCAGAGGGCTTGTTGCGGGCTTCTCGTGACGGAGGAGGTGCGGTTGTTCGAGCACCCTGGTTCTTATGGTGGCACGCAGGTGGTGGGTCGTCGATCAAGTTGTCAGCATTGTGCGAGCGGAGATCTTTAGTGATCAGGTGGGATGTGGCTCGTGCATAGGGGTTCCATCTCGCACTGGCCAAGTGTTGCTTCTCCGACAGCCAGCGGACATGGAGTCGGTCATGCTGCGTGAATGGATGCATTTCGATGCCTTTGGGTAGTTTTGCTCGGCTCCTCAGTTAGGCTGCGTCTTGATGGCTGCTTGGCGTGAGGGTTCTAGTCTGACCAGTGAATGGGCCATGGATGGTGTCTTTGGTGAGGTTTGTGGCACTCCGGGTGTAAACCCTACCCGACCTTTGACGATGCCGTTTACCACGTCACCTTCGGGTGTCGTTATTCATCCCCTCATCGAGGATCTCTAACACCTATTTCAATCTTGTGATCTCGTCTCCCGGTGAAAACCGTAATCCGGATTCCCAAATCGGTGATGTCAATATCCTTTATGAGGAAGTCATTACTAGAATGCATCGTGTCAGAGACTTGACTTGTTGGAGAACCTCATGGGGAGTCGTTGGTGGAGGGCCTGCGGTGGCGCGGTTGGTGTGGTGCCAGCTGGTGTGGCTTTCCTGTCTCTCCGGTGCACTGCTTTGGGTGGCTGAGGTATGGAGGTGATGCTTGGCGATGGGTAGCAATGATTCTTCCTGGCAGAGTGGCGATGCCAAGATGGTGCATGGCAACCGTGTCGGTGATGCGTTGCTGGTGCCATGGAGCCAGATCCTTGACGAAGTTACTGGTTGTAGATCCCGGTCCTAGCAGTGCAATGAGGGCTCGTGGTGTATTATCTGGGGCAAGTAGCCATGCTCAGATTTACCACTGATTTGCACTTGCGACGGCGAGCGTGATCGCCAAAGCGTCCCTTATGGAAGATTTTGGTGGCATTGTTGTCTCTAGTCTGTGGGTATACGACATGCGCCGCATGGGCGTCGATGCATGCTCCTGGCAATAAAGGCCGATCGTGGCGGCTAGATTGCTTCACTGGTGTCAGCACGGTTTTCAGCTTGCTTGCTGATGGCTCTATGTTTTACGCATTTTTACAGCTCAATTGTTGCATGTTCTCGGCATACATCAGGGCATGTTGGACCAAATATATGTCCAACACATGATTACTGATTTTTACTCTTTCCATTGTGAGCATTGCCTATTATTATTATTATTATTATTATTATTATTATTATTATTATTATTATTATTATTATTATTATTATTATTATTATTAGTAGTAGTAGTAGTAGTACTACTACTACTACTACTACTAGTAGTAGTAGTAGTAGTAGTAGTATTTGGTTTTTATATTAGATTCCTTTATTTTGTTGTGTCTACATGTGTTTTGGAGCAACCTACGACCAAACACGATAAATAGGCCAAGGTTGGGTTTCTTATGGAAGACTTACAGCCTCGGACTTGCGCACTTCGGAAGCTCAAAAAAGTGAGACTTTTTCAAAATCATTACATAATACAATTGGTATGTCGGTGTCGTTCTCGTGATTTCAACTAGATTAAGAACATTGAAAACGGTGTTCGGATGAGTAAGTTATCAGTATTTTCCCAGAAGAGGTCATAACAAAAGACGACCTCTAGTATGACAAAAACTGGTCCTACTGATGGTCGTACCAAGTGCAGATAGGCCCGAAAGTTGCCTTTCTGGATGAGATTCTTCACCGATTTTGTCTCCGTTTGTTCCCTCGTGTTCCTGGGCTAATAACGAAGAGTTTGAGAGAGGATTTGACTCAAGTTGAGCCCTTGAATGAAGGTGGAGGGTCCACATCTATGCAGGAGACCCCAGCAGGCCTTCTATATATTGAAATGGCAATATCAAAGTCTTCGTCGTGTGTACAAGTAATTAACATGGTCGTAACGAAACAACAAATTAATGAAAGAAAAATATTTGGGAGAGAAAGGGGCTATGACAATCTTACAGTAATTTACAGGGAAAAAAGGATGGTCACGTATCAAAACAGCCTTGTACAACATGGTCGGTGGTTCAATGGTTAACCACGCTGCACTTCTTCCTGATCTCGCCCTGGCTGCCGGTGAGCGGATTGGCGTTGCCCATCTTGATCATGGAGGCAGCGAAGTCGGCGAAGAACTCGTCCTTGAAGGCCCCGGTGGCATGGCGCTGGACGTAGGCGCGGGTGAAGGGGTCGGTGAGGAGGGCGCCGTCGGAGTGGAAGAGGCCCCTCCGCTTGCTCACCAGCTTGAAGTAGTCAGTGTCGAAGGTCTTGAAGCTGCCGGGGTCCATCTCCACGAGGGTGGTGTTGTCGTTGAGGCTGGCACACTTGCTCTTTAGCCGCATCATGTACTGCGGCTCCAGCGTGGGGTCGATGTCGCTGGGGTTCTCCATGCCGGTGAAGTTGTAGAGCCGGTCGGAGAAGGAGAAGCAGTGCGACGTCCCGATGGTGTGCCCGGCGGACAAGACGACAAGGTCCTTTGCGTCGAGGTTCACGGCGGCGAAGAGCTGGGTGAGCACGGTGAAGTTGGAGGTCGGGGGTGGCAGAGCGTCGGTCTCGTTGGAAATGGACACGCTGCCGTCTCGCCGGCCGAGAGGAACTGTCCAGAATGGACCCTTGCTCTGGAGAAACCATGATCGAGCAGCATTAGAATTTGGCTTCCACACGTATATACCGTGTCATTTGCAAAAGAGAATGGCCTAGTAGTCTACTCACCAGCCATACTGCGTCCCTGGCAATGAGGGCGAGGATGTCGGCGCAGGAGACGGTGTCGGGGCAGGCCTTCTCCACCGCGGCCTTCACCCTCTCGACAAAGCCGAAGCCTCGTAGCGTCTGGTTCGGCTGCGCGTCCTTCTCCGCCGTCTTGTTGGCCGAGTCCAGCAGAACCGAGCCGTCGCACCCCTGCATTCATGGCGGTCACTGGTCAGGCCACAGGCCCACAGCACACACCGGGGTACGGTCAGATACTGATGTATGCAAATGCAGCTTACCCTGACGAAGCAGTCGTGGAAGTGCATCCGGAGGAGCGGCCCGGCGAGGCTGGGCGCCAGTGATAGCGCCCTCACCATCTCCTTCCTCACGACGTCCTCCACGCTGGGGCACGACTCGCTGTAGAACTTGTCGTGCAGCTGCGCTTGCGCGCACGTCGCCGCCACCGCCGCGAGCAGCAGCGCCACCATCGTCGGAGCCCTGGACGCCATCTTCTCAGCCAAGAAGCTTGTTTCTTGCTTGGCTATGCAAGAAACGACGATGGCTAGGTGACTAGTGGATCAGGGGAAGCTTGAGCTGCTGCTACTGCTGCTGCTGATGGACTGGCGCCGGGGAAATATATAGCGCCGGAGTGTCCCCACGCCTGCATGTGGTGGGCTGTCCTCCAGAGCAGCAGGTAAAATTCGTATGGTTTAATGAGTTGTTCCTTGTTCCTTGTCTGCACTCTGCGGAATCTTTGCCGTGGCAGGTACACCGGCGGCCACCGTACGTATAATGGAGGCGGACGGACAGCCAGACGGAAGCACATCATTAGATGAATTCACTAATTTTCTCTAGACAGCAATCTACTCACTAACTTACTAATTAGTTATCACGGAGAAAACTGCGGTGCCAAGTTGTAATCAACAAAGGCTACTGGCAATGAGTGAATGCCACCTACTGGTAGTTTGCAAGCGTGGGAATTTCATGATGCATATATTTGTACCGGTGCCACATGCTATCCTGAATATATATACTTGAGATTTTTCCAGGCAATATACGTACTTACACAAACACTAATTAGGGGTACGTCGCAAAATTACCCTGCGCCCACTAGGGGCTTGTTTGGTTGTCATCTACGACTGTGTCTCCATTGCACACATGTCCTAACTGGGCCTGGCTAAGGGAAAACAGGCAAACAAAACCTGCATTTGCACCTCATTTGATCGCCCACATCTAGACTTCCTGCATTAGGGGAACGGTTTTGGCACGCTGCTTGGTGTCCTGCATTGTCTCCACTCATGCAACTACATAGTGTTTGATTGTATATATACATGGGATATGATTAAGAGTTAACACCTGCACATGACATAACACACAGAGTTACAACAGAGTTCCTTGGCAGTGTGCCCGTGATGGCGGCGTTATTGTAAGCAGAGGGCGAGGAGGCTGAGAGAAAAGACGCCGGCGGCAGCGCTGGCACAATATGGCGTACATCCGACAAGGTTGACAACTACACATAACACTGGCGACGACATGGCGCCAAGGATGAAAAATATGAAGGAGAAATGCAGTTTGCATGCCATGGCCGCGTTAGAGCAACTCTAGCAGACCCCGTAAAAGTCACAAACCCGCAAAATTCCGGCGAGTATACGGGCTCGGCCGCCAGAACAGAGTCCGTATACTCGTCCGGCCCATAATATTTTTTACCGCAGCCCGCAAACCGCCCCCCCTCCCCCCAAGCAGTATATCTATGGGTTCGCGGTGCATATGCGGGTCGAAACCCTATCCCCCGCCGCCGCGTCTCGCCGCAATTCCCCACTCCCCTCCTCACATTTCTCGCCACTGGTGAGCCACTTCCGCTGCCAAAAGCCATGTGGGGCTGCATGTGGAGCTCCGGCTGCGGCTCCGGGAGCAGCTCCAGCGGGGGCGGCATCCTTGAACGCGAGCGGCGTGTCCACTCGGACGGTGCGAGGAAGTGGATGAACAAGGGCCTCGAGCCGCCGCCGAGCTTCCTCGTCCGTGAGACGGAGGAATACGACCATTGGCATGGGCGTACGCTCTCCTTGACCGCGGGCTCGTCCTCTGTCGCGAGCTCTTCCCACGCCGCAAGCTCTTCCTGTTCCGGCGCGAGGCTTCTCCCCGTGAAGAGGGAGTGGTCGGAGGAGCCTGAGGAGATCGAGGTCGTCACCGTCAAGCAGGAGCCGGAGGAGATCGAGCGCCGAGGGGTCGTCGGGCCCGACAATTTCGTGGCCGATTTCGACGCGGCGGCCGCCATTGCCGAGCGGAGCTTGCGCGAGGAGGTGGAGCGCCGGCGCCACGACGACGAGGTTGACGACCTCATCCTCCAGCAGGCGGTCGCGACCAACTTTGACGCGAAGGAGAAGGACGACGAGTGGCGGCGCATCCGTGAGGAGTAGAGGACCAAGTTCATTGATCTCGTCAGTTCCGACGAGGACTGAGCTCCTCCACCACGTCGTCCTCAACCGCGAGCTCGTCCATTTTGGTATATCAACCTCGGCCTCGCCACCGCGAGCTCTCCCCTCCCTCTAGTAGTAGTAGTAGTAGTAGAATGTACTATGTATGATAATGTAGTATGTGATGATGAACTATGAATCATAATGTAGTATGTGATGAAGTAGTGTGGTTGCAATTTCTCCCGTGGAAGTTTTTTTCTTCAAATTATGCAGTTTCATATACGGGTTCTATTATGCCGCGCACGATTTTGACCCGCAAAACAGTTCTTCATCGAACTGTAAATGCCTTATGCGGGTCGCGGTTTTACGGGTTCTGCTAGAGTTGCTCTTAGTGCAGGAGGACGCAGAGGAGGAGGCCAAAAGGAACAAAGCTAACAACGGCATCGGTGTAGTAAGACGCGAGCATGGAGTTAGAGAGGAACGACCCCGGCGGTGGCTTCAGTGTAGCAGAACGTGGGATAAAAGCCAGAGAGGATCAACGACCGCTCGAGGGGAGTAGGACGCGGGAGAGGAGGTTGAGAGGAAACGACGCCGGAGGTGGCGCTAGCGCAACATCACGCGACAGAGGAAGCCGAGAGGAACGACACTGACAGTGGCGTCAGTGTAGCAGGACACAGGACTGGAGACCGAGATTAAGGTTTGTCATTAACACACATCACACATTTGCATATATAGGCTTTAACGAGGAAGAATTTACATCTAGTCTACGATCGTCGAAACAGAAAATGTGCAATATAAAAGTCATGCGAAACTGCAGGATAAAGCAACTAGTCAAAGGAAATTTCAAATGGTCAACCGTGCGCGGCAAATTTAATAAAATTTGTCCAAAATAGCTTCAAACATGAACACGAAATTGGTATTTACGGTTGAAGAAACTACGAACCGGTGACATGAATGAAACCATAACATTGATGGTGCATCTTTTTCATTTAGAGATTATCTCGAATCGAAGCATCATTGTATAGATTAGAAGGGACGAGAAAGAAAGAAGATTAGAGACGAGCTTAATGGAGGTCATAGTAGGTATACAGCTCACATCCCTCAGGTCTCCTCGGGTGCAACAAGGTCCACCATGTTCGTTCGATGTGGCTCAACTCAGTCTGGCTTGCTGAAAACTGCCGATTTGGCCGTTCCTAGTAAGCCTGGCTGGGAGATGCTTTAAAGTCTATGCGTTGCGGGCCAAACAATGAATGTAGATAAACAAACATGCCATTTTCTTGGCACACGGATCTGACTGGCCACATCTCGTCTCTAGGATTGGAGTTCTAAGTTTCGTATCAATGCCATGCAGCCAACGACCAACCATGTTTTTGACATTATATGACAGGTGCAAATTAGAAGTTACCAGTAGAACTGATTTAGTTTTTAGTGGGAAAGCTCTTCTCCTTTGCAAGTTTTTCTTTTTGTACGCACTCGCTTTGTATGTGATCTATGCTGCACTAAATAAAATACCAACCGATTTTCAAGACGGCGCGTATACAGTTGGAGGGGGTGCCAGGGATGTTTTGACCCAATATAGATGGCAACATAATCTTCGGATCGGCCCACCACCTCCTTCGACATAGACATAGTGTCAGTACTATATAACTCTACTGTTGTAGATACCTTAATGTCTTTTATTATATGTTTGTTAGATTGTTGGTGTTTGGCTGCATGCACTTTAATTATGTAAAGGTCGGGTGTCGTTCATCATGCTTTATATCTGCTTTATACTACATTTGACTTAATAAAAACACCCTCCTCGCAAAAAAAGACTTAATAAAAACACCCTTTATTAAAAAACGATGATTGACCATGTAGCCCGAGCAAATTTGTAATCAAAGTAAATGTGCTTCATATATAATTCCTTCTCTTTGACATAAAAAACATTGTCTACTTCAATACAAATTACATATACTTCACAAGCTTGTTTTTTGTTGTTATTGAAATCACCCTTCCGCGAAGATACCAATTAATTTCGAAGGGATTTTTAATTTTCATGTTCGTTAATTGGTACTACCTCAGTCCTGGTTTATTAGCCCTTTTGTAGTTTGTGCCAAATTTTGATCAAAAATTTAACTAATAAAATGTTAGTGCATGTCAACAAAAAATATAAGTTGGGTTCGTATTTGAACATAGTTTTCAATGATATAGTTTTTGGTGACATGCATAAATATTTTATGAGTTAAATTTATAGTCAAATTTGGCATAGAATACAATGGGGACCAATAAACAAGGACGGAGGTAGTAATTGGCATATCACCATGAACACTAGGGAGGATAGAGATCATCCGTTCTTCAAGTGCAACTTCAGTACTGGAGTTTGGAACTGCATGCATATCTCTTGAACTGATAACTCTGATAAGTGTGAGATTGCTTGCAAGGCCATGAAATAATTTGAGAAACCTTTTTTTTGCTGAGGTTGTCTTCACAGCTGGGTGGAATATTTGCATAATCTGGAATGGCAAAGTAATATTGAATGAAAAGCACCGTTTTGCTAGGTGGAGAGTGGGATTCACTTGGGATATTTATTTTCTTACACATAGGATCATGGCTACATATAAGGATGCTCTATTGAGATGGAGTTCCTATTTGCCCCCTTTGGTTGTATTTTCTATTTTGGGTTCTCATGTTCCCTCTGTAAGTAAGATTTTTGTTTTCTCTATGGGCAGATGCCTTGTAATCACCTTTGTATATCTTTATATCTATGTTTCAACAAAGATGAAGCGGTGATGCTTTGCCCTGCAGGTACAAGTTTCCAAAACATTGCACTGCGCGTCAAATTAATCTAAAAACATTCTTTTTTACGAAGGTTCCATTGAAACACATCTTTGCCTTGTGACAACTGCACCAGCTCCAACCAAGTTAGAAGGGTTTTCCATGCCTCATCTTGGCCCAAGCAAGGTCCTCCTAAACGTCCTGTTGTGGGTGAGGCACTGAAGAATTGCTCAAAGGTATGTTGTTTGTTATAGACAATATAAAACCAAATAGGATATCGGTCACTGAGAGGGACATTTGTCTAGCCACTAATCCTTCAAAAACCTAATTTGTGAGATGTCTTTAATGGTGAAGCTTCCAAAGTGGCAGAAAAAACTCTCCATTTTCATTGGGCTCGCCCTAAAATGAGAGTCTTCCATTTAACCCAAGAGATGGTTTTAGAAAGAGCATAGTTGTTTCACAAGAGGTCTTACCATACACCTTCCTCGCGAAGACAAAGCTTAAGCAGTAATTTAAGGAGAAGTGCAATGTTCTTGGCCTCAACATCCCATTTTTTTTCAACCCGCACCTTCTCCTTTCTCCACTTCTCTGCAAAAAAACTGGACTGAAAATAGTCCAATATTTGCATAACCCGTAGTGGAATTTAGAAGAAAGACAACATGTACAAGACCATGCTGATAAGCATAGAGTTAATAAGGACCAACCATCCACAAAGGACAACAACTTTCCTTTCCAACTAAGAATGTCTTTCTCCCTTCTCTCTACCATGATTACTCCATTCTCGAGCTTCGGATAAGGAATTGGAATCCCCAAATAGTGAATGGGGAACTGGCCCTGCTCATAAAAAAATTGGTATATCGAACTTCAGCTTCCCGGCCAATCTCTAAACAAGCCAAGTAGCTCTTTTGGAAGCTAATTTTAAGGCCCGAAAGTTTCTCAAATACAGAAACCACTAACTCGAAGTTTTAAGCCTTTTGAAGGTCATGTTCCATGTATAGGATTGTTTCATCAGTGTATTAGAGGATGGACAAGTGTACACTAGATGTGGCACTACCCCACGGATTTGACCAATTGCCTTGGCAAGCCCAATGAGAATAGTCAATATAACTGCAACAATATGAAATAACATAACAGATAAGCAATCCCAATGTCCCATACCATTTTCTGTATCAAAATAATGGGGAGTGTCGTCAAGAACTTAATGGTACACTAAAATGATCAATTAAGCACACCATTTATTGGAGAAGCATTACATCATGAGTCCCTATTGAAGAAAAGGCCACTTGACTTGTTGTATGTCGAGTGAAGTTCACCACTAATCCATTAACTTAATATGATTGCACACTTTAGACCAACAACTCGGGAATTGATTAGTTAAGACCCTACACTCATTGATTTGATCAAATAAGCTAAAACTCAATTTGATAGAGAAAAATTTGGCCAGATGGCTGCCATGTGAGCGTTCCTTTGACCGCTCGTGAAGTAATTATTTTATATAGGGATCTATTTGTAAATTGGTTAGTTTTTACTCACAAACCATGTTAAGTATGTATGGCGGACAAATATATTAAAAACCTTAAGTTGCATGGGATTGAAAGCCACATCCTTAGGGGTGGCAAGCATCTCGCTAACCGCATGAACATCAACTAGTTTGTGTACCAAGATGCAACCCACTCTATATATTGAAATTCAGAAAACTAAGCAGCTAAAATCATATGAGATTAGAAAAAAAAATATTGCTACGAACACTGTTCTACTATATTGCAACACCAAATAGACAATGGAGAATTTTGAAGAAAAGAACAGAAAAATCGCATATCTCAGGCTACCGCATCATAGTATTTTCAGAGCCAAGCATAATAGTATATGCAGAATCCTATAACCGCCTCCCGGGTCGCTCGCTAGGGCGACTCTAGAGGCCACCCTAATCCAGTAGAACAACTCATCTCTCATGCTCCTCGTGCCGCCTTCGAAGGTGGCGGTGGCGGCACCCGGCCGTGGAAGGCAGAGGGCTTGTTGCGGGCTTCTCGTGACGGAGGAGGTGCGGTTGTTCGAGCACCCTGGTTCTTATGGTGGCACGCAGGTGGTGGGTCGTCGATCAAGTTGTCAGCATTGTGCGAGCGGAGATCTTTAGTGATCAGGTGGGATGTGGCTCGTGCATAGGGGTTCCATCTCGCACTGGCCAAGTGTTGCTCCTCCGACAGCCAGCGGACATGGAGTCGGTCATGCTGCGTGAATGGATGTATTTCGATGCCTTTGGGTAGTTTTGCTCGGCTCCTCAGCTGGGCTGCGTCTTGATGGCTGCTTGGCGCGAGGGTTCTAGTCTGACCAGTGAATGGGCCATGGATGGTGTCTTTGGTGAGGTTTGTGGCACTCCGGGTGAAAACCCTACCTGACCTTTGACGATGCCGTTTACCACGTCACCTTCGGGTGTCGTTATTCATCCCCTCATCGAGGATCTCTAACACCTATTTCAATCTTGTGATCTCGTCTCCCGGTGAAAACCGTAATCCGGATTCCCAAATCGGTGATGTCAATATCCTTTCTGAGGAAGTCATTACTAGAATGCATCGTGTCAGAGACTTGACTTGTTGGAGAACCTCATGGGGAGTCGTTGGTGGAGGGCCTGCGGTGGCGCGGTTGGTGTGGTGCCAGCTGGTGTGGCTTTCCTGTCTCTCCGGTGCACTGCTTGGGTGGCTGAGGTATGGAGGTGATGCTTGGCGATGGGTAGCAATGATTCTTCCTGGCAGAGTGGCGATGCCAAGATGGTGCACAACAACCGTGTCGATGATGCGTTGGTGGTGCCATCGAGCCAGATCCTTGACGAAGTTATTGGCTGCAGATCCCGGTCCTAGCAATGCAATGAGGGCTCGTGGTGTATTATCTGGGGTTAGGTAGCCATGCTGAGATTTACCACTGATTTGCACTTGCGACGGGGGCGCGTGATCGCCAAAGCGTCTCTTATGGAGGATTTTGGTGGCATCGTTGTCTCTAGTCTGTGGATATACGACATGCGCCACATGGGCGTCGATGCATGCTCCTGGCAATAAAGGCCGATCTTGGCGGCTAGATTGCTTCATTGGTGTCTGCACGGCTTTCAGCATGCTTGCTGATGGCTCTATATTTTACGCATTTCTACAGCTCATTTGTTGCATGTTCTCGGCATACGTCAGGGCATGTTGAACCAAATATATCTCCAACACATGATTACTGATTTTTACTCTTTTCATTGTGAGCATTGCCTATTATTATTATTATTATTATTATTATTATTATTATTATTATTATTATTATTATTATTATTATTTGGTTTTTATATTAGATTCCTTTATTTTGTTGTGTCTACATGTGTTTTGGAGCAACCTAGGACCAAACACGATAAATAGGCCAAGGTTGGGTTCCTTACGGAGGACTTCCTGCACCAGACTTGCGCACTTCGAAAGCTCAAAAAAGTGAGACTTTTTCCAAATCATTATATAATACAATTGGTATGTCGGTGTCGTTCTCGTGATTTCTACTAGATTAAGAACTTTGAAAACGGTGTTCGGATGAGTAAGTTATCACTATTTTTCCAGAAGAGGTCATAACAAAAGACGACCTCTAGTACGACAGAAAATGGTCCTACTGGTGGTCTTACCAGGTGAAGATAGGCCCGAAAGTTGCCTCTCTGGATGAGATTCTTCACCGATTTTGTCTCCGTTTGTTCCCTCATTTTCCCGGGCTAATACCGAAGAGTTTGAGAGAGGATTTGACTCAAGTTGAGCCCTTGAATGAAGGTGGAGGGTCCACATCTATGCAGGAGACCCAAGCATGCCTTCTATATATTGAAATGGCAATATCAAAGTCTTCGTCGTGTGTACAAGGAATTAACATGGCCGTAACGAAACAACAAATTAATGAAAGAAAAAGATTTGGAAGAGAAAGGAGCTATGACAATCTTACAACAATTTACAGGGGAAAAAGGTGATCACGAATCAAAACAACCTTGTACTTCTTCGGTGGCTTAATGGTTAACCACGTTGCACTTCTTCCTGATCTCACCCTGGCTTCCGGTGAGCGGGTTGGCGTTGCCCATCTTGATCATGGAGGCGGCGAAGTCGGCGAAGAACTCGTCCTTGAAGGCGCCCGTGGCATGGCGCTGGACGTAGGCGCGGGTGAAGGGGTCGGTGAGGAGGGCGCCGTCGGAGTGGAAGAGGCCCCTCCGCTTGCTCACCAGCTTGAAGTAGTCGGTGTCGAAGGTCTTGAAGCTGCCGGGGTCCATCTCCACGAGGGTGGTGTTGTCGTTGAGGCTGGCACACTTGCTCTTTAGCCGCATCATGTACTGCGGCTCCAGCGTGGGGTCGATGTCGCTGGGGTTCTCCATGCCGGTGAAGTTGTAGAGCCGGTCGGAGAAGGAGAAGCAGTGCGACGTCCCGATCGTGTGCCCGGCGGACAGGACGACGAGGTCCTTGGCGTCAAGGTTCACGGCGGCGAAGAGCTGGGTGAGCACGGTGAAGTTGGAGGGCGGGGGTGGCAGAGCGTCGGTCTCGTTGGAAATGGACACGCTGCCGTCTCGCCGGCCGAGAGGAACTGTCCAGAATGGACCCTTGCTCTGGAGAAACCATGATCGAGCAGCATTAGAATTTGGCTTCCACACGTACATGCCGTGTCATTTGCAAAATGGCCTAGTAGGAGTACTCTACTCACCAGCCATACTGCGTCCCTAGCAATGAGGGCGAGGATGTCGGCGCAAGAGACGGTGTCGGGGCAGGCCTTCTCCACGGCGGCCTTCACCCTCTCGACAAAGCCGAAGCCTCGCAGCGTCTGGTTCGGCTGCGCATCCTTCTCCGCCGTCTTGTTGGCCGAGTCCAGCAGAACCGAGCCGTCGCATCCCTGCATTCATGGCGCTCACTGGTCAGGCCATAGCATATCACACATCGGGGTACGGGCAGATACTGATGCATGCAAATGCAGCTTACCCTGACGAAGCAGTCGTGGAAGTGCATCCGGAGGAGCGGCCCGGCGAGGCTGGGCGCCAGTGATAGCGCCCTCACCATCTCCTTCCTCACGACGTCCTCCACGCTGGGGCACGACTCGCTGTAGAACTTGTCGTGCAGCTGCGCCCGCGCGCACGTCGCCGCCACCGCCGCGAGCAGCACCGCCACCATCGTCGCAGCCCTGCACGCCATATTCTCGGGCTCTCGGCCAAGAAGCTTGTTTCTTGCTTGGCTATGCAAGAATCGATGATGGCAGTTAGGTGGCTGATTAATCAGGGAAAGCTTGAGCTGCTGCTGCTGCTGCTGCTGATGGACTGGCGCCGGGGAAATATATAGCGCCAGAGTGTCCCCACGCCTGCATGTGGTGGTCTGTCCTCCGGAGCAGCAGGTAAAATTCCCATGGTTTAATGAGCTGTTCCTTGTTTGCACTCTGCGGAATCTTAGCCATGGCAGGTACACCGGCGGCGCACCGCATGTATAATGTAGAGGCGGCCGGATGGCCAGACCAAGACAGAAGCACGTCGGTAGATCAACCCATTAAACAATTTTTCATCACGGACCGAAATTCGCTGCCAAGTTCTAATCAACAGAAGGCCAGAGTGAATGCCACCTACTGGTAGTTTGCGAACGTGGGAATCTCATCATCCATATATGTGTACCGGTGCCACATGCTATCCTGTATATATACTTGGGATTTTTCCAGGCAATATACATACACACACACACACTAATTACGTCTACCTCGCAAAATTACCATGCACTGGCGGTGACACATCTCGTTGCTACTATTGGTGTTTTGTCATAGTGGGGGATTAACTTAGACTAATGTCATCATATGACAATAGTTTATGTTACTACTTTTATAGTGTAAAATGTTATAGAAGTAATATCATAGATGATTGTTTTTATTAGCTTGTAGACAACTTTTCTTAAGAAATTGCTATGTGATGATAACATAAGAGCTAGTATAATAAAGTGATGTAGGCGGGTAGTAAGACTTTAAATAATATATTTTCGTTGAGTTGGATGAGAGAGAAGATGAAAGAAGAGAAGCGGGTTACAAACTTACAACCGGCTATAGTATGAGCTCCGACACCCTTTGTGAGAGGAACATACGGGTCATATATTAATGATGTAGTATACTAGTATGACTAGCTATTGTATGGGTAGGCTATAAGGTTGGCTATAACTGGCATGACAAATTCATACAGCCGGTTGTTGGCTGTACTATAAATCATGCTCTAATATGTTACCACAAACACCTCTTTTTCTTATTAAATATATGCCACAAATGCAAAATTGTCTTAGAATACGTTATGATACATTGATATTAGCTAAGTTACTCTCATTATGACCAGCCTAAGTTTCATATCAATGCCATGCAGCCAACGACGAACCATGTTTTTGACATTATGCGCCCGGTACAAATTAGAAGCTACTAAATGATTTAGTAAGTACATACACATTTCATATGTGGTCTACACTACCCGTGGTGGACCTAGAAATAAAATGTAGGGTACACACACTTTAACAACAATTAGGACCTATTTCAATTGGCTTGGATGGGCCTTGAAAATCAGCTATTTTTTAGATGGTAAAAAATATGTTTCAAAACTTTGGGTGTGCCATGGCACACCCACTAGGTACAAACAGAGTACTAACTGCTGTTCAAGGTAGCGTGTATGCAGTTGGAGGGGGTGGCCAGGGAAGTTTTTGCCAAACATGGGTGGCAACGTAATCTCCGGCTCGCCACCACCTCTTTGGACATAGGCATAGTCTCAGTAATATATGCCTCAACTGTTGCTGATACGTTGGTTGTAATTGATATGTTTGTCAGACTGTTGGTGTTTTGCTATGTGTATCTTAATTATGCATAGGTTGTATGTTGTTCATCATGCTTTATATCCGCTTGATGCTATATTTTGAGTTAATAAAAACACCCTTTATCAGAAAAAGATGATTGACCATGTAGCCCGAGCAAATTTCAATTAAAGTAAATGTGCTTGTTAGTTCCGTCTCTCTGAAATAAACAACATTGTCTACTTAAATACAAATTACATACGCTTTGCAAGAATGTTTTTGTTATTGTTGAAATCACGCTTCTCCCAAAATACCAATTACTTTTGAAGGAATTTTTTGATTTTCATGCTCTTTAATTGGCAATTGGCATATCACAATGAACACTAGGGAGGATAGAGATCATCTGTTCTTCAAGTGCAACTTCAGTACTAGAGTTTTGCAGATCTCTTGGACTAGTGACTCTCATATGTATGAGATCGCTTCCAAGGACATGAAATAATTTGACAAACATTTTTCCTTAGGTTGTCTTCATAGCTTGGTGGAATATTTGGATAATAAGGAATGGCAAAATATTCAGTTATGAAAGGCCCTCTTTTGCTAGGTGGAGAGTAGGATTGACTCAGGATATTTCTCTGCTTACACATAGGATCAAGGCTACATATAAGGATGCTCTGTTGAGATGGATTTCCTATTTGCCCACTTTGGTTGTATTCTCTATTTTGGGTTTTTATGTTCTCTCCGTAAGTAAGTTTTTCTTTTCTCTTTGGGTTGTGGCCTTGAAATCACCTTTTGTATATCCTTGTATTTTCTTTTTGTGCTTCAATAAAGATCAAGGTTGTGGGGCCTTACTTTACAGTTACAAGCTTCAAAATTTTGCATGCGCGTCAAATTAATAAAACTATATATTATTTTCTACGAAGGTTCCATTGAAACTCGTATTTGCCTTGTGACAATGGCACCTCCAACCGAGTTAGAAGGGTGTTCCATGCCTCATCTTTGCACAAGAAAGGTCCTCTTAAAAGTCATGGTGTGGGTGAGGCACTGAAGACTTGCTCAAAGGTATCTTGTTTGTTATAGAAAATATAAAACAAAATCAGATATTGGTCCTTGAGAGGGGCATTTTCCTAGCAACTAATCCTCCCAAAATCTAAGTTATGAGATGTCCTTAATGGTGAAGCTTCCAAAGCGGAAGAAAAAAAATCTCCATTTTCATCGGGCCCACCGAAAAAATGAGAGTCTTCCATTTAACCGAAGAGGTGGTTTTAGAACGAGTGTAGTTATTTCACATGACGTCTTGTCATACACCTCCTTGGTAAGACGGAGCTTAAGCAGTCATTTAAGGAGAAGTGCAATGTTATTGGCCTCAACATCTTGTATTCCCAGACCGCCCGCCCCCCCCCCCCCCCCTACTATTTTGGATGACTAACTATTACTTTGTCAACCTGCACCTTCTTCTTTCTCCGCTGCTCTACAAAAAAAAGCTGGTCTCAGAACAATCCAATATTTGTGTAACCCCTAGTGGAATTCGGAAGAAAGACAATATATACAAGACCATAATGATAAGCACGGAGTTAATAAGGACTGACCATCCCCCAAAGGAACAAACTTTCCTTTCCAACTAAGAATGCGCTTCTCCATTCTCTCTACCACGTTACTGTAGTCTCGTGCTTCAGATAATGAATCAGGATCCCCAAATAGTGAATGGGGAACTGGCCATGCTCACAAACAATTTTTTTGTTATATCAGGCTTTATCTTCTCGGCAAACCTCTAAGCAAGCCAACTAGCTCTTGTGGAAGTTAATTTTAAGGCCCAAAAGTTGCTCAAATACAAAAACCACTAATTTGAAGTTTTTAGCTTTTGAAGGTCATGTTATATGTATAGGATTGCATCGTCAGTGTATTATAGGATGGACACACTACTAGGAAAAGGCCTACTAATGGCGCACCGATTTTGTCTACTAATGGCGCACCACCGGTGCGCCATTAGTACCACGCCACTAGTATTTATTACTAATGGCGCACCGCTGGTGCGCCATTAGTATCTGGTATACTAATGGCGCACCAGGCAGTGCGCCATTAGTTTTGCCCATGGTGCGCCACTAGTGTCTGCTATACTAATGGCGCACCACATGGTAGTGCGCCATTAGTAACAATTTTTTTAATCTTAGGTCACTATTTCACCTATGAGATATCCAACACATATATATACAACAAGCATCCATATAACATACATAGCCAACGCACAAGTTCCATCATATATACATACATAGCCAACACATAGTTCCATCGTTACATATTACAAAAGTTTCACATTGTTCATCCAACACCGTTATCCATCAATTCATAAAAGTTTCACATTGATACAAAATGAAAACACAAATGGAAAAGAAGCACTCCATACATGCAAGCTTTCGTGAATTAAATCAAATATGCAAAATGATAAACAAGAAGTTAGAAGAAGAAAAAGAAGAAGACTAGAAGAGTACTAGAAAAAGAATAAGAACAATTTTGGAAAAGAAGAAGGATAAGAAGAAGACTATAAGCTTATTATGTAAACTTGATCATTTTGTGCTAACATAAGTTATTTTGGAGCTAACCTATAGGAAACTAAGCATATAAGCTCTAAGTTAGTATATTAAAGCCAACTTAGGTAAAATGAAGCTAACCTATGTCATTTTGGAAAAGAAGAAGAATAAGAAAAAGACTATAAGCTTATTATGTAAACTTGATCATTTTGTGTGCTAACATAAGTTATTTTGGAGCTAACCTATAGGAAACTAAGCATATAAGCTCTAAGTTAGCATATTAGAGCCAACTTAGGTAAAATGAAGCTAATCTATAGGAAACTAAGCATATTAGAGATAACATAGGTAACTAAGTATATATCAACGGGTTATAGAAGCAATTAGAAGCGGTCATGTCGTTACAACACAAATATCAACGCCCAAAAAACCGTGCACGGTGTAGAAGGGTGTCGGTGGGTGCAACGTCCATCCTATAGGAAGGTTCTCGTACACAAAACATAGGGTGCCCATATACGGGTATGCATGGTTCTAACAATCAAAAATGGAGGTTCTTGTGTAATCTACCGATGTGGTGATACTTTGTACCGCTCTCCCACTTGCCAACAATCCTCTCTCCCTCTCTCTCTCTTTCTCTCCCTCTCTATCTATCTATCTATCTACCAAATATGTCATGATATCATTTATATTCCGTATTTTCTCAAATATGCTAGTCAATTTTTAACGTCCACCATATATGAAGTTTCTCGTTACACATAAGAGGGTGCCCCACTACTAGGAAAAGGCCTACTAATGGCGCACTGGTTTTGCCTACTAATGGCGCATTACCAGTGCGCCATTAGTAGCACGCCACTAGTATATCTTACTAATGGCGCACCACTGGTGCGCCATTAGTATCTGGTATACTAATGACGCACCATGCAGTGCGCCATTAGTTTTGCCCACGGTGCGCCACTAGTGTTTGCTATACTAATGGCGCACCACACTGTAATGCGCCATTAGTAATAATTTTTTTTATTTTTTTTCTTAATCTCAGGTCACTATCTCAGAACGGAGACATGCTGACCTTCCAGATCGTGCGGCCTGACGCGTGGTACATTCGCATCTACACAGCCGGTGGGGAAGAGAGGCCGATTCACCGCGAGTAGTATTTTAGAGAGGGCTTGACATCTTGTTGAGCCGTATGATTTACTAGTCCCCTGAAACATCCCTTTCTCTGAACTCTTCTGAATGCCCGAGCGCCTCCTATTTAATATTTTGGTTCTGCCATGGCTTATGACTATGTTCATGGCCATCTATCAAGCTTGTGTCTGGGATCCTGTTACTGAATCCTTAAAATGCCTGTAAAGACAGATCCTACACTGAATGAATTATTGCTCCGCTTTAATTAACATAACATAACCATAACACCACGACGTTGCTCGTCTGATCCACTTACTAGTAAGCGAAAAATGATCAACCACATTCTGCATTATTGCCTGTTACGATGAAACAAATGATATGATGGGCAAACGTTAAAGCAAAGTTGATGGGGCGCATTTATATTTTTACAAGGGGGGGCACGGGAGATGGGGCGCATAAAAACAGGCCCTCCAAAGCGGCCCGATTCACAGCCCATAGGGGCAGTGTGGCGTCAGCTATGGGCCTCCAAAAGTCTGTACAGAACACTAAAAGCAACATCGTAACGCGCAAAAAAAGAGGTGTATGGTTCGAAGCTTCTGAAGAGGGTTCTCCTGGAAAAATATGGGCCGCGGGCCGGTGGTCCAAGCCTGCTGCACTGCGCGCTCCGCAGCCTAGTTTCTGCCATGTTCAGCCGGGCTGGTCCACTAAATCTATAACAGGAAAAACGCATCAAATGGAAAAAGCAATGGAAATTCAAAAGAGGTAAGAGGCTGGCCCAGATCACCACGTGAATGAGCGCTTGTGATTGCAGCCGCGCCAGCGTAACTTTTTATCTTTGCTTTTCTATATATATATATATATATATATATATATATATATATATATATATATATATATATATATATATAGGCTATTCATCACCCAGGATGCAGAATAAGATATTCTTCACCCGAGGTAATCTTACGATCGTTTCATAATTAAATTACGTTTGAAATTCAAATAGTTACATTCATATTGATTCACTACGTAAAATTTGCAATAAGAAAAATAAAAATATAGGTCATAAGATTAAAAAAAATTGCAGTTTATGTGTATTTTACACTATGTTTTTACGTTTGTAATTTTACATAACATAAAATATTTTTTACGACGATTATATATTTTCTTACGGTCTCTTTTTACGTCGGAAATAAGCCAAAAGTTACGAAACGTAAAATTACGGTGTATTGATGGTAAAATAGAGGGGGGTGAAGAATAACTATTCCTCACACAGGGTGACGAATAGTCAATCCCTATATATATATACCTGACAAAGTTCAGTTCTCATGCATTGTTCTTCTCCTTCTCCTTCCTCAGCCTGATGCGCCAAGAGCGGCGAGGCGGTGGAGGCGGTGGAGGCAGTGAGATGTAGTCTTCTACCTCAATTGGCGTGGTCATGTCGCCCAGCTGTGGGATCGCCAGCGCCACCACCGGTGCGTGGTCATTGTCAAGCACCACCAACATCGCGAGGCCACCTTCAGGCACGACCATCGCTAGGTCATCCTCAGCCACCTCCATCTCTTGCCCATGGTCAGCCACCACCATCTCTTGCCTTTGGTCAGCCACCACCATCTCTTGCCCTTGGTCAACCACCACCAGCGCTAGGTCATCCTCAGCCTGATGCCCATCGTCATCCTGCAGCTCCTCATCCCCACTCTGCTCCTCTTCTCCCGCACTCCAGTCCGGATCATCCTTCTTGTTGTCTATGCTGCTGCTAGAATCGCTGCTGCTTTCGCTACATCCAGAATCTCTGCTGCTTTCGCTACATCCATGGTTGCTGCTGCTTTGGCTGTAGCCATTGTTGCTGCTGCTGCTCCCATTACCTGTCCAAATGCAACAATGACCATAAACAATCGATGTGAGACAAAGCCAAATGTAGAGGAATAAGAAGAGGCAGAACGTACCGGCATCATAATCTTCAGCGTAGCGCATGCGACACATAGTCGCGTTGAACACCTTCACGATGAGCATGATGGCGTCGTCATTGTACCTGAAGAGAAGGAAGTACCCCAGCCGCAGGTCGTAGGCGCGGTAGAACTTCTCCCACCCACGAGACAAGTACATGTGGCCCTCCTTGATCACCAACTCCACATCCCACAGCCTGCGAAACCCGCTGCCGGCCTGTCGCACCTTCACATTATTTGGCGGATCTTAATGTTGGAAATATGCCCTAGAGGCAATAATAAATTAATTATTATTATATTTCCTTGTTCATGATAATAGTTTATTATCCATGCTAGAATTGTATTGATAGGAAACTCAGATACATGTGTGGATACATAGACAACACCATGTCCCTAGTAAGCCTCTAGTTGACTAGCTCGTTGATCAATAGATGGTTACGGTTTCCTGACCATGGACATTGGATGTCGTTGATAACGGGATCACATCATTAGGAGAATGATGTGATGGACAAGACCCAATCATAAGCCTAGCACAAGATCATGTAGTTCGTATGCTAAAGCTTTTCTAATGTCAAGTATCGTTTCCTTAGACCATGAGATTGTGCAACTCCCTGATACCGTAGGAGTCCTTTGGGTGTGCCAAACGTCACAACGTAACTGGGTGGTTATAAAGGTACACTACACGTATCTCCGAAAGTGTCTGTTGGGTTGGCACGAATCGAGACTGGGATTTGTCACTCCGTGTGACGGAGAGGTATCTCTGGGCCCACTCGGTAGGACATCATCATAATGTGCACAATGTGATCAAAGGAGTTGATCACGGGATGATGTGTTGCGGAACGAGTAAAAGAGACTTGCCGGTAACGAGATTGAACAAGGTATCGGGATACCGACGATCGAATCTCGGGCAAGTATCATACCGATAGACAAAGGGAATTGTATACGGGATTGATTAAGTCCTTGACATCGTGGTTCATCCGATGAGATCATCGTGGAACATGTGGGAGCCAACATGGGTATCCAGATCCCGCTGTTGGTTATTGACCGGAGAACGTCTCGGTCATGTCTGCATGTCTCCCGAACCCGTAGGGTCTACACACTTAAGGTTCGATGACACTAGGGTTATAAAGGAAGTTTGTATGTGGTTACCGAATGTTGTTCGGAGTCCCGTATGAGATCTTGGACGTCACGAGGAGTTCCGGAATGGTCCGGAGGTAAAGATTTATATATAGGAAGTCCTATTTCGGCCATCGGGACAAGTTTCGGGGTCATCGGTATTGTACCGGGACCACCAGAAGGGTCCCGGGGGCCCACCGGGTGGGGCCACCTATCCCGGAGGGTCCCATGGGCTGAAGTGGGAAGGGATCCAGCCCAAAGTGGGCTGGGGCGCCACTTTCCCCTAGGGCCCATGCGCCTAGTGTGGGGGAAACCCTAAAGGGAGAGTCCCACAAGGGGAAGGCACCCCTAGGTGCCTTGGGGGGGAGGGAAACCTCCCTTGGCCGCCGCCACCGTAGGAGATTGGATCTCCTAGGGCCAGCGCCCCCCTTGTCCCTCCTATATATAGTGGGGGAGATGGAGGACTTCATACCTGATCCAAGGCGCAGCCCCTCCCCTCCCCAACACCTCTCCTCCTCCGTCACGTGCTTGGCGAAGCCCTGCTGGAGTACCACGCTCCTCCATCATCACCACGCCGTTGTGCTGTTGCTGGATGGAGTCTTCCTCAACCTCTCCCTCTCTCCTTGCTGGATCAAGGCATGGGAGACGTCACCGGGCTGTACGTGTGTTGAACGCGGAGGTGCCGTCCGTTCGGCACTAGGATCATCGGTGATTTGGATCACGACGAGTACGACTCCACCAACCCCGTTCACTTGAACGCTTCCGCATAGCGATCTACAAGGGTATGTAGATGCACTCTCTTTCCCCTTGTTGCTGGTTTCTCCATAGATAGATCTTGGTGACACGTAGGAAAATTTTGAATTTCTGCTACGTTCCCCAACAGTGGCATCATGAGCTAGGTCTATTGCGTAGATTCTTTGCACGAGTAGAACACAAAGTAGTTGTGGGCGTTGATTTTGTTCAATATGCTTACCGTTACTAGTCAATATTGATTCGGCGGCATTGTGGGATGAAGCGGCCCGGACCGACCTTACACGTACACATACGTGAGACAGGTTCCACCGACTGACATGCACTAGTTGCATAAGGTGGCTAGCGGGTGCCAGTCTCTCCCACTTTAGTCGGATCGGATTCGATGAAAAGGGTCATTATGAAGGGTAAATAGCAATTGACATATCACGTTGTGGTTTTGCGTAGGTAAGAAACGTTCTTGCTAGAAACCCATAGCAACCACGTAAAACATGCAAACAACAATTAGAGGACGTCTAACTTGTTTTTGCAGGGTATGCCATGTGATGTGATATGGCCAAAAGGATGTGATGAATGATATATGTGATGTATGAGATGATCATGTTCTTGTAATAGGAATCACGACTTGCATGTCGATGAGTATGACAACCGGCAGGAGCCATAGGAGTTGTCTTAATTTATTTATGACCTGCGTGTCAACATAAACGTCATGTAATTACTTTACTTTATTGCTAAAGCGTTAGCCATAGTAGTAGAAGTAATAGTTGACGTGACAACTTCATGAAGACATGATGATGGAGATCATGATGATGGAGATCATGGTGTTATGCCGGTGACGATGATGATCATGGAGCCCCGAAGATAGAGATCGAAAGGAGCAAAGTGATGATGGCCATATCATGTCACTATTTGATTGCATGTGATGTTTATCATGTTTTTGCATCTTATTTGCTTAGAACGACGGTAGTAAATAAGATGATCCCTCATTAAAATTTCAAGAAAGTGTTCCCCCTAACTGTGCACCGTTGCGAAAGTTCGTCGTTTCGAAGCACCACGTGATGATCGGGTGTGATAGATTCTTACGTTCGAATACAACGGGTGTTGACGAGCCTAGCATGTACAGACATGGCCTCGGAACACATGCAAACACTTAGGTTGACTTGACGAGCCTAGCATGTACAGACATGGCCTCGGAACACAGAAGATCGAAAGGTCGAGCATGAGTCGTATGGTAGATACGATCAACATGAAGATGTTCACCGACGTTCACTAGTCCGTCTCACGTGATGATCGGACACGGCCTAGTTGACTCGGATCATGTAATCACTTGGATGACTAGAGGGATGTCTGTCTGAGTGGGAGTTCATAAGATGAACTTAATTATCCTGCAAATTATGTCGTAAGCTCGCGCTTTAGTTCTACTGTTTTAGATATGTTCCTAGAGAAAATATAGTTGAAAGTTGATAGTAGCAATTATGCGGACAGTAGAAGGCTTGTGTCCTTAATGCACCGCTCGGTGTGCTGGACCTCGAACGTGGTCTGTGGATGTTGCGAACATCTGACATACACGTTTTGATGACTACATGATAGTTCGGTAATGATAAATGGTTTAGAATTGAGGCACCGAAGACATTTTTTGAAAAGTCGCGGAACATATGAGATGTTTCGAGAGCTGAAATTGGGATTTCAGGCTCGTGCCCACGTCAAGAGGTATAAGACCTCCGACGATTTTCTTAGCCTGCATAATAAGGGAGAAAAGCTCAATCTTGAGCTTGTGCTCAGATTGTCTGAGTACAACAATCACTTGAATCGGGTGGGAGTTGATCTTCCAGATAAGATAGTGATGTTTCACCAAAGTCATTGCCACCAAGCTACTAGAGCTTCGTAATGAACTATAACATATCAAGGATAGATATGATGATCCTTGAAATATTCGCGATGTTTGACACCGCGAAAATAGAAATCAAGAAGGAGCATCAATTGTTGATGGTTAGTGAAACCACTAGTTTCAAGAAGGGCAAGGGCAAGAAGGGATACTTCATGAAACGGCAAATCAGCTGCTGCTCTAGTGGAGAAACCCAAGGTTGAACCCAAACCCGAGACTGAGTGCTTCTGTAATAAGGGGAACAACCACTGGAGCAGAATTACCTTAGATACTTGGTAGATGAGAAGGCAGAAGATAGAAGTATATTGGATATACATTATGTAAATGTGTACTATACTAGTACTCATAGTAGCACCAGGGTATTAGATACTGGTTCGGTTCCTAAGTGTTAGTAACTCGAAATAAAAGCTACGGAATAAACGGAGACTAGCTAAAGGTGAGCTGACGAGATGTGTTGGAAGTGTTTCCAAGGTTGATGTGATCAAGCATCGCACGCTCCCTCTACCATCGAGATTGGTGTTAAACCTAAATAATTGTTATTTGGTGTTTGCGTTGAGCATAGACATGATTGGATTATGTCTATCGCAATACGGTTATTCATTTAAGGAGAATAATGGTTACTCTATTTATTTGAATAATACCTTCAATGGTCTTGCACCTAAAATGAATGGTTTATTGAATCTCGATCATAGTGATACACATGTTCATACCAAAAGATATAAGATAGTAATGATAGTACCACCTACTTGTGGCACTGCCATGTAAGTCATATTGGTATAAAACGCATGATGAAGCTCCATGTTGATGGATCTTTGGACTCACTCTTTTCTGAAAAGATTGAGACATGTGAACCATGTCTGTTGGTATGTACGCATGAAGAAACTCCATGCAGATGGACCGTTTGGACTCACTTGATTTTGAATCGCTTGAGACATGCAAATCATACCACATGGGCAAGATGACTGAAAGCTTCGGTTTCAGTAAAATGGAACAAGAAAGGAACTTGTTGGAAGTAACACATTTTGATGTGTGCAGTCCAATGAATGCTGAGGCACGCAGTGGATATCGTTATGCTCTTACTTCACAGATGATTTGAGTAGATAGTGAGCATATTTACTTGATGAAACACAAGTCTGAATTATTGAATGGTTCAAGTAATTTCAGAATGAAGTTGAAGATCGTCGTGACAAGAGGATAAAATATATATGATATGATCATAGAGATGAATATCTGAGTTGCGAGTTTGGTACACAATTGAGACATTGTGGAAATTGTTTCACGACTAGTACCGCCTGGAACACCATAGTGTGATGGTGTGTTCGAACATCATAACTGCACCCTATTGGATATGATGCATACCATGATGTCTCTTATCGAATTACCACTATCGTTCATGGGTTAGGCATTAGAGACAACCGCACTCACTTTAAATAGGGCACCACGTAATTCCGATGAGATGACACCGTATGAACTATGGTTTAGAGAAACCTAAGCTGTCATTTCTTAAAAGTTTGGGGCTGCGACGCTTATGTGAAAAAAAAAAGTTTCAGGCTGATAAGCTCGAACCCAAAGCGGATAAATGCATCTTCATAGGACACCCAAAACAGTTGGGTATACCTCCTATCTCAGATCCGAAAGCAATAGGGATTGTTTCTCAAATCGGGTCCTTTCTCGAGGAAAAGTTTCTCTCGAAAGAATTGAGTGGGAGGATGGTGGAGACTTGATGAGGTTATTGAACCGTCACTTCAACTAGTGTGTAGCAGGGCACAGGAGTTGTTCCTATGGCACCTACACCAATTGAAGTGGAAGCTTATGATAGTGATCATGAGACTTCGGATCAAGTCACTCCCAAACCTCGTAGGATGACAAGGATGCGTACTACTTCAGAGTGGTACGTAATCCTGTCTTGGACGTCATGTTGCTAGACAACAATGAACCTACGAGCTATGGAGAAGCGATGGTGGGCCCGGATTCCGATGAATGGCTCGAGGTTATAAAATCCGAGAGAGGATCCATGTATGAAAACAAAGTGTAGACTTTGGCAGAACGGCTCGATGGTCGTGAGGCTGCTGAGTACAGATGGATTTTAAAAGGAAGACGGACAATGATGGTAAATGTCACCATTAAGAAAGCTCGACTTGTCGTTAAGATGTTTCCCGACAAGTTCAAGGAGTTGACTACGATGATACTTTCTCACTCGTAGCGATGCTAAGAGTCTGTTGGAATTAGCAGGTACTGCATTATTTATGAAATCTTGCAGATAGGATGTCAAAATATTGTTTCCTTGTTCTTGAGGAAAGGTTGTATGTGATACAACCAGAAGTTTTTGTCGATCCTGAAAGATGCTAACAAGTATGCTAAGCTCCAGCAATCCATTTAAGGACTGGAGTAAGCATCTCGGAGTTGGAATGTACACTTTGATGAGATGATCAAAGAATTTGGGTTTATACAAAGTTTATGAGAAACTTGTATTTCCAAAGAAGTGAGTGGTAGCACTATAGAATTTCTGATGAGTATATGTTGTTGACATATTGTTGATCAGAAATGATGTAGAATTTCTGGAAAGCATATAGGGTTATTTGAAAAGTGTTTTTCAATGGAAAACCTGGATTAAGCTACTTGAACATTGAGCATCAAGATCTATAAGGATAGATCAAAATCGCTTAATAGTACTTTCAAATGAATACATACCGTGACAAGATTTTGAAGGAATTCAAAATAGATCAGCAAAGAAGGAGTTCTTGGCTGTATTACACGTGTGAGTATTGAGTAAGACTCAAGACATGACCACGGCAGAATAGAAAGGACGAAGGTCGTCCCCTATGCTTTAGTCGTAGGCTCTAAAGTATGCTATGTTATGTACCGCACCTGAAGTGTGCCAAACCATGAGTCAGTCAAGGGGTACAAGTGTGATCTAGAAATGGATCACAGGACAACGGTCAAAGTTATCCTTAGTAACTAGTGGACTAAGGAATTTTCTCGATTATGGAGGTGGTAAAAGAGTTCGTCGTAAAGGGTTACGCCGATGCAAGCTTTGACACTAATCCAGATTATTCTGAGTAGTAAACTGGATTCGTCTAGTAGAACAGTTATTTGGAATAGCACCAAATAGAGCGTGGTAACTGCATCTAGGAGATGACATAGATATTTGTAAAGCACACACGGATCTGAAAGGTTCAGACCCGTTGACTATAACCTCTCTCACAAGCATAACATGATCAAACCCAGAACTCTTGGGTGTTAGTCACATAGGGATGTGACCTTGAGTGTTAATCACATATCGATGTGAACTAGATTATTGACTCTAGTGCAAGTGGGAGACTGTTGGAAATATGCCCTAGAGGCAATAATAAATTGATTATTATTATATTTCCTTGTTCATGATAATCGTTTATTATCCATGCTAGAATTGTATTGATAGGAAACTCAGATACATGTGTGGATACATAGACAACACCATGTCCCTAGTAAGCCTCTAGTTGACTAGCTCGTTGATCAATAGATGGTTACGGTTTCCTGACCATGGACATTGGATGTCGTTGATAACGGGATCACATCATTAGGAGAATGATGTGATGGACAAGACCCAATCATAAGCCTAGCACAAGATCATGTAGTTCGTATGCTAAAGCTTTTCTAATGTCAAGTATCGTTTCCTTAGACCATGAGATTGTGCAACTCCCGGATACCGTAGGAGTGCTTTGGGTGTGCCAAACGTCACAACGTAACTGGGTGGCTATAAAGGTACACTACAGGTATCTCCGAAAGTGTCTGTTGGGTTGGCACGAATCGAGACTGGGATTTGTCACTCCGTGTGACGGAAAGGTATCTCTGGGCCCACTCGGTAGGACATCGTCATAATGTGCACAATGTGATCAAAGGACTTGATCACGGGATGATGTTTTGCGGAACGAGTAAAAGAGACTTGCCGGTAACGAGATTGAACAAGGTATCGGGATACCGACGATCGAATCTCGGGCAAGTATCGTACCGATAGACAAAGGAAATTGTATACGGGATTGATTAAGTCCTTGACTTTGTGGTTCATCCGATGAGATCATCATGGAACATGTGGGAGACAACATGGGTATCCAGATCCCGCTGTTGGTTATTGACCGGAGAACGTCTCGGTCATGTCTGCATGTCTCCCGAACCCGTAGGGTCTACACACTTAAGGTTCGATGACACTAGGGTTATAAAGGAAGTTTGTATGTGGTTACCGAATGTTTTTCGGAGTCCCGGATGAGATCTTGGACGTCACGAGGAGTTCCGAAATGGTCCGGAGGTAAAGATTTATGTATAGGAAGTCCTATTTCGGCCATCGGGACAAGTTTCGGGGTCATCGGTATTGTACCGGGACCACTAGAAGGGTCCCGGGGGCCCACCGGGTGGGGCCACCTATCCCGGAGTGTCCCATGGGCTGAAGTGGGAAGGGATCCAGCCCAAAGTGGGCTGGGGCGCCACTTTCCCCTTGGGCCCATGCGCCTAGTGTGGGGGAAACCCTAAAGGGAGAGTCCCACAAGGGGAAGGCACCCCTAGGTGCCTTGGGGGGAGGGAAACCTCCCTTGGCCGCCGCCCCCCCTAGGAGATTGGATCTCCTAGGGCCGGCGCCCCCCCTTGGCCCTCCTATATATAGTGGGGGAGATGGAGGACTTCATACCTGATCCAAGGCGCAGCCCCTCCCCTCCCCAACACCTCTCCTCCTCCGTCACGTGCTTGGCGAAGCCCTGCTGGAGTACCACGCTCCTCCATCATCACCACGCCGTTGTGCTGTTGCTGGATGGAGTCTTCCTCAACCTCTCCCTGTCTCCTTGCTGGATCAAGGCATGGGAGACGTCACCGGGCTATACGTGTGTTGAACGCGGAGGTGCCGTCCGTTCGGCACTAGGATCATCGGTGATTTGGATCACGACGAGTACGACTCCATCAACCCCGTTCACTTGAACGCTTCCGCATAGCGATCTACAAGGGTATGTAGATGCACTCTCTTTCCCCTTGTTGCTGGTTTCTCCATAGATAGATCTTGGTGACACGTAGGAAAATTTTGAATTTCTGCTACGTTCCCCAACACTTAACCCATCAGCATGTTCTTAAAACTGTCAGGCAGCCTCTGCGGTTTGGGACAATGAGTGATGTAGGCAAACAACAGATATCATAATGATATGGGTGAAGGGGAGATCTCTCGTTTATATACCTGCGTCATGGATGATACTGAAGTCCCAAGTATGATAGTGAAGAACTCGGAAGCATCCAACTCGTACTGCGGTGTCGCAGAGCGGCGGTGGCTGCTTCCCGCCATCTCTGATAAGCAGCAGAAGAGATATTTTTATGATACAAGAAGAAAGCAGCCACAATTACAGTAAAAACAAGCAACTACACACACAGGAGTTGTAAGATATCCCTCCTATTCTTTTTTACATAAACATGTGATTAGTCAAGACAACTTCTCTCATATTTTTAAACTTCCATTTATTTTAATCTACTGTAGAGACATGACATCACTTGGCCTAATCACTTGGCTCTATTGCCACCTATGGTTTAATACAGCAAGAATAAAGGGGCAGTTGATCCTACTTAATTAAGTACTAAGATACCCCGGCCCATGCATTAGTAGCAAGTACCTCATATGTCCGATTTTTAGCAAAGTCATGCTAAAATTCACGGAAAATTTCAGCATGACCTTTGCTGAAAATAGGACATATGGAGTACCCAAATTTGCCGGAACGGAAGTTAATCGACATTCCGGCAAACTCAAGGGCCACTCGGGGTACCTGCAAATTCATCACGACACAGAAGAAGGAACAATTTATTTGTGGCATAGTTACAAATGATGACAGAATAAAGCAACACCCTGCACTAGCCTAAAAACAAGTGAAGTTTCACCCATATAAGAACAACTTTATAAAATCAGAGAAGTTGCTAATTTTTTTGTATCCTTCATATACACTAGAGTACAATGCTTTATAATGTTCCATCATCATTACAGAAAATTGACAATTGTCCATAACAGTTAACATCTAACCACAAAAACTATGCTTTTTCAGTTCAGATGAATCTGCCACATCATTACAGCTATGATAAGAAAGGTAAGCAATGTTTAGCTTTGTACCGTCACAAAATCTTCTAATGATAGAGTGGAATCCCGTGTGTACCCAGCTTCTTCCAACACCTTTGTTAGTACTTGCTGAAAGGCATCAATTCAAATCGTGTTACTTTGAGACTGTACTGTTGTACATAAGCTTGAACAAAACATTATGCATTATGCAAAGCAATACTGACATGTTTAAAATAAATTAATACTGAAACTATTCACTACGAATATTCAGAAACAACACAGATTTCAGGCTAAGTCTTGTGGATGTACAAATATCATAAAATCTGGATATTGTAGAGCTTTTAGAAACAACACAGAATTCCTAACACTTTAGATACTGTGAGCTAAACATTAAACAACCTAATATAGTGTGAGCATCGGAAGTTCCAATAGCCAGTTACAACAACTATTTGTGCAGAGATAAGCATGAACAGAGACAATAATTGAAAGACACATTAACTAAGCAAAAAAAATAGTTTGTGCATATCAAGCAGTTTAACTAAACACAAACTTAAAAAATAACTTAACAGGGGCTAATCCCCAATCATTAAGGGCGGCCCGATCTAGTAGGGACACAGCCAACCTGGGGGCCTGCCTGCTCGAGGCAAGGGCCGGCCACGATAGCAGAAGCGGCAGCGGCTGCAGCAGCAACTACGGCGAGCAGCAGGGGGAGTGCGGGCGCGGGCCAGGCGAGGCCAGGGGGCTGGGTCGCTGCCGGCAGTGGTGCGCGAGCACGGCGCGCGACGTGAGCAGCAGGGAAGAGGAAGCAGCAGCAGTGTTGTCAGCAGAACGCAGAAGCAGCGGTGACAAAGTGCGGGAAGCTGGGCATGATGGCAGCGCATCCAGGGGGCGGCTGGGCGTGGCCACGAGCGCGCCGCGGGCGTGCGGTGGGCGGAGGCGGCCTACGACGGGGGCTTGGGCGACAGGGCGAGGGGGGAAAGCGGGGGACGGCGGTGGCTCACCCAGGCCGCGCGGGGAGGCTCGCGCCACCGTCGAGGAGCGCGTCCGAGGAGGCTAGCCGCCATCGAGGGGCAGCTCCGACGAGAGAGAGGCGGGCTTCTAGGGTTTCGAGGGAGGCGAGGGAGGCGGCGCTCGGGGGAAGGCGGGGCTCGGGGGGGAGGCGACGCTCGAGGGGGAGGCGGGGCTCGGGGGGGAGGCGGCACAGTGGGTCGGAGCAACGGCGGCGGCGGCGCGGTTGAGGGAGGGACGAGGGAGGAAGCGGCGCGGTGGAAGGAGAGGGAAGTGTCTGGCGAGAGGGAGGTACGAAGTGATGGATGGGGGAAGATTACTAATGGCGCACCCCCAGGCGGTGCGCCATTAGAATGTTTTTTTTCATAGTAATGGCGCACCAGAGGGACGGTGCGCCATAAGTACTCTTTTTTTAGATAGCAATGGCGCACCATCCACCCATGCGCCATAAGTAAGAATCTTTTTATTTTTTAAAAATGAATATGAATAAAAATATGAAACAATAATATTTTTTATAAAAACAGTAATAATTGTTGTTTAACAACAATTGTAGTCTACACCTTTTTTTTATTATTTCTTAAAAAATGAATATGAATATGAAACAGCAATATTTTTTATAAAAACAGTAATAATTTTTTTAAAAATGTCATCAAAATTGTTATTTGAAAATATCATCGGCGGCGGCGGCGGTGGAGCGGGGGAGGGTGCGGGGGGTGCTCGTTGACGGCGGTGGAGCGGGGGCGGGTGCGGGGGTGCTCGTTGGCGGCGGCGGAGTGGGGGCGGGTGCGGGGGTGCTCGTCGGCGGCGGTGGAACGGGGGAGGGATCGAGATCGAGATGGAGGGGGATCGAGATCGAGATGGAGGGGGAATCGAGATCGAGATGGAGGGGGATCGAGATCAAGTGTCCTCATGAATTCAAAAAGTGCCCATGAAATTAAAAAAATGAAACGGTGCGTCATTAGTAGTTTTGCAAAAAAAGAATAAATAAAATTACAGTAATGATGCACTCCCTGCCTGGTGCGCCATTACTAGTTAGAACTAGTAATGGCGCATTATCGACCTGATGGGCCATTAGTATGTATGGAAAAATGAAAAAAATAATAATACTAGTGGCGCACCCTGTTTCTGGTGCGCCATTAGTGTCTTCCACACTATTGGCGCATCACCAACAGGTGCGCCATTAGTATATAGTAGTGGCGCACTACTTCCCTGGTGCGCCATTAGTATCAATCCTATCTATAGCCCTTTTCCTAGTAGTGACAATTGTACACTAGATGTGGCACTGCCCCAGTGATTTGACCATCTTCCTTGGCACACTCAATGAGGGTCAGCAACGTATCTTTAACAATATGAAATAACATAAGATATAAGCAATCCCAATGTCCCATACCTTTTCTTTGTCTCAAAATACTGGGAATGTTGTCAAGGAACTTAATGGGTACACCAAAATGATCAATTAAGAATGCCATTTATTTTAGAAGTGTTACACCATGAACCCCTATTAAAGAAAAGGCCACTTGCCTTGTTGCGTGTCGAGTGAAATTCGCCACTAGTCCATTAACTCAATTTGATTGCACGCTTTAGATCAACAACTCGGGAAGTGATCAGTTAGGGCCGTAAACTTGTTGATTGAATCAAATAAGGTCAAACTCAATTCGAGAGAAAAAATCCAGCCAACTGGTTGCCATGTCATCATTCCTTTGACCGCTTGTGAACTAATTATTTTGAATAGGGAATTGTTTGCAAATTGGCTATTTTTTCTCACAAACCGTGCTAGACGTGTATTGAGCAAAAAATATTTAAAACCTTGAGTTGCATGGGATTCAAACCCACACCCTTAGGGGTGGCAAGCATCTTGCTAATGGCATGCACATCAACCAGTTTGTGTACCAAGATGCAACCCACTCAATATAATAAAATTCAAAAAAAAAAGCTAAGCAACAAAAATCAGATGAGCTCAGAACAATAACAAATACATTTCTAGGAACACTTTAGTAGATTGTAACACAATATATACAATGGAGAATTTAGAAGAAAAACCTGAAAAAATGATAGATGCAGAGGAGAGATCACAACACATTATTTTTTATGATTGTTGCATAATATTTCAGGCTATCACATCATAGAATTTTCAAAGTCATGCATCATAGCATCTGCAGAATCCTGTAACCACCTCCCGGGTCATTCTATAGGGCGACTCCGGAGGCCACCCGAACCCAGCAGAACAACTTATTTCTCATGCGCCTCGTGCCACTGCTGCTGATGGCGGCAGCGGATCGCCCTAGGCACAGAGCTTGCTACGGGCTTCTCATGCAAGAGGGGGTGCGGTCGTTCGAGCTCGTTGTTTCTTGCGGCGGTGCAAGGCGGCACACGGGTGGTAATTTAAGTCATTGATCAAGTGTCCGGTGTTGTGCGAGCGGAGATCTTTAGTGATCAGTTGGACTGTGGCTAATCTGCGGGGGTTCCATCATGCGCTGGCCATGGGTCATGCTTCCGGCAGCCACCAGACATGGAGCCGGTCATGTTGGTCAAATGGATTCATCTCAATGTCATTGGGCGGTTTTCTTGGGTCCTTGGTTGTGTTGCATCTTGATGGCGGCTTGGCGTGAGGGTTCCACTCCGACGAGTGGATGGGTCATGGATGGTTTCTTTGGCGTAGGTGTGTGGCACTCCGGGTGAAAACCCTACCGGACCTCTGTCGGTGCTATTTACAGTGTCGCCTTCGGGTGTGGTTATTCCTCCATGGAGGTGATGACCCACAAGTATAGGGGATCTATTGTAGTCCTTTCGATAAGTAAGAGTGTCGAACTCAACGAGGAGCAGAAGGAAATGACAAGCGGTTTTCAGTAAGGTATTCTCTGCAAGCACTGAAATTATCGGTAACAGATAGTTTTGTGATAAGGTAATTTGTAACAGGTAACAAGTAATGAAAATAAACAAGGTGCAGCAAAATGGCTAAATCCTTTTTGTAGCAAAGGACAAGCCTGGACAAACTCTTATATAGAGAAAAGCGCTCCCGAGGACACATGGGAATTATCGTCAAGCTAGTTTTCATCACGCTCATATGATTCGCGTTCGTTACTTTGATAATTTGGTATGTGGGTGGACCGGTGCTTGGGTGATGCCCTTTCTTGGACAAGCAACCCACTTATGATTAACCCCTATTGCAAGCATCCACAACTACAAAAATAAGTATTAAGGTAAACCTAACCATAGCATGAAACATATGGATCCAAATCAGCCCCTTATGAAGCAACTCATAAATTAGGGTTTTGCTTCTGTCACTCTAGCAACCCATCATCTACTTATTACTTCCCAATGCCTTCCTCTAGGCCCAAACAATGGTGAAGTGTCATGCAGTCGACGTTCACATAACGCCACTAGAGGAAAGACAACATACATCTCATCAAAATATCGAGCGAATACTAAATTCACATGACTACTTATAGCAAGACTTCTCCCATGTCCTCAGGAACAAACGTAACTACTCACAAATCATATTCATGTTCATAATCAGAGGGGTATTAATATGCATAAAGAATCTGAACATATGATCTTCCACCAAATAAACCAACTAGCATCAACTACAAGGAGTAATCGACACTACTACCAACCCACGGGTACCAGTCTGAGGCTTTGGGACAAAGATTGGATACAAGAAATGAACTAGGGTTTTAGAGGAGATGGTGCTGGTGAAGATGTTGATGTAGATTTACCCCCTCCCGATGAGAGGATCATTGGTGATGACGACGACGATGATTTCCCCCTCCCAGAGGGAAGTTTCCTCGGCAGAACAGCTCTGCCGAAGCCCTAGATTGGTTCCGCCTCGTGGCGGCGGAGTTTCTTCCCGAATACTTGCTTCCGATTTTTTCCAGGGTAAAAGACTTCATATAGCAGAAGATGGGCACCGGAGGCCTGCCAGGGGGCCCACGAGGCAGGGGCGCGCCCAGGGTGGTAGGGCGCGCCCCCCACCCTCGTGGATGGTGGGTGGCCCCCCTCTAGTACTTTCTTCGCTCAATATTTTTTATTAATTCCAAAAATAACTTCTGTGGAGTTTCAGGACTTCTGGAGTTGTGCAGAATAGGTCTCTAATATTTGCTCCTTTTTCATCCCAGAATTCCAGCTGCCGGCATTCTCCCTCTTCATGTAAACCTTGTAAAATAAGAGAGAATAGTCGTAGTACTGTGACATAACGTGTAATAACAGCCCATAATGCAATAAATATCGATATAAAAGCATGATGCAAAATGGACGTATCATGATGCGTCACCGAGGAGCTCTAACACCTATTTCAATCTCGTGATCTTGTCTCCCAATGAAAATCATGACCCGGCTTCCAAGATTAGCGATGTTAATGCCCTCTATGAGCATGTCTTTACTTGAATGCATCATTTCATAGACTTGACAGGTTGGAGCACCTCATGGGGATTGTTGGTGGAGGGCATGCAGTGGCGTGGTTGGTGTGGTGCTGGCTGGTGCGGCTTTCCTGTCTCTCAGGTGCACTATTTTGGGTAGTTGAGGCATGGAGGTGATGCTTGGTGGTGGGTAGCAATGATTCTTTCGGCAGTGTGGTGGTGCGGAGATGGTGCACGGTAATAGTGTTGATGATGTGCCGGTGGTTCCATGGAGCCAGATGATTGACGAAGTTAGTGGTTGAAGATCTTGGTCATGGCGGTTCAATGAGGGCTCATAATGTATTGTCTGGTGGCAGGTAGCTATGCTCAGATTAACCACTGATCTGCACTTGCGACGGAGGCATGAGATCGCCAAAGTGGCCCTTATGAAGGATTTTGGTGGCATCGTTGTCTCTAGTCTGTGGATCTATGACCTGCATCACATGTGCGTTGGTTTTGGTGGTAGCTGCTCGACATAGATCATCATTGCTCTTTTTTTCATTTTGTCTAGGCGTAACTTTGGTCTTATATGACTTTGCTCTTTACCACTGTGATTTTTATGTGTGTTGGTATTGACTGTGTGCACCCTAGTTATGCGGAGGCCAGATGTATATTCATTATGTTTGTATGCACTTGATGCCGCATTCTAAATCAATAAAAAAGACTCTTCATAAGAAAATGTAAGATGTGTAGTTCGCGGACAGAGAGAAATAAGTCACAGGGATGTGGATGGATTATATATAAATGAGTGATAGGTGCATTAATGCATGGGTGTGAGCAGCCCACTATATGCAATTTGTTTGTAGGGCAAGATAAAAACTGATCGAACGGATGTTAACCCATGTCGCGCGTGAATCCAACACAAAGGAGAGTGACTGATTTCTAGGTAATATAAGTCAGTGTATACAATCATTTCCCAAAGGAAATCGATCTATAAAGTGAGAAGATTCCACATAACCATACAAAGGTTAATGTCAAAGGTATCATTAAAGTATATAGAGTAGGTCTTACTTCACAAACTGATCAGATGTTCTAGTGGTCAGCGGGACGTTGGAGAACGATAAAGGGTGTGGTTTTGAGTCCCAAAGAATGCAAGGTCTAAAAAAACCTTGGTGCACCCTTAGCATGGTTTGTGAGAAAACTAGGCAATTTTCAAACAAATTCCTGTAAAAAATAGTTAGTTTGCCATTGGTCGAAGGTACGTTGTGTGGTAGCTACGTGGCCGATTATTTTCCTCTCAAACCAGTTTTGGTCTTATTTGATCAAATCAACGAGTTTGCGACCTAAACTGATCACTTTCCAAGTTGTTGGCCTAAAGAATGCAATCAGTTTGGGCTAAGGAGCTAATGACACATTTCACTCTTGTATGCCTTCTCGAAGTGTACTTGGAAACAACACCAACCCTTTTCATGCTGCAATTCACGAACATATTCATGGAGGACCACTACCCTGTCCAGGATAATCCTACCATGCATTGACGACGTTTGCGTGGGCTGAACCACTTGGTTGACAACCCCATTGAGTCAATTATTTGTCACCTTTGTAAAAATAGTGCTAACGTTAAGAAGGCATGACAATATGTGCAATGGAAATGGATTAGCCTCATTAGTCATGGGCAGTAAAATAATTTCATAAAAGATAGTCTTAAAAGCTCAGGGTGCTCAACATGGAGGTCCTCAAACAACTCCACAACCTTCCAGGATGTTTGATAGACCCGGTTGAGAAGTCGGCCCAGGTGCTTCATTATGAATACAACTTCGCTCACCCTATGTTCACGAAAAGGGGTTGCGAGGAGCATGTTTAGAGCATCCAAAACCTATTGAGATGTCATCTACTGAATTGTTTAGAGAGAAATTACTCTAATTGGGAGTTCCAAATAGACATGTTATTTGGTAATATAAGTGTTTAGGGATGTCAGAGTGAGAGTGAGAGAGAGAGAGAGAGAGAGAGAGAGATGTTGCTACACTACTCAACTGTAATCATTAAAATGCATGGAACATCTATTAATTCGAGCTGGCTAATCTAGACTAGATCTAAAGGAAGCCTTTCAGGGATTAGAGCAATTGTTATCCTCTTCTATCCCATGAAAAGAAATATTTAGTGTATAGACACCGCTAAAACATCATAATAAAGAGGCAAAGGAGATATAGGGGTGAAGGCAAAGCCCTCGGATGAGCCGCCACAGTTAGTGGTGTTAGAAAGAGTTATGTATAAGGTATACGGTATTGTATAAACTGCATATACCTGTAGAGAGGTAGATAGATCGCGTGTGTGTTTCTGTTGTAATCTAGGTAGTTAGGTTGTTAGGGTTTATCCTCATCTCTTGTATAGGTTTTCTTGAGGATCAATCCATAACCTAACTACCGCACCTTGTAATCTATCCTTGCCTATATAACACGTACGCGTCCCTGCCCAAAGGCATACGCTTCCACGCAATCTTTAATGGTATTCAGAGCCTAGTTCCTCTACCGCATCCAACCTAGTAGTTCGCATCCAACCTAGTAGTCATGGCTAGCTCCAGCTCCGCCGCCGCCGCTCCATATGCCCTCATTCCCATCGCTGATAAGCTCCACCGCGGCAACTATCTCATGTGGCGTGTGTAGGCCTTAGCTACCATCCGCGGAGCCCAACTGATCGACCACCTCAACCCCGATCACCCGTTCCCGGAACCCAAGCTTGCCGACAAGGACGGCAAGCCCACCGATGTGCCGAACCCATCGCACCACATCGCTCTGGCGCAAGACTCCTAGGTTCTCAGCTTTATCTTCAATTCAATCTCTGCTCCTGTGATGATCCAAGTCGCTCACTGCACCAAGGCCGCCGCGGCATGGACCGCGATCAGGGAGATGTTTCTCTCCTAGACGCAAGCCAACATCGTCAACACGTGGATCGCCCTCTCCACGACCAGAAAGGGCACCGCGACCATCGCCGAGTACATCGGGCGCATGAAAGCGCTAGGTGATGAAGCTATGTACCTGGGGTAGGGGCACAGACCTGTCCTAAGTACCCTACCTAAGGACATCTCAAGAAGAAGTCACCTTTCAATTGACTTGAAGGTATCGCACTCGACGGATTCAAGACACTCGACCACTAAGCTATCACTCGACCACGAGATCAACCACTCGACTGCCAGGAGATCTAAAGTCACTCCGCACGCAAACGGTCAGTCATTAAGTAGCTTTTATGGTCATCATGGCACTTTATTAGGGGCGTTACCAGTAACCCCCAGTCTTAATGTACTTTAAACCCTACATTACTGAGGGCTGGAGGGGCCTGGCGAACTCTATATAAGCCACCCCCTCCTCAGTATCAAGGGTTCGCAGCCCTGTTATTCACACACTTATAATCTAATCGACCGCCTCCGGGCACCGAGACGTAGTGTTGTTACTTCCTCCGCGAAGGGCATGAACTTGTAAACCTCGTGTGCTTACAACTCTTCCATAGCTAAGATCTAGCCTCTCCATTCATACCCCCTACATCACTGTCAGAGTTAGAACCACGACAGTTGGCGCCCACCGTGGGGCTAGGAGTCTTAGCGCCTAGTTGGAGAAGTTGCGATTTTTCCGATCTCTTTGATCATGGTTTCAGGCGGAGCTTTGGTGGAGGGCCGCGAGATCCGTCTTGGCGCGCTCACGTTCATCGCCGACGACTTCGCTTGGCTTCAGGAGGCCCCACTCGACATTGATGCAATCCCCGTCCGCGGGGCGGCGCACTTTCGCGTGTGCGTCCGAGGTGTCCTCCTGCGGCAGCCGTCGACCCAGTATCGGTCGGCTCCAGTGACGTCCTACCGCCCTGACTCTCGCCGACGCAAGCGCTCCGGTCGGTCGAGGCTTCAGAGGTGGGTGAGACATGCGGTGGCCCGCCAGTCGGCCACCCCACAAGTCGCGGCGATCGAGCCCGACGAATCCCTCTACGGCCTGTTTGACCTGTCGACTGGCTCCGCAGAGACCGCATCCGAATGCGATAGCAGTGACCCAGCGGCAGAGGTTCTGGTGATCGATGGGACATGCAGTCCTCCCGGTTTTCCCCGCACCGACGGAGGCGCGGGTGGGGGCGACCCGTCGCATCCCCACGACGAGTATCTCCCCGAGCCTCTTACGTCAGTGCAGCGAGAGGAGCTTCGCCGCCGGAACATGGATGCACTCCACACTCCTATCATTGGAGAAACCCCCGAGGCCCGGGGCTTGGAGGATGCGCGCTTGGCTAACTTGGCCGAGCGCACTCGACTGGAGAATCTCCAGCGAGTACTCGACGAGCGAGCGCGTCAACGGGCTCCAGAATCCAGTCGACGCTAGCTTTTTCCGCCCCCGCAGGTATATCGAACTCCGATTCAGAATTTGGCGGCTGCGGCCCGTATAGCAGAGTCGATTCAACCCTCCCAGTCAGAGGCTGGCAGAGGCTTGTTGCAAATCAGAGCATTGCTCCGAGCAGCGGGAAACCAGAATTCCAGTGTTTCTCAGTCGCGGAACAGGATCCATAGTCGATCCGTTGCGGCGGATACAGTCCAGTCGGCTCACAGCCCAAGATCGCCTCCGAGGCGTGAGGGACGTGGAGACCAGCATGATTAGATCAGAAGGAATGAGCAGTATGATCACCGATCCGATCGTGATGATTGACGTCGAGTGCCGACCCCTCCCCTGAGGAGTGGATCATATGTGCCTCGACAGTAGGATGACAGACGCCCTCATAGCGTTGGGCGGAGAGTTCCAGTCGACCCCAGAGAACTGGGCTTTGATGCGAGATCCATTCTCGTGCAAGGTCTGGTCGACAGGAACAGAGCTCACAGGGAAGGCTATGACAGAGATGCGCCTACCAGTAGCAGAGCACATGTTTCAGGTCCAAAGTGTTTCAGTCGAGCCATCAGAGCCGCTGTGATTCCTCCCAACTTCAGGTTGTCGACTGGAGTTAGTAAGTTCACCAGTGAGTCTAAGCCCGACACTTGGCTCGAGGATTACCGAGTGGCTGTCCAAATTGGCGGTGGCAATGATGAGGTAGCTATGAAGCATCTGCCTCTCATGTTAGAGGGCTCAGCCAGAGCGTGGCTGAATCAGTTAGCACCCAGCAGCATCTACACTTGGGAGGATCTCTCCCGAGTGTTTGTCACAACATTTGAAGGAACATGCAAGCGACCTGCAGGTCTCACCGAATTGCGGTCTTGCGTGCCGAAACCGAATGAAACCCTGAGGGATTACATCCAGAGGTGGATCACATTGCATCACACAGTGGAAAATGTACCAGATCATCAAGCAGTTTGTGCCTTTAAAGAAGGTGTTAAGTACAGAGAGTTGAATCTGAAGTTCGGTCGAACCGGAGAAATGTCTCTGAATCAGATGATGGAGATTGCCACCAAATATGCTAATGGTGAAGATGAGGATCGACTCCGGAGTGGCAAATTTAAGTCAGTCGCTCAGGAAACCGGAGGAAATTCCAGTTGGAAGCAGAAGCGGAAAGCAGAGCCAGCTGCTCCTGGGGAGGCCCTGGCCATAACCCAAGGAAAGTTTAAGGGAAATCCCAAAGGGCCCTGGAACCCTAAGAAAGTTAAAGATCAAGATGGAAATGATGTTTTGGATCTGCCGTGTCACATTCATACCAAGAAAGACGAAGAGGGTAAACTCATTTACCCAAAACATACCACTCGACAGTGTCGACTCCTGATCCAGCAGTTTCAGGGCAAGCAGTCCAAAGATAAGGAAAAGGAGTTGGACAAAGGTGAGGACAAGGAAGATAGTGACGATGGTTACCCCCAGGTCAATTCCACCTTGATGATTTTTGCCGACATTGAAAGCAAGAGTCGACTGAAGGTTATCAATCGTGAGGTGAATATGGTTGCTCCGGCTACACCCAGTTACCTGAAGTGGTGTCAGACTGCCATCACATTCGACCAGTCTGATCACCCTACGCACATCGCCACCCCTGGGAGGCAAGCTTTGGTGGTCGACCCAGTTGTCGAAGGCACTCGACTGACCAAAGTCCTGATGGATGGTGGCAGCGGTTTGAACATTCTGTATGCAGAAACCTTGAAAGGGATGGGCATTCTGATGTCCAGGCTCAGTACCAGTAACATGAGCTTCCATGGAGTCATTCCTGGGAAGAAAGCCGAGTCACTCGGCCAAATTGCTCTCGATGTGGTTTTCGGTGATTCCAAGAATTACCGCAAGGAAAAGTTGACATTCGAAGTTGTGGACTTCCAAAGTGCTTGTCACGCTATTTTGGGCAGGCCAGCTTATGCACGCTTCATGGCTCGACCATGTTATGTGTATCTCAAACTGAAGATGCCTGCTCCCAAAGGTGTGATCACTGTTACAGGCAATCGGAAGAAAGCAGAAGAGTGTTTTCAGAAAGGCTCAAAGATTACTGACGCTCAGATGGAAGTGGTCGAGTTGCAAGAATATCAGAAGACTGCAGATCCGAGTGAGTTGTTACGAGCTAAGAAACCTGCTTCAGAATCAGCATTTCAGTCGTCCGGTGAAACGAAGGCAGTTCACATTCACCCGACCGATCCAAATGCTGCTCCGACCCACATCTCAACAACGCTCGACTCCAAATAGGAAGAAGCGCTCATCCAGTTCCTCCGTGAGAACTGGGACATCTTCGCATGGAAGCCTTCTGACATGCCTGGAGTTCCCAGGGGACTGGCTGAGTGCCGTCTACGAGTCGACCCGAAAGTTAAACCTGTGAAAGAACATCTTCGACGGTCCGCCGTCCAGAAGAGGAAAGCCATTGGCGAGGAGGTGGCTCGGCTCTTAGCAGCTGAGTTCATCCGAGAAATTTACCACTCCGAGTGGCTCGCCAATGTTGTCATGGTCCCCAAGAAGGACAAGTCGCTTCGCATGTGCATCGACTTCAAATATATCAATCGGGCCTGCCCGAAAGATCATTTTCCTCTCCCCCGCTTTGACTAGATAGTTGACTCGACTGCGGGATGTGAGCGATTGTCTTTTCTAGACGCCTACTCCGGGTACCATCAGATCCGTCTGTATGGACCCGACGAGATCAAAAGTGCTTTCATCACTCGATTCGGGTGCTTTTGTTATGTCACCATGCCTTTCGGCCTCAAGAATGCCGGAGCCACGTTCATGAGGATGATTCAGAAGTGTTTGCTCACTCAAATCAGTCGGAATGTGGAAGCGTACATGGATGACATTGTGGTCAAGTCACGGAAAGGTTCTGACCTGCTGACTGACCTAGCTGAAACCTTTGCCAACCTCAGGAGGTACGATATCAAGCTCAACCCGTCAAAGTGCACATTCGGAGTTCCAGGTGGAAAGTTAATCGGTTTTCTCGTTTCTGAACGAGGAATCGACGCCAATCCTGAAAAGGTTGGAACTATCCTTCGGATGAAGCGTCCTGTGCGCGTGCACGATGTCCAGAAGCTTACAGGTTGCTTGGCCGCTTTAAGTCGATTCATTTCTTGGCTCGGTGAAAAGGCATGGCCTCTTTACTGACTGATGAAGAAGTCAGACAAGTTCGAGTGGACTCCAGAAGCTGATGTAGCGTTTGCAGAGCTCAAAGCCCTGCTATCCACCCAGCGGGTGCTTGCTGCCCCAATCAGCAAAGAGCCTTTGCTGCTTTACATTGCAGCCACGGGACAAGTTGTCAGCACAGTACTTACAGTCGAGCGGGAAGAAGAAGGAAAGGCCTTCAAAGTTCAGCGCCCAGTATACTATGTTTCTGAAGTTTTGACTCCTTCAAAGCAAGGATACCCTCATTACCAGAAGCTCGTATATGGGATTTATATGACCACGAAGAAGGTTGCACATTACTTCTCTGACCACACCATTACAGTCGTCAGCGACGCCCCACTATCAGAGATTCTTCACAACAGAGATGCAACTGGTCGAGTGGCAAAATGGGCGATTGAAGTCCTTCCCCTAGATATCCAGTTTGAAGCAAAGAAGGCTATCAAGTCCCAAGCAATTGCAGATTTCGTCGCCGAGTGGATTGAACAGCAACTGCCGACTCAAGTTCACTCGGAACACTGGACCATGTTCTTCGATGGGTCTAAGATGCTGAATGGTTCCGGTGCAGGGGTAGTATTGGTTTCCCCCCCGAGGAGATAAGCTCAGATATGTTCTCCAGATTCACTTCGATTCCTCCAATAACGAAGCAGAATACGAAGCACTTTTGTATGGGTTATGCCTGGCCATTTCACTCGGCGTCTGTCGGCTCATGGTCTATGGCGACTCAGATTTGGTGGTTAATCAGGTGATGAAGGAGTGGGATGTCAGGATCCCAACTATGACTGGTTATTGCAATGCAGTGAGAAAGCTAGAAAAGAAATTCGAGGGGTTAGAACTTCATCACATACCCCGACTGAAAAATCAAGCAGCTGATGATTTGGCAAAGATAGGTTCCAAGAGAGAAGCCATTCCTAGCAATGTGTTTCTGGAACACATCCACTCGCCTTCAGTTCAGGAGGATCCTTTCACAGATGAAGCTCCCCAACCAAAGAGTGCCTCAGATCCGACTGAAGTCGAAATTCCAGCAGTGGTCGACCTAATCATGGAAGTCTTGACAATCACCCCCGACTGGACGATACCGTACATCGCATATATCCTGAGGAAAGAACTCCCGGAGGACGAAGAAGAGGCTCGAGAGGTCGTCCGTCGATCCAAAGCCTTCACAGTCATAAAGGGACAGTTGTATAGAGAAAGCGCGACTGGAATCAGTAAGAAGTGTATAACACCAGAAGAAGGTCAGATAATCCTTGATGATATCCACTCGGGGACCTGTGGTCACCATGCGTCCTCTCGGACCATCGTGGCTAAAGCATACCGAGCGGGATTTTACTAGCCAAGAGCAAACGAAATGGCAAAAGAGATAGTCGAGAAGTGTGAAGGATGCCAGTTCTACTCCAACATGTCCCACAAACCCGCATCAGCCCTGAAGACCATCCCACTCGTCTGGCCCTTCGCTGTTTGGGGACTGTATATAGTTGGTCCACTGAGAACAGGCAGGAGCGGTTTCACACATGTGCTTGTGGCAGTCGACAAGTTTACCAAATGGATTGAAGCTAAGCCTATCAAGAATCTTGATACTTGCACTGCTATCAGTTTTATCAGGGAGATAACATTCAGATATGGAGTCCCGCATAGCATCATCACTAATAAAAGGGTCAAACTTTGATTCAGACAAGCTCAGAGCTTTTTGCGCCTCGCAAGGCACGCGAGTCGACTACGCGTCGGTCGCTCACCCCCAATCAAATGGACAAGCGGAAAGGGCAAATGGTCTGATTCTCAAAGGGCTGAAACCTCGGCTGATGCACGATCTCAAGCATGCAGCAGGCGCATGGGTCGACGAGCTTCCATTAGTTCTTTGGGGATTGAGGACCACCCCGAATCGGTCGACTGGAAGAACCCCGTTCTTTCTGGTCTACGGAGCGGAAGCCGTCTTGCCAAGTGATCTGCTTCACAATGCACCCCGAGTCGAGCTCTACTCCGAAGTTGAAGCAGAACAAGCCCGGCAAGACGCAGTTGATCTCCTGGAGGAAGAAAGAGAAATGGCGATGATCCGATCAACCATCTACCAGCAAGAGTTGCGTCGATTCCATGCCAGAAACGTGAAGAGTCGAGCCTTCCGAGAAGGGGATTTGGTCCTCCAAGTGGATCAACAAAAACCACAAAAACTTCCTCCTACCTGGGAAGGCCCCTTCATCGTCACCAGAGTCCTCCACAATGGAGCGTATCACCTTTACAATGTCGATCGCCAGATTGACGAGCCACGAGCTTGGAATGCGGACCTGCTCCGCCCCTTTTACACTTGAATTCTCACTCGGGTGAGATGTAATAAGAAAAACTTTTGTAGTCTATTTATCAAAGACAAGAGTGTTGCAATTTTTCCAGTAATTGTTGTTGCTTCTGTTTGCGTGTGAAATCCCCTAGTGGGTGGCTCATCTGCGAATCCGTTTCGTCTAAGTCTATATGTATAAAAAAAATCCTACCGAGTGGGGAGCCAGCCTCTCACTCGGGGGCTTAGCTGCGAACCCGTTTCGCCTAAGTGTTTAAATTCTACCGAGTGGAGGGCCAACCTCCCACTCGGAGGCTTAGCTGCAGCCCAGTGCTCGCCTAAGATTGAAAAAATCCTACCGAGTGGAGAGCAGACCTCCCACTCGGGGGCTTAGCTGCAGTCCAGTACTCGCCTAAGTTTGAAAAAATCCTACCGAGTGGAGAGCATACCTCCCAATCGGGGGCTTAGCTGCAGTCCAGTACTCGCCTAAGTTTGAAAAAATCCTACCGAGTGGTGAGCAAACCTCCCACTCAGGGGCTTAGCTGCAGTCTAGTACTCGCCTAAGTTTGAAAAAATCCTACCGAGTGGTGAGCAAACCTCCCACTTGGGGGCTTAGCTGCAGTCCAGTACTCGCCTAAGTTTGAAAAAATCCTACCGAGTGGTGAGCAAACCTCCCACTCGGGGGCTTAGCTGCAGCCCAGTGCTCGCCTAAGTTTGGAAAAATCCTACCAAGTGGTGAGCAAACCTCCCACTCGGGGGCTTAGCTGCAGTCCAGTACTCGCCTAAATTTGAAAAAATCCTACCGAGTGGTGAGCAAACCTCCCACTCGGGGGCTTAGCTGCAGTCCAGTACTCGCCTAAGTTGGAAAAATCCTACCGAGTGGTGAGCAAACCTCCCACTCGGGGGCCTAGCTGCAGTCCAGTGCTCGCCTAAGTTTGAAAAAATCCTACCGAGTGGTGAGCAGACCTCCCACTCGGGGGCTTAGCTGCAGCCCAGTGCTCGCCTAAGTTCGAAAAAATCCTACCAAGTGGTGAGCAAACCTCCCACTCGGGGGCTTAGCTGCAGCCCAGTGCTCGCCTAAGTTGGAAAAATCCTACCGAGTGGAGAGCAGACCTCCCACTCGGAGGCTTAGTTGCAGCCCAGTGCTCGCCTAAGTACGAAATACATCGACTGCTACCTTCTCCTTCGGAGCTACACCACAAATACGAAGTTATTACAAGTGAGGAACAAGTTCCACTCGACAGATAATTCATGAAGATATTCGACGATAAATTAAGTTCAGCTAAGACCCAAAGGTCCCAGACCTCAGATCAAAGTACTCGAGCCTTTAGCTCGACAGAGTTTAACGGTTACAAAATCCACTCGGCATTCCGAGGCGAATTTAAAGTGAAGCATCAAAGACTTATTCCTCTGGCGGAGGACTAGAAGGGGCGGCGAACTCGTCCAAATCGATCCCGTCTGAAATACGAGTGGCCGCAGCAATGAAAGTCTCCATGAAGTCTTGAAAGTTGTTCTTCCTGGTGTTGGCAACTTGGATAGCAGCCAGCTTTTCCTCTCGCGCCTCCTTGCAGTGGACGCGGACCAGGGACAGAGCAACATCAGCACCACACCTTGCGGAGGATTTCTTCCATTCCGTCACTCGACCAGGAACGTCATTTAGTCGAGTCATCAGAGACTCGAGGTCATTCGGAAGCGTCGTCCTGGGCCAGAGCGACGTGTCGATCCGCAACACTGCAACCTTCAGTTAGGCCAGATAATCAACCACACTTGCAACACGAGACTCCAGTCGGAGCACGTTCATAGCAGCTTCATCTTTCACCGGGGAATTAATGGGATGCAAATCATTCTCCACTCGACTGATCTCCTCCTCGAAGTTCTGGCAAAATTCTGTAGACACAAGTCAAAGATAAGACAGCGACCCTGCATGAGCTTAGCGACGACAAGCCAGTCAGGTGAAAATTGTTACCCTCAAGCATGACGAACAGCTTCTTGGCGAGTCCCCCAAGATAAGCCTCCAGATCGTTCTTCTTCCCCACCAATTCACTGGCCTTGTCACCCAGAGCTACCTTGTCATTTTTCAGACGGCTGACTTCTTGGTTAGCCGCATCAAGAGCAGTTTTCAGTATGGAGTTCTCCTTTTCAAGAGTTCCGACTGAAGTCAGTTTTTCTTCGGCAAGCTTGGTCTTGTTCAAAGCTTCCTTCTGTGCTTCGGCAAGGTCATGGTCCTTCTTCTTCAGAGCCTCTTCTAGAAAGAAAGGGCAGTCAAAAGCTCACCAGCCATACCTTTCGCCTCGTCTCTCGCCTTCTGCAAGTTCTCCTGAACAAGCTTCAGATCAAGGTTGAGCTGGATCTGTTGGTTCTCCAACTCGATGAAGCGAGGCACAAGTTCACAGGATTTCTGCGAAAAACTAGTCGACAAACGTCAAAGATAGGTTGCTTCCGAGTAACCAAGAGACAATGCAGCGTTTCTAAGACTACAATCAAATCAAAACATTCGACTGCAGTCTCGGGGACTACACCCAGTGGGTGCACTCAGCATGCCCCCACTGGTTCGACCAAAAAAAAGCGACTGCCCGCAGTCGACCATGTACAGTTCCACTCGACATGGCCGGACCAGACCGAGTGAAGAAGTTCAACTAAAGCAACACAATATAAAGACTACAGTCGACTGCCAGCAGTCCACCGTAGTCTCGGGGACTACACCAAGTGGGTGCACTTAGCGTGCCCCCACTCGATCGAAAAGATTGATCGACACACCCAGTGGGTGTACAGGTCTAAGGATCTTCGGAAAAGATATTCTTCAGATATCATATCCTAACCAAACAAGCGGCGATCGACTGACCTGGACGTTACTCTGAAGAGCTAAATTCGCGTCATAAGCTGCCTGGCTGGCTTCCCGAACCACCTTCACTTGCTCCATCATGATCCCCGCCTGGCGTATGGCTTCTTTAGCGGCACCCACTTGGTCCTCAGGGACGTGGTGTGTGGCGAAAAGCGAAGTCGGATCTGCAGTCGACGTTGAAGGCCGGACACTCGTCAGAGGCTCAGCAAAGGTCAAGGAAGCCCGAGGGGTATCGCCACCCTCACGAACTACGGCCTCAGACGCCGGAGTAGTGTGTGGGGTCTTGCCAGCCGGCGCCCTCCTGTTCCTTCTCGCCCTCAGCGGCACTTCGTCGTTGTCGTCAGGGAGGTCAATGACATGAGGAGGAGCTACAAGAAAAATCCAATCGACCAGAGTTATGAGAAATCGCCAGTCGATTAAAAGCAGAGCATCAGCAATCGTATCGGGGTTAGAAGTAACAGCATCTTCCATCTCTTGATCGTCGTCCTTGACAGAAATCTCAGAGGTAGCAGCACTGCAAGTTTCGAAAGACAGTCAGCTTATCAATGAGTCGACCAAGAGCCCGTCACGTTCAACAAAGGAAAACAAGTGCAACTTTTACCCGGAAATGGTGGGGACAGTCATCTTCATCTTAGGCAAGGCCTTGGGTGGCTTGGACGGCGTCGTGCGTGGGTGCTTGGGAGCTTTTTCTGTCGGCGCTGGGGAAGAGGTTCGAGGTCGCTTCGACGACTGCCCAACGGGGGCAGTCGCCTTACCGCGTTCCCGTGCAGGGTCGTGTGTAAGCTTGGATCGCCTTTCCGAGCGGGGAGGTTCGACCTCTTCCTCCTCTTCTTCGCTGGAGTCATCGTCGTCATCCCCCTCTCCCTCGTCGTCAGATTCCCACTCTTCCTTCTCGTCTCCACTTTCGCCTCCACTCGCCTCTCCTTCCTCGGTCTGCTCCTGTGCACCATTGGGCGTCGAGTACATCTCAGTAATGGCCTAGAGGACAGCAAACAAGACAAAAGTCAATCGACTGATCCAAAGAAGAACAATTAAAGAAAGCAAGATTTCAATCGGAAACACAAGGTCAGACCTTGTCCACTTCGTATGTGTGGTCGAGTGGAGGAATCCTCCTGGCTCCTCGGGGGTTGTCCTTGTTCCCTGTGATACTCGACAGCCATCCTTCCAGCATCTCGTCAGTGACCTCCTCTGGGTGAATCCGAGTGGTGTCTTCGAGACCCGAGTACAGCCACATCGGATGGTCACGAGCCTAAAGCGGTTGGATGCGCCTCCGAAGGAAGACTTCCAACAAGTCCATGCCAGTCACACCCTCGCGGACAAGTTGAACCACTCGACTGACTAGCACCTTGACTTGCGCCTTTTCCTTCGGCGTCACTTTGAGAGAGGCAGGTGTTTGTGCTCGGTTCAGAGAGAAAGGGGGAAGCCCAGTCGACTGTCCTGGGGTCACGTGGTCTTTACAGTAAAACCAGGTCGACTACCACCCACGAACTAACTCGGGAAAAGTGATAGACGGAAAAGAACTTTTTCCTCTCATCTAGATCGCCAGGCCCCCGCACAGCTGGATCACCTGCGTCCGTTCGTCACTCCACTTTGCCTTCTTGACCGACTGAGAATGGCAAGTGAAGATGTGCTTTAAGAGTCCCCAATGGGGGCGGCAACCCAAGAAGTTTGCACACAAGAAAACGAAAGCAACAAGATACACAATAGAATTGGGAGTAAAGTGATGGAGCTGTGATCCGAACAAGTTCAAGAAACTCCGGAAAAAAGGATGAGGAGGCAGAGAGAATCCGCGATCGATATGGGTGGCGAGGAGGACGCACTCACCATCAAGAGGCTGGGGTTCGATTTCTTTCCCTGGAAGACGCACAGATTCGTGGGGAATGAATCCCCCCTCGACCAGATCATCAAGATCATCTTGCCCAATCGCCGACGGCATCCAGTCGCCCTGGATCCAATCCTTGGGTAGAGCAGTCCTCGAGGAAGATCCGCCCCGAGCGGACTTCTTCCCCTTCCCCTGCACCACCGCCTTCTTCGCGCGCTCCAGAGCCGGCGTCTTTTCCTTCCCCATCGCCGTCGGCGAAGCTCGAACAGACCTACTGCACGGAGGTGAGAGCGGAGGTGGCGGAGGATCTCGTGAAGGGAGGGGGAAAAGTGAAGGCGCACTATTCGGGGGTTCCGAGGCAGCGGCTTATAAGAGGTCGCTTCCGAGTGACTGACTAGTAGGCCCGGGCAATCCCGTCAAATCCCGCAACAAGCGCGCGCTGTACGAGGCGAAAAAGGTCGCGCGGGAGTCGAGGAGGTTCCTCCCTATCCCATCCGATTACTGCGGCCGCCCCCGTCCCGCGCGCTTCCCGAAATTCAAATCTCGCAAAATCCGCGGGGTACAGAACTACCCGTCAAACAGAAGATCCTTCTCGCACCATCACTCGGAACTTCACAAGTACAGAAGTTCACTCGACAAGAGACCAAGAATGGAACAAGGCGACTGGGAGAAGTTGATGACGTCATCCGTGACGAGTGATCCAAAACAAGGCATTCATATAACACGAAGAATCAGGTGGAAAGTGTTGGGGAACATAGCAGAAATTCAAAATTTTCCTACGAATCACCAAGATCTATCTATGGAGAGACCAGCAACGAGGGGAAGGAGAGTGCATCTACATACCCTTGTAGATCGCTAAGCGGAATCGTTCAAGTGAACGGGGTTGATGGAGTCGTACTCGTCGTGATCCAAATCACCGATGATCCTGGTGCCGAACGGACGGCACCTCCGCGTTCAACACACGTACAGCCCGGTGACGTCTCCCATGCCTTGATCCAGCAAGGAGAGAGGGAGAGGTTGAGGAAGACTCCATCCAGCAGCAACACAATGGCGTGGTGGTGGTGGAGGAGCGTGGTAATCCAGCAGGGCTTCGCCAAGCACTACGAGATATGAGGAGGAGAGAGGCAGGGCTGCACCAACAGGGAGAGATCAAATCGTGTTGTGAGCAGCCCCTAGGCCTCACTATTTATAGGAGGAGGGGAGGAGGGTGCGCCCCCTCTAGGGTTCCCACCCCTAGAGGGGCGGCAGCCCTAGATGGGAAAAGGGGGGGCGGCCAAGAGGGAGAGAGAGGGGGGCGCGCCCTAGGGTGGGCCTTAGGCCCATCTATGCCTAGGGTTTCCCCTTTATCCTCTTGGCTGCGCCTTGAGCCTTGTGGGAGGCGCACCAGCCCACTCAGGGGCTGGTCCCTAACCACTCTTAGCCCATGCAAGCCTCCGGGGCTTGTGGCCCCGCTTGGTGGACCCCCGGACACCTCCGGTGGTCCCGGTACACTACCGGTGATGCCCAGAACACTTCCGGTGGCCAAAACCATACTTCCTATATATAAATCTTTACCTCCGGACCAATCCGGATCTCCTCGTGACGTCCGGGATCTCATCCGGTACTCCGAACAACATTCGGTAACCACGTACGAACTTCCTTTATAACCCTAGCGTCACCGAACCTTAAGTGTGTAGACCCTACCGGTTCGGGAGACACGCAGATATGACCGAGACGTTCTCCGGTCAATAACCAACAGCGGGATCTGGATACCCATGTTGGCTCCCACATGTTCCACGATGATTTCATTGGATGAAACACGATGTCGAGGATTCGATCAATCCCGTATTCAATTCCCTTTGTCTAGCGGTATTGTACTTGCCCGAGATTCGATCGTCGGTATCCCGATACCTTGTTCAATCTCGTTACCGGCAAGTCTCTTTACTCGTTCCGTAACACATCATCCCGTGATCAACTCCTTGATCACATTGTGCACATTATGATGATGTCCTACCGAGTGGGCCCAGAGATACCTCTCCGTCACATGGAGTGACAAATCCCAGTCTCGATTCGTGCCAACCCAACAGACACTTTCGAAGATACCTGTAGTGTACCTTTATAGCCACCCAGTTACGTTGTGACGTTTGGCACACCCAAAGTATTCCTACAGTATCCGGGAGTTGAACAATCTCATGGTCTAAGGAAATGATACTTGACATTAGAAAAGCTTTAGCATACGAACTACACGATCTTTGTGCTAGGCTTAGGATTGGGTCTTGTCCATCACATGATTCTCCTAATGATGTGATCCCGTTATCAACGACATCCAGTGTCCATGGTCAGGAAACCGTAACCATCTATTGATCAACGAGCTAGTCAACTAGAGGCTTACTAGGGACATGGTGTTGTCTATGTATCCACACATGTATCTGAGTTTCCTATCAATACAATTATAGCATGGATAATAAATGATTATCATGAACAAGGAAATATAATAATGACTTATTTATTATTGCCTCTAGGGCATATTTCCAACAGTCTCCCACTTGCACTAGAGTCAATAATCTAGTTCACATCGCCATGTGATTAACATTCACAGGTCACATCGCCATGTGACCAACATCCAGAGAGTTTACTAGAGTTCATAATCTAGTTCACATCACTATGTGATTAACACTCAATGAGTTCTAGGTTTGATCATGTTGCTTGTGAGAGAGGTTTTAGTCAACGGGTCTGCAACATTCAGATTCGTATGTACTTCGCAAATCTCTACGCTATATTTGGAGCCATTTCAAATAACTGTTCTACTTGGAGCTATTCCAAATTATTGCTCCGTTATACGTATCCGGTATCTCTACTCTGAGCTATCCGGATAGGTGTTAAGCCTGCATTGACGTAACTCTTTACGTCGAACTCTTTATCACCTCCATAACCGAGAAACATATCCTTATTCCTCTAAGGATAATTTAGACCGCTACCTGGTGATCTACTCCTAGATCACCTTTGTACCCTCTTGCCAGACATGTGGCAAGGCACACATCAGGCGCGGTACTCAGCATGGCATACTGTATAGAGCCTATGCCAAAGGCATAGGGGACGACCTTCGTCCTTCCTCTTTCTCCTGCCGTGGTCGAGCTTTGACTCTTAACTTCATACCTTACAACTCAGGCAAGAACTCCTTCTTTGACTGATCCATCTTGAACACCTTCAAGATCATGTCAAGGTATGTGCTCATTTGAAAGTACCATTAAGCGTTTTTGATCTATCCTTATAGATCTTGATGCTCAATGTTCAAGTAGCTTAATCCAGGTTCTCCATTGAAAAACACCTTTCAAATAACCCTATATGCTTTCCAGAAATTCTACATCATTTCGGATCAACAATATGTCAACCACATATACTTATCAGAAATGTCGTAGTGCTCCCACTCACTTTATTGTAAATACAAGTTTCTAACAAACTATGTATAAACCCATAAACTTTTGAATTCTCCATCAAAATGTATATTCCGACTCTGAGATGCTTGCTCTAGTCCATGGAAGGATCGCTGGAGCTAGCATACCTTTTAGCTTCCTTTAGGATCGACAAAACCTTTCTGATTGTATCAAATACAACCTTTCCTTACGAAAACTGGTAAGGAAACTTGTTTTGACATCCATCTGCCAGATTTCATAAATGCAGCTTATGCTAACGTGATTCCGACGGACTTAAGCATCGCTACGGGTGAGAAAATCTCATCGTAGTCAACTACTTGAACTTGTGAAAAACTCTTTGCCACAAGTCGAGCTTCATAGACGGTGACATTACCGTCCACGTCCGTCTTCTTCTTAAAATCCACGTGTACCTAACAGTCTTACGACCATCAAGTAGTTCTTCCAAAGTTTACACTTTGTTTTCATACATGGATCCTCTCTCGGATTTTATGGCCTCGAGCCATTTATCGGAATCCGGGCCCACCATCGCTTCTCCATAGCTTATAGGTTCATCGTTGTCCAACAACGTGACCTTTTAAGACAGGGTTACCACTTAGAAGTTGTACACACCCTTGTCAACCTATGAGGTTCGATAGTAACTTGATCTGAAGCTCCATGATCATCATCATTAGCTTTCTCTTCAACTGAGGCAGGGGCCGCAGAAACATTTTTCCTGTGCTGCGCTACTCTCCGGTTGAAGTAAAGGTCCAACTACCTTATCAAGTTCTATCTTCCTCCCACTCAATTCTTTCGAGAGAAACTTTTCCTCGAGAAAGGACCCGATTCTAGAAACAATCTCTATTGCTATCGAATCTGAATTAGGAGGTATACCCAACTGTTTTTGGGTGTTCTATGAAGATGCATTTTATCCGCTTTGGGTTCGAGCTTATCAACCTGAAGCTTTTTCACATAAGCATCGCAGGCCCCCAAACTTTTAAGAAACGACAACTCAGGTTTCTCCAAACCATAGTTCAAACGGTTTCGTCTCAACGGAATTACGTGGTGCCCTATTAAAGTGAGTGCAGTTGTCTCTAATGCCTAACCCATAAACGATAGTGGTAATTCGACAAGAGACATCATGGTACGCACCATATCAAATAGGGTGCAACTATGATGTTCGGACACACCATCACACTATGGTGTTCCAGGCGGTATTAGTTGTGAAACAATTTCCACAGTGTCTTAATTGTGTGCCAAACTCGTAACTCAGATATTCATCACTATGATCATATCATAGACATTTTTATCCTCTTGTCACAATGATCTTTAACTCCACTCTGAAATTACTTGAACCATTCAATAATTCAGACTTGTGTTTCATCAAGTAGATATACTCAACATCTACTCGAATCTTCTGTGAAGTAAGAACATAAGGATATTCACCGCATGCCTCAGCACTCATTGGATCCCACACATCAAAATGTGTTACTTCCAACAAGTTGCTATTTTGTTCCATCTTACTGAAAACGAGGCTTTTCAGTCATCTTGCCCATGTGGTAAGATTTGCATATCTCAAGTGATTCAAAATCAAGTGAGTCCAAACGATCCATCTACATGGAGTTTCTTCATGCGTATACACCAATAGACATGGTTCGCATGTCTCTCAAAAACGAGTGAGTCCAAAGATCCATCAACATGGAGCTTCTTCATGCGTTTTATACCAATATGACTTACATAGCAGTGCCACAAGTAAGTGGTACTATCTTATACCTTTTGGCATGAAAATGTGTATCATTACGATCAAGATTCAATAAACCATTCCTTTAGGTGCAAGACCATTAAAGGTATCACTCAAATAAACAGAGTAACTATTATTCTCTTTAAATGAACAACCGTATTGCGATAGACATAATCCAATCATGTCTATGCTAAACGCAAACACCAAACAATAATTATTTAGGTTTAACACCAATCTCGATGGTAGAGTGAGCGTGCGATGCTTGATCATATCAACCTTGGAAACACTTCCAATACATATCGTCAGCTCACCTTTAGCTAGTATCTGTTTATTCCGTAGCTTTTATTTCAAGTTACTAACACTTAGCAACTAAACCGGTATCTAATACCCTGGTGCTACTAGGAGTGCTAGTAAAGTACACATTAACATAATGTATATCCAATATACTTCTATCGACAGCCTTCTCATCTACCAAGTATCTAGGGTAATTCTGCACCAGTAGTTGTTCCCCTCATTACAGAAGCACTTAGTCTCAGGTTTGGGTTCAACCCTTGCCCTTCTTGAAACTAGTGGTTTCACTAACCATCAATAATTGATGCTCCTCCTTGATTTCTACTTTTGCGGTGTCAAACATCGCGAATATTTCAAGGATCATCATACCCATCCCTGATATGTTATAGTTCATCACGAAGCTCTACTGGCTTGGTGGCAGTGACTTTGGAGAAACGTCACTATCTTATCTGGAAGATCGACTCCCACTCGATTCAAGTGATTGCTGTACTCAGACAATCTGAGCACAAACTCAACGATTGAGCTTTTCTCCCTTAGTTTGCAGGCTAAGAAAATCGTCGGAGGTCTTATACCTCTTGACGTGGGCACGAGCCTGAAATCCCAATTTCAGCCCTCGAAACATCTCATATGTTCCGCGACATTTCAAAAATGTCTTCGGTGCCTCAATTCTAAACCATTTAACATTACCGAACTATCATGTAGTCATCAAAACGTGTATGTCGGATGTTCGCAACATCCACACACCACGTTCGAGGTCCAGCACACCGAGCGGTGCATTAACGACATAAGCCTTCTACTGTCCGCATAATTGCTACTATCAACTTTCAACTATATTTTCTCTAGGAACGTATCTAACACAGTAGAACTAAAGCGTAAGCTATGACATAATTTGCGAAGTTCTTTTGACTATGTTCAGGATAAACACGTTCATCTTATGAACTCCCACTCAGATAGACATCCCTCTAGTCATCTAAGTGATTACATGATCCGAGTCAACTAGGCCGTGTCCGATCATCACGTGAGACGGACTAGTCATCATCGGTGAACATCTTCATGTTGATCGTATTTACCATACGACTCATGCTCGACCTTTCGGTCTCTGTGTTCCGAGGCCATGTCTGTACATGCTAGGCTCGTCAAGTTAACCCTAAGTGTTTTGCATGTGTAAAACTGTCTTACAACCGTTGTATGTGAACGTAAGGATCTATCACACCCGATCATCACGTGGTGCTTCGAAACGACAAACTTTAGCAACGGTGCACAGTTAGGGGAGAACACTTCTTGAAATTTTAATGAGGGATCATCTTATTTACTACTATCGTTCTAAGCAAATAAGATGTATAAACATGATAAACATCACATGTAATCAAATATTGACATGATATGGCCAATATCATATTGCTCCTTTTGATCTCCATCTTCGGGGCTCCATGATCATCATCGTCACCGGCATGACACCATGATCTCCATCATCATGATCTCCATCATCGTGTCTTCATGAAGTTGTCACGTCAACTATTACTTCTACTACTATGGCTAACGCTTTAGCAATAAAGTAAAGTAATTACATGACGATTTAAGTTGACACGCAGGTCATAAATAAATTAAGACAACTCCTATGGCTCCTGCCGGTTGTCATACTCATCGACATGCAAGTCGTGATTCCTATTACAAGAACATGATCATCTCATACATCACATATATCATACATCACATCCTTTGGCCATATCACATCACATGGCATACCCTGCAAAAACAAGTTAGACGTCCTCTAATTGTTGTTTGCATGTTTTACGTGGCTGCTATGGGTTTCTAGCAAGAACGTTTCTTACCTACGCAAAACCACAACGTGATATGTCAATTGCTATTTACCCTTCATAAGGACCCTTTTCATCGAATCCGATCCGACTAAAGTGGGAGAGACTGGCACCCGCTAGCCACCTTATGCAACTAGTGCATGTCAGTCGGTGGAACCTGTCTCACGTAAGTGTACATGTAAGGTCGGTCCGGGCCGCTTCATCCCACAATGCCGCCGAATCAAGATTGACTAGTAACGGTAAGCATATTGAACAAAATCAACGCCCACAACTACTTTGTGTTCTACTCGTGCAAAGAATCTACGCAATAAACCTAGCTCATGATGCCACTGTTGGGGAACGTAGCAGAAATTCAAAATTTTCCTACGTATCACCAAGATCTATCTATGGAGAGACCAGCAACGAGGGGAAGGAGAGTGCATCTACATACCCTTGTAGATCGCTAAGCGGAATCGTTCAAGTGAACGGGGTTGATGGAGTCGTACTCGTCGTGATCCAAATCACCGATGATCCTAGTGCCGAACGGACGGCACCTCCGCGTTCAACACACGTACAGCCCGGTGACGTCTCCCATGCCTTGATCCAGCAAGGAGAGAGGGAGAGGTTGAGGAAGACTCCATCCAGCAGCAACACAATGGCGTGGTGGTGGTGGAGGAGCGTGGTAATCCAGCAGGGCTTCGCCAAGCACTACGAGATATGAGGAGGAGAGAGGCAGGGCTGCACCAACAGGGAGAGATCAAATCGCGTTGTGGGCAGCCCCTAGGCCTCACTATTTATAGGAGGAGGGGAGGAGGGTGCGCCCCCTCTAGGGTTCCCACCCCTAGAGGGGCGGCAGCCCTAGATGGGAAAAGGGGGGCGACCAAGAGGGGGAGAGAGGGGGGCGCGCCCTAGGGTGGGCCTTAGGCCCATCTGTGCCTAGGGTTTCCCCTTTCTCCTCTTGGTGGCGCCTTGAGGCTTGTGGGAGGCGCACCAGCCCACTGAGGGGCTGGTCCCTAACCACTCTTAGCCCATGCAAGCCTCCGGGGCTTGTGGCCCCACTTGGTGGACCCCCGGACACCTCCGGTGGTCCCGGTACACTACCGGTGATGCCCAGAACACTTCCGGTGGCCAAAACCATACTTCCTATATATAAATCTTTACCTCCGGACCATTCCGGAACTCCTCGTGACGTTCGGGATCTCATCCGGGACTCCGAACAACATTTGGTAACCACATACGAACTTCCTTTATAACCCTAGCGTCACCGAACCTTAAGTGTGTAGACCCTACGGGTTCGGGAGACACGCAGACATGACCGAGACGTTCTCCCGGTCAATAACCAACAGCGGGATCTGGATACCCATGTTGCCTCCCACATGTTCCACGATGATTTCATTGGATGAACCACGATGTCAAGGATTCGATCAATGCCGTATTCAATTTCCTTTGTCTAGCGGTCTTGTACTTGCCCGAGATTCGATCGTCGGTATCCCGATACCTTGTTCAATCTCGTTACCGGAAAGTCTCTTTACTCGTTCCGTAACACATCATCCCGTGATCAACTCCTTGATCACATTGTGCATATTATGATGATGTCCTACCGAGTGGGCCCAGAGATACCTCTCCGTCACACGGAGTGACAAATCCCAGTCTCGATTCGTGCCAACCCAACAGACACTTTCGGAGATACCTGTAGTGTACCTTTATAGCCACCCAGTTACGTTGTGACGTTTGGCACACCCAAAGTATTCCTACAGTATCCGGGAGTTGAACAATCTCATGGTCTAAGGAAATGATACTTGACATTAGAAAAGCTTTAGCATACGAACTACACGATCTTTGTGCTAGGCTTAGGATTGGGTCTTGTCCATCACATGATTCTCCTAATGATGTGATCCCGTTATCAACGACATCCAATGTCCATGGTCAGGAAACCGTAACCATCTATTGATCAACGAGCTAGTCAACTAGAGGCTTACTAGGGACATGCTGTTGTCTATGTATCCACACATGTATCTGAGTTTCCTATCAATACAATTATAGCATGGATAATAAACGATTATCATGAACAAGGAAATATAATAATAACTTATTTATTATTGCCTCTAGGGCATATTTCCAACAGAAATATCCCCCAACTCCTTTCCCACTCAAACCTCGATCCATTCGGGGGCTAATGATGAAGCTACGTACCTGGGGTAGGGGCACGGACCTGTCCTAAGTACCCTACCTAAGGACATCTCAAGAAGAAGTCACCTTTCAATCGACTTGAAGGTATCCCACTCAACGGATTCAAGACACTCGACCACGAAGCTATCACTCGACCACGAGATCAACCACTCAACTGCCAAGAGATCTAAAGTCACTCCGCACGCTAACGGTCGGTCATTAAGTAGCTTTTATGGTCATCATGGCACTTTATTAGGGGCGTTACCAGTAACCCCCAGTCTTAATGTACTTTAAACCATACATTACTGAGGGCTGGAGGGGCCTGGCGAACTCTATATAAGCCACCCCCTCCTCAGTATCAAGGGTTCGCACCCCTGTTATTCACACACTTATAATCCAATCGACCGCCTCCGGGCACCGAGACGTAGGGCTGTTACTTCCTCCGTGAAGGGCCTGAACTCGTAAACCTCGTGTGCTTACAACTCTTCCATAGCTAAGATCTAGCCTCTCCATTCATACCCCCCTACATCACTGTCAGCGTTAGAACCACGACACTAGGCAATGAGATGGCTTCAGCAGTGAAGCCGCTCGACGATGATGACATGGTCTCCTACATCCTCGCCGGACTCGACTTTGACTACATCTCGTTGGTCTCTTCCATCTGCGCTGCAAGGACCGAGCCCATCAAGGTAGCTGAACTTTACTCTCAGTTGATTGGTTTTGAAAAGCGTCTTGCCATGTTTGAAGGGGGAAATCATTCCTCTCAATCCTCGGCCAACATCGTATCTTGTGGCCGTGGTGGCTTCGGTCGCGGAGGCGGCCGTGGCAATGGAGGCTGTGGAAACGGAGGCGGCCGCGGCAATGGAGGCCGTGGCAATGGAGGCGGTGGCAGCGGCAATGGAGGAGGCAATGATCTCCCTGAGGTTGTTTGCCAGATTTGCAAGAAGCCAAACCACACCGCCGTCAAGTGCTACCGCCGCTTTGACATCTCCTTCGCCAAGAACGAGAAAAGTGCAGGATCGGCCACCACCTCGTCCTATGGAGTGGACACAAACTGGTACCTCGACACGGGGGCCACGGACCACATCACCAGCGAGCTCGACAAGTTGACCGTCTACAACAAGTACAACGGCAATGAGCAAGTTCATACTGCAAACATGGAAGGTATGGAAATTTGTCATATTGGTCAATCCACTGTTCGAACCCCCACTCGTGATCTTCATCTCAAAAATATATTGCATGTACCCGATGCCACCAAGAATCTTATTTCAGCTCATCGTTTATCCACTGACAACAATACCTTTCTTGAAGTTCACCCACATTTCTTTTTCGTTAAGGAACAGGGAACGAGGAGAACCCTTCTCCAAGGCAGGTGTAGACGTGGTCTCTACCCCCTATCATCGGCTCCGTTGAACTCCAGCAAGCAGGCGTTTGGTGTCAATAAAGTGTCCACGGACAGGTGGCACAGTCGGCTAGGGCATCCTTCATCAACCTTAGTTCGTCATGTCCTTAGCCACAACAACATTCCCTTTTCAAGTAGTGAGTTGAATAAAGAAGGTGTTTGTGACGCTTGTCAATTAGGCAAGAGCCACCAACTACCTTATCCTAGTTCGATAAGTGTATCTAAAGTTCCTTTAGAGCAAATTTTCTCCGATGTATGGGGGCCTGCCCGTGATTCTATCAATAGGAAAAACTATTATGTGTCCTTTATTGATGATTATAGCAAATTCACATGGATCTATCTTCTTAAGCATAAATCTGAACTTTTCAAAATCTTTCATGAATTTCAAGCATTAGTTGAAAGTTTGTTCAATAGGAAAATTATCACCATGCAAACTGACTTGGGTGGCGAATATGAACGTTTAAATTCCTTCTTTCGCCAACTAGGAATCACCCACCATGTCTCTTGTCCACATGCTCATCAGCAGAACGGACCAGCTGAAAGAAAACATCGTCACATTGTCGATGTGGGTCTTTCCCTCTTGGCTCATGCCTCCATGCCTCTCAAATTTTGGGATGAGGCTTTTCTCTCTGCCACATATCTGATAAATCGCACCCCTAGTAAAGTGATCAACTATGAAACCCCCCTGGGTCGTTTGTTTCATGAACAACCAAACTATCATTCCCTTCGAGTTTTTGGATGTGCCTGTTGGCCCAATCTCCGTCCCTATAATTCTAAAAAACTAGAATTTCGATCCAAACAATGTGTTTTTCTCGGATACAACAATCTTCACAAAGGTTTTAAATGTCTTGATGTTGCTGTTGGCCGAGTTTACATATCTAGGGATGTCATCTTTGATGAAACGGTTTTTCCTTTCAAGGCTTTAAACCCTAATGCAGGCACTCCCCTACGATCTGAGATCTTATTGCTACCTGAAACTACACCTTCTGAGCCTATTGATCATGGGGGTGAACGTGTGCTTGATCAACATGCAAAAATTCCTGCTAATTCTGGTGAAAATCTAGCTCCTATGCGTCATTTTATGCAGGTAGTACAGGACAAAAACAGCGCGGAGCACAGAGGAGATTCAGGTGCTGCCGCCGCTGATCCCGAGGATGACATCGCAGGTGCAGGCGGCAGCCCAGGGGAATCCGCCTCGGATCGCACCCCTCCCAGGGGGCGTGTGTGCGTGTCGGGCGCTGCCTCCCCAGGTGGGCCAGGAGGGCGCATGGGCGCGTCGGGCATTGGTTCCCTAGGTGGGCCAACTTCTGATGGGCACATGGTGCAGGACCAGCCGACCCGTCCCTCGCGCCGTGCGCTGCCTCATGATGACCACCAGGTGGACCAATCTAGTGCGGGGGCGTCGGCCAACGTTGACATGACAAGGCGGGATGTTGGATCCCCTGGTGCTGACGATGGGATCGACACGGGATCTCGTGCAACTGATGGCAGGATCGACGTGGGATCCCGTGCGGCTGTGATTCCCTCGGCCGGATCTTCTGCGGCGCAGCCTCATGCAGCTCCTTATATGCCATCTCGCAGGACAAGATCACAACATGGTATTGTAAAACCGCAAATTTGTACAGATGGTACGGTCAGGTATGACAAGCTTAAACCTCGGTTTGGAGGCTTAACAACTACTGGTGAGCCAAGTAGCTTGCATGAAGCTCTAAGTGACACAAAATGGAAAATGGCTATGAATGATGAGTATGGTGCTCTTATTAAAAACAAGACATGGCATCTAGTTCCGCCAACACGAAACAAGAATGTCATTGATTTAAATGGGTCTATAGAATTAAAAGGAAAGCATATGGTCAAGTTGATAGGTATAAGGCAAGACTAGTAGCCAAAGGTTTTAAACAGAGATATGGTATAGATTATGAAGATACCTTTAGTCCTGTTGTAAAGGCAGCCACTATCAGACATGTTCTCTCTGTTGCAGTATCAAGAAATTGGAGCCTAAGTCAATTGCATGTTCTGAATGCGTTTCTTCATGGCGTTCTAGAGGAAGAAGTCTATATGAGACAACCACCTGGGTATGAGGTAAAAGGAAAGGAGAATTATCTATGCAAACTTGATAAAGCTCTGTATGGACTAAAACAAGCACCTAGGGCTTAGTACTCCAAGTTGAGTGAAAAACTTCAAATACTAGGTTTCAAATCATCCAAGGGAGATACTTCTTTGTTCTTCTACAGAAAGGGAAATATCACCATTTTTATGTTGGTTTATGTTGATGATATTATTGTTGCTAGCTCATCACAAGATGCAACTGTAGCATTACTAGAAGATCTTAAGAAGGATTTTGCCTTGAAAGATTTGGGTGATCTTCATTATTTCTTGGGTATTGAGGTGAGAAAGGTAAAAGATGGAATACTCCTTACTCAAGAAAAATATGTCTTGGATATGCTTGAGCGTGCAGGAATGATAAATTGTAAGGCTTCAAACATGCCTCTCTCTGATACGTCTCCAACGTATCTATTATTTTTTATTCCTCCATGCTATATTATCTACTGTTTTGGACTATCTTGGGCTTTATTGTCCACTTTTATATTATTTTTGGGACTAACCTATTAACCGGAGGTCCAACCCATATTTGCTGTTTTTTTTGTCTATTTCAGTGTTTCGAAGAAAAGGAATATCAAACGGAGTCAAAACGGAACGAAATCAACTGGAGAAATTATTTTTGGAAGGAAAGCCACCGGATAGACTTGGACTCTACGACAGGAGATAGGGGAGGTGCTCACGAGGGTGGGGGGCTCCCCCCTTAGGGCGCGCCCCCTGCCTCGTGGGGCCCCCGTAGCTCCTTCGACGTACCCCCCTGCACCCATATATACTCTCGTACCCTAAAACTTCCTGAACGGAGATTGGATCAGAAGTTCCGCCACCACAAGCCTCTGTAGCCACGAGAAAGTCAATCTAGGCCCTCTCCGACACCCTGCCGGAGGGGGCCATCATCACTGGAGGCTATGGAGGAGTATCCCGGAGGGGTCTTCATCACCATGAAGGCCAAGGACTAGAAGGTGGAGGCCATGGAGGAATAAGCACAAGGGGTAGAACCTCTCCTCCTCTCTTCCGGTGGTGCCGGAGTGCCATCGGGAGGGGAATCATCGCCGCGGTGATCGTCTTCAGCAGCATCACCATCATCATCACCACCCTCATCTCTTTTACGCGGTCCACTCTCCCGCACACCTTTGTAATCCCCTACTTGAACATGGTGCTTTATGCCACATATTATGATCCAATGATGTGTTGCCATCCTATGGTGTTTTGAGTAGATATCTTTTGTCTTTGGGTTGATTGGTGATCTAGATTGGTATGAGTTGTATGTTTTACTTTGGTGCTGTCCTATGGTGCCCTCCATGTCGCGCAAGCGTGAGGGGTTCCCGCTGTAGGGTGTTGCAATACGTTCATGATTCGCTTATAGTTGGTTGGTGAGTGAACAGAAGAACAAACCCGAGTAAGAGGGATTGTTGCGTATGGAAATAAAGAGGACTTGATGCTTTAATGCTATGGTTGGGTTTTACCTTAATGATCTTTAGTAGTTGCGGATGCTTGCTAGAGTTCCAATCATAAGTGCATATGATCCAAGTAGAGAAAGTATGTTAGCTTATGCCTCTCCCTCATATGAAACTGCAATAGTGATCACCGGTCTTGTTAACAATTGCCTAGGACAATTCTGCACACCGATCCACCATTATTCCACACTCGCTATTTATAATACTAAGTAATATATTCTAACTTTATGATAACAGCACCTACTTTTATGTTTTAGCTCTTTGTTACCATGCAAAGTTATCCTCTTCATACCCACAACATAGTTTTATTTCTCGTTTCTAGTTGGAAGTAAACGTTCGGTGCATGTAGAGTCGTATCAGTGGCAGATAGGGCTTGAGAGAATATTGATCTTACCTTTAGCTCCTTGTGGGTTCGACACTCCATACTTATCACTTCCACCTTTGGAAAGTGCTATGATGATTCCTTGCACTTGGGGATTATCACTCTCCACGTCAGAAAAGCTGTCAAGAGAAGAAGGGGAGCCTTTAGGGGCCGAGGAATCAACAAAATACAGGAGCATGATAGGTGCTTTGCAGTACTTGACACTGACAAGACCTGACATTTGTTTCCCTATTAATAAAGTATGCCAGTACTTGCATTCTCCAACTTCTCAACATATGACAGCCGTTAAGAGAATTTTGAGATATCTCAAGGGTACTATGAGTACGGGTCTGAAATTTACCAAGTCAACTTTCAATGTTGTTAGTGCTTTCTCTGATGCTGACTGGGCAGGATGTCCAGATGACAGAAGGTCAACAGGAGGATTCTGTGTGTTCTTTGGTCCAAATTTGATTTCTTGGAGTGCACGTAAGCAAGCTACTGTTTCTCGGTCTAGTACAGAGGCAGAGTATAAATCTTTAGCCAATGCCACTGCTGAGATTATTTGGGTTCAAACTTTGCTACGTGAACTTGGAGTCATGCACTCACCAGTTGCACGTCTCTGGTGTGATAATATTGGTGCTACATATCTATCAGCAAATCCAGTATTTCATGCAAGGACAAAAAACATAGAAGTGGACTATCATTTTGTTCGAGAGAGAGTAGCTAACAAATTACTGGATATCCGTTTTATTCCCACAGGTGATCAAGTTGCAGATGGATTTACCAAAGCTTTGTCATGGAAGAAGTTAGAAGACTTCAAGGGCAATCTCAACTTGGTGAAGCTGTGATTGAGGGGGCATGTTAGAAAGAGTTATGTATAAGGTATACGGTATTGTATAATCCGCATATACCTGTAGAGAGGTAGGTAGATCGCGTGCGTGTTTCTGTTGTAATCTAGGTAGTTAGGTTGTTAGGGTTTATCCTCATCTCTTGTATAGGTTTTCTTGAGGATCAATCTATAACCTAACTACCGCACATTGTAATCTATCCTTGCCTATATAACACGTACGCGTCCCTGCCCAAAGGCATACGCTTCCACGCAATCTTTAAAGTGGTACTATGTGGATCATATAAGAAAAAAATAACTTTAAAAGGAATATATGCGCTTCTGTTGTAGTAGTGAAAAAACAACATAAGACGTGCTATACAATGACCATTTTAGACATCAAAAATTTAATATAAGCTCCATTCCACCAAAATATGAAAGTCTTACTCTTATTGTCAAGGATATCAAGCTAAACCATCCAGAAGGGTGAAGGAGAATTTCATTGAGAGAAAAAACTCCGGACACAAGATTTGATGATAGAGAACCTCTTACTTGCCTCGGCAAGAGCTGAGATAAATTTTCAGTGAGAGGCAAGGTTGGAGAAAGCGCAGGCGTAATTAAAATCTTGGCATATGTGAAAATGTTTTTCTACTTTGGATCCATCATTCTTTGTGCCTGTGCACTTGGTGGTCACTGGTACACAACAAAACATAAGGATACACTCCCTAACAAGAAGAGACAATACGCACGCCAATGCCCAGATTCAATGCTGAAAAGTTGGAAAGACGGTTGATGGCTGCTATCAAAACGGCCCAAAAAGTAACTAAATAACAATATTCTGACTATAACTCTTCCTTTTACTAGCACATGTGAAACATTATGACATGCTCTGAGATGAAACAAAGAACACAACAAAACATTATGTAACAATAAATAAAACAAAACAAACATAGACAGAACTAGCAAGCGTGACATGAATCTCCAGGTGACAACGGACGGCATGTCGGATGTGGCAATATTGAATTGTTCGTCGTGTGTACAAGGAATTCACATGGTGACGCAATAAATTAATGAAAAAAAAGAGTTGAGAGAGAAAGGAGCTATGACAATCTTACAACAATTTACAGGGGAGAAAGATGATCACAAATCAAAACAGCCTTGTACTTCGTCGGTGGTTTAATGGTTGACCACACTGCACTTCTTCCTGATCTCACCCTGGCTTCCGGTGAGCGGGTTGGCGTTGCCCATCTTGATCATGGAGGCGGCGAAGTCGGCGAAGAACTTGTCCTTGAAGGCGCCGGTGGCATGGCGCTGGACGTAGGCGCGGGTGAAGGGGTCGGTGAGGAGGGCGCCGTCGGAGTGGAAGAGGCCCCTCCGCTTGCTCACCAGCTTGAAGTAGTCGGTGTCGAAGGTCTTGAAGCTGCCGGGGTCCATCTCCACGAGGGTGGTGTTGTCGTTGAGGCTGGCACACTTGCTCTTTAGCCGCATCATGTACTGCGGCTCCAGCGTGGGGTCGATGTCGCTGGGGTTCTCCATGCCGGTGAAGTTGTAGAGCCGGTCGGAGAAGGAGAAGCAGTGCGACGTCCCGATGGTGTGCCCGGCGGACAAGACGACAAGGTCCTTTGCGTCGAGGTTCACGGCGGCGAAGAGCTGGGTGAGTACGGTGAAGTTGGAGGTCGGGGGTGGCAGAGCGTCGGTCTCGTTGGAAATGGACACGCTGCCGTCTCGCCGGCCGAGAGGAACTGTCCAGAATGGACCCTTGCTCTGGAGAAACCATGATCGAGCAGCATTAGAATTTGGCTTCCACACGTATATACCGTGTCATTTGCAAAAGAGAATGGCCTAGTAGTCTACTCACCAGCCATACTGCGTCCCTGGCAATGAGGGCGAGGATGTCGGCGCAGGAGACGGTGTCGGGGCAGGCCTTCTCCACCGCGGCCTTCACCCTCTCGACAAAGCCGAAGCCTCGTAGCGTCTGGTTCGGCTGCGCGTCCTTCTCCGCCGTCTTGTTGGCCGAGTCCAGCAGAACCGAGCCGTCGCACCCCTGCATTCATGGCGGTCACTGGTCAGGCCACAGGCCCACAGCACACACCGGGGTACGGTCAGATACTGATGTATGCAAATGCAGCTTACCCTGACGAAGCAGTCGTGGAAGTGCATCCGGAGGAGCGGCCCGGCGAGGCTGGGCGCCAGTGATAGCGCCCTAACCATCTCCTTCCTCACGACGTCCTCCACGCTGGGCACGACTCGCTGTAGAACTTGTCATGCAGCTGCGCCCGCGCGCACGTCGTCGCCACCGCCGCGAGCAGCAGCGCCACCATCGTCGCAGCCCTCGACGCCATGGAATAAGTAAATTTACCGGAACCGGGATGTACCGGTGAAGCATCCGCCGTCCATGTCAACATCAAGATGCACACTGCCCTTTGAGTAATAAAATAAGAAATCTTTTATGGGGTGAAATACATCTCTACACAAGTCTGACACCACCTGACTAATACGTGAACATGCCCCACAAGCTTTCCATCTGGTCATGCATGTGTACTCCCAGACCACTCAACCTATAGTACCAACATTTTACTTTCTTGTTAGCTATTAAATGATTGATATCTTTTTAATAAATGACTTATTTTTAAATATTTTTATATATTCGAATTCCTAAAGACAATATCTTTAAAACAAGACCAATATTCAATATATTTTAGAGTAGTTTGAATTTTACAGTCTCATTCGCTTTGGCATTTCAAAAAAAAAGGATGTAACTCATTTAAAAAAACTCGTTTCACTTTATTTTAAAAACTGGTTTAACTCATTTTAGAAAACTAATTTTATTCATTTTAAAACACTGATTTCACTTGTATCAAAACACATATTTAAGTCATTTCAAAGAATTGGTTTCGCTCATTTCGAAAAGGTGATTTCACTCATTTTGAAACACTGATCTCAGTTATTCCGAAAAACATATTTCACTCATTTACAGAAACAATTTTACTCATTTCAGAAAATGTATTACGGTCGTGTAAAAAACAAATTTAACTAAATTTAAACACCGATTTCACATATTTGGAAGCACATATTTCATTCGTGTCAAAGAATTGGCTACACTAATTTCGTAAAACTGATTTTACTCATTTCACAATGTTAAAACAATGATTTCACTCATATGAAAAAACTGATGTCACTCGTTTCAGAAAAATAATTTCACTAAATTGAGAAAACAGATTTCACTCATTTCCATACTTCAGTTTGAAATGGATTTCAGTCAGTGCGAAAAACTGATTTTACTCGTTTAGAAATTCTGAAATAACAAGTTTCACGTATTTCACACCCAAAAATGTGTCATGTGTATGGAAAACATATTTCACTCATTTTAAAAAATTGCTCTCACCCAATTCAAAGATCATATTTCACTATTTTAAGAAAGTTGATTTCACTCAAAGCAAATAACTGATTTCAAATATTTCCAAAACATTGTTTGATTCAATTCAAAAAATATCTATTCAAAAAACAATTTCACTTGTTTCGTAAAACATATTTCACTCATTCAAAAAATGTTTGAAATAATTAGTTTAACATGTTATACATGACTAGTTTAAAATTCTGAAATAACAAGTTTCATGTATTTCACACCCAAAATGTGTCATGTGTATGAAAAACATATTTCACTCATTTTAAAAAAATTGGTCTCACCCAATTCAGAGCTCATATTTCACTATTTTTAGAAAGGCGATTTCACTCAAAGCAAATAATTGATTTCAAATATTTGAAAAAACTTATTTGACTCAATTAAAAAAATCACTTGTTTCGTAAAACATATTTCACTCATTTTAAAAAAATGGTCTCACCCAATTCAAAGATCATATTGCACTATTTTTAGAAAGCTGATTTCACTCATTTCAAACGTTCAAATTTAAATATGCTTGAATGTATTCAAGATTGATCTTGTTCTAAAGGTCTTGGGTCCAGGAGTTCAAATATATACAAAGTTTCAAAAACAATTTTTTTGTTTTGAAGATATGAACGATCTAAAATGGTGAAAAGGGAATTAAAAGTGATGGATTTAGAGATGAAGAGAGGAGAGATAATGTCAGAGACATGCATGTTATAGTATGTACCATGAGCAGTAAAAAGAGGCCCATGCATGCGTCCTTTGCATGTGCATGGTGGACCCGGTCTGATGAAATACGGTGATTTAAATAGATAGAAGGGGGGAATACAAATGTACACCTTTTAAGCTGGCAGCATGCTATTGGTGAGAGAACCACCGGTACATCCCGACACCGGTAAAAAACACTTTGCGTCAACGCCATATTCTCGGCCAAGAAGCTTGTTTCTTGCTTGTCTATGCAAGAAACGAGGATGGCTAGGTGATTAGTTGATCAGGACAAGCTTGAGCTGCTGCTGCTGCTGCTGATGGACTGGCGCCCTGGAAATATATAGCGCCAAAGTGTCCCCACGCCTGCATGTGGTGGGCTGTCTTCCGGAGCAGCAGGTAAAATTCCCATGGTTTAATGAGTTGTTCCTTGTCTGCACTCTCCGGAATCTTTGCCGTGGCAGGTACACCGGCGGCCACCGTACGTATAATGGAGGCGGACGGACAGCCAGACGGAAGCACATCATTAGATGAATTCACTAATTTTCTCTAGACAGCAATCTACTCACTAACTTACTAATTAGTTATCACGGAGAGAACTGCGGTGCCAAGTTGTAATCAACAAAGGCTACTGGCAATGAGTGAATGCCACAACCTACTGGTAGTTTGAAGACATGGAAATCTCATGATGTGTACATTTGTACCTGCGCCACATGATATCTGGAATATATCACTACTGGAATTTCCAAGTTTTCCGACTACCAGAAAACTTGGCGAAAGCAGTTTCCCACTCGGCAGAGACTTTGCCGAGTGTAGTTCTCGGCTAAGGGGTACTCGACCCAAACATCATAGCCAATGCCACAAACATCACACAAACAAAAGGATCATAACAAATCACAAGTTTTTCATAAAACTAACACACTACTGGAATTTCAACATACCCCGAGTGCTTGGCTCTTCATCGAGGGCTAAACCATGGGCACTCGGCAAACAAATATACGCCGAGGGTAGTAACCGGTAAAGACAAGAACACGACAACAAGATGTTGTTGCCGAGCATAAGACACAGCAAAGAATGTACAATTAGCAATCGCCACAAACACCGATAGCATCACACGACAAAGGGATCCCACGTGGCATGTCCGTATGCATCTGACAGCTTCGTGACTTGCACTTGTCTTTACCGTGAGCTAAACATGGCTGCTCGGTAGCCCACCTGTCACCGAAACATTCTGACCTGACAGGTGGATCTATTGGACCCTCCTGTCACTGAAACATTTCAAATTTGTATTTGATAAATTTTTAAAAGAAATAATATGAATCCAGAAATATTTTCTTTGTGGAAAGCTATGCAGTCCCGCTCGACATCCCACTATAGACCGAAACATCTTGACCTGGCAGGTAGGTCTGTGGGGCCCACCTAATAGGGCATGCTCTCGGAAAAGAATGGCACTACTGGGGTGCTACCTTTAATGAGAGGCGCCTGCACTCGGAAAAGAATGGCACTACTGGAGTGCTACCTTTGCCGAGAGGTGCCCTCGGGAAAGTCTATCCTATCACTCAGGTGACCCCTCTTCCGAGCGTGAGCTCTTGGTAAAGCGTGTATTTCCGAGTATTGTTCTCGGAAATATGTCCCATTGCTCCCGACCCGCTCCCTCCCGCTAGGCTCTCTCTGTAGCGATCCGACCTCAAACGGTCAAGCCTCTGTGTATCTGTGCCATCCCTGGATCGGTATGCTGGCACACACAGTATATCCCTGGATCGGTATGCTAGCACACATAGTATATCAATGTATATATCAAAGTGCAATCACATGTATAAATGACGTAAAACTGATATATACCTCATAATTCTCAGCGGAAACAAACATAAGGGTGTGGAGTCCCATCAACGCCAACGGCAAGTTGAGTGTAGACCGTAACCCTGCAACGTAACTTTTACTCGTCGTAGAAATTCTTGCAACATAAGACGTTGCAGCCGTGTAGGTCAGTACATTGAATGTACTGTCAACTCACATCATAAGAATAATGAACCTATTTGTACATGCAATTTGGCTGGTGGAAAGCTCTAAGTTTAGTTTTTGCATAAAGCTAGTTTTTTCCTAGAATAAAAGATATTATTCTATCACTATAGTATAGCATAGGATGAGTTGGCAAACCCCACTCAATCCAATCCCAAGTTTCATTTAAAACCCAACTGTTTAATTAAAGGTGAGGAGATCTTCCGGCATTTTCACTACTAGATGCTCAAGTTGTCCGTAACCGGGGACACGGCTAATCGATTAGGTTTTAACACTCTGCAGAGGTTTGCGTACTTTTCCCCACAAGACTCAATCGCCTCCCTTGAAGTTCTCGCACTGCCTGGCGTTTGAGAACAGGATGAACGAGACATAGTCTTTCGAAAGTATTTCCCCTTAACCCACGGATAGGCCGGTACACCTACTCATTCTACATCTGCTAGCCCATCCCGGAAGGGGTCACGCTAACTACTCAACTAAGCCAGAGCCGATATTGGCTTGTGGCTGCACACGTAAGCTTCTATACATGAGAATACGATTGATCTCTTTGAGCTTGGGCGGCCGACCACTAGTTGTGCACCACCATGGATTAACCATGCATGCTCCCACTGTACTTCGCCACCATTCAAACCAAATACTGCCCAGGTAGTTCATTTACAAGTATTGGTCCTGATTACTACTTTGTCACTCATGTCTCACCATATTCGCTTCCCAAACCACGTCTACATTTAGCGAGGCAAAAATAAACTTACACGGTGGTGACAAGGATGTATAGATCAGACCTACCTCAAATGAACTACTAGGTAACGACATAGCCATTTGGCAACAATAAATCCTACTATGCAATCCTACCACAAAAGGACTAAGTGCATAATATAAACATAGGTAATTGGAAGAATGGTCAAATGTGAACTTGCCTGGTAATAGTTGATGAAGATTATCTCGCTCTCAGAATTTTACTCTATAGAACTATTCGTCACTCTCCGATGAAAATCTATAAAGTCAAATATTGCATTCACATAAGCAATCATTTCGGAGAACCAAATAACATGCAACATGAAAAGACTCGGAAAAACCAAATGAAAATCCAACACACTCAACTATCACAATTTTTTATTTAATATAACATTCCAAAATTTAGAATTTTGGGATGTTGCACTCGCTAGGGTTTTCTCCACCGCCGGCGGCGCCCTAGCCTTCTCTCGCCGCCGCCGGCCGCCGGCGCGCGCGCCCCGACGCTTCCCGCCCCCCTCTTCCCCCTCCCCTCCCGTTCCTGCCCTTGTGCCGCCTCCCCGGGAGGTGGCCGGGGCGGCGCGCCCCTCCCCTTCCTCTCGCCCCCCTCCTCCGGTGGTTCTCCCCCGCCGCTGGCCCGGGTGGTGCCGGCAGCGGCGGCCCTTCTGTCCCCGCGCGCTCGTCTAGGCGGCGGCTCGGCGACCCGGCGACGGGCACCGGCGGTGGGCGCGGTGGCGGTGCTGCCCTTGGAGGCAGGGCGGCGTGGTGGCGTGTGGTGGCCGGCGGCGCGCCCCCGACCCAGATCTGGGCCCTCCCAGCCCCATCTGGGTCCTAGCGGGCCGGTTCCCCGGCGTGGCCTCGTTCTCTGTGGCGCGGTGTGGAGGAGGAGCGGCTCGGATGTGGGGCGTCGGCGCCGATGGCGTGCCGGCAACAACGCGAGGGCGGGAGCTTTACGGGCCCACGAGGGCTCGGCCGGGCCTGTGGGCCCATGGGACTGGTGTGCTCCTACTATTGCGTCCGGACGGCTACCGTCACTAACGGTGGAGGTGGAGCCCTCCCGCGTGCCGATGGTGCTGATGCCCTAGTCCCGGCTCTGATTCTTCGCCGTGTTGTCCTCACTTCGCGGTGCCGTGGTGAGACGGCGTGGGGGCTTCATGACCGCGTTGGCGCACGGTGGTGGTTGGTTTGGTGGCAGGCTCCGGAGCTCCCGAGGTGCGGGTTGGGATCGGGGGAAACCCCTGTCGGCTTGGCCAACACCGGCGCGGTGGCGCCTGTGGGTGCCACCTGACCTTCCGGGAGGGTGTCGGGGGCTACCCTTCCTCTTGCTTCGTCGTGTACCGGGGAAAACCCTTGGCAGCAGCGTCGTCATTGTCGCGATCCTTCTTGGAAGTGTTGATAGCTGCCGGCGCTTCGGAGTCTTGGAGCCTAGTGGAAGATCCTGGTGGGCGCAATGATCGCGAGGCTTCTTCGTTCTTGTTGATTCGCCGTTGTCGGCATTTGTTTCTTTTGCTCTTTCTCTGTCTTTTCTTTTGGGTGTGACTGTGTTGCTTCCGCCCTAACACCTATCCTTGCATGGTTCGGTTGGTTGCTTTGTATACAAAGCCGGAGAAACCTCTTTTTCGGTAAAAATATGTCCCATTGCTTCTATTGTAAAGTTGGTTTTTCTGTAATCCCTGCAATTAAAAATAAGTACATACATTTTCTTCCTATAACTTCACTGCAGAACAGCACATCTCATATCAAATGAATATGGGAGCTCCTAGCTCCTACAAATGTGTCGAGCACATCATAAACATGTTCACATAGCTAGGTTTAATTCATACAAGTTCCTAGACCATATCACATGCAAAATCAAAGTTTGTAGCGGCACGTCACATGCGAGTTCATATCCATGGACATTGCATGGAAGTTCCTAGAGCACATTACATGCAAAATAGTAAAAGTTTGTAGCCGCGCATCACGTAACACACAACTGTGGACTCGTTCTCTAGTCTTGGATCCTGCCTGTCAGGTGGTGGACAAAAATTGGACTCGGCTTAGGTCGTGGGACCAGCATGTCAGGTGACGGACACGTGGTGGTTTCATATCGTTTGTTTTTCTGAGGTTGGCTCTCAGCAAAGACAAGCCTCAAAATTAGTCTTGGGTCCCGCCTGTCAGGTGGTGAACACGTGGCGGCGTTGTGCTCATTGGTTTTTGCCGAGAGCCAATCCCTGGCTCTCGGAAAAGTTGCGCCATGTGGAAACCGCCGTCTTCGTCGGTTTTTCGTGAAGACGCTTTATTTTGCCGAGAGGCACTGTTTGACTCTCGGCAAACTGTTTACCGAGAGCCCGGCAGTCGGCTCCCAGCATAATTATGTTTGCCTAAAAGGTGTACGCTGAGTGCGCTTTGTCGAGAACAATTCTCAGTAAAGACTTTGCCGAGTTTATTTGGCCCTTCGCCGAGTATTTCTGGCACTTTGTGTGGGGTGAAATCCCAGTAGTGACAAAAGCATCGTAACAAGTCCTAAGTAGACACTAAAACCTCAATGTGACCTAATTATGTTACATGGGCCACACAAGAATCACACTAAGCAAGACCACAATTACGATAAACAAGTTCTTCATCCAACTCCAACCGTATCCGATTTCTCTCCTCTTGGAGCAAATAGTTGGAGTAGGCAGCTCTGCCTTTCTAGTATCATACCCTTTGTAGCAACTTTCTATGTAACGATTGACTTGTTCATGGCATGCTTTTCATGAATCATATAGGCTCCTGGACGTCTACCTGAGTACACCACATACCATCTCATCTACAAAAGGGAACATAACAAGATTTCATGATTCATATATGGAGGCATAAGCAACATAAGGATTCATGATTCATGATTCATATAATAAAAGCATCAGAAGTTGTCATCCGGGTCCACATCACTACCTACGTAACTATATCCCTACATCGACGTCAAACTATCAAGCTAGATGCTACTTCTTGAGCTTGCGTTGGTTTTTTTCTTGAAGAGGAAAGAGTGATGCAGCAAAGTAGAGATGAATATTTCCCTCAATCAAGAACCAAGGTATCAATCCAGTAGGAGAAACACGCAAGTCCCCAATATATGCACCTACACAAATAATCAAACACTTGCACCCAACGCGAAAAGAGGGTTGTCAATCCCTTCACGATCACTTGCAAATGTGAGATCTGGTAGAGATAGATATAAATGATTACTAAAACGTAAAAGTAAATAAATTTCACCAAGGTATTTTTGGTATTTTTGGTATATAGATCTGAAAATATATGAAGGAAAATAGACCCAGACTCCATAGGTTTCACTAGAGGATTCTCTCTTGAAGGCAAATAATACGGTGAGTGAACAAATTACTGTCGAGTAATAGATAGAAAAGCGCAAACTTAAGACGATATCCAAGGCAATGATTATGAATATAGGCATCATGCCCGTGTCAAGTAGACCGACTCCTGCCTGCATCTACTACTATTACTCCACACATCGACTGCTATCCAACATGCATCTAGAGTATTAAGTTCATAAAGAACGGAGTAACGCCTTAAGTAAGATGACATGATGTAGAGGGATAAACTCAAACAATATGAAAAAACCCATCTTTTTACCCTTGATGGAAACAATACAATACATGTCTCGCTACCCCTACTTTGTCACTGGGTGAAATCACGCAAGATTCAACCCAAAACTAAGCACCTCTCTCATTGCAAGAAAACCAATCTAGTTGGCCAAACCAGACCGATAATTCGAACAGAAATACAAATATATTAAATCATGCATATAAGAATTCAGAGAAGATTCAAATAATATTCATAGATAAGCTGATCGTAAATCCACAATTCATCAATCTCGACAAACACACCGCAGAATAAGATTACATCGGATAGATCTACAATAACGTCGAGGAGAACATGGTATTGAAAATCAAAGAGAGAGAAGAAGCCATCTAGCTACTAGCTATGGACATGTAGGTCTATGGTAAAATACTCACGCTTCATCGGAAGGGCAATAGGGTTGATGTAGATGCCTTCCGTGATCGAATCCCCCTCCGGCAGGATGCCGGAAAAGGCCCCAAGATGGGATCTCACGGGAACAGAAAGTTACGGCGAAGGAAAAGTATTTTGGTGTACGCTTCTGATGGTTTGGGAATATTTGGGAATTTATAGGCCGAAGAATAGGGTTAGAGGAGCTCCGAGGGACCCACAAGGCGGGGGGCGCCCTGCACCCTTTCCGTCACCTCGAGACTCTTCTGTCTTCGTTTCCAAGTCCTAGTGTGTCTTGTAGTCCAAGAAAAATCATCGTAAAGTTTTATTCCGTTTGGACTCCGTTTGATATTCGTTTTCTGCGAACTCAAAAAGAAGGGAAAAACATAAATTGGCACTGGGCTGTAGGTTAATAAGTTAGGCCCCAAAATAATATAAAATAGCATATGAATGCATATAAAATATTCAAAACATATAATATAATAGCATGGAACAATCAAAAATTATTGATACGTTGGAGACGTATCAAGCATCCCCAAGCTTAATTCCTACCCGTCCTCGAGTAGGTACATGATAAAAATAGAATTTTTGATGTGAAATGCTACCTAACATATTTATCCATGTAATTTTCTTTATTGTGGTATGAATGTTCAGATCCATAAGATTCAAAACAAAAGTTTAATACTGACATAAAAAATAATACTTCAAGCATACTAATAAAGCTATCATGTCTTCTTAAAATTACATGGCCAAAGAAAGTTATCCCTACAAAATCATATAGTGTTGCTAAGCTCCATCTTCATCACACAAAATATTAAATCGTGCACAACCCCGATGACAAGCCAAGAAATTGTTTCATACTTTTGATGTTCTCAACTTTCACGCAATACATGAGCGTGAGCCATGGATATAGCACTATAGGTGGAATAGAATATGGTGGTTGTGGAGAAGACAAAAAGAAGGAGATAGTCTCACATCAATTGGCGTATCAACGGGCTATGAGATGCCCATCAATAGATATCAATGTGAGTGAGTAGGGATTGCCATGTAACAGATGCACTAGAGCTATAAGTTTATGAAAGCTCAAAAAGAAACTAAGTGTGTATGCATCCAACTCGCTTGCTCACGAAGACCTAGGGCAATTTGAGTAAGCCCGTCATTGGAATATACAAGCCAAGTTATATAAAAAAAATTCCCACAAGTAGATGAAAGTGACAACATAGAAGACTCTTTATCATGAAGATCATGGTGCTACTTTGAAGCACAAGTGTGGAAAAAGGATAGTAACATTGTTCCTTCTCTTTTTTCTCTTTTTTTGGTGTGCTTCTTTGGCCTCTTCTAATTTTTTGTGGGATTCTTTTACCTCTTTTGTTTTTTTGTAAAGTCCGGAGACTCATCCCAATGTGTGAGGGAATCATAGCTTCCATCATCCTTTCCTCACATGGGACAATGCTCTAATAATGATGATCATCACACTTTTATTTACTTACAACTCGATACTTAGAACAAAATATGACTCTATATGAATGCCTTCAGTGGTGTACTGGGATGTGCAATGATCTAGCGTAGCAAATGACATAAAAAACAGACAATATCTTACGATCATGCAAGGCAATATGATAATGATGGTGCGTGTCTTAATAAAATGGAACGGTGGAAGTTGCATGACAATATATCTCGAAATGGCTATGTAAATGCCATAATAGGTAGTATGAGGCTGTTTTGAGGAAGGTATATGGTGGGTGTAAAGCACCATCGAAAGTTGCACGACACTAGAGAGGATAGCAATGGTGGAAGGGTGAGAGTGTGTATAATCCATGGACTCAACATTAGTCATAAAGAACTCACATACTCATTGCACTATTAGTCATTGAAACAAAGTGTTACGCGCATGATCCTACGGGGATAGATTGGTCGGAAAAGACCATCACTCGTCCCCGACCGCCACTCATACACTAGTAGAAAAGGGGGCAAGGGTCCAGGCCGGGTCAGCCCATTAGTCCCGGTTCAATCTAGAACCGGGACCAATGGGGGCATTGGACCCGGTTCATGAGCCCAGGGGGCCGGCCGGGCCACGTGGGCCATTGGTCCCGGTTCGTATGGACCCTTTGGTCCCGGTTGGTGGGACGAACCGGGACCAATGTGCCTGGCTCCTGGCCCACCACCATTGGTCCCGGTTCGTGGCATGAACCGGGACCAAAGGCTCCCATTTAGTCCCGTTCATGCCACGAACCGGGACCAGTGGTGCCGCCTATATATACCCCTCGCGCCGGAGCAGAGCACTGAGTGCTCTATTTTTCTGGGCCGGCGAGAGGAGGGGCTTGTGGTGCTCTAGCTCACCTCCTTTGCACATGAGGTGTTCGATGAAATGCCCGAGCCACACTAGTTAAGCTTTCTCCTCTCAAAGCTCGACCTCAAAGCTCCATTTTTCTCGAGATTTGTCTAGATTTAGCGGTCCGTCACGCCCCACCCCTGTCTTCACCGCCGTCGATCACCCGCGCCGATCTCATCACCGACACCACCGTGGTGAGCCTCTTGCTCTTATCTTCTTTCTGAAAGGAAAAATATTCTTACTTGTATGTTTAGATAGATACTTGTATCATTTTCTTACTTTTATTATTGCATCTTATATAGTGCGATGGTTTTGGTATCCGCCCCCGTCGGCCCTCGTCCTGTCTATGATTCGGATGTGGTATATATATTAATCTTTATAACTATTGGTTCATTTATTGTTTATGATAATTATGCAGACCAACGTGACATAGATTTTATTTATCTAGGATGTATGTGAACCGGAAATTCCAACCGACCCTATTGTCAAGAGGTTAAATTTAGTTGAAGAAGAAAACAATTTCTTGAAGGAAAAAATAAAAAAATGAGGAGGAGAAGATGATATTGGAGTTGCATGTTGCGGATGTCGTCAATGATCACAAGATCAAGATGGATGCAATGCGCTTGAAGATTAGAAAGATTAGAAAATATGCCATTCATACCGAGGCTTGGTATCATTATGCCATTGGATCAATTGTTACCTTGGTTGCGATTATGATCGCCTTTGTTTTAATTAATGTATGGTTTAATTAATTAGATGCTTTGGAGAGCTATATGTTGTTAGATGAGAACTATGTATGTACTTTGGTTTTGATGTGATGATGAACTTCTATTAATTTGGACACTTAATTATATATAATGTATGCAGATGAACTGGCAATGGATGTACGGTGACAGACACACCTCCGAGTACATTAAGGGCGTGCATGAGTTTCTCGATGCGGCTGAGGCAAACAAGCAGAATGGTTTTATGTGTTGTCCATGCACTAACTGTGGGAATACGATGTCTTACTCTAACCGGAAAATCCTTCACACCCACCTGCTTTACAAGGGTTTCATGCCACACTATAATGTTTGGACGAGGCACGGAGAAATAGGGGTTATGATGGAAGACGACAAAGAAGAAGAGTACGATGACAACTACGTTCCCCCTGAATACCGTGATGCTGCAACGGGGGAGCTGGTGAAGATCAAGAGGAACCAGACGATGTGCCCAATGATGCTGCAACGGGTGAAGCTGCTGAAGATGAAGAGGAACCAGACGATGTGCCCGATGATGATGATCTCCGCCGGGTAATTGTCGATGCAAGGACGCAATGCTAAAGTCAAAAGGAGAAGCTGAAGTTCGATCGCATGTTAGAGGATCACAAAAAAGGGTTGTACCCCAAATGCGAATATGGCAACACAAAGCTCGGTACCGTACTGGAATTGCTGCAGTGGAAGGCAGAGAATGTTGTGCCTGACAAAGGATTTGAGAAACTACTGAAAATATTGAAGAAGAAGCTTCCAAAGGATAACGAATTGCCCGATAGTACATACGCAGCAAAGAAGGTCGTATGCCCTCTAGGATTGTAGGTGGAGAAGGTACATGCATGCCCTAATGACTGCATCCTATACCGCGGTGCATACAAGGATCTGAATGCATGATCGGTATGCGGTGCATTGCGGTATAAGATCAGACGAGATGACCCTGGTGATGTTCACGGTGAACCCCGCGGGAAGAGGGTTCCTGCGAAGGTGATGTGGTATGCTCCTATAATACCACGGTTGAAACGTTTGTTCAGAAACGGAGAGCATGCCAAGTCGATGCGATGGCACAGTGAGGACCATAAGAAAGATGGGAAGTTGAGAGCACACGCTGACGGGTCGCAGTGGAGAAAAATCGTGAGAAAGTACTGGAATGAGTTTGCAAAGGACCCAAGGAACGTATGGTTTGGTTTAAGCGCGGATGGCATTAATCCTTTCGGGGAGCAGAGCAGCAATCACAGCACCTGGCCGGTCACTCTATGTATGTATAACCTTCCTCCTTGGATGTGCATGAAGCAGAAGTTCATTATGATGCCAGTTCTCATCCAAGGCCCTAAGCAACCCGGCAACGACATTGATGTGTACCTAAGGCCATTAGTTGAAGAACTTTTACAGCTGTGGAATGGAAATGGTGTACGTACGTGGGATGAGCACAATAAAGAGGAATTTAACCTAAAGGCATTGCTGTTCGTGACCATCAACGATTGGCCCGCTCTCAGTAACCTTTCAGGACAGACAAACAAAGGATACCACGCATGCACACACTGTTTAGATGACACTGAAAGTATATACCTGGACAAATGCAGGAAGAATGTGTACCTGGGCCATCGTCGATTTCTTCCGACCAACCATCAATGACGAAAGAAAGGCAAGCATTTTAAAGGCGAGGCAGATCACCGGAGGAAGCCCGCCATGCGTACCGGTGATCACGTACTTGCTATGGTCAATGATTTACACGTAATCTTTGGAAAGGGTCCCGGCGCACTAGCTGTTCCGAATGACGCTGAGGGACACGCACCCATGTGGAAGAAGAAATCTATATTTTGGGACCTACCCTACTGGAAAGACCTAGAGGTCCGCTCTTCAATCGACGTGATGCACGTGACGAAGAACCTTTGCGTGAACCTGCTAGGCTTCTTGGGCGTGTATGGAAAGACAAAAGATACACCCGAGGCACGGGAGGACCTGCAACGTTTGCACAAAAAAGACGGCATGCCTCTGAAGCAGTATGAAGGTCCTGCCAGCTACGCTCTTACGAAAGAAGAGAAAGAAATCTTTTTTGAATGCCTGCTTGGTATGAAGGTCCCGACTGGCATCTCGTCGAATATAAAGGGAATAATAAATATCCCAGAGAAAAAGTTCCAGAACCTAAAGTCTCATGACTGCCACGTGATTATGACGCAACTGCTTCCGGTTGCATTGAGGGGGCTTCTACCAGAAAACGTCCGATTAGCCATTGTGAAGCTATGTGCATTCCTCAACGCAATCTCTCAGAAGGTGATCGATCCAGAAATCATACCAAGGCTAAGGAGTGATGTGGCGCAATGTCTTGTCAGTTTCGAGCTGGTGTTCCCACCATCCTTCTTCAATATCATGACGCATGTCCTAGTTCATCTAGTCGACGAGATTGTCATTCTGGGGCCCGTATTTTTACACAATATGTTCCCCTTTGAGAGGTTCATGGGAGTCCTAAAGAAATATGTCCGAATCGCGCAAGGCCAGAAGGAAGCATCTCCATGGGCCATCAAACAGAGGATGTCATCGGGTTTTGTGTTGACTTCATTCCTGGCCTTAAGAAGATAGGTCTCCCTAAATCGCGGTATGAGGGGAGACTGACTGGAAAAGGCACGCTAGGAGCGGACTCAATAATATGCAGGGACGGGCATTCTTGGTCTCAAGCATACTACACAGTTCTACAGAACTCTACCTTGGTGACCCCGTATGTCGATGAACACAAGAACAGTCTGCGCTCCAAACACCCGGAGCAGTGCGACGACTGGATTACATGTGAACACATCAGGACTTTCAGCAGTTGGTTGGAAGCACGTATCAGAGGTGACAACACTGTTTGTGATGAGTTGTACTTGTTGTCCAGGGGACCATCTTTGACTGTATTGATTTGTAAAGGATACGAGGTAAATGGGAATACATTTTACACGATTGACCAAAATCAGAAGAGCACCAACCAAAACAGCGGTGTACGCTTTGATGCAACAACCGATAAGGGAAAGGACACATATTATGGTTACATAATGGACATATGGGAACTTGACTACGGACAAGATTTTAAGGTCCCTTTGTTTAAGTGCAAATGGGTCAATCTGTCAGGAGGCGGGGTACATGTAGACCCATAGTACGGAATGACAACAGTCGATCTGAAAAATCTTGGGTACACTGATGAACCGTTCGTCCTAGCCAATGATGTGGCACAGGTTATCTATGTGAAGGACATGTCTACCAGATCGAGAAAAAGAAAAGATAAGGAAACGAATACATCATACGATGAGCCAAAGCGCCACATAGTTCTTTCAGGAAAAAGGGACATCCTGGGAGTGGAGGGCAAGAGAGACATGTCTGAAGATTATGAAAGGTTTCATGAAATTCCTCCCTTCAATGTCAAGGCTAACCCAAGCATCATGATAAACGATGAAGATTATCCATGGTTACGACGCAATAAGCAAATGACAAAAGCGAAGAAAAAGTGAAGACTTTCTCCCGCAACTATTATGATGATACCATGCCAAATTTGTAACAAACGAGTATGTTATGCCAAGTATTTTAGATTTCATTTGAAAACAGACGAGTAGGTGCATCTATGTTAATTTTTTTTATTAAAGTTAATCACAAACTTGTGATTCACACAAATTTCAAAGAATTCAAATTTTAACTATTCAAATTTGAAAACTAATGGCACTAACAGAAAGTTCATAATTTTGCTGACCTAAAAGCAAAAAGAATTAAAAAAATATAGCAAAAACAAAATAAAGCAACAAAGAAAACTAAAAAACTAAAAAAGTGTTTTCAAATTTGTAAATTAATGGCACTAACAGAAAGTTTATAATTTTTCTAAAATTATAAAGGAAGAAAAAAAATGCCGCCTACTGGGCCCCAACGGCTTGAATACGACTAGAAACCCTACCATGGGCCAGGATTCAGGCCCGAGGGAGGCCCAGTAGGCCCACAGATACAGATTGCAGTGTTAGGCCCGAAAGCCTGCTTTAGAGAGGAGCTCGAGAGGGATGGCGCACCGTACCTTATAAACAGGTGCGCCTCCCTATCAACTAGCAAGGTGGGACTAAATACTTGGGTTCAGGGCAGCACAGGCATTTGGTCCCGGTTGGAGGTACGAACCGGGACCAAAGGAGGCATTGGTCCCGGTTCGTAGCACCAACCGGGACCAATGCCCCCTCTTTAGTCCCGGTTGGTGCCACCAACCGGGACCAAAGGCAGCCGCTTCCCGCCCTTTGGGCTGCTGAAAAGAAGCCTTTGGTCCCGGTTGGTGGCACCAACCGGGACTAAAGGGGGGCTTTGGTCCCGGTTGGTGCTACGAACCGGGACCAATGCGCCGTCTATATAAGCAAGACTTGTGAAAAATTTCGTTCAGTTCTTCGATCCCGCCCCGACGCCGCCCTCTGCCCCGACGCCCTGCTCCTCGTCATCGTTGCCCGTGCACGTCGTCGCCGCCCGCGCCCCGCGCCGCCCCGTTGTCGCCCGCGCCACGCCGACGTCGTCGCCGCCCCCGCCGTCGCCCCTGCCCCGCGCCGCCCCGAGCCCGCCGTCCCCGTCGCCGCCCCGATCGAGCCCGTCGTCGCCGTCGCCGTTGCCCCTGCCCTGCGCCGCCCCGTCGTCGCCCGCGCCGCCCCGACGTCGTCGCTGCCCCGGCCGTCGCCCCTGCCCCCCGCCGCCCCGAGCCCGCTGTCCCCACGCCGCCCCGAGCCCGTCGTCGCCGTCGCCGACGCCCTCGCCGGCAGCACCCGTTGTGAGCCGCCGCCGTCGAGCAATTTTTTATATATATGTTTTTTCATATATATATTAATTTTTTTGTTTATAGCTATATGATGAATGGATGTGGCTATATATGTATGTATGAATATAATGTTCATAGCATTTTTTGTTTATATATGTTTTTTCATATATGTATTAATTTTTTATTTAGGTTGTTAGTAGATATCGATTTTAGGTTAGTGCATTTTAATTAGGTTAGTGTAGAGGAAAAAGTAAAATAAGGAAAAGGAAGAAAAGAGGAAGAAGGAAGAAGGAAGAAGAAGAAGAAAAAGAATGAGAGGGAAAAGAAGAAAAAGAAGAGGAGAAGAAGAAAGGAATAGAGGAGAAGAAGAAAAAATAGAAAAAAAATATTCTATTTTTTCTTCTTCTCCTCTATTCTTTTCTTCTTCTCCTCTTTTTTTTCTTCTTTTTTTCTTCTTCTTCCTTCTTCCTTCTTTCTCTTTTCTTCCTTTTCCTTATTTTCCTTTCTCTAGGGATAAGAAGAAAAAGAAGAGGAGAAGAAGAAAGAAAGGAATAGAGGAGAAAGAAGAAAAACTTCAACACGAGGTGGGGGTACCGATACCCCCTCCCCGATAACATTATTTTCCCATGTATATGTATGCCGTGTTGTTGTCGATATAACGAGGGTGTCGAGGATCGCCGAGGGGTCGAGGGTCGGGAACTAGGGTAGAGGGTCGAGGGTCGTTAAGGGGTCAAGGGTCGAGGGTCGAGGGGTCGAGGGGTCGAGGGTTCTAGGGTCGAGGGTTCCAGCAGGGTCGTCTAGGGGTCGAGGGTTCCAGGGTCGTCGAGGGTTCGAGGGGTCGAGAGAGGTTTCCTAGTGTCAAAGTATTGAAGAAATCCATGGCTTCATCATTAGCCGGAAGTAACCAGGGCATGATGGTACGAAGTCCTCCAAAGTTATTTTGGAATGGTGTCCCGGATAGGATAATTTGCCTTTTTGTATGAATTTCCGCAAAGGCCTTCCAAATAACGATATTTGGAAGGTTTTTGCTGAACTTTGTACCAAAAAGCGAATTATCCTATCTGGGACTCCGTTCCAAAATAACTTTGGAGAGCTTCGTACCATCATGCACCTGTTACTTTCGCCTAATGATGAAGACATGGTTTTGTTGAATCCTTTGAAACTAGGCAACCTCCCGACCACTCGGCGATCCTCTCGAACATGAGAGGAAGAAGAGGATAAAAAAAGAAGAGGAAGAAGAAAAAAAAGAGGAGGAGAAAGAATAGAGGAGTTCTTTTTTTTTCTTCCTCTTTTTTTTCTTCTTCTTCCTCTTTTTTTATCAGGAACGAGGGTCGTCGAGGGACATAGATGTAGTGTCGTCGTTGTCGATATACCCCCTCCCGATAGCTTCAACACGTGGGGGGGTCGATATTACCCCCTCCTTGAAGCGTTGTCGAGGCCACCTCAAACCCTTGAAGCGTTGTCGAGGCCACCCCAAACACTAGAGAAGCAGCGCCTAGGCTACTAATTAATATATATGATTCCTTACTATGATTAGCTAGCTAGTTCTACGTTTGCCACCAATATATCCATTTGTCATGTTTGAATAATAATTGCCATGTTGTAAATATTTGTAGAAACTATGGACACTATCGCCCGAGACGAAGCAAGAGAAGCGTTGTTGAGGGACATAATCGCAGAAGGAAGTGATGCCGTCTCGTTGTATCTCAACGACACCGATGGTACTCTGGAAGGAGAGGGTGAAGAAGTTGGCTCTGGTGACCTAATGCCGGTGCAAGAAGAAGAACGTGACGACGGGTCCGGTGACCGAAACGAGTCCGGCGATCGAGCCGAGTCCGGCCAGGTATATATATTAGTTAAGCCTGTGCTGACTAGCTAATTGATGCATTCATTGTTTTGGTATGTACACATATTAATTAAGTCTTTGTTCTTTTTTCTAGCCCTCCGGATCGAGCACAACTGAGGTAAAGAGACGAGGCCCGAAGAGAAAGTTGAGCTCAGATGAAAGGTTTGAGATCATAGCAATCGCGCCCGACGGCCAACCTATTGAACCCATCCGAACAAAGAAGGCATTTGTTGCTCAGTGCGGGGTTCTGGTTAGGGACAAGATCCCGATCAGCATCCAGCAATGGTATAATCCTAAGAACGAAGACCCTGAGGTGTCTTATGTCAATGATCTGCAGAAAAATGATCTTTGGACTGAGCTGAAGTCAAATTTCACCCTACCGCCAGAGGATGATCCGGAGAAGCCAGTTAAAGAGCAATTAATCAAGTCTTTTGCTCTTAAGAGGATGGCAGACCTATTCAGGAGGTGGAAGAAAGACCTGAATAGGTTTGTCGAGAAAAAAGAGACACCAGAATTTAAGGGCATATATGAGAAGATCATAGATGACTGGCCTGCATTTGTGGCCCACAAGACATCGGAAAAGAGTAAGAAGATGTCGGAGACAAACAAGAAAAATGCTGCGAAGAAGAAGCTTCACCATCGCACGGGGTCAGGTGGCTACCTGGTAGCCCGGACTAAGTGGCCAAGGCTGAGAATGATCTGGTTGAAAAAGGGATTGAACCAGAGACAATGAGCTGGCCAGACCGTTGCCGGACTTGGTTCTTCGGGGCTGGCGGAACCTTGGACCCTGTAACAGGGAAGTGCATTTGGACGGATGAGCAAGCTGACATACCCTTGAAAAAGCTTCGGTACTATATCGCTGCAGCGCAGGAAGGGACGTTCCTTCCAGACAGAGAGAACGACGAGCTCACAAAGGCCCTCGGGAATCCTGAGCACCCTGGACGGACACGAGGCACGCCAGGCTCCATTCCGTGGAAGGCTGGGTTTCCGGACGCAGGCGGTTACAAAAGCCAGGAGAGGAGGAAGAAAGTGCAGCAGTCCGAACTGCATGCCCTTAAAGAAAGGGTACTCGGGATAGAGGAACGAGAAGCAGACCGGGAGAAACGAACTGCCGAAGCTTCCCCTGAAGCTACCCCGCCATCTCAGCGGAGAAGCAGCGTGGCTTCCACCGAGCTGCTTCAGCCAGAGCTTGTCTTGACGGCTCCTGCCAGCTATCCCGTGGATGCTATCACGGAGGCTCAAAATTGCCACCTTATGACGCAGTGGATGAATATGAAGGTCAAGGCGGCTGTTGGCTCTGTTTATCCTAATGAACCCGGCGCAACTTTTCACTGTCGGCCGATTCGAGAAGGATATGCTAAGGTGATGGTGGATGAAATAACGGAGGGATTTGAGAACCTCCCGCTTCACCACCCTACCGGAGAAGGGGAGACTCGGCTGGGTTCTGCTCTGAAGACTCCATGCCTATGGCGGAAGGAGCTCATCAACCTTCCAAACTGGACGCCTCCGCCGCCTCCTCCTCCTCCAGCGAGTCAGGGGACTCCACCTCCTCCACCGCCTCCTCCTCCGGCGAGTGACGATCAAGGCCCTCGGTCGGCTCCTTCTCCAGCGCGTGGCGGCACTCTGCCTCCTTCTCCGCCTGCGTCGGCGCGCCCGAGCAGCCAGCCTACTCCTTCTCCGCCTCGTCAGCAAGGGCGGAAGAGACCCACCGTCGCTCCGGCAGCTGCTCCGGCGCGTCGTAGTCCTTCTCCTCCGCCTCGCAAAAAGCAAGCAGTAAAGAAGACTGCCGCTCCGTCTGCTCTGTCAGTGTCTAGCAGTACAGTCAGGGGCGGGATGAAATACAGATTCAGTCCTTCTCTGAAATCTCCAGAGAAGTTACCATACGAGATGAGCCCGGAGGAGAACGCGAGGATCGCGCGAACCGAGAAGGATGACTGGTTTCAAGGGTTGAAAGCACAGAGACATCCACCTCCGAAGGAGAAGGTAGATTCGGTGAAAGTGAAGCGCACTCTGGCTGCCCTGGCAAAACCACCCAAGTCTCCGCCGAAAGGCAACTATGAGCACATTATTGCAAAGACATGGGTCAAAGCGTCGCGGTCGGGAAGTACAGTCAGTGATCAAAGGCTGAAAGAACGACGAGTAGCTGGGAAACAAATTGCCCAGCTCGGCGAACAAGCAAAGCAATCGTGCCCCCCGCTCAAGGTGCCTAGCGTCGATCCGAGGATGGCGCCCGGTTATACCAATCTTGACGATTATCTGCCCGACGATGTAGATTATGGTTTCCTGGACGTGCAGATACACAGATACGAGTACGGGAAGCCTCTCGTCAAAGATGAAAGATCTCTAACAACGATGATGCGAAGATTGCATGATTGGTACATGAAAACCTACAGAGAGTCTGGGGGGGGAATACTTTGTATATGAGAGTTAAACCGGAGCATGACCTTGTTGGAATTGAACTGTTGCATGTTCCATTTGAGGAGTTCTATCAGTTTTTCAATCAATTGGCCCTCGATAAAGCAACGGTCACCTGCTACTGTCTGTAAGTACTACTACTTCTGTCATTAAGTCTCTCTACATAGCTCAGCTCTTTCATTGCATGTATTTATAATTATCCTCACTATATTATGCAGATTGAAGATCGCCGAATTGAAGAAAAGACAAATCGGTGATATTGGGTTCATTAACACAAATCTCATAGATGCAGTTCAGGTTAAAGATCATGCCGCAGAAACCGAGGCCAGCTTGCTACTATCATTCAAAATAAATGAACACAAAAATATAATACTCTTTCCTTACAACTTCAAGTGAGTGTTGTCTTGTGCATATTCGGTTTCCCTTATATATTAGTCCAGGTTATAGTAATGTAACTGATGAGTTATGCATGCGTGCGCAGTTTCCACTATATTCTCCTGGAGATTAGGCTTGAGAAGGGAGTAGTAACTGTCTTGGACTCGAGACGAAAAGATCCCCAGGAGTATGCGGACATGACTGAAATCCTCAAGAAGTAAGTTAAATCGATCATTATCCACCATATCAGCAAATTTGTTCATTTCCTGATATCAAGTAATTGTTTTCTTTTGTCTGGCAGTGTTTGGAGAAAATTCAGCACAAATTCCCCGGGACTCCCGAAGGAGCTGGAATTTAGATACCCGAAAGTAAGTACTATAGTACCATGTTCCGCGTGTCTCCTAGCTATTGATTCAAGCGCTAGTTTCATCAATACCATTTGGCATTCTTGCTTATCTGTTTAATTGACCTCTATTTCTTGTAAAGTGGTTGTGGCAGGAACAAGGGAATGATTTCTGTGGATACTACGTCTGCGAGTCCATCCGCCACACGACCTGTGAGCGGGGCGGGTACTCTGAGAAACATTATGAAGTGCGTAAGAAATAATATTCACAATTTTTGTTTATTACCATCATTTGTGTTGAGTTTCATTCATTCATTCATATATATATATATATATATATGTGTGTGTGTGTGTGTGTGTGTTTGTGTGTGTGTGTGTGTGTGTGTGTGTGTGTATTGATCCCCTTCTTCAAATTAGATGTTTCGGCAGCGGAATGAACTCCTAGGACCAGATCGCATGCGAGCAATTCAAGAGGAATTAGCGGCATTCTTTCTTGACCACGTGATCGCTGAAGACGGAGAATACTATGTGGACCATGCGTCCGTAATTTAAGAGATTATATTTGTAAAAGATAATTATTGTATATATGTAGCCGGTAGTGTCGGAGGATAGATATACGAGAACTTGTTGTTCGACCAATCTCTTGGAGAAGGAGATGTGGTCGATATCACTTCTCTCTGTATGCATATATGTTCATGACGATCTTCTGTTTCCTTCGTTTGCTTACTAGCTAGCATATGCCTAGTCTTCTCTATACGTATGTTTAGTACGTAACGTCGACCAAGCACGGACATAAGAGAGGACACTTCTCTCTATTAATTAGCTATCTAGCTAACACAATATATGAAATACCTAAATTAACCCCCCAAAATCCCCAAACCCCCTCCCCCCTTTCAAAAAAAACCAAAAACCCCAGCCACAGAAATGCTGACGCGTGGATGCCTATTGGTCCCGGTTGGTGCTACCAACCGGGACCAAAGGCCCTCCTGCCTGGGCTCGGCGCACAGGCCACGTGGAGGCCCATCTGTCCTAGTTCTGGTTTGAACCGGGACTAAAGGGTGAGGGTATTAGTAACGACCCTTTAGTCCCGGTTCAGGAACCGGGACTAAAGGCCCTTACGAACCGGGACAATAGGTCGGTTTTCTACTAGTGATAAGGAGGATATTCAATAAATAAATCATGCTCCGACTTCATCACATAACAGTTCACGATACGTGCATATGCCATGGGAATGACAAACTTCAACACAAGTATTTCTACAATCCACAATTACTCACTAGCATGACTCTAATATCACCATCTCTATATCTCAAAACAATCATAAGGAATCAAACTTCACATAGTATTCAATGCACTTTATATGAAAGTTTTTATTATATCTCTCTTGGATGCCCATCATATTAGGACTAAATTCATAACCAAAGCAAATTACCATGCTGTTTAGAGTGACTCTCAAAATAATATAAGTGAAGCATGAGAGTTCAACAATTTCTAAAAAATAAAGCCACCACCGTGCTCTAAAAAGATATAAGTGAAGCACTAGAGCAAAATTGCCTAGCTCAAAAGAAGTGAAGCACATAGAGTATTCTAATAAATTCACGATTCATGCTGTCCCTCTCGAAAGGTGTGTACAGCAAGGATGATTGTGGCAAACTAAAAAGAAAATACACATATCATACAAGACACTCCAAGAAAAACACATATCATGTGGTGAATAAAAATATAGCCTCAAGTAAATTTACCGATAGACGAAGACGAAAGAGGGGATGACATCCGGGGCATCCCCAAGCTTAGATGATTGGTTGCCCTTGAATATTACCTTGGGATGCCCTGGTTATCCCCAATCTTAGGCTCTTGCCACTCCTTATTCCGTAGTCAATCAAATCTTTACCCAAAACTTGAAAACTTCACAACACAAAACTTAATAGAAAACTCATGAGATCCCTTAGTATAAGAAAATAAATCACCACCTTTTGGTACTGTTGTGAACTCATTATTTGTTTATATTGGTGTAATATCTATTATATTCCAACTTATCCATGGTTCATACCCCCCGATACTACCCACAGATTCATAAAAATAAGCAAACAACACATAGAAAACAGAATCTGTCAAAAACAGAACAGTTTGCAGCAATCTGAAAACTTCGAATACTTCTGTAACCCCACAAATTCTGAAAAATTAGGACAACCTAGGAAATTTTTATATCAATCTTATGTAAAAAAAATTCAGATCAAAAGCAAGCTTGTGTGATTTTTAAAAATTATTTTACTAGGCGCAAAATTTCTATTTTTCAGCAAGATCAAATCAACTATCACCGTAAGCCATCCCAAAGATTTTACTTGGCTCAAACACTAATTAAAACATAAAAACACATCTAACAATAGCCTAGATGAAAAAAATATTGAAAAACAGAACCAAAAAAGCAAGAACAAAAAATAAAATTGGGTTGCCTCCCAACAAGCGCTATTGTTTAACGCCCCTAGCTAGGCATAAATCATAGATCTATGTATTGTCTTCTTTGGTATGCAATCAATAAGTAGCTCTCATAATAGATTCATATGGTAACCTAATTTTGTTTCTAGGAAAGTCTTACATGACCTTCCTTAACGTAAATTGAAATCTAATGTTTCCATCTTTGATATCAATAGTTGCACCAATAGTTCTAAGGAAAGGTCTACCAAAAATAATAGGACATGTAGGATTGCAATATTTATCAAGAACAATGAAATCTATGGGCAAATAATTCTTATTTGCAACAATAAGAACAACATTAGTTCTTCCCATAGTTTTCTTAATAGTGGAATTCGCAAGATGCAAATTTAAAGAACAATTATCAAATTCACGGAAAACTAACACATCACATAAAGTTTTTGGAATGTGGAAACGCTAGCACCCAAATCACACAAAGCATGGCACTCATAATCTTTAATCTTAATCTTTATATTAGGTTCCCACTAATCATAAAGTTTTCTAGGAATAGAAACTTCCAATTCAAGATTTTCTTCAAAAGATTTCATCATAGCATCAACGATAAGTTTAGTAAAAGCTTTATTTTGATTATAAGCATGAGGAAATTTTAACATGGATTACAACAAGGAAATACAATCTATCAAAGAACAATTATAATAATCCTTGAAATCCAAAAGAGTGGCTTCATCGCTACTTCAAGTTTTGACCTCTCCAATCCCACTTTTATCAATTTTTGCATCAAGATCTATAAACTACAAATCATTGGGATGCCTTTTAACTAAAGTTGACTCATATCCAGTCCCATATTTATCAATATTTATATTATAAAACAAATATTCAATAGGAGTCACATCAATCACTTTAAGATCTTCATCATTATTTTCACAAAAACTAGAAGAACACGCTTTTATAAACCAATCTCACTTAGCACGCATCTTAGCGGTTCTTTATTTGCACTCATCAATGTAAATTCTCATAGATTTTAGAGATTCATTAATATCATGCTTTGGTGGAATAGATCTAATTTTCAAAGAATCAATCTCAAGAAAAATTCTATCCACGTTCCTAGCCAAATCATCAATCTTAAGCAATTTTTCTTCAATCAAAGCATTGAAATTCTTTTGAGACCTAATAAATTCTTTAATATTGTTCTCAAGATGAGAGGGCATCTTATTATAATCTATGTAAGAATTGTTCTAGGAATTACCATAATTATTAGAGGAATTACTAATAGACGGCCTAGGCTTGAAATTACCTCTATACGCGTTATTACCAAAATTGTTCCTACCAACAAAATTCACATCCATAGATTCATTATTATTATCGATTCATAGATTCATTATTATTTTCAATCAAAGTAGACAAAGGAATATCATTGGGATCAATAGGAGCACTGTTACTAGAAAACAATATCATAAGTTCATCCATCTTTCCACTCAAAACATTAATCTCTTCAATCACATGCACTTTTTTACTAGTAGAAGATCTTTCGGTATGCCATTGAGAATAATTAACCATAATATTATCTAGGAGTTTAGTACCTTCTCCTAATGTAATTTCCATCAAAGTACCTCCCACGGCCGAATCTAAAAGATTTCTAGAAGCAAAATTCAATTCGGCATTAAAATTTTGTATGGTCATCCACAAATTTAAACCATGAGTACATTAGTGCAGAACCGGGCAATAGCACCGGTTCGTAAGGCCCTTTAGTGCCGGTTCCATAACCGGCACTAAAGTGTGGGCACAAAAGGCCCCCCCCCCCTTTAGTACCGGTTCAGCACGAACCGGCGCTAAAGGGCAACCACGTGGCACGAGCCACTCCGGGGGCCGGGAGCCCTTTAGTACCGGTTGGTAACACCAACCGGTACTAAAATGTTGGGGGGGGGTTGGTTTTATGATTTCTTTTTCATTTAATTTTGTGTTTTCCATTTTAATTCTTTTTCATTTGCTGGTATTTTACGATACTACACATTGTACACGTTATGCATATATATGGTAGCTAGTAGAACCAATCATATATATAGATCATCAATGTCTCACAAACCACCATATTAATTCACACATACACACATGTATAGCTATATACAATTTCTCGTACATATGCATGTTGCCTTCGGAGCCAGTTGCATTAGCCTAATTGGTGCCTTTGGAGCACGATGACAAATTGGAAGTGGTTCATGACCTGGTCGATGGGGGCGGTAGCGGGTAATAGTATTCTCCCTTCGGATTTATGACCTGGTCGAGCAAAAATCCCGCTATTTCCTCTTGAAGTGCTTGTACGCGCTCCGTATCTAGGAGCTTGTCCTGCACCTCTGTGAACTGTTAAGAAGGAGATCAATATGCATGTGTATTAGTTGTGTGTGAATAGTGTTCTGACAAGCGTACCCATTCCTGTCTTTGAGATCTGCTCCTTTCGGACGCCATCATGCGAATGTTCTCGCAAACGCAGTATGCACACAGATCAGTCCCCTGCGCCTGCTTTATGGCCTTTACGAGAATGGAATTTAATTTGATCAGATAATAATTAATCAAGCATGATAATATTAAAAAGATGGCAGCTAGCTAGCATTACTTAATTACTTACCTTGGGTCGAAGCCATCTCGGTTGTCGTTTCCATTCGCCTTCCGTTTTGCTGATGAACCTTGCCCAAGCCCTGCCCGCCGACAAAGAAAATGAATAAAGGGGTTATTAAATAGTTCATATCATGAAATGACGAACTAAATAGGCCGAGATATATAGTTAATAATGATTGAAATTACCTGTTGGCTATCCCAAACAAGATGTTATAGTCACTATTTTCTTTGAGTAGTGAGTCCAGTATTTCAACTGTTCCTTCGTCAAATTTAATGATACACAAGATCCAGTGAAATCTGCATGCACACACGTTTGCATGTCTTAATTAAGCGGGCATATGTAAGCAAAAACATGTAGCTAGCTAGCTAGTAGGCAAAAACAGAGAATTTGTAGTACAAGAAAGTGTGACTCACTCGAAGTTGTAAGGAAGTAGTATATCTTCATTGTATTTGAGGCGCTTCAAGAACTCGAACATGCTGTCCTCTACCTGCTTTTCATAATGCTTTCTTATTTTCCATGTGTATTCATTAACGGTGTTTGGGTCAATGAACCCAATGCCATAGCGTCCACCTTTTGTCATTTCATACATCTTCATCCTGCATAATACCACAGAAAAGAATATAGTGAGGATAATTACAGGTAATGATTGATCAAAAGGATCAATACAGCTAGCTTGAGACTTAAATTACAGAAAGAAATCACTTACAGACAATAGCAACTGACGATAGATTTGTCGAGTGTGTCTTGATTGTATAACTGAAACAGTTCAGAATACTCAACGGTCACAGGTTTCTCATGGTAGTAATGATCCTTGTTGACTTGCACCATGAGGGACTGTCGATCGGATCTCTTGGTAATGTCCATGTACCATTGATGCAATTCATACATTCTAGTTGGGAGCTTCTTGACATCTTCTGGCTTGACCAAAGGTTGGCCCCGGACATATTTCCATTTTATTTCCTCCTCTGTAAGCACAGACATGTCCTCGATCTCGAGGAGTTGTCCAACAGTGATCTTGAGTTCTTCAGCCTGCGTTATATGCTGCTGGGTTATTACCACATCGCCCCACCTGGGGAACGTAAATTGTTTGCCCACAATAATATTGGCCGTGCGTACTGTCACGTGTTGTTGGCGGCACAACAAGCGGGGGGATCGATTGCGCCCACTGTTCTCCCAGCTGGGCAACAGTTCTCCCGCATTTTTTGACAGCTGCTTGTTGTTTGCTTGAGCTCGAGCTCGCCTCCTTCTGTAGACGTTGTCGGTGTAACTTCTTGATGTGGCGCTCATAGTCTGTGTCAACAGGCTTAGGAGGTGGTGGTTCAGCCATACGAATGAAGTGGTCAATAACTTCCACAGGCACTTTCTCCCTTGGCGGCGGTGGCGGTTTCGGTCCAAAATGGGCGTCGACTTCTGCCCGCACTATGGCATTGGTTTGCTCCTTGGTCCTGTCGTAAGCCCTCTCAGGAAGAGGAGTAGTGAGGTTTGGACCATATTTATATCGCTTGCCTCCGCCTATACTTCCTGTACTATGACCTCGACTGGTACCGCTACGCACCTTAGCTGCGGGGTGTCTCTTCGTGGATTGCTGAGGCGGCGGAGACGGCGGACGGGGCTGAGTTGGACGAGGAGGAGTGGCCTGAAGCTGTGCCGGACATGGAGGAGGAGTGGCCTGACACTTTGCCGGACTTGGAGGAGGAGTGGACGTCTGACGCTGTGTCGGACTTGGAGGAGGAGTGGCCTGACACTTTGCCGGACTTGGAGGAGGAGGAGTGGCCTCACGCGTTGGTGGACTTGGAGGAGCGGGAGTCTGCTGACTCGTTGGCAGACTTCGACGAGGAGTCGGGTGACGCGGTGTCGGTGGCCTTCGAAAGATGATGCAATCCTTTCTCCATAGGATGATACGATGTTTGGCATCTCTGAGTGTGTGCTCCTCGTCACCTCCAGGAATGTCAAGCTCTAGCCCCGAATATTGGTCCTCCACCTCATCAACCACGACACGAGCATAGCCTGCTGGAATCGGGTTGCAATGGAAGGTTGCATCGGGGGATTTTGTATAAGCAACGCCGTCCGCCACCTTCATGGATATGTTCTTCATTTTGAAGTGTAGCTCGCAGTTAGTGTTCTCCATGATGTCAGCCATGGGGTATCTATCCAGCATTGCATCAAACGGGGCGGAACCCACGCTGCTTCTCGGCATGGATGGGGCAGTGGTATCCAATGCTGGATCATCCGCTAGCTGTTGCAGCTGCTGAGACCCCCTTTGCTGGCTAAGTGAGTCGATCTGCTCCTGCTGCCGCTGGAATTTGTCTGCTAAGTCCGCGTGCGCTGATTCTAGGCCTTGAAGGCGTTCATAGTCCAGCTTCCTCTTCTCCTCCTCCATCTTCCTCTGCTTCTCCTTCGCAATCTTCCTTCTCGCACGGGTTCTGTAGTCGGCGTTCCAGTCCGAAAACCCTCATACCACGGAATAGCGCCCTTGCCTCGTGTTGTTCTCGGGTGTTCAGGATTTCCCAGGGCACGCGTAAGCTCATCGTTCTCTCTATTCGGCTAGAACACCCCCGTTCGAGCCTCTTCTATTGCAACAAGTATGTTATCGTCGGCTCCGTTCAGACATGCCTTCGTCGAAACTTAGCCTGTCTTCGGGTCCAACTCCACCCCATGCGCATAGAACCAACTCCTGCACCTGGGGGGCCAGCTCTTAGTAACCGGAGTGACACCTGCATCCTCCATCTCTTTCTCAGACTTATCCCACTTAGGCATTGCCACCGCGTAGCCACTTGGTCCCAGCTTATGGAACTTATCCTTTTTTTCGGCATTCTTCTTGTTTATTCTCGATCGTTCCTTAGCTAATTCTGAATCCTTGAATTTCACGAAATCGTCCCAATGAGCACTTTGATTCTCTAGTGTCCCCTAGAATACTGGAGTCTTCCTTCCTCCCTTGACGTACTACTCCCATTCACATCTCTTGTGGTTCTTGAATGCAACCGCCATCTTCCTAAAAGTAGCGTCCTTGACTTTCTGCACATCTGCTTCTGTGAAATGATCTGGTAGGGTGAAATGTTCCATGAGAGTATCCCAAAGCAGTTTTTTTACTATCGTCGACAAAAGTAACATTTGGACGTGGCTTTGCTGGCTCTCTTCATTCTTGAAGGGAGATCGGGAGTTGGTCCTTCACAAGAACTCCGCACTGACGAACGAACTTGTCCGCAATCTTCTTAGGCGCTAATGGTTCGCCATTAGGTTTGAATGCCTCGATATTGTACTTTGCGCCCTCCTTTAACTTTTTGTTCAGGCCTCGTTTCGTCCTTTTGCCTGAAGATTTGCTCGATCCGGATGGCTGAAAGAAGAAAGATCGATTCGTTAATATATCTTCAACTCATTTAAAACATGTGATGATCACCAGATTCCTTCTTATATAAATATATATACCTCGCCGGTGTTTGTTGTTTCAGGATCAACATGTTCTTCGTCATCGTCATAATCGTAGTTCATGACTTCATCAATTCGGTCGTCGCGATCGAATATCATATCACCCTCTCCGGTGTTGTTTAGAAATTCGAAGCCGTCATAATCTTCTTCATTCTGATCATCATCTGGCCCGCGTATCATATCGAACATGGTCTGTTCCTTCTCTCTCTGTCGGTATTGTCCGCCATAGCTTTTATTTAACTATGCCAAAAGAAATATAAAACAATTTAGTATAATCTCGAATAATAGATATAATCTCGAATACATCGTCTTGAATAATAGACATAATCTCGAATACATCGTCTCGAATCATAGATTTAATCTCGAATACATCGTCTCGAATAATATATAATATTGAATAGTACATCACTGGCTAGGTAGCTAATTAAAGATCGAATACTACAGAAGAATCTAGGACACTCGCGGTTCCTGCAGCGCGGGCGGTGGACACCCAAAGAGAAGGAACCCTCACAGGATCATAGCTGAAGTGAGATCCCTGAAGAAACTGACAGGTATTGGAGAACCTGCCGCCCTCTAACGCAACCATGTAGCGATGGACGTGCTCGTCCTCCTCCCTGACACGATGACGTACCACCTCCGGCGGGGCCGGCTCCCTCCGCACCGAAACTGACCCACGCGAACGCCACCAAACGAGATCAGGGTCGACGACGGGACCCGGGGCCGGGTTCCTCATCAAGCGGCGCGCCCCTCCAGGCAGCACCTCCCAGTGCCAGCCCGGCGGAGCCCAGTCCCGGACATGGGTCAGCTGGACGTCGTCGCAGACGTGTCGACGGTGAGGATGCGGGCCGGGCATCGTCGACAACAAATACTATATGCCGCAAAAGTAAAGTAACATTTTTTAAATGGTGGATATTGTGATGATTTCATATATGCAAATTCTAAATTTTATAACTAAAAATTTAAGAAACTAAAAAAGCATCGATCATCGTCTAACAATTTGAAATTAATCTAATTCATCTAGCTAGCTAAAACTAACATTTCCAAAATTTCTAACATTTCTATATAACTAACATTTCTATAACATTTGACATTATATATATTATAACTAACATTTCTATATACTATTTGACATTAATCTAATCTAATTAATTAATTCATCTAAAACTTTGTATGAAAAACAGAAAAACAGAAAAAACTAAAAGCTAAAAACAGAAAAATTGTGTGTGTGTGCGCGTGTAGTGTGTGTGCACGTGTAGTGTTTGTGTAGTGTGTGTGTGTGTGTGTGCATGTAGTGTGTGTGTGCGCGCGCGCGTGTGTGTGTGCTACGGTCGGCGCCGACGCGCGGTGTGGCTTTGATCGATTGGATGGAGGAGAGGGGTCGGGGGAGGGGCTCACAGCGCGCGCGGCAAGGTCGAGGCGACGGCGACGGCGACGGCGAAGCGAGGGGATCGGCGATGGGCCGGTGCGGCGACCGGGACGGCGATGGGCCGGTGCGGCGACAGGCCGGCGACGAGGGCGCCGCGGAGTCGGCGGGGACGACGCGACGAGGACGGGGGCGTCATGGAGTCGACGGGGACGGCGCGACAGGGGCGGCGACGGCGCGGGACGGGGCGGCGGCAGAGAGAAGTGGGAGATGAGAAACTGAAAATTTTCGAAGTGTTTCTTATATAGGGGACACCTTTAGTACCGGTTGGAGCCACCAACCGGTACTAAAGGCCTGTTTTGGCCAGGCCAAGCGGCGGGAAGCGACCCCCTTTAGTACCGGTTGGTGGCTCCAACCGGTACTAAAGGCCCCCCCTTTAGTACCGGTTGGTGCCACGAACCGGTACTAAAGGGGGGTGCGCTGCCAGGCGAGGGGCGCAAAGTTTAGTCCCACCTCGCCTAGCGAAGGGCAGCCGCACTGGTTTATAAACCCAGCCGCGGCTGCTCCTTCGAGCTCCTCTCAAATGCAGGCCTTCTGGGCCTACCTGTGCTGTGCTGCCCCGTGGGCCTACTAGGCCTTTGCGGGCCTGCATCCTGGCCCAACAACGGGTTGGGTTTCTAGTCGTATGTAGGCCGCTCTAGCCTAGTAGGCGGGCTTTTTATTTTATTTTTTTCTTTATTTATTTTTGAGTTGTTTTTTTTGTGTATTTAGAGTTTCTTTGTGAATATTTTTGCTTTAGGTACAAAAAATTGCAAACTTTCTGTTAGTGCCCGTAGTTTTCAAATTTGAATAGTTTAAATTTTGAATTATTTGAAATTAGTGTGAATCACTAGTTTGTGAATAACTTAACTTTAAAAATCAGTAAAGGCATGAAAGAATTTGTTTGCACATAAAATTTCTTCGCGTTTCAAATGCCAAAACACATAATTAACTACCCTAACTATTACAGAGATTCCCTTCTGGGTGTGAAACACAGAAGAAAGTGATGATAGCTAGTGAAGCCGATCACATCCCAGATCTTTGGGTGTGAAACTTTTTCTTCGCGTGTGTCCCTTTGCACCGTAACCATGGAAAATCTTCATCATTTAACGGGATGCTCGGGTCAATATTCACTGTGAATGGAGCAATTTCATCAAACTTTTCATAATCTTCTGACTTGTCTGTCTTGTCATCCACTCCCACGATGTTTCTCTTCCTAGAAAGAACTATGTGCCGCTTTGGCTCATCGTACGATGCATTTGCTTCCTTATCTTTTCTTTTTCTTGGCTTGGTAGACATGTCCTTCACATAGAAAACCTGTGCCACATCATTGGCTAGGACGAATGGTTCGTCTGCATACGCAAGATTGTTGAGATCCACTGTTGTCATTCCGTACTACGGGTCTTCCGTTACCCCGCCTCATGTCATATTGACCCATTTGCACCGAAACAAAGGGACCTTGAAACCACGTCGATAGTCAAGTTCCCATATGTCCTGTATATAACCATAATATGTTTCCTTTCCCGTCTTGGTTTCTGCATCAAAGCGGACACCACTGTTTTGGTTGGTGCTCTTCTTATCTTGGGCGATCGTGTAAAATGTATTACCATTTATCTCGTACCCTTTGAAAGTCATTATATTCGAAGATGGTAACTGGGACAGCAAGTACAGGTCATCTTCAATAGAGGTGTCATGCATGGTACGTGCTTGCAACCAGCTGGCGAAACTCCTGGTTTGTTCACGTGTAATCCAGTCATCAGACCGCTCCGGGTGTTTGGAGCGTAGCAAATTCTTGTGTTCATCCATATACGGAGCCACCAAGGCGGAATTCTATAGAACTGTGTAGTGTGCTTCAGTGAGAGAATGTCCGTCCATACATATTATTTGTTCCCCTCCTAGCGTGCCTTTTCCATCCAGTCTGCCCTTATGCCGCGATTCAGGAACACCAATCGACTTAAGGTCAGGAATAAAGTCAATACAAAACTCAATGACCTCCTCATTTTGACGGCCCTTGGAGATGCTTCCTTCTGGCCTAGCACGATTATGAACATATTTCTTTAAGACTCCCATGAACCTCTCAAAGGGGAACATATTGTGTAGAAATATAGGACCCAAAACCTTAATCTCTTCGCATAGGTGAACTAGGACGTGCGTCATGATGTTGAAGAAGGATGGTGGGAACACCAACTCAAAACTGACAAGACATTGCACCAAATCATTCTGTAACCTTGGTATGATTTCTGGATCGATTACCTTCTGAGAGATTGCATTGAGAAATGCACATAGCTTCACAATGGCTAATCGAACGTTTTCCGGTAGAAGCCCCCTCAATGCAACCGGAAGCAGTTGCGTCATAATCACGTGGCAGTCATGAGACTTTAGGTTCTGGAACTTTTTCTCTGCCATGTTTATTATTCCCTTTATATTCGACGAGAAGCCAGACGGTACCTTAATGCTGAGCAGGCATTCAAAGAAGATTTCCTTCTCTTCTTTGGTAAGAGCATAGCTTGCATGACCCTGATGTATGCCGTCTTTTCCGTGCATACGTTGCTGGTCCTCCCGTGCCTCAGGTGTATCTTTTGTCTTCCCATACACGCCCAAGAAGCCAAGCAGGGTCACACAAAGATTCTTCGTCACGTGCATCACATCGATTGCGGAGCGGACCTCTAGGTGTTTCCAATAGGGCAGGTCCCAAAATATAGATTTCTTCTTCCACATGGGTGCGTGTCCGTCAGCGTCATTCGGAACAGGTTGTCCACCAGGACCCTTTCCAAAGACCACCTTCAAATCCTTGACCATATCATGTACATCAGCACCAGTACGGTGGCCAGGCTTTGTCCGGTGATCCGCCTCACCTTTGAAATGCTTGCCTTTCTTTCTTACGGGATGCCTGCTCGGAAGAAATCGACGATGTCCCAGGCACACATTCTTCTTACAATTAGCCAAATATATACTGTCGGTATCGTCCAAACAGTGCGTGCATGCGCGGTATCCCTTGTTTGTCTATCCTGAAAGGTTACTGAGAGCAGGCGAATCATTGATGGTCACAAACAGCAACGCCTTTAGGTCAAATTCTTCCCCCATGTGCTCATCCCGCACGTACACCTGTTCCCTTCCACAGTTGTAAGAGTTCTTCAACTAATGGCCTTAAGTACACATCAATGTCGTTGCCAGGTTGCTTAGGGCCTTGGATGAGCACTGGCATCATAATGAACTTCCGCTTCATGCACAACCAAGGAGGAAGGTTATACAAACATAGAGTCACAGGCCAGGTGCTATGGTTGCTGCTCTGCTCCCCAAAAGGATTAATGCCATCTGCGCTTAGACCAAACCATACGCTCCTTGCGTCATCTGCAAACTCCTTCCCGTACTTTCTTTCGATTTTCTCCACTGCGACCCGTCAGCGGGTACTCCCAACTTTCCGTCTTTCTTACGGTCTTCTCTGTGCCATCGCATCGCCTTGGCATGCTCTTTGTTTTGGAACAAACGTTTCAGCCGTGGTATTATAGGAGCATACCACATCACCTTGGCAGGAATCTTCTTCCTGGGGCGCCGGCCCTCGACATCACCAGGGTCATCGCGGCTGATCTTATAGCGCAATGCACCACATACCAGGCAAGCGTTCAAATCCTCGTACTCACCGCGGTAGAGGATGCAATCATTAGGGCATGCATGTATCTTCTGCACCTCTAACCCTAGAGGGCAGACAACCTTCTTTTCTTCGTACGTACTCTCGGGCGATTCTTTGTCCTTTGGAAGCATATCCTTTATTATTACCAGCAACTTTCCAAATCCCTTGTCAGATACACCATTCTCTGCCTTCCATTGAAGCAATTCCAGTGTGGTGCCTAGCTTTTTCTTGTCACCTACGCAATTCGGGTACAACAATTTTTTGTGATCCTCTAACATGCGCTGCAACTTCTTCTTCTCCAAATCACTTGCGCAGTTTCTCTTTGCATCGGCAATGGCCCGACCTAGATCATCAACAGGCTCATCTGATGCCTCTTCTTCAGCTTCTTCCCGTATTGCCGGCTCAGCTTCTTCCCACATTACCGGCTCAGCTTCTTCCCCCATTGTTGTATCATTGTATTCAGGGAACCCATGGCCAGGATAGTTGTCGTCGTCCTCTTCTTCTTCATTGTCTTCCATCATAACCCCTCTTTCTCCGTGCTTGGTCCAAACATTATAGTGGGGCATGAAACCGGACTCAAACAGGTGTACGTGAATGGTTCTTGACGTAGAGTAATTGTGACCATTCTTACAGCCAGCACATGGACAAGGCATAAAACCATCCGCCCGCTTGTTTGCCTCAGCCGCAATCAGAAAAGTATGCATGCCCTCAACGAACTGGGGAGAGCATCGGTCATCGTACATCCATTGTCGGCTCATCTTCATTACACAACACCGAATAGACCAAATTAATACAAGTTCATACAACACTTAAATGCAACAAACAAATAACTCTCTAGCTAAAGCATTTAAATGCAACAACAAATGCGATCAAGATTGCAACTAAGGTAACAATGGATCCAACAGCATAATGATACCAAGCCTCACTATCGATGGCATATTTTCTAATCTTTCTAATCTTCAAGCGCATTTTCTCCATCTTGATCTTGTGATCATCGATGACATCGGCAACATGCAACTCCAATTCCATCTTCTCCCCCTCAATTCTTTTCAATTTTTCTTTCAAGTACTCGTTTTCTCTTTCAACTAAATTTAACCTCTCGACAATAGGGTCGGTTGGAATTTCCGGTTCACATACCTCCTAGAAAAAAATTCTATGTCAACTTGATGGGCATAATTTGTCATAAACACGAAATGCAACTAGTTTTAAAATAGAATATATATATACCACATCCGAATCATAACAAGGACGAGGGCCGACGGGGACGGATATCAAAACCATGGCACTATATGTATAACAAACAACGTACGGGTAAGATAATTATACGAGTAACTATATATCCAAATCACACAAAAATCAATTTTTATATAAAATTTCATGAACAAAGAGGCTCACCACAAGGTGGTGCCGGTGACGGGACGGTGCGGGCGATCGACGGTGGTTACGACGGAGATTTAGAAGGCACTAAGTAAACCACACCTACATATGCAAACTAAGTGTTATTTTTTACCTCAAATTGCATATAAATAAAATACTAGCACATATATATATTTCCTCCCAAATTACTAAACTCACAAATTAATCACTATGTAAAGCATTGCAAGAGTAAATCTAGCAATGAGAGATGAAAGGACAAAGTTGCTAACCTTTGTGATCATTTCAATGGATGGGGGCCTTCAAATCTTGACAAAATTTGGGCAAAATGTGTGATGAGCTCGAGAGGAAGAGGGGAAGAACAGAGAGGAGAGGGGAAAGGGGAAGAACAGAGCGAGCTCGGGTGGACGAAGGGTTTATGAAGGACGACCTTTAGTACCGATTCGTGCCAAGAACCGGTACTAAAGGGGCTGGAGGGGCCCCAGTCTGACAACATCCTGCCACCACTCTCATTAGTACCGGTTCGTGGCACGAACCGGTGCTAAAGGTTTGCCACGAACCGGTACTAATGAAAGCGGCCCGGCTAGCCGTTGGAACCGGCACTAATGTGCTTCACGTTTGACCCTTTTTCTACTAGTGGTAGGGCAATTTCGTATCATCAATTTCATCCTCCCCCATGATTGTGCAACATGTTCATGATCAAGTTGCTTAAAATTCATAATATCGTTCCTAAGGGAGATGACCTTAGCAGGATGAAAATACTTGGAAATAAAAGCATCTTTACACTTATTCCATTAATCAATACTATTTTAGAAAAATATGAAAACCAAGTTTTAGCACGATCTCGTAGTGAGAATGGAAATAGCTTCAATTTAACAATATCATTATCCACATCTTTCTTCTTTTGCATATCAGACAACTCAACAAAATTATTTAGATGGGATGTGGCATCTTCACTAGGAAGGCCGGAAAATTAAACTTCCATAACAAGATTCAGCAAAGCGGCATTAACTTCATAAGATTGCACACTAGTGGCGGAAGCAACCGGAGTACTAATAAAATCATTATTATTAGTATTGGAAAAGTCACACAATTTGGTATTCTCTTGCGACATCGTGACAAAGCAAACAATCTAACACACAAGCAAACAAAAAGCAAACGAAAATACGAATGGAAGAAGGGCGAATAAAAAAGGCAAATCTTTTTGTATTTTTCTGAAAACATTTTAGAAGTGGGGGAAAGAGAAACGAGAGGCAAATGGAAAACAACGTAATGCAAGAGATGAGAGTTTATGATGGGTACTTGGTAGGCTTGATGTAGATCTCCTCGGCCACGGCGCAGAAATTCTTCCTGCTACTTCTTGAGCTTACGTTGGTTTTTCCCTTGAAGAGGAAAGAGTGATGCAGCAAAGTAGAGATAAGTATTTCCCTCAATTAAGAACCAAGGTATCAATCCAGTAGGATAAACACGCAAGTCCCCAATATATGCACCTACACAAACAATCGAACACTTGCACCCAATGCGAAAAAGGGGTTGTCAATCCCTTCACGGTCACTTGCAAAGATGAGATCTGATAGAGATAGATATGAAAGATTACTAAAACATAAAAGTAAATAAATTGCAGCAAGGTATTATTGGTATATAGATCTGAACATATATGAAGTAAAATAGACCCGGGGGCCATAGGTTTCACTAGAGGCTTCTCTCTTGAAGGCAAATAATACGGTGGGTGAACAAATTACTATCGAACAATTGATAGAAAAGCGCAAAGTTATGACAATATCCAAGGAAATGATTATGAATATAGGCATCACGTTCATCTCAAGTAGACCGACTCCAGCCCGCCTCTACTACTATTACTCCACCCATCGACAGCTATCCAACATGCATCTAGAGTATTAAGTTCATAAAGAACGGAGTAATGCCTTAAGTAAGAGGACATGATGTAGAGGGATAAACTCAAGCAATATGATGAAAACCCCATCTTTTTTCCCTTGATGGCAACAATACAATATGTGTTCGCTACCCCTACTTTGTCACTGGGCGAAATCACGCAAGATTGAACCCAAAACTAAGCAGCTCTCCCAATGCAAGAAAAACCAATCTAGTTGGCCAAACCAAACCGATAATTCGAAGAGAAATACAAAGATACTAAATCATGCATATAAGAATTCAGAGAAGATTCAAATAATATTCATAGATAAGCTGATCATAAATCCACAATTCATCGATCTCGACAAACACACCGCAAAACCAAATTACATCGGATAGATCTGCAAGAACATCGAGGAGAACATGGTATTGAGAATCAAAGAGAGATAAGAAGCCATCTAGCTACTAACTATGGACCCGTAGGTCTGTGGTAAACTACTCACGCTTCATCGGAAGGGCAATAGGGTCGATGTAGATGCCCTCAGTGATTGAATCCCCCTCTGACAGGATGCCGGAAAAGGCCCCAAGATGGGATCTCACGGGAACAGAAGGTTATGATGGCGAAAAAGTAATTTGGTGGACGCTTCGGATGGTTTGGGAATATTTGGGAATTTATAGGCCGAATAATAGGGTTAGAGGAGCTCCCAGGGACCCACGAGGCAGGGGGCGCCCCCCCCCCCCCAGGGCACGCTCTACACCCTTGATGTCGCCTCGTGACTCTTATGACTTGGTTTCCAAGTCCTACATGTGTCTTCTGGTCCAAGAAAAATCATCATAAAGTTTTATTCCGTTTGAACTCCGTTTGATATTCCTTTTCTGCGAAACTTAAAAACAAGGAAAAAACAAAAAGTGGCACTGGGCTCTAGGTTAATAAGTTAGTCCCAAAAATAATTTAAAATATCATATTAATGCATATAAAACATCCAGAATAGGTAATATAGTAGCATGGAACAATTAAAAATTATAGATACCTTGGAGAAAGTATCACTAGACTACTCAGGGAATAGAGCTCTGCTCCGAGTCATAGTTAGCGAAGCCAAACATCATGGATTCGGAGTAGGTGGGGATAGCCCCCCCCCTCCCCGAATGAAGGAGGAAGCATCGTGGGAGCTAGCGGTCGACGGAGTCAATAGCACCAAGTGAGTGCTCTCCTTAGGTGGCGCTTCTTTCTTAGCTAGCTCCTCAAAAAACATTTGTTTCTCGACATGTAGGTGGACCATCATCTCGCAGTTGCCCTCGATCTTCCGCTCATCCGGGATCAACTCGTAGTCTCTATCTCTACTTTTGAATTTTTATGCCCGTTTCAACATGCGGTCAAAATGACGAGAATGACCATTCCTAGCTAGTGGTTGAATCTTGGAAAACCTTTTGTGTTTCTCTGATTAAATAGATACCTATGTACCTAGAAACGAATCTTGGAAAAAATAAAGAGCAAACTATGAGGCAGTCGCAGTTCAAATTTTACCCGCTTCCTACTGAATCGGCAGAAATTTGTCTTTTTCACCAGAGGTGGATAAAAAAAATTTACACCCAACTATTTTGTCAATTGTGCATTAAACATGGCCTAGTATTTTATAAAATTTATTTAGTCCATTTTTGCAATAACTATTTGGTAGTTCCTTCACAAAAAAACTCATTGCGGGCACTCGAAAAATAGAAAATGAATTTTTCGTCCAAAGAAAATGAAAAATCCCTTAGACAACATATTTTGGAATTCCAGGATGCACCATTGTGCACAATATGAGGTCATTTGAACAAACTATGCCATGAATGTGGCCATAAGATTGATCATCTGGCTTGAAAGCCATGAATCTTCACGCATGATATATAGCTCGTTTCTGAGAACACTTTTCTAAATAATTGATGTATTACAAGTTTATTATTTTTTATGGTAACTTGGTCACATATTATGACACAATGTGAAGGTCTTTGATTTTTTTTGAATTTTTTATGCCCGTTTCAAAATGCGGTCAAAACGGCGGGAATGACCGTTCCTAGCTAGTGGTTGAATCTTGGAATTTTTTTGGTGTTTCTCTGATTAAATAGATACTTTTGTACCTATAAATGATTTTTGGAAAAAATAAATAGCAAACTATGAGGCGCCGCAGTTCAAATTTGACCCGCTTCCAACTGAAACGGCGGAAATTTGTCTTTTTCACCAGAGGCGAATCAAAACTTTTTACACCCAACGACTTGGTCAATTCTGCATTAAATATGGCCTAGTATTTTATAAAAATTATTTGATCCAATGTTTCAACAATTATTTGGTAGGTTCTTCACAAAACCCATCATTTGGGGCACTCGAAAAATGGAAAATTGATTTTTTGTCCAAAGAAAATGAGAACGCCCTTAGGAAACATTGTTTGCCATTCCAATATGCACCCTTGTGCACAATATGAGATCATTAGAACAAACTATGCCATGAATGTGGCCATAAGATTGATCATTTGGCTTGAAAGCCATTGATCTCCACACACGATAGCTCGTTTCTGAGAACACTTTTTTAAAATAATTGGCATATTAAAAATTTATTATTTTTGCTGGTAACTTGGCCACATATAATGACACAATGCGAAGGTTTTCCAATTTTTTGATTTTTTTTTAATTTTCATGCCTGTTTCAAAATGCGGTCAAAATGGCGGGCATGACCGTTCCTAGCTAGTGGTTGAATCTTGAAAAACTTTTGGTGTTTCTAGGATTAAATAGATACTTATGTACCTAGAAATTATTTTTTGGAAAAAATCAATAGCAAACTATGAGACAGCTGCAGTTCAAATTTGACCCGCTTCCTGCTGAATCGACTGAAATTTGTCTTTTTCATGAGAGGTGGATCAAATATTTTGACACCCAGCCATTTGGTCAATTATGCATTAAATATGGCCTAATATTTTAGAAAATTGATTTGGTCCAATTTTGCAACAAAATATGGTAGGTCCTTCACAAAAAAAACTCATTTTAGGCACTCCAAAAATGGAAAATTGATTTTTTGTTATTCGAGGAATAACACTACTGATTATTTGGAAACTTAACAAACATTGTCATAAAAAGAGAAGAAAACTTACCACCAAGCGTCGTGGGGCTGCGTTGGAGCTCACGCTGCAATGGAGCTTCGCCGGCCGCCGTGGTGCTGCGTTGGTAGCACCTATTATTAATCAATTATGACCATTTTAGATGGTCATAACGTCATCAAAGCATGCACTTCATTCTGATTGGTTTATAGGCATGTCACGCGGATCAAGCATTAGAGAGCGTCGGATACTGCCAGATCCAACGACCCACACCCCTCACCCTCTCCCCCATCCACACCCACCCGAAAGCAGCTCCCCTCACGTACACCACATGTCGTTGAGGGCACTGACATGTGGGCCTAATACCTCGTGGGCCCACCTGTCAGTGGCCGAATGCCTCCCTCTCCCCCACACACCACTCACCCACCGCACACCACTCCTCCCCCTCTCCCCCTCTCCCCCACAAACCACTCCTCCCCCCACGACCGGCAGCCCAAACCCTAACCCCTCCCGTCGGACCGCTGCCGCCACCTACGGCGCCAGATCCCACCTCAAGCCGCTCCTCATCGCCTCGCTCCTCACCTTCCCCGCCGACCACCCGCTCCGCGACCACCTCGTCGCCACCGCCGCCTCCTCCCTCACCTCCGCGATCTCTGCATCGCTCTCCGATCACCGACAAGATCGAGCCGTACCTCTCCCTCTCTCCCATGGCGCAAGATCCGCGCCGTCGTTGAGCTGGATTCGCGCCTCATCGAGCTAGATCCGCGCCTCGTCGAGCCTCCACGGCTACAGCGGGCCTTCTGGATCCACGCCATCGTCGAGCTGGATCCGCGCCTCGTCGCGCGGCCTCGTCTGCCTCCGCGGCTGCATCACGGGGCTTCTACTATATTTCCAACCCGCTCACCTTTCGCCGCGGCCGTCGTCCGTTTGACCTCACCACGGCCTCACCGGGAGGCCCGGCCCTCCCAGTCACACCATGGCCGACTTCCTCAAGGTAACCCCTTCTCCCACTCGGCCAAATGGGTTATTTGACGTTTCAGAGGTAGTAACGTAGTTTTGGGATGCAAGTGATGTTGCTTCTGTTCATCTAGGTATGTGTAGTTAATTCATATTTCTCCTGTCCTTGTGCGGGGGAAGTTTTCATCCCTACAGCAGAGTAGAAGGGCTTCACTTCATCATACCAGCCAGGAAAGGTGCCTGGTGGTTGCAAGCCATAGAGGGGAGGAGGTCCTATTCAACATCGGTCACACAAACCACCATAGTGAGCTACTGCTGCTCCTCTCCTTCCTCTGCTATCCATGCTCTGTTTGATGCCATTGTATAATGGATGATTGAGGGTCAGTTAGGATTCTTAAAAAATGCCTTAGCTATCAATGGAACAAAGTATACTGGATTGAAGTTTGGCTAAATGAACCGAGGATTATAAATTATAGTCCTGCTCATTTATGTCTTTCATCATGTAACTTTGGACAATACATGATAAATAAGAAGTTATTAACTGCAACCTTGTTGTGCATTGAGATGTCATCAAGAATGTTGATTAGGAGGAGCTACCAAGCTTAGAAGGCATAGTTTTGAATTTGAAGAAAATCAATGTATATGTTCTTTTCAATTGGTTGGTTACTTTCTATCATGCTTTGCTTATGTTATCATAAATGGTGATGTGTGTTCAGGTAGGCGGAGCAAAAAGTTTTAAAAGATCACAAATCATGCGGCTTGCTGCTTGACTAATTGAACACCTGCTTGTGCTACTGTGAGACCGCGGCTAGGCTGTCTAGTGGGTCGTGCCTGCTTACCTGGCAGTAGTGGCGGCGGCTACAAGTTTTCTCCACTGCTGCAGCTCAGCTCCAAATCCTACAGCCTGGATCATCTCTGTCACCAGCGCCTACAGCCTGGGTCTAAAGTCGGAACCTCTCTTCTGTACTCCATGTTTACTGAATTTCACTGAATTTACTGAATGTGCATGTGAATCTCAAAAGTATCCATAGTGTGTGTGTGTGTGTGTGTGTGTGTGTGTGTGTGTGTGTGTGTGTGTGTGTGTGTGTGTGTGTGTGTGTGTGTGTTCGAGTGTAGCAGTGCAAATGGGCACCCTTTAGGGTATTCTGTGACCCTCTTTAGTTCAACTAAATGAACTGAATTTTCAGAAGTCACATAACTTTTAAAATTTTAGTTGAGAGGGTACTCTAAGTGACAGAAAGTTGCATCCCTACTCAAGTGACTATTCTGGTTCTAGATATAAATAGTATGTTGCAAACCGATAACTGTATTGTAGATAACTATAAAACAAAACCTACTGCGTGTACTTCTCTTGGGGAGTGCATGTAGAGCTTATTATTCTTGCCTATTTATGGTCAAATTAGAAATATATTCCAATGTGTCTTTATGTTTGGCATCCACCATTCACTGGCATCTGCCATTCTGTTTCTAAATATACTTACATCGCTTCATTCAAATTTGACGCCCAGCTTGTATTTTTGAAATGTTTCCTTCTGCTAGATTTGACGCCCAGCTGGTATCTTTGAAATGTTTCCTTTTGCTTGATGAATCATTAGTTGTGCTTCTAATAACGTTTTCTGCTAGTACCTTAACTTTGGAGGTGGCTATTTACTATTTTCAGTGTACTAACCAATCCTCTTTTCAGGTTGTCAATTTGGAGCTAGCTATTTACTGTCAGTGCATTCAACAACTTGACCTCCACGGCTCCACGCACGGTTGACTGACTCAGCTCTGAGCTAGCATAACCATGGAGGCGGCTCTCGTCAGCATGGCGACGATGGTCCTCCAGTCTGTCATAGCAAAGCTGATCGTTCAGATTCGCAATGAGTACAAGCGTCTGCACCCTCCCCTCCCCTCATCTGATGTTTCCTTACCATCCCTGAGTCCATCTCTTACAAGTTGTATGATTACGCCATTTTGCTGTTATACTGGGTAGTAGCTATTGTCCTGCTCATGCTCTTGTTTGGTTGGGGGTGTTGATGAAATGCTAGGGTTAATTAAAGGGTTCTTGGTTAGCACTCCTTTGAAGTTTAGTTGATTTTCTCACTGTCTATCATCATGGCTTAAGTTTGGTTGTTGTTCTGAAATTTACGCGGCTTAGGTTTTAATCAATTGGCATGTTCATGTTAGTTGTTATGGAGTAAATATGATAAGAACAGTGGCAATTGAGCAACACCAGTACTAGTATAACTCAACTTTATTTACTAATCAGTAGGTATCTAGTACTAGTAGATTCAGAATATGCAGTCCTAAAAATTAAAGGGAGCAACAGTAAATGAGTTAAACAATAATATTCGTCTACAAATGTCGGTTTGTGTTTGATTTGATTTGGTTTGCTCTGTTGCTGAAGCTCGTCTTTGCTCTAACCATTTTCGCACCAAATGCAGAATGTTCTGTTTTTATTTTGTTCCTAATTGTTCTGTTTATAACCTGTAGATGTCCTTTGTTCATTGAAGTGCTGACTGCTGCAATAAGTCCCATGATGAAGAAGCTAGAATCCGCACCCAGCAAAGAGTACCTCATTGGACCATGTTATTGTTTGATCTTTTGTGTATTAGCAAACTGGATACTATGTACTATTATTGTAATGTACCAAGTTTGGCTGTATTGAGAAATATTCTGCTTTATAGCCTATATTTGAATTGGAAATTGACTGAAAATGACGAGTCCTAAATGAAAAGGCAATGGCTGAGTGCCAAAAAAACTAGACTGTAAAAGGCCGAGGCAAATAAAACACAGGACTGTAAAAGGCCTTGGGCCAAATAAATACTAGACTGTAAAAGGGCGTCGTAACAAGAAATTGAATGTCAAATTTCAGAGAATTAAAAGAGGCCGAATTACTGGGCCAGGCCCATGTAGCTAGCGAAAATTAATAAAAAGATATATATTAAAAAGGCTGAATTAATGGGCTCGGCCCATATAGACACCCAATTGGACCGGGTTGATTCTTATCCACATTAGCTTGCCACGCTGGATCCTACGTGGCCTGGGGAGGCTGCTAGTGACCAAAAATTTGGTCAAAGAACCAACGACCTTTTACATATCACGAAGAAGGTCGTTAATTTCAGTTTACGACCGCCAGCTTTTGACCTTCTGTTTTTGGTCAAAAAAAGGTCGCAAATGAAAAACAATGACCCTTCAGTGACCAATAGTGATGATCGCAAGTTGACATATTTCTTGTAGTGCTAAGAGTTAGGTCTATTCCATATAGAGGGAGATAGTGACAAAATGTGCGAAAATAGTAAGGTTTTGCGATGTGGTCATATCCAAATAAGATATTTATTAACAGGGAGCCCACTACCTCGTAAAAACCGTCCGCTCCCCTTGGTCTCAAACTAAAAAGAAATACATCCAGACAACCAGATCATAGACCAGAATTCTTCTTCGTCTTGGGATGGCAGCTGGTAACGTAAGATTCAACCCTAGGTAGCTGTATTTGTTGTTCTTCCACACTGTTTCCTCGTAGGTTTATCTCGAGAAACTTGTATTAGGCAGGAAATTTGACTCATATGTATTCGCGCTTTTGGTGAGAGAAGTGAAACTGTGGATAAGGAACTTGGGCAAAGAGCTAAAGGCACACATGATAAGGTGACACATAATTGAAATAGTTACCTTGTAGGTATGATTGCATTTTTCTACAAAACAAGTTTTTTATCATCAATTTGGATATTTAATATATGTTATGAGAATCTGTGTTGATATTGGTATGACTATGCGTTATTTAGTAGTGTCAACGTATCGACATATGACTAAAGAATTAGTTTAGATTTGAATAAACTTTATTTGTCAGCTTTAAGATGTGTACAATTATGGTACTTTCAATTGAACTATTTTTTTAAGGATTCACAACTGTGTAAGGTATGATAATGTGTTGATTTGTGCTCTATAAGATTTTCAAATCTAAAACTATTTATTGTGTTTGAAAATTTAAGTACTTCGATCAGAAACTTACATTTTTGCATTACAGAAAATATCAAGATTTTTGAGTATGAGTTAAACTTCTGATTTAGACTCTGCACATGAGAGAGAGAAACGACATAATTAAGAAGCTATCAAGTTACTAATTAAGGCATATGGTCAATACGTTAAGAAGGCATGTCAATATGTACAATGGAGATTGATTATCCTCTTTAGTCGTGGGAAGTAAAACAATTGCACAGAAAATAGTCTTGAAAGCTCAGGGTGATCAACATGGAGGGTTTCAGATAACTCCACGACTCCTAGAAGGTTTGATAGATTCGGTTGAGAATTCATCCAATCCAGGTGCTTTATAATTAATACAACTTCGCTCACCATGTGTTTAGAAAAAAAGGGGTTGTGATGAGCTTATTTTGAGCATCCAGAACCTATGACTTTTCTTCTATTGAAACATTTAGAGAGAAAGTACTTGAATTGGGAGTTCCGAATAGACATATTATCTGATAATAAATGCCTTTAGGGAAGTCATGGGGGAGAGAGAGAGAGCAGCTGCACAGCTACTACTGCAAAAATGGTAGCCGCAAAAGGACACCACTCAAGTGTAATCATGAGAGTGGATAGTACATCTATTTATTTGCGTTGGCTAATCTAGATTGGATCGAGATAAAGCCTTTCAAGAGATTGGATCTATTGTTATCCTCGTGTATCTCATGCAAATAAAGATTTACTGTGCAACCATCACTAAAAATTTAAATAAATAAATGAAGGAGATATAGGGGTGAAGGGAAAGCCCTCAAACGAGCAAGCGCGGTTGGGCGGGGTTGGGGTGGGGGTACTATGTGGGTCATGCAATGAACCCACACAACAAGGTTGGACACATGGGCCAACTGCATGGACTCCCTAGTGGTTGTCATGAGTTGGCTTTTGTCCTGTTCCTCATCTTGTCTCCTTGTCTCTTTGATCTCTAACCAACCTAAAAATGATTTTTTTTCTATATTTTAGCCCTTAACACAAATAAATATATGAGGAAAACATTAAACTTCAAAAGAAATACATGCACTTATGTGGTAGTAGTGAAAAAATAACATAAGAAGGGGTATACAAAGATCGTGTTAGACATCAAATTTAGTATAAGCTCTATTCCACTAAAACATGGAAGCCCTACTCTTCTAGTAAAGGATATCAAGGTAAAACCATCAAGAAGGGTGAACAAGAATTCCATCGAGAGGAAAAACTCTGAAAACAAGATATGATAGAGAACCTCTTGCATCGACAAGAGGTGAGATAATTTTTCACCGAGAAGCAAGGTTGGAGAAAGCTCTAGGCATAAACGAGGAGTTTGGCCTTCTCCTAGCACCTAAGTGGTGCTTAAGCGCCTTAGGCGTAGCCTAGGTGCATGTATAGTTTTGGCTATTAGGGTGTATTTGGGGTAATATATGTGTATCAATATTAATTTAGAGCATATAAATTCATAAACTACGATGTCTAGCCTTTAGAATATAGCCTAGGCCCGTTTGGCCTATCTATCCAATGTATCATGATATCTCATTTGAGTAGATAATTTCTTCTTTTGCATGCCTAGAGTTTCTCTTATGTCCTACGCGAGTCGTTTGGTCGTTGCCTAGCATCTAAGGGTGTCTATGCGCCTTTCGGCGTCGTCTTTTCCAGCACAACTAAGAGGTGATCTCTTCACACCACACTTGATATGAAATCCCCTCCCATAAGAATGAGATGCCTTACAAGCTACCACCGGACACTTTTTATTGGATTTTTTTTTACTTCGACCATCACTGCTCTTGTGGAGGAGGAAAATTAAGGAGGCCTCGTATTCTTAGGTCTATAAACGCCTTGAAAAGAGGACACGAAGTATCTAGACATGAGCTTAAATGCACCCTAATGAACGGTAAAATCAAAAAAATAGTAAAAATATTAATAAAATTCTATTTTTTTTCTTAATGACTCCGCGTCTAGGTGTATAAGTCACCTTAGGAAAACCAAATAATCCAAAAAACACTTAGGCACGGTGCATTAACTTCCACATCGTTTCTTATTTCTTGACATAAATAAAGGAATCATCCAATAAAAAATATAAGACATGTACGCTTTCAATGACATGACATACAGTGGTCAAACCATTGTATGCAATGTTATTTATTAGCAAATAAACACTAAGTTCTCTCGTTTTTTCATCCACCTTGGTCGCGATGCACAACCTTAGATGACTTATACACCTAAACAGAGGGAGTACCTTGGATCTATCGTTCTTCGTGCTTGTGCACTTGGTGTTCACAGATACGCAACTAAACATAAAGATAAACTTTCTAACAAGAAGAGACCAAATGCACGGCAGTGCCAACAGTCAATGCCGCAAAATTTGATGGTTGCTAGCCATCCTGCCCCAAATAACTAAATAAAGATATTCTGACAGTAACTCTTCTTTTTACTTGTACATGTGAAACATCATGATATGCTCTGAGGTAAAACAAAAATCACAACAAAACATTATGTAACAATCTAAAATAAAACAAAGACAAACTTAGACAAAACTAGTAACCGTGACATGAATAATCTCCAGATGACAATGGACGACACGTCGGAGGTGGCAATACCAAGGTGTGTGTACAAGGAACTAACATGGTTGTAACGAAACAATAAATTAATGAAAGAAAAAGATTTGGGAGAGAAAGGAGCTACAACAATCTTACAGTAATTTACAAGGAAAAAGGATGTTACAAATCAAAACAGCCTTGTACTTCGTCGGTGGTTTAATGGTTGACCACGCTGCACTTCTTCCTGATCTCACCTTGGCTTCCGGTGAGCGGGTTGGCGTTGCCCATCTTGATCATGGAGGCGGCGAAGTCGGCGAAGAACTCGTCCTTGAAGGCCCCGGTGGCATGGCGCTGGACGTAGGCGCGGGTGAAGGGGTCGGTGAGGAGGGCGCCGTCGGAGTGGAAGAGGCCCCTCCGCTTGCTCACCAGCTTGAAGTAGTCGGTGTCGAAGGTCTTGAAGCTGCCGGGGTCCATCTCCACGAGGGTGGTGTTGTCGTTGAGGCTGGCACACTTGCTCTTTAGCCGCATCATGTACTGCGGCTCCAGCGTGGGGTCGATGTCGCTGGGGTTCTCCATGCCGGTGAAGTTGTAGAGCCGGTCGGAGAAGGAGAAGCAGTGCGACGTCCCGATGGTGTGCCCGGCGGACAAGACGACAAGGTCCTTTGCGTCGAGGTTCACGGCGGCGAAGAGCTGGGTGAGCACGGTGAAGTTGGAGGTCGGGGGTGGCAGAGCGTCGGTCTCGTTGGAAATGGACACGCTGCCGTCTCGCCGGCCGAGAGGAACTGTCCAGAATGGACCCTTGCTCTGGAGAAACCATGATCGAGCAGCATTAGAATTTGGCTTCCACACGTATATACCGTGTCATTTGCAAAAGAGAATGGCCTAGTAGTCTACTCACCAGCCATACTGCGTCCCTGGCAATGAGGGCGAGGATGTCGGCGCAGGAGACGGTGTCGGGGCAGGCCTTCTCCACCGCGGCCTTCACCCTCTCGACAAAGCCGAAGCCTCGTAGCGTCTGGTTCGGCTGCGCGTCCTTCTCCGCCGTCTTGTTGGCCGAGTCCAGCAGAACCGAGCCGTCGCACCCCTGCATTCATGGCGGTCACTGGTCAGGCCACAGGCCCACAGCACACACCGGGGTACGGTCAGATACTGATGTATGCAAATGCAGCTTACCCTGACGAAGCAGTCGTGGAAGTGCATCCGGAGGAGCGGCCCGGCGAGGCTGGGCGCCAGTGATAGCGCCCTCACCATCTCCTTCCTCACGACGTCCTCCACGCTGGGGCACGACTCGCTGTAGAACTTGTCGTGCAGCTGCGCCCGCGCGCACGTCGCCGCCACCGCCGCGAGCAGCAGCGCCACCATCGTCGGAGCCCTGGACGCCATCTTCTCAGCCAAGAAGCTTGTTTCTTGCTTGGCTATGCAAGAAACGACGATGGCAGCTAGGTGGCTGATTAATCAGGGAAAGCTGATTGAGCTGCTGCTGCTGCTGATGGCCGCCGGCCGCCGGGGAAATATATAGCGCCGGAGTGCCCTCACTCCTGCATGTGGTGGGCTGTCCTCTGGAGCTGCAGGTAAAATTCGCATGGTTTAATGAGTTGTTCCTTGTTTGCACTCCGCGGAATCTTTGCCGTGGCAGGTACACCGACGGCGCACGGCATGTATAATGTAGAGGCGGCCAGACGGCCAGACCAAGACAGAAGCACGTCGGTAGATCAACCCATTAAACAATTAGTCATCACGGAGCGAAATTCGCTGCCAAGTTCTAATCAACAGAAGGCCAGAGTGAATGCCACCTACTGGTAGTTTGCAAACGTGGGAATCTCATGATGCATATATTTGTACCGGTGCCACATGCTATCCTGAATATACTATATACTTGGGATTTCTCTAGGCAACACACACACACACACACACACACACACACACACATTTGGGGTACCTCGCAAAATTACCCCGCGCCCAATAGGTGGTGACACATCTCGTCGCTAGGATTGGAGTTCTAAGTTTCGTATCAATGCCATGCAGCCAACGATCTACCATGTTCTTGACATTATGCGACAGGTAGAAATTAGAAGCTACCAAATGATTTAGTATATACTCACTTCGTACGTGGTCTACGCTATGAGTTTCAGACCTAGAAATAAAATGCTGGGTGCACACACTTTTAAATAATTGAGACCTATTTCAATTGGCTTGGACGGGTCCTGAGTACCAACTGCTGTTCAAGGCAGTGTGCATGCAGTTGGAGTGGATGGCCAAGTAGGTTTTTACCCGATATGGGTGGCAGCATAATCTCTGGATCTGCCACTACCTCCTTCGACATAGGCGTAGCCTCGGTAATATATGACTCGTCTGTTGCCGATACATTGATTTTAATTAATATGTTTGTCAAACTGTTGATGTTTGGCTATGTGCATTTTAATTATGCAGAGGTCGGTTGTTCTTCATCATGCTTTATATTCATTTGATGCTACATTTTAAGTTAATAAAACACCCTTTATCGAAAAAGATGATTGACCATGTAGCCCGATAGTTCCATTCTTTTTGATGCAATTAAAGTAAATGTGCTTGATAGTTCCGTTCTTTCTGATGTTAACAACATTGTATACTTCAATACAAATTACATACGCTCCGCGAGATTGTTTTTTGTTGTTGTTGAAATCACACTTTCGTGAAGATACCAATTAGTTTTGAAGGAATTTTTATTTTCAGGTTCTTTAATTGGTAATTGGCATATCACAATGAACACTAGGGAGGATAGAGATCATCTATTCTTCAAGTGCGACTTCAGAACTTGAGTTTGGAGCTACTTGCAAACCTCTTGGACTAGTGACTCTGATATGTGTGAGTTTGCTTGCAATTCTAGGAAAGAATTGAGAAAGTTTTTTTTTTTGCATAGGTTGTCTTCATTGCTTGGTGGAATAGCTGGATAATCAGAAATGGCAAAATATTCAGGAATGAAAGGCACTCTTTTGCTAGGTGGAGAGTAGGATTTACTCAGGATGTTTCTTTGCTTACCCATAGGATCAAGTCTACATATAAGGATGCGCTATTGAGATGGATTTCTTATTTACCCCCCTCAAGTTGTATTTTCTATTTTGGGTTTCCATGTTCCCTCTGTAAGTAATTTTTTTTTATCTTTGGGCTGAGGCCTTGTGATCACCTTTTGCATATCCTTGTATTTACTTTCTGTGTTTCAATAAAGATCAAGTCTGTGGGGCTTCTGCTTCGGTCTTATTTGACTTTGCTCTTTACGGGCGTGATTTTTGTGTGTGTTGGTATTGGTTGTGTGCATCCTAATTATGCAGAGGTCGGGCATATATTCATTATGTTTATATCCACTTGATGGTACATCATGAAACAATAAAAAAACACCCTTCATAACAAAAATGCAAGATGTGTAGTTTGCGGGCAGAGAGATAAGTCACAGGGATGTGGATCGATGATATGTAAATGAGTGATAGGAGCATTAATGCATGGGTGCGAGTGGTCCAATATATGCAGTCAGTTTGTAGGGCAAGATAAAAGTTGATTGAAAGTATGTTAACCGATGTTGCGCTTGAATCCAACGAAAAGGAGAGCGACTGATTTCTTGGTAGTATCAGTCAATGTATACAATCATTTCCCGAACTAAATCGATCTGTACAGTGAGCAGGTTCCACATAACCTTACAAAGGTTAATGCCAAAGGTATCATTAAAATATATAAAGTCGGTCTTACTTCACAAACTGGTTTGATGTTCTAGTGGTCAGCGAGATGCTGGACAACCCTAAAGGGTGTGGTTTTGAGCCCAGGTTATGCAAGGTTTCTTAAAAAATATCCTTTGCACACAGTTAGCATGGTTTGTAAGAAAACTGGCCAATTTGCAAATAAACTCATGTAAAAAATAGTTAGTTTGTGAGCTGTCAAAGGAACGTTGCATGGCAGCCATGTGACCGACTTTTTTCCGTTTCAAACCGATTTTGGCCTTACTTGACAAACTCAACAGAGTTTACGATCTAAACTGACCACTTTTCAAGTTGTTGGCCTAAAGCATGGAACCAGTTTGACTTAAGGAACTAGTGACGCATTTCACTCTTGTATGACTTCTCGAAGTCTACTTTAAAAATGACACCGCCATTCTCATGGTTCAATTCACAAACATATTCATGGTGGACCACTACCCTGTCCACAATAATCCTACCATGCGTTGACGGCATTTGGGTTCCATGCATTGACGATGTTTGTGTGGGCTGAACTACTTGGTCGACAGCCCCATTGAGTCAATTATTGGTCACCATTGTAAAAATGAAGCTAACATTAAGAAGGCATGTCAATATGTGCAATGGAAAATCATTAGCCATGGGCAGTAAAATAATTTCACAAAAGGTAGTCTTGAAAGCTAATGGTGCAACATGGAGTTCCTCAAACAACTCCCCAACCTCCTAGAAGGTTTGATAGACTCAGTTGAGAAGTCATTCCATCCAGGTGCTTTATTATGTATACAACTTCGCTCATCTTGTGTTCAGAAGAAGGGGATGTGAGGAGCATGTTTTGAGCATCCAAAACCTATTGAGATGTCATCTACTGAATCGCTTAGAGAGAAATTACTCTTATTGGAAGTTCCAAATAGACATATTATTTGGTAATATAAGTCTTTAGGGATGTTAGAGAGGGAGAGAGAGAGAGAGAGAGAGAGAGAGATGGAGAGAGAGAGAGAGGGGGGGGGGAGAGAGAGATGTTGTTGCATAGTTATTAGTGAAAAAGGCTAGTCTCAAAAGAACACCACTCAAGTTTAGTCGTTAGACTGCATGGTACATCTATTTATTCGAGCTGGCTAGTCTAGACTAGATCTAAAGAGACCTTTTCAGAGATTGGATCTGTTATCCTCATCTATCCCGTGCAAAGAAATATTTTGTGTATAGTCACCGCAAATACATTGTAATAAATAGGCAAAGGAGATTTAGGGGTGATGGAAAAGGCCTCGGACGAGCAGGCATGGTTGGACGTACAATGTGGATCATATGATGAACCCACACAGCGGGGTTGGAAACTTGGGCTAATTGCATGGACTCTCTAGTGCTTGCCATAGGTTGGCTTTTGTCACGTTCCCATCTTGTCTCCTTGATCTATAATCCTTGAATATTTTCTCATATTATGTGGTTTTCTTTCAACCAACCTAAAAAGATATTTTGCTAGATTTTAGCAGCGACTAGTAGGTTAGTCCTAAAAGATAATTTAATATATATGAGAAGAAACATTAAACTTTAAAAGGAATATATGCGCTTTTGTTGTAGTAGTGAAAAAACAACATAAGAAGGGGTATACGATGACCGTGTTAGGGCATCTTCAATGGTGGCCCGCAAATTTCCTCCCGCTTCCATCAGTGGACACAGATGCGGGAGGCCGCCATCCAACTTTCCCCGCGTACTCCTACCTCAGTAATTTATTTGAAAGCCCGGACGTTCGAATAGCCGCATATCTAGAGTTCAAATGTTCAAATAGACGTATACATAGAGTACAGAAGTTCAAATAGCCGCATGCAACAATAGTTAAAATTTAAACAACTTCAAATGTTACATTCCAATATTGTTGTCCCCTTTAACCAGCTACTGATGCTCAATCAGATATTCCTTCATCTGGTCATGAGTTGGCCGATGCTGTATTTGTTGATGCATTTGGATAATCTCTTTAAATATCACTACTAGGGAAAAGCCCTATACACATAATCTTACCGGCAGCGCGCTTTAAAACAAGGCAATGTTGCTACGTAGCAGTAGCGCGCGCAAAAAAAACGCGTTGCTGGAATAGACCTAGTAGTAGCATGCCTGTAATAAACCACGCTACTGCTATAATTGCCACGAACCCGCCGCCAAGCTAGTTATAGCAGCAGCGCCTTAATACAAAGAGCGCTACTACTACAGATCGTAGCAGTAACGCATTCTCACAATACCCGCTACTGATAAGTTCACTATAAAATTTAGTCCCCACCTCGCTCTGCGAACAGGGTTTTTACCACCTTAAATATGTTACTTCTAAACTATCACATCCACTTGGTCTTCATTGAACTCTATGTATAGAATTTGTGGCCGCAATCTGAGTCTCCTCCGGTTTCTAAACCGGTGAGGACTCATATTGACAATTCAGATTGTACACAAAAAGCTCAATGATAATTAATGTATTTTTTATGTATATTTTTACATGTTTACACATAGCAGTAGCGCGTTGTGACTAAAAGGCGCTACTGCTAGGTCATTTAGCAGTACCGGGTTTCCCTCTAGCGCGCTACTGCTAAGCCATTCTATCTTCCGCCCCTCACTCTCCTCTCTCCGATCCACTCACACTCACACTCACTCGATCTCCCCCTCAATCCCCTCGCGCCGGTCCTCCCCCGCCGGCCGCCGGCGCCTACCCCTCCTCCCTCTGCAACGTCATCACCTCCTCCTCCTCCCTGGACTCGGTAATCCTTCGTCGGCCGCCCTCCTCCCCGCCCCCTCCTCCTCCGTCCTCCCTCCACTCCTTCGTTCGCCGCCGGCCGGCCCCTCCTCGCTCCGCCTTCCTCCTATGTCCTACTTCCTCCTCCCTCCTCCAGTCGCCCCTCCTTCTCCCTCCTCCCTCCTCCCTACTACATTTTGATTTAGTAGGCTAGTTCATATGCAACATTTTGATTTAGTTGATATGATTTAGTTGATTCAGTAGGCTAGTTGATTTAGTTGATTTAGAACATTTTGATTTAGTTGATTTAGTAGGCTAGTTGATTTAGTTGATTTAGTAGGCTAGTTGATTTAGTTGATTTAGAACATTTTGATTTAGTTGATTTAGTAGGCTAGTTGATTTAGTAGGCTAGTTGATTTAGTTGATTTAGTAGGCTTGTTGATTTAGTTGACTTAGAACATTTCGATTTAGTTGACTTAGTAGGCTAGTTGATCATTGATGTCTACTACACAACCTTCTTCTTGTAGACGTTGTTGGGCCTCCAAGTGCAGAGATCTATAGGACAATAGCAAATTTACCTCTCAAGTGGATGACCTAAGGTTTAACGATCCGTGGGAGGCGTAGGATGAAGATGGTCTCTCTCAAGCAACCCTGCAACCAAATAACAAAGAGTCTCTTGTGTCCCCAACACACTCAATACAATGGTAAATTGTATAGGTGCACTAGTTCGGCGAAGAGATGGTGATACAAGTGCAATATGGATGGTAGATATAGGTTTTTATAATCTCAAAATATAAAAGAAGCATCATAACTAATGATTAAAGTGAGCGTAAACGGTATTGCAATGATAGAAAACAAGACCTAGGGTTCATACTTTCACTAGTGCAAGTTCTCTCAACAATAATAACATAATTGGATCATATAACTATCCCTCAACATGCAACAAAGAGTCACTCCAAAGTCACTAATAGAGGAGAACAAACGAAGAGATTATGGTAGGGTACGAAACCACCTCAAAGTTATTCTTTCTGCTCGATCTAAAGAGTCTGTAGTAAAATAACACGAAGCTATTCTTTCCGTTCGATCTATCATAAAGTTCGTACTAGAATAACACCTTAAGACACAAATCAACCAAAACCCTAATGTCACGATATGCATCACACAATCTCAGATTCATCTATTCAAACCAACACAAAGTACTTCAAAGAGTACCCCAAAGTTTTTACCGGAGAGTCAAGACGAAAACGTGTGCCAACCCCTATGCATAGGTTCATGGGCGGAACCCGCAAGTTGATCACCAAAACATACATCAAAGTGGATCACGTGATATCCCATTGTCACCATAGATACGCACATGCAAGACATACATCAAGTGTTCTCAAATCCTTAAAGACTCAATCCGATAAGATAACTTTAAAGGGAAAATTCAATCCATTACAAGAGAGTAGAGGGGAAGAAACATCATAAGATCCAACTATAATAGCAAAGCTCGCGATACATCAAGATCGTATCACCTCAAGAACAAGAGAGAGAGAGAGAGAGAGAGATCAAACACATAGCTACAGGTACATACCCTTAGCCCCGAGGGTGAACTACTCCCTCCTCGTCATGGAGAGCGTCAGGATGATGAAGATGGCCACCGGTGAAGGTTCCCCCCTCCAGCAGGGTGCCGGAACAGGGTCCCGATTGGTTTTCGGTGGCTACAGATGCTTGCGGCGGCGGAACTCCCGATCTATTATGTTCCCTAATTGGGAGTTCTCGATATATATATATACCACGAACGAGGAAAGGCATGAGATAAATATTGGCTAGTAATTGTGAAGCCCCAATTCTTGACTGAAAGGGACACCAAAGGCCTCTGCCCTCCCTCTCTATCTATCCAAGAGATGGAAGGGCAAAGCTTTTTTTTGGTTTTTTCATCTTTTCGTCAAAGAGCTCAAAAAAGGAGGGCCGGAGGCAGAAATAGAACTCGCCAACAGAGCTCCAAAATTTGGGTATTAACTGAGACAAACAACGGGCAAACTTTTTTTAAAGGGAAGGGAGAGGTAGACTGTCCCTTTCGTTTCATTTTTATTTTCTGCAGGGTAGGGAGAAGCCTTGCGCCTTCTTTTTTTGAAGGCAAGTGACTTCGCAAACTGCTCAATTTTGCCCTCTAGGACCGGGAACTAATGAATAAAAAAGGGTTGGATACGCCCCTCTACCATATCTAGATATATAGAGTGGCACTATTCTGATACCAGGATCAGAATAGTTATTTGGATCACAGCGCTCTCGATGAAGAGCAACGCTAGACCGGCCCATTAGCACGTCGCCGAACGGCCTAATAACACGGCCACGACCTTCCTGTGCACGTTATCTCTAACTTCCCTCAATTCCATCGTCCTCCTCCTCCTGCAGCGCCGCCGCCGGTCACCAGCCTCCTCCCGCAGAACCGCCGCGGGCCTCCTCCCGCAGAACCGCCGCCGGATTCATCCCACGGCCGTGCGCCTTCCTCCTCCCGCGGCCCTGCTCCCGATCTTCTCCGGCGGCCGCGCGCCGTCTTCCGGCCGTTACCCCGCCGCCGGTCTCCTCCCACGGACGCGTCGCCGCCGACCCCCAACAGGATCCCGTGCCTCCACCGCCCCCTCCCCCAAGATCCTACGCCGCTGGGCGGGATCCGGCACCCGCACCCCCATCGCATCCACGTCCCGGCGAGCCCAAGCACGCCGCCGGCTGCGTGCACTCGATGCGACACCTCCTGCCTCCCCACGTCGTCGCCATCACCGCAACCACGCATCCATCACGCAGTTCAACCAAGTCCGTGTGTGCAGTCCCTCCTCGTCCGCTTGCTTGACAGCAGAGGTGAGACCTCCCTCTCTGCCCCCTCCTCCACTTCACGGCCTCTTTGCAGACAATTCACCGAGGGCTGGTAGTTCTATTTGCTCCAGCAATTCAATTTTATCATGTGCATCACAGAGATGAATATGTCTGTGTTTCATTTAGTATACATTGAGAAAGTTCAATATTGTTTTTCCAATTCGCTCCGGCAATCCTAGTATTTTCAGTTTGATGTGTGCGTGTACATTCAGAAAGTAGTATTGTCGTGGTCGACAATGGCCATGAATAGCTAAGTAACTCTATCCAATTATCTATATGGGTGCATATCTTGTGTTTGCTAAAATGCCTCCACGAACAAGAATACTAGTTCCATCAGTTTCGAGTACGTGTGATGTGGTCCTCTGTTTTTTTATTCTTTTGGGAAATTATTGTAGTGTTCTATATCTCCTTATTTCTTGTAATGTGCCGTGCACTGGTTGTTCCATGAAAAATTATGTAGCTAGCTGACAGGGCAACTACTCTCTCGCCTATGTTGCTTCCTGTCGTTCCAGTGCCACTGTAACTACTCTCTCACCTGTGTTGTTGTTCTACGTGATGCCTATGCTTTGTGTCCACGGCCGACTGGCTGATGTTTGTCTATCACTAGGTTTTAATTCTTTATCTAATCGATTCTGATCTACAACAAACAGTGCTCCCAAATCTGCAGAAGGAGCTCCTGTTTTTTGAGGTCTGAAGTTCAGGTGTACCATGGAGACTACTACGGCCGTTCGAAACACTAGCAGGCGACGTGCTAGCCAGCTGCAGGTCACGGTCTCCTCTCCTCGAGTTGCAGGTCGTCTAAATCTGGAGTTCTGGACTATCCGATCTACCGGTTTAGCCTGCGCCGACCATCGAAGCCTACCGAGGTGAAGCCTACCGAGGATAAGCAGCACAATGGGGTGTGGATAGATGAGAAAAGGGGATTTCTCGATAAGTTGATTTCGCGGTAATATTTGTTCTCCCGCCTCGGTTCATTTGCTGTATAACCATCAAACTCTTGATATCAGGAGTTTTGTGTTTTAACTTCCAGTGCTGCTATTCATATATGACTAATATATTCTCCCCCAAATGATATAAATTTTGCCTACTGATAACTGTTTACTAAGGTGTTTGTGCAAATAGATGAACTTCTCATCCTTTGTTTACTAAGTTTGTTATTGGCTTCCACTCCGTTAAGAACATCGAAACTTGGTAGAAGATAAAAAAAGAGTAAAAATTATGTGGAACATTTTGCATACTCTGTAGAAACTTTCTTGTTTAGATATTAGAAATCTCTTGTACATATATTCCAAGAAGAACGTAACTAAGCAGATCAGCAACCTATAACTGTTGTTTTGCGCCGCATTGAAAGTTGTTGTTTGACTTGTCTTCTGCGGATTAAACCAGGAAAAGAAGAGCTAATATAAAACCTGGAGTTGGAACATGGGTTTCATATTTGAACAGAGAGAGGAAACTAGCGCGGGACCGAGGCTGGCAGGTACCCCGTGCATCTGCAAGCTGCTCCAGTTGGTCGTCGCCACCTCATCTACTCGTCGGCTTCCGTATGTGAGCACAACCGGAGAGCCCCTGTAACTTCTACATCCGCCCACGCATCCTCATGCTCTGCCTCCGCTCTCTCCGATTAGTTGACCTTCTCACGAGGGCCACCACGACCTTCCCTGGACCAGCTAATTTTTAACTTCATGGTACACATCTGTTCTCCTTTTGATCTGTATCCACTTGTAGGAACTAAAAATGTACCCACGTGTTCTCGTTTTGATCTATATCTACTGCTATCTAAATCTTATTATCTAGGTATGAATAAGTTTTAATATGTGCCAAAAAATGTGCGCAGAGACGCCGCCCCGCGGCCAAACTCGTGCCTCCGCTTGGCTCTGTCCGCAGCAGCACACCACCTCCCTTGCCGTCCACCTGCCTGTGTTCATATTCTACAGGTGACCTTCTCTCCTCACGTGTACTGACCTTCCTCCTCCTGCTGCTTCATCCTCCCTTTTAGGATGATTGAACCCTGTCGCATGGAGTAGTAGAACCGCCGGCGTGTCCTGTCCCCATTCCTTATTTGTGCGCCTTGCCTTCTGGCGTTGCCACGATGAGAAACCAACTTGTCCAATTTTTCAGTGGGGGATCACACAGTGGGTGTTGAGGGGTACTGAAGTTCAGAGTGAACGTGGATTAAGGTTCAGAGATGTATTTTTTAGTACATTCAGAGAGGGTTTTCCCCTTATTTTTCATTTCTTAGCCTCTTCATAAATTATCAGATAATTTTCGAGACTAACATTCCATTGTAGCTTATAGTCTCATGTATGTATGATTTTTTTTTATCAAGTATACTCTGCATCCTTGAAAATACTCGAACCTGATCATAACTTGGTTAAGTCTTTGATATAGCAGAAACTTTTATAGCCAAACATATTGCTATCTGAAAATTATTATCTTTGTGTGAATATGTTTTAACCCTATGCGGGAAAAATCTGCGCAAAGCTCCACACAGGCAATTCTTGATCCCTAGACCAGCTCGATCAGTTAGATGTGTGCAGAATATTACATGTAGTTCTTTGGGTTCCCTACTTTCGTTTTGGTAAAACTATTGATGAAAAAATGTACCTATACAGAAATTATGGATCGGTTCAAGAAAAATGGATGCTTACTAATTTTGCGGTTTAAAGTTTTCTTTGTGTTTTTCTACAGCAGTTTGGAGTGTATTTATATAGAAGAAAAAACAATAGCATCTGCACCGGAGCAGCAGGACGACGCACCCTCCCAGCGACGGCGCAACAGCGCATTCACCATCTGTGCACATGTGTGCAGTGCACTTGAGGGAGCACTCCCCTGTTGCTATTATGCTCCTACGCCTCCCCATGGATCCTGTTCTCTTCTCTTCTTTTTGCTGTGATTTTGTAAATTGAAGATCATTCATAACAGGGGAAGAAAAAGTTTTAGAGAGTTTTTCATAAAAAGCCATATATTTTATTCAGATTGTGATGGACTTTTCTCACATGTTTATGCTAGTTCATTCTCGTTTTGTACTCCTTTTTGTTCTTACTCTGTTTCAGATTTTGGTTTGAAAAAGTATGCGCATGTTGACAGAGACAATCTATACAAAGAAGTTCAAATATTATTGTCCTGCAGGTTCATGTCTTCACAAGGTGTACCACTATTTTTCTTCTCTCTCAAAAAGTGTGTGTTTTCAGCACTACAATCAGATCCAATACCCGAAGAAAGTTATGGGAAAAAATATAGAAATTCTAGAGAGGTTGGGGACAAAAGGGTTTCTGTAGCGAACAATTTTTTATTCCTATGGGAAGTCTAGAGAGGTTGGTGAAGAGCATTTTATTCCCGTATACTTCATGTTTTTAAAGAAATGAAATTCAAAAACAGGTAAATGAGAAGTTCAGATTGTTTAACTTCTGCCTTCAAAAAAAGATTGTTTAACTTCTACAAAAAGCCTAAGATATTTTTCCTTTTACTATAAGAACAAAACGAAGAAGTTCAAATATAAATAAATAGAGTAGCTCAAAATTTATTAAGAAAATATATTTCCCCGTTTCTACAAAAAAAGTTAGAGGTTCAAATTCTTTCTGAGAGTGGTTGAACAAAAATACGTGACAGAAATTCAAGGTGAAAACAACGAGAAGTTCAACTACTGCAAGGAATGCATTTCAGGTGAGAATAAAAGTATAAAAAATAAAAGCTTAAAATGTTTGTTGAAAGAAGTTCAAGTGCTTTGTCCGAGGAGGTTCAAAAATCCTTGCGAGAGAGGTTCACCTTGTATTTCCATGCTCGATTTTTTCGTATAAAAATCGAATACAATTCTTTAATCAAAATATAAAAAGGCGAAGTTCAAATTGAAATAACACAGAAGTTCGGAGTTTATTAAAACCTAGGATTTACCTGTTCAAAAAATAAAAAACACAATGCCATTTTTTGCACTTTTAAAAACAACTCGTAAACGGAAAAAATGGTTGCTAGAAGTTCAAGTGCTCGGCGAGGAAAAGTTCAAAAAATTCTTGTGAGAGAGGTTCACCATGTATTTAGATGTCCAAAATACATAAAAATGTAGTTTTCTGTGTTTTAAAATAATTCTCTCAAACCAGAGAGAAGTTCAAAAGTGATAACAACTGAAAGTTCACGTACTACACGGTGTGTATTTCATATAAGAACAATAAAATAAAGTGAAACAGAGTGAAGTTCAAACAGGCATGTCCCAGAAGTTCAACTACTTCACGCAGTGCAAAAAATAGCACGTCAAAAAACAGCACGTTCAAAAACAGAGTGAAGTTCAAACAGACATGCCCAGAAGTTCAACTACTTCACGAAGTGCATTTCCGTTCGCGATGAACGCAGAAATCATGATCTCGCCATTTTCTAATTTACCTCAAAACTATAGGAATATCATTTGTGTAAGTTTGAAGTCCTCGGTCGGAGAAAGTTAAAAAAATTATTGTGAGAGGGGTTTGTACAAAAGGAGTAGCATTTGTGTAACACTAACAAATTATTGAGAAAATTACAAACGAAAATACGTCACAGAAGTTCAACGTGAAAACAACACGAAGTTCAACTACTACGCTGAATGAATTTCAGATGAAAAACTTTTAAAATCATCGCGAGTATGGAAAAACGATGAACACGGGAAATTTATGTGCTTACAACAACTTTCCACTGGGATATCACCTACTCAATTCCGGTGAGTGGATGGAGAGTTACGAGCAGTGAATGGAGACCTACGAGGAAAAAAATCACGTAAAAAACAGAGTGAAGTTCAGGTACACGCGTCGAGAAGTTCAAGTTCTTCACGTGGTGCATTTTCGAATAATCTGTTTCGCGATAAAGGCAGAACGCATGATCTCGCCATTTTCAAAATTACTTGAAAACGGTCAGGACTTAGAGAAAACCATCAACTTGAAAAAGTTTCGCATTTTCCGTAGCTTTTCAGCGGTATATTATTTGCCCCATTCCGATAAACTTTGTAGAAATTACGGCAAAAATACGTTTTTGACCATTTTTAAAACTGACATAAAACCGTAAAGAATTAGGAGAAACAATATATACAAAAAAGTTTCGCATTTCTTCGTGCTTTCCAACGCCATATCATTTGCTGCATTTGGACATACAGTTAAAAAATTAGCTCGAAAATACGAACTCGGTGGAACTTGTACCGTTTTCTAAATTACTTTTAAACCATTCAGAATTAGAAAAAAACTTGTAATATAAAAAAGTAGCGCATTTTCATAAGATTTCCAACGCCATATTATTTGCCTCAATTGGTTTAGCCGTTTAGAAATGGCATCGAAAATTCGAACTCGGGTGTTCGGTTTGCGAAATTTTACGATTTTCTGAATTAGTCCTTAACCGTAGAGAATTAGAGAAAACTTTCGACATGTGGAAGGAGCGGTTTTGCAGCAGCTTTCCAACGCCATATTATTTGCCTCATTCCGATAAACGGTTTAAAAATGCGATTGAAAATACGATTCACGTTTTTTATATGAAGAAAAAACGGTTTTCAAAACTGCTCTTAAACCGCTTACATTTTGCCAAAAAATTAATTTGGGTCATGATATGATGTTCATAGGTATCCAACGGTATATCGCAAGCCCCATTTGGACAACTTTTAGCTGAATTTCAACCTAGTACTCGGGAAAGGTCAGACGCGTTACTCGAGAAGTTCATGTTGTGATCAGAATATTATTCTGATCCTATGATCAGAATAGTGCTTATATATATATATATATATATATATATATATATATATATATATATTCTATTAATAACCCAGGGTGAAGAATAAGAAATTCTTCACCCCAGTCCAAACCGAGCCTTGGTCTGGTTAAGCAAATCTGGACCGATATAAATTTTTGTTCCACTGCGGTAAATTTACGTTGATGGAGCGGTTGGCTGGTAGGAGGTATCCTACCCCCGTACCATTATTTTCTCTATGCCCTGCAAAAAAACTTTTCTAATCAGCCGCGAGCGGTGGGTGGGCTCGTCACCGTTCCTCTCCCCGATCCCTCATCATTGACGGTTGCGGAGGCCGCGGCAGCTACGACGACGACAACAGTGCCGGAGGGACGACCTGGAGGCAAGGGCTACTCCCATGTCTCATGCGTGGATTACTCCCCACTTTCTCTCTTTATGCGGTAGCGACTAGGAGACAAATAGGGCAGTGCATAGATACGGTGAGAGCTCGGCGGCGGCGGCGGCCTTCTCCACGTACCTCTTCACCTCCGGCGGTCTGGTCGCCGGTAAGATCTCCTACCTCGTATTCCTTTCCCTTTCCTCCTCCATGAATTTCTAAATACTCAGGGTTAGGGTTCTTGATTTTTTGGGAACAGGGCAAAGAAGAAGGCAGAAGACCAGGAAAGGAGATGAAAGAAAAGAGGGGAGCTTGCGTACTGAAGGAGGTGATGGACTTGACCTTTGCTCGACTGTAGGATCAATTCAAGGGTGCAGCTTATTTTTTTCACATTTTCTTTAGCTTTTCTGGTTTCCTTCTGTTCAATCTTTTGGAACAGAGCAGATTCACAATTAGTTTAGTGGAACGGTTCATTGAAAACAGACAAGAAAGTCAAGAAACAGGGCTATCACCTTTGTCTGGATCTAAGAAGATACTCCTACGTTATTCATCTGCAGCATCTTTTGATTCAATGATCTTGATGAAGGACACAAAAGTCTCTTTTTTAAACGTTGACTCGTCCTGAACACTGCTAGTGGGGCTTCAGAACTGTCTAGGTGCAGACCTGAACGCTAGTGGGACATGGTAGCAATTAGCGAAATGAAAAATGTAGAATCTGGTTTTCCTTTTCCAATTCATGGAAGCACTAACCTTCTGTGAAAGCACTGCATACACCTGCAGTATACTTCTCAGGTTTCCTTCTCGGATTTTTAGAGTGAGCTTAAGGCAAATGATGAATGGTTAAGCACCTATTTATTTATAGTTTTGATCTGTTGATACACACTGAACAGAAGGATATAGCATGTCATGCTCCTATTTTACGTCGATGTAAACAAGCGATACAATCTAGTACATCGCAAGAAAGTTTGGAATATGTATTACTTGGACATGCTCCTATTTTTTGTTGGCCCCTTATATATTACCTTCTCTCAGAATTCTTACACTAGCTGGCGAACTTGCTGACTCCATACGATACGCTAGATTTTCGTACATGGCTCGTTGCAAACATTATATTGGTAGACACTGACCAGTTTGTTAATATTCATGAAAGTTGAATTAGATTTATTTTAATCACCACGAGGTGCACCCTGACCCTCATCCAGCCTATCAAACTTTGCTGATTATTTTTGTTTAACCCACCCACAGTGCAGGAGTAATCTTCTATAACATGAATTTTTGATTTTTCATTCAGGTTTTTGCTTGTTTGTTTTCTGTAGCATAAACCAGATGGTGGGAATGTGCTTTTTTTTTGGCCAGTACTCATGCGATGCTAGCTGGGCTCCATAAATTTAATTTATTCCCTAGCCATGGACACTGTAAAGAATATCCACACAATCATTTTTGCATTTGATTCTTATATACTGGAAAATGTTTTCTTTATTCACATCTAACCTATTTTCCTATCTTATATGCCGGTTTTGGCATTTTGCCTTACAATTATGTGTGTCTGGCCAATTATTTGTTTCATTTTGATGACTCGTTGGTGACAAACAATGTCTTAAATAGTTACAAGACATAGACTAGTTCAATATGATTACTCCCAGTATTTTACCTGGCACAATTTGATAAAAGACACGGTTTACTGTGCATTGAAACAATAGTTACAGAGTTTGGCCTTTTACAATAGTTACACGGTTTACAGTGCAGCCAGCGTGTTATGGGTTCATGTAATTCCGACGAATTTGGTACATCCAAAATATCTCTATAATATCTTTGATTTCGACATTGTTTCCAGTTTAGGGTACCAAAGCCTATTAATCCGTGTTATATGTGCTTGTGTGTTGGTGGCCTCTACCTGTTTGTTGGTATACATCTGAAAACTGAAAATACTCTGTTTTTCAGGTATGTGTTCAAGCGGATGACAGTTAATGTATGAGAGATAGGTCTTCGTATTTATGGTGGGTACGAGTAATGTTGAATCGAAAATTCCAGGCCTTCTTTTACTAACACCCTGAAGCAAAATTGAGGTTTTTGTGAGAAGAAAAGTGAACCTAAAGGGTACAGTACTATTAATAGGATACTATGTTGGTTACAGCCCACGGATAACAATGTTTCAGTAGCTACAAGGATTGCTGAACAGATGATGTTGATGTGAAATCTCTGGTCACTTGCAAATTAATCTGCCTGAAGATCAAGTTCGACAGTAGTCATTTTTCTAGTTCAGTAGTATTCAGTTTTGTAACAGTGAGTTCTGAAATTTTCATGCTGCTGGTTCCTTAGTGCTATGTGGCATTCAATTGTGTCCAAATGGATTTTATTTGTAATTGCTAGGATGGTTTTCATTACGTGAATTATTTCTCGGAACCACTACATGGAATTTATGTATTAGACCACTTTGTTATTCCACTGTTACCAAAAATTCCTTGTGCACATAATGAATTAGTTGCCCGTGTTTCTTACCATTACCAAAATGCCTCCTACAGAATTGTGATGGTGGCCTATGTTACTTAAACCACTTGCACTATTTCATTTTTGCGAGAGACACGTTGTGCTCAGTATACAATAGAAAAAGGAATAGAACTAGTGAAATATACATGAAATAAGGAACACAGACTTATATCTAAAAAAATCAGGAACGCCTCGCTACTGTAAGATCACCTGAGTAGCTTTATGTAAAAAAATCAGGAAAGCATTGCTACTGTAAGATTACCTAAGTAGCCATAAAATTACAGGAAGATGCGCCAGATAGGTTCCTCACCTACGGGATACATGCTAACAGTAAGATTACCTTGCACTTTTTTTATTTTACGGTGGTTTTAGTGCCGGAACTGATTCCTCTTTCCACAGTATAATATTACCTCACAAGTCTGTTCTGTCCTACAGATTAAGCGTGGGCACACAACCTGACTGGGGTGAGGAATAAGAATTCCTCACCCAGGATGATAAATAGCGCGACCCATATATATTAACTGTCAGGGGAGCCACGAGGGGCCCATGAGGGTGGAGGGCGCGCCCAGGGGAGTTGGCGCGCCCCCCTGCCTCGTGCTCTCCTCGTTGATTCCCTGACGTGCACTCCAAGTCTCCTGGATTGCTTCCGTTTTCAAAATAACTCTCCCGAAGGTTTCATTCCGTTTGGACTCCGTTTAATATTCCTTTTCTGCGAAACACTGAGATAGGCAAAAAACAGAAACTGGCACTGGGCTCTATGCTAATAGGTTAGTCCCAAAAATCATATAAAAGTGCTTAGTAAAGTCCATTAAACATCCAAAACAGAATATATAATAGCATGAAACAATAAAAAATTATATATACGTTGGAGATGTATCAATCATCCCCTGCTAAGTTGTTTTTTATGCTATATTGAAGTTGGTGTACCACTGTTTTTTGATTGGGTTAATTCCAGCATCTCTAAATCCTATTGTTAGTATCACATTATGTTATTGTTTTTCTTTCCTATGAAGTGGATCGTTCATCTTTGCTCATATTGCTTTAGGAAAATGGCGCAACCACCACCACCACCATGTCGACTGTGCAAGTCAAGATGCGCCAGCAGCCTTGCAACTGGCAAGCCGTTCGGCATCTACTTCCAGCCGAGTTTTTGTCATGCGGCGGTAAGAAATTATATGAAACTAGTCGTCAACCCGTGCATTCGCACGTCCGGTTATGTATTATTTTCTTTCAATCTATAGTATGAACAACTTTGGTTTTATGATATAAACCACTGTACTTGATATGTTCGTGAAGCATATAAGCTTAGAAACATAGAGACTTACAAATGAAGGTATGCGTAAAGTTATATGAAATTAGAATCTAAAGCCACCAATATAATATGTTTTTATAACATAATATCACATTGTATTGCTGAAAGTTCACTACAAGAAGAGAAAATCATGCGTGAAAAAATATATCATAATAATATGTTTGTCGGTCTCACTTAGGAAGGATGTATAGCTGCTTAATACACTGCTTCCCTCACGCATAGGGTGTGGATATTTTACATGTAACTATTTTTTTAAAACCCAACTTTCAGATATTTGAGCAACATGACTTCCATCTACCTAAATATTTGCCATGAATGCTTATTTTATATCGAACAACATATGGTAATGAAATTATTAAACTCAGGCTATAGACCAGTAGAATTTTTATGTGACATCATATAGTCCATGTATGACTCATATAAAACGTGCAGGTAAACTTCTCTAACTTGACCCATATAATACTATATAGAATAGTATTCAAAATATGGTCGGATTATAATCTTATAACTGCATATTTGCTTTGTGCACGTTCAGATACTGAATATCAGAATATCAAAGTAAAATACTTTTACTTAAAAGGTGACATTTTCTCATCCCATACAAAATAATTAGCCTTTTGTCGAACCTCTCCGAAGAGTTTATGTTCTTAACTTTAATGCATGGGCGAGTTAATTAATTTTGCATTTGATCCTGTATTATTAACATAGAATGGTGTGTTTTGTACAATTATATTTGGAAGAGCCATTTTTTCATACCAAATTTATTTGAAATATGGGGATTCATTCATATGCCTATGAAATATTGTGTTTTCCTTAAAGATAAAGGGATTGTTAGTCTTGTAAACTCAATCCAAGACAAACAATAAGAAGAATACTCTAATATACTTCATATGAATATATCATACACTTAACACTTCATGTATCATTCAAAATAATTGAGTGATGAAAACAATTGGTAAATAAAAAGCACACCTTATTCAAGTTATTTAAGAAACTAAGCAATGGTACAACAAATAAGTTGTAACTGAACTAACAACACAACTTAGTATATTTGGAAATTGAAGAGCGTCACAACTTCAAGAAAGCCTTTGGTTGAACATCATAGCAAAGAACCGCAGGTAAAATTATTTATTTTACTTGAAAAAAATACAGATATGTGTAAAATTGAGATCTCAATCGTAGATAGTGCAGATGTTGTACAACAGTGACGATAGTACTATGTGAAAAAATCATTCCAAGTTTAGTTACAGACTACATGTCAATGTTGCATTGTTATTAAAGAAATGTGCCCTGATGAGTGCTCTATTTTTTCGTTTGTATAAATTTATCTTGGTTGCTTTGTTACAGGGGATAACCTTTGAGGGCTTGATCATCTCCATCATGAATTTTGCAGGAGCCCAGTTAAAATTAAAAGTTTGAGTTAGGGATGGCAAAGCTTACATAGTGGCATTGGGATCAGTCGACCTCAATGTAAGTTAGAAATCTCTAGCATAGAGCCGAGCCATAAAAATAATTAGAGCTTCATCCATGTTTGTCTTGTATAACTACACATAGTCGTAGGCACCAATTTAATATCGACAAATTCCAATTAGAGAAATTGTGCTATTCTTCATCTAGAGAAGAGAAAAAAGCAAACTTACTAAAACACAGAATAATAATTTCCCTACTAAATTAAATACAAAAACATACCTCATCATGCATCGATCCTCGCCATGTTCTATATTCGTGCTTGGCCATAACGAAACACAACTGTGCAAGTAAAAACTTTGTGTGTGCCATCCCACATATATGGTCAACGTGGATCAGGCATGGTTCACATAAAATTAGAAATCTAGCATACAAATTAAAATCAAAGTTTTGAATACAGCAACGACGGAGCTGACATAGTGGCTGACCCCAATGGAACTTACAAATCTAGCATAGAAGTGAGCCATGAAAACAATTCTTGCTTCGTCCATGTTGCTGGTAGTCATAGACACCCATTTAATATAGACCAGTTCCAGTCAGAAAAATTGCTCTACTCTTCATCTAGTACAGAGACAAAGCAAACTAAGTAAAAAAACAGAATGATAATTCCCCCAGTAACATTAAATACAAAAACTTATCCTGTCAGGCATCGGTCCTCACCATGCTCTATATTCATCCTTGGCCATGAAGTAGTGCAATTGTGCAAGTAACAACTTTTTGTGTGCCATGACACATATATGCTGAAAGTGGAGGATAGAAATTGCAGAGACATTGGAAAACATGAATTAGTAGCAGGCATGGTTATTAGGAAAGGGAATAAGAAAAACAAATATGTACGGACTGAATGAGTGGCCAAAACAAAGCCACAGTGTAGGCGAATGCATCCCCATATGCTTAGTATCATCTACGTAAAGCTGCTATATATGTCTTTAAGTACCTACAGTTAGACACATGGCACTCGAGTTCTCATCCATGTATGCGGCGAATCTGCAAGTATGGATTGATCCACGCTGGTGACTCTATTTGAAGTCCAAACTTAGTGACCCGATGTCTTATTGTCGGAAAAACCATGCATACTGGAAAGACAAATTGTTAACAAATCGAAAAGCATCGTACTTCATACGTACCTACATGGAGTTGTGTACATCATGCTTAGAGACGTGAGATAAATCCATGCACCGAGGAGAGGAAACTGGACACAGAAAATATGAGGATAAGATTGACACACAGTTAGTCGGATTATCCATGAACTACATGCCGCTCTTAGCCATGGGACTCGAGATTGACACACAATTAGTCAGATTATCCACTTGGACTGCCTGCCGCAATTAATTAGTCAGATTATACCTGTACGACCGGTCCACTGAGTATGACTATGATTCTTCCGAAGTTTACGTACAGGACGAAGGCGGCCTTCTTGCCGTGCCGCCACTGCAGGCACTCCTCGACCTCCTGTTCCTGCAGGTACCCGTCGATCGAGGAGCGCTCCCCAGGCCTCCACCGCATCCTTGCCTTCGAGTAGGTCGCCGAGCGCTTCGTTTTCTTGACGATGTATCTCACCAGGAACTCGTCGGATCATGCACATAGAAATAGGGGAAGAGGCAAGGCTGAGAGGAGCAAGGGCAACCCTAGCCGCCTAGAATCAATCATCTTCACGTGAACAGGATGAAGAAAGAGACGATCTGATGACAATATATCTCCTATGCAACACAATCTGTTATGTATATATACGGGAGTCGGTTGGTCCACTTGAATCAATCCGTTATATTTTTTTTCTGAACACAATCAATCGGTTATGTATTATCTTTTTTTTTACAGAGTCGGTTATCTATTATCTCGTGATAGGGAGTTGTTTGTTTTGGAACACATAACAACCTGAATCAAACGTTGAAGATGTTCACGTAAAAAAAAAATTGTAACGTGTTTCTTTTTGATAATTTGCAAGAAAAAAAAACATTCTTTCTGAACGTACAGGATGCAAGAAGAAAAGGTTATTTCTGAACGGTTACGTGCAAGGTGGTCATCGCTATGTTTTTTTCCTCGAGAGCAATAGATAAATAGATAGATTAATCTACATCGTAATAACTCAGTCCCATCAGATTAATGGCTCCTAATTACTGATTAGCAGATTAACGGCTCCTAATTACTGATTAACTTGGGAATTTCTGGAAAGTCTAGAATTAGTATAGGTATAGATAGATGTAACAACTATTTTGTTTTTAGTGTTGGCATTACTGCATTGGGTCATTTTGCTTTCTTTACACAGATTGTCCCATGCAATGTGAGGTTGAAATTCAACAAGCTGATAGGAGACACTGTGACCTTTGAGGCTCCTGGGGGCCCTACACTATGGAGGTCGAGAAAGGACGCAATATGTCGCAGATTGGAGGAGATGGATGGGTCCGTTTCCTCGCCCGCATGCGTCTTACTAGTGGTGAGTTGATCAGCTTCTCCTTCAGAGCAGAAAGACCCAAGCTGGGTGTCATTTATATCAACAAGGTGGAAGATGATGAAGATGGTGAGGATGATGAGGACCCACTCGATGAAGATGATGAGGACCCACTTCATGAAGTCATCGTAGCTCAAAGAATGAGGCTGAGCGAGGAGGAGGTGTGCAACCTATGGGACATAATTCCGCCATGTGATGACTTTGTCAGGGTGCCATTCATGACCCGCTGACAAGTACCATGGTCGATCGACATGATATGGTATGTTATACTAACTGTAGTAATTTGATATGCTTAGTGAATCTGATGATATGCTTTATTGTTATACTTACAAATAAAAACTATCCGATGATATGCTTAGTGAATCTGATGATATGTTTTAGTGTAGAGTCCGATCACATGCTTATTAGTGTAGAATCTAAGGAACTATTAATAGTGTAGATAATCCATATATACTTATTAGTACAATTAATGCTTAGTAGAAATTTGTAGTACTGTGTCTTTTGATAGTGTAGAAATCTATACATAGTAGAAATATATTTGCAAGAGTATGTGCGAGCCTACTTATTAATTGATATGTTTTTCTTATTTAGAAATCGCCAAAGAGCCTATCTGTGAGTTGTAGTATCGAGCCTGGTTGTAGTATCGAGCCTGATGAAGAAGGCTTAGCTGGACTACGGCTTACTGCAAGGGGCTCCATCGCCACCTGTACTTACGGTGTGGACACGGACGGTCGCACACACTTAAACTCCGTTGGGTGGAAGAGGTTCCTTGTTGGAAAGAATCTTCGTGTTGGACAGGCCATCCTAATTACATATGTGTGTGGCTATGACTATATATACCTAGTAGAACTGCTTTATATGTGTGCTTGCTAGACTACCCAGTACTGCTTATCATATATGCTATATTCATGTGAGGATGCATGTTGACTATGTATGAGTACCTATAATGCTTTATGATATTGTATGACTACTGTATGACTATATGGTATTGTGGTTAATGCTATTGTTATCTGATACATGTGAAACTGTAGTTTATAAACTGAAAAGGGGAAGGGAACAGGGAAAATGATAAAAGATACAGCAGTAGTGCGGGGATAGAAAAGCGCTACAACTACTTAATAGTAGCGCGTTCCATAAAAGCGCTACTGATATAGTCAATAGTAGTAGCGCGGGTTTATACCGCGCTACTACTAACTGTTAGCTGTAGCGCCGTAGAAGTAGCGCGGCTACCCGCACTGCTGATAGCATCAAAACCCGCACTACTACTAGGGTTTTCCCTAATAGTGTATGGTCGGATTCTGATCTGGAAGTTCAATAAAATCACCCATGTTCCCAAATTCTAGAGTTGCGGCAACAACCTCACCCTCATCCTCGATGATCATGTTTTGCATGATCACACAACATGTGATCACCTCCCACAAGGTCTACGGATCCCCATTGTTTAGTAGGTCCACGAACAACTACAAATGGGTCTGCAGAAACTCCAAATGCCCTCTCGACATGCTTTCTATCTGCATCTTGTCTTTGGGCAAAGTGAGACTTTTTCTATCCAACTGGATTAGAGATGGTGCTTATAAAGGTAGCCCACGGAGGGTAGATACCGCCAACTAGATAGTACCATGTTGTACTCATGTCCATTGACAGTATAGTGGCAATGAGGAGCTTTTCCTTCAGTCAGCCTCACAAACAACGGTGATCGCTGCAGCACATTGATGTCATTGTGAGATCCGGGCATGCCAAAGAAAAATGCCACATCCAAAAATCAAGTAATGCAAACTGCTTCAAGAATGATGGCAGGCTTCTTAGTATAACCCTGATATTGCCCTTGTAAAGCCTTCAGATAGTTTTTTCATTTCCAATGCATGCAGTCAAGGGATCCAAGCAAACCGGGCCACCCTCTTCCTTCTGAGATTGCCAAGAGCCTCTCGGTGTCTACCACGGTTGGTTCTCTTATGTACTGAGGTCCAAACACCTCGACCACGGCAGTTGCAAGCCTGACGATGGCATCTCCGCATGGGCTCTCAGACATCCGTAGGTACTCGTCCCACAAATCAGCGACCGTGCCATATGCAAGCATCCGGAGTGCGGCCGTGCACTTCTGGTAACCAGAGAACCCAATCGGTCCTTCTTCATAGGGTACAAACGATCGAAGACGGTCTTGCGCATCCGAAAAGGCCGGTGAAAATGTTCCGCGAAGAGTGCATCGGGGGAAATATAGTCGGCCATCAATATCAAATGGTCGCGCGCCCTGTTACGGTTGTGCACTCGATTGCCCTTGATCAATCCATTGAAATTAAGAACATGGTTCTTCGCACGCTCCTCATCTTCAAGGACCGCCTACATCATCGCCGTCTCATCCATGTAGTCCTCCTCGTCCGATGAGCCATCGGATGACTCAACATAGTGCTCGTATATGTACTCCAAATCAGAATACATAGCCTGAATGAAGACGGAACAACTTTTTTAGCTCTGGCAATTCGTCGAACAGTTGCCAAGCATGGTGAGTATAGTAGTAGTGGCTGGTATCTTGAGGCTGGGGTGGTTGGAGGTGATGGGTTGAACGTTGATGTAGGAGATGCGGGGTGGAGCCCGACTGGAACGTTGGAGGTGACAGAGACATACAGTTCCGGTAGGGGTGTTGCGTGGCGGCCGGGGTGGTGGAGCGATAGCGAAGGCAAGAGAGAAAGAAGGAAGGAGAGAAAATGGGGAGGATGGATGCGCGAGGTTCGGATAGGGTTTTGGGTGGGCCGGGGTTGTCGGAGTCCAACGTGTGTGATGTTCGGACTCTTGCAAATCCCCCCCCCCCCCGCGCGCGTTTGTCTTGGGTTTGTCAGAAAAAGTACGCTCGGACCGCTCGGCAGACCGATACAAACACGTGTTGGATTGCTTCCGCGGTCCCCCCCCCCCCCCCCCCGCGTTTGTCTTGGGTTTGTCAGAAAAAGTACGCTCGGACCGCTCGGCAGACCGATACAAACACGTATTGGATTGCTTCCGCGGTCCGCCTTGAAGATGCCCTTAGACATGAGCAATTTAATATAAGCTTCGTTCCACCAAAGTATGGAATTCCTACTCTTATTGTCAAGGATATCAAGGCAAACCATTAAGAAGGGTGAACGAGAATTCCATTGAGAGGGAAAACTCCACACACGAGATTTGATGATAGAGAACCACTTACTTGCCTCGACAAGAGGTGAGATAATTTTTCACCAAGAGGCGAGGTTGGAGAAAGTGCTAGGCATAATTGAGGGGTAATTGAAATCATGGGATATGTGCGGAAAATATTTTTGTACCCTGGATCCATCGTACTTTGTGCATGTGCACTTGGTTTTCACTGATACATGACGATACATAAGGATACACTTTCGAACAAGAAGAGACAAAACACACGACGCCGACGCAAACGCCATCTTCCACGCCTCCACAAGCTGGCAGCTTGGCTCAGGCGACACTTGTCGCTTTTGGACTGACCACTGGATCAATGGCAAGTCCGTGGCCGAGATCGTCCTTCTCGTCTACACCCTCGTCCCGCGTCGCCTCCGCAAGGACCGCAGCGTTCGCGACGGCCTTCACCTGCGCTCTTGGGTCCAAGACATACGAGGTGCGCTTGGCCCGGCGGCCATGGTGCAATACGTCGACCTCTGGCGCCTGGTGCGACACACACTGCTTTCCTCCACGCCGGACGTGCTCTCCTGGCATTGGACTGCTTCCGCCTCTTACTCGGCGAGCTCCTGCTACAAGGCACTCTTCTTTGGTGCTTGCGAAGATCCCCACCGGCGACTCACCTGGCGTCCATGGGCGCCTCTTCGCGTCAGGTTCTTCCTTTGGCTTGCTATGCAAGACCGCTGCTGGACCGCGGAGCGACTTGCCCGCCACGGCTTGCCACACGAGGACGCGTGCGCCCTTTGTGATCAGGAGCTCGAGTTCATGCACCACCTCCTCGCGGCCTGTTCGTTCTCGCGTCAGGTTTGACACGAGGTTCTCGGCTGGGCTCACATGGCCGTCGATCTTCCATCTGAGGACACACCTTTCCAAACTTGGTGGGCTTCCTGCATCGACCGCTCGCCGGCCCCCGTGCGAAAGGGCCTCTCCTCCCTCATCATATTCACGGCATGGTGGCTCTGGAAACACCGCAACGCGTGCATCTTCGACCGAGCCACTCCCTCCATCACCCTCGTCTCCGGCACCATCAAGGATGAGGCGCACCTATGGGCAAAGGCAGGCGCCAAATGGCTACTTAACATCATCCCCGGCGAGTAGCTGTTAGGTTAGACTTTAGGGCTGAGCAGACCCTTGTTCCATGTCTGCTCCAACGCTCGTGCACCATGCCTCCAGCGTACATGGCCTTGTAAGCGTTGTAATCCCATGCTACATTCTTCTTCTATCAATACAAAGATACACAGCTTGCGTATTCGCGAAAAAAAAACACACGTCAATGCCAACAGTGAACGGAAAAACTAGAAAAACGGTTAATGGCTGCTATCCAAAAGGCCCAGACAGTAACTAAATAAAAAAAAGTCTGACTATAACTCTTATTTTTACTAGTACATGTGAAAAATTAGTATGATATGCTCTGAGATAAAACCGGAAACACAACAAAACAATATTTATGTAACAACCTAAAATAAAACGAGACAACATTCGGGTTATACAACGGTGTTAGACATCAAAATTTTAATATAAGCTTCGTTCCACAAAAGCATTGAAATCCTACTCTTATTGTTGAGGATATCATGAAAAAACCATCCAGAAAGGTGAGCGAGAATTCTAGTAAGAGGAAAAACTCCAGACATGAGATCTTGTGATAGAGAACCTTTTATTTGCCTCGACAAGAGGTGACGTGAATTTTCACCGAGAAGCAAGGTTGGATAAAGTGCTAGCCTAGAACTTAGGTAGTGTTTAAGGGCGTCGTATCACGTGAATCTGGTATCCCTCGTGCATCCCTGTATCCTCTCGTTTTGAAGCATACGATCTAAATCGTGCGTATGTGCTCAATTGAAGAATTTTTTTGCAATAAAGCACCCGCCTCCAGCCCTCTGCCTCCGTAAGCTAGCCATGTAAATTTGCACGGGCACCCCTGAACCTTGAACCCCACGTCCCGATCACCATGGCGGCGGCCTGCGACTAGATACAGAAGATAGAAGAACGTACGCCCTAACTTCCACGAAGACGAGATTCCGGCGGCCAGACGCGTACGCTCGAAGGTCAATACATTATCCCAAATCCATCCCTCAATCCTTGCCTTGCCGTTTCCTGTTTGTAATGTTTCAATCCAGATAGCTTTGCTTCAGCCCAGGAGAACTATTGAGTAAAGAACGATCCGATTTGTATGTATGCGGGATTCTTCTTAACTTGATGTTAACAGGGAATTCTGTGGTACAGATGATGCGATCTGGCTCATATTCATTGTTCGAAATTTTGCGAGTCTTTTAGTGAATTAGAGTTGTAAAACTTTATCCTGAATGCACCTCTTCATGCTGACATCTCTACGAGTGCAGCTAATATTACTGTAAAGCCAGGAATTTTTGTTCATGATTTTACCTGCACATACAATGGGATCTGCAAATACTTGCAAATGCAGATGAACAAGGAAGGATTTAATACACCCATAAATAAAGCAAGTGTTCCTGCCATTGTAAGTCAATTGCTTTCACCGACCATTGCCATATTCTGTTCAGTAATTTGTACATGATGATGCTTACTAATTAATTATTTATGTTGCAGTGCTCATCTTTTATACCTGAATGTGAAGATAATTTGAAGCCTAATGTGGGGATGACATTTGAAGGACTGAAGGCTGTGGAGGAGTTCTACAAGTCTTACGCACATCACTCTGGTTTTGGGGTTCGTCTTGGACAGCCAAAGAATTAGAAAATGAGGTAGTTCAGTGCAAGAGACCATTGTTGTGTTCAAGGAATTACACAAGACGAGGGGATAAAAATAGTTACTGAATTTTTCAATCTATGTAATGGATGATAAGTTGTGTTTATTCTCTAGTTTTGTCTTATTTCTATCACATTGGACGTGTGCTTAATTCAATCTATGTAGTGGTCAGAACATGCTACTGAGTTCTAGTTATGTATGGTGGTTTGGAAGTTTGTTCTTGTTTATGTACGAGTTCAAGAAAATTTGATTGCAGACAGAGGCACCAAGTTTCCAAGGAGCAGCAGCAAACTGTTTTATCCATGGATTCTTTTGTGCTGCTAGCTATTGTTAGCTTGCATCAGGTGCAGAACTCTTGAAGATACATCAGACTAGTAGCATTTGAGTTATATTGCATCATGTAGTATGTAAGGGACACCTCAATTGCCAATAGGAAGAAGTACTAAGAAATATATGTTTATTTCTTTCATTTTCATTCACAACTCTGAAGCTGCACGTACACCCAACAACAGTTGCATTCTACAAGCTCACAATCCACATTTAGAAGCTCAGTGTGCAATTACATGCTTGCATGGAAGAAGAACAAGTACTACATGCGTTCAGAATCTCAGTGTCCAAGTACTATATGCATTCAGAAATTTGGTTGTCGTTGCTCTGCAAGGGAGTCTGCAGCAAGTCGCATCACACAGTTGTACTCGCTGCCCACACAAGTCTGCAGCGTGGGCAGAGGTTACGGCTGTTGGTGCCCTCGTCGGCTGGGACGACTGTAACACCCCGGTTGTAACTTGCCATATTTGTAACTCCAACTCTTGCCATTTTCGGCAATGTGATATGATATTCCCTCCGTGGTTGGGTTTTCCCTCTTTTTGCATTTTGTTCATGTCATGCATTTCATATCATTTCATCATGTGCATCGCATTTGCATACGTGTTCGTCTCTTAAATCCGAGCATTTTCCCCGTTCGTCCGTTTTGCAATCCGGCGCTCCTATGTTCCCCGGCGTCCTCTTTTACCTTTTTCCGAGAGCGGGTATTAAACCTTCTCGGAATGGAACGAGGTTTGTCAAGCGGCCTTGGTATAGCACCGATAGACCGCCTGTCAAGTTTCGGGTCATTCGGAGGTCGTTTGATACTCCAACGGTTAACCGGGTAACCGTGAAGGCCTCGTGTGTGTTGCAGCCCAAAACCCCTCCAAACAGCCCAATAACCCAGCTAAGACACTCCCATGTTCATCGCCATTCGATCACGATCGTGTGGCCGCAAACCGCTCTCCATTTGAAGCTTCCTAGCTCCTTCTACCTATAAAAAGGCATCCCCCTCAAATCCCGGATCAAATCCACCCTAACCCTAGACCAATTCCTCTCCCGCCATCGCCGGACAAAAATCGGGGCAGCGGACGTGTCCGTCCGCCGCCGCCCGGCCTACCAGCGCCTGCCACGTGGCGTCCGAGCTCAAGCCGCCACCCGCCGCCGCCGGGGCCCTCCCCGGCCCGGGCCGCCGCCGCCGCTGCCCCGCGGGCGCCCGCCCGCGCCCTCCGTCTCCGCGCCGGCGCGTGCCACCGCCCGACCTGCCGGCGCGCGCCACCCGTCGCCGGACCGCGTCGCCGCCTCCCCGCCGTCAACTCCGCCGCCCGCGCCGTCCTCCGACCGGATCCAGGCCGCGCACGGCCGGATCCATCGTCCCCCGCCGTCGCCGGCCACCTCCCGCTCCTCCCCGCGCCGCGAGGGCTCGCCGGAGTTCGCCCCTCGCCGGAGATCCTCGATCTGCGCGCCTCGGTTGACTTCTTCCCCCCCTCAATTCCACCAAGTCCCGGATATTATTGCATCACTGTTGCATCTTAATCGCATCATAACTTTCTGTATATTGCTCCGTCTCGTGCGTATAATATGTCAAATTGTTCGCCTCGATGAGTACATCATTTCATCCCATTGCATCGTTTTCATTTGAGATCATCTTGATGCCCGAAATGCTGTTATAAGAGGGCTATGTGATGTTAGTTTCAGATCTGTTTCAGAACATGCATTTTTGTCATTTTTGCCATGATTGATGTGTGCACCCTATGAAGTTGAGTCCTACATGTGTTTTGTAATATGACATGCTACCTTTACAGAGGTGTATGCCATGTATTTTTTTGATCTCTGTGGTGGCTAGCACAAGCATGCAAACTAGGATACATAATGTTGCTGATTTCAGGGACTTAGTATTTTCACTAAGTCATGTTCTGCTGTTATTTTTATGCCATGTGTTCATGTTGTTTCAGAGAGATCTATGCCTCTTTTGAGCATGATCATCTAGAGTGTTTTGAGCATATGGATTTTCTCTATCCATCCGTGACTTTGTTTGTAATTATGGAGTGCCATAGCTTGAGTCAATCGAGCACTACTTTTGCTATAAAATGTTTCTGACAGATTGTTTACATGTTATTCGATTTTGCCAAATTTGTTGTAGTTGATCCTTGCGTGCTATGATGTTATACTTGCCATGTCTAGCTTCTATGCCATGTCTTCTTGATGTATGTATGCTTGGTTTATCATGTAATACTCTGTAGTGAGTGCATCGAGCTCGTAAACATGCCTACTTGTTATCTGTTTTTGACATGTCCAGTTTTTCTGCTAAGTCTGAAACCTGTAACGAAACTTGCTTAATTGACATGGGTGCTATTATATTTTCTGGTCCTTTTTGGCTCATGGTCACTAAGGGATTTTTGTCAAGTGCTTTGAGTAGATTCATGCCATGCCTTATTTTGCTATATTATGTTCTTGTAGCATGTTGTTGGCTTGCTCTAAACATGTCATCCTGATGTTAATTTCTGGCATGTTGTTATTTTCACTAAGTCTGTGAACCTGTTATCTTTTGCACTTTTGCCATGCTTGTTTGAACCTGTTGTGGTGTGATTTAGCCGTAGCTCAGTGTTCATCTTTTGTCAAGCATCTTGAGTAGTTCACTGTCATATGCTTTGTTGGGACGTTTGTGTGCAGTAGCTTAATTTCTTGTTGCTTGCTAAGTAGCATCATGCTGTTAATGGCAGAATCTTGTCATTCTTGTTTTGCTTGCCATTTGCAAACCGTGCATCCGGTCCCGGTGATCTTTATATCGATTTCAACCGAAATCACCTCACCTTTTCAGTGGCATACTTGGTTTGCCAAGATTACGCATTGTTCATCTTTTCCTTCCGGAGCATGCATATGCATTGCATACCACATCTCGCATATCATGCCATGTTTTGCATCATGTTGTTTGTGCATCGCATCGTGGTTGATAGTTGTTCCCTTGCTTGTGCTCTTGTTTTGGGTAGAGCCGGGAGACGAGTACGTGAACGAGGAACCTGTTGAGAACGCTTACGAGGATCAAGCTTTCGACAACTCTGAGAACCTTGCAGGCAAGATGACCATACCCTCGAAATCACTTCTATCTTTGCTTGCTAGATGCTCGCTCTTTTGCTATGCCTATGCTGCGATACCTACCACTTGCTATATCATGCCTCCCATATTGCCATGTCAGCCTCTAACCATCCATGTCCTAGCAAACCGTTGATTGGCTATGTTACCGCTTTGCTCAGCCCCTCTTATAGCGTTGTTAGTTGCAGGTGAAGATGAAGTTTGTTCCTTGTTGGAACATGGAGATGTTGTTCCTTGTTGGAACATGTTTACTTGTTGGGATATCACAATATCTCTTATTTAATTAATGCATCTATATACTTGGTAAAGGGTGGAAGGCTCGGCTTTATGCCTGGTGTTTTGTTCCACTCTTGCCACCCTAGTTTCCGTCATACCGGTGTTATGTTCCTGGATTTTGCGTTCCTTACACGGTTGGGTGATTTATGGGACCCCCTTGATAGTTCGCTTTGAATAAGACTCCTCCAGCAAGGCCCAACATTGGTTTTACCATTTGCCACCTAAGCCTTTTTCCCTTGGGTTCTGCAGACTCAAGGGTCATCTTTATTTTAACCCCCCCGGGCCAGTTCTCCTTCGATTGCTGGTCCAAACTAGAGCCCTTTGCAGCGCCACCTCGGGGCAACTTGAGATCTGGTTTTAGTTGTACGGACTGCTCATCCGGATGTGCCCTGAGACCGAGATATGTGCAGCTCCTATCAGGATTTGTCGGCACAACCGGGCGGCTTTGCTGGATTTGTTTTATTACTGTCGAAATGTCTTGTAGTCCGGGATTCCGAGACTGATCGGGTCTTCCCGGTAGAAGGAATATCCTTCGTTGACCGTGAGAGCTTATAATGGGCTAAGTTGGGACACCCCTGCAGGGTATTATCTTTCGAAAGCCGTGCCCGCGGTTATGAGGCAGATGGGAATTTGTTGATGTCCGCTTGTAGAAAACCCGAAGTTGACCTTAATTAAAACACATCAACCGCGTGTGTAACCGTGATGGTCTCTTCTCGGCGGGGTCCGGGAAGTGAACACAGTGTTGGAGTTATGTTTGACGTATGTTGTTCTAGGATCACTTCTTGATCACTTCTAGCTTCACGACCGTGCTTTGCTTCTCTTCTCGCTCTCTTTTACGTTGTAGCCACCATATATGCTAGTCGCTTGCTGCAGCCCCACCTCACAACCCTATCCTACCTTTAAGCTTAAATAGTCTTGATCTCGCGGGTGTGAGATTGCTGAGTCCCCGTGACTCACAGATTCTACCAAAACAGTTGCAAGTGCCGACGATGCCAGTACAGATGCTTCAACCGAGCTCAAGTGGGAGTTCGACGAGGAACGTGGCCGTTCCTATGTGTCTTTTCCTGATGATCAGTAGTGGAGCCCAGTTGGGGTGATTCGGGGATCTGTGTAGCATTTGGGGTAGTCTTCTTTCATTTTTGTTCCGTAGTCGGACCTTAAGTGTAATCTGGATGATGAATGTTTATTTATGTATTGTTTGAAGTGGCGACTGTAAGCCAACTATGTATCTCTTTCCCTTATGTATTACATGGGTTGTGTGAAGATTACCTCACTTGCGACATTGCTTTCAATGCGGTTATGCCTCTAAGTCGTGCCTCCACACGTGGGAGATATAGCCGCATCGAGGGCGTTACAACGACGACTAGGCGGACGACTGCGGAGGTTTGGGCGATCGGTTGCCTTGGCGGCAAGGACCGTCAATGTCCTGGACGATTGCGGAGTGCAGAGGTAACGACCATCGGTGCCCTCGGCGGCCGGGCCGGTAACGAGGACGAGGTGGACGACTGCGGAGGTTGGGGCCGGCGGTGACCGCCAACGTGCTGTACGAGTGCGGAGGTTCGCCGACAGCTGCGCAGGGCGAGCCAGATCAGCGGGGCCGTCGGCAGAGCAGGGTCGGCGGAAGGAATTGGGAACAGAAAGTTCGCTGATGTTTTCCATTGTCCAGGCCACCAGAGGGCACTTTTGCAAATAAGAAGTCTGGAGGCGAGCAGTTTAGTGCAAAAATACATCCAGGTGAGGAGACCCACACAATTTTGATCGGACGATCTAAATACAAAGGATGCAGGGATGCACGAGGGGTACCGGATTCATAAGATACGACGCCGTGTTTAAGAACCCTATGTGTAACCTACGTGGATGTATAATATTGGCTATCAAGGTATACTTGGGGTAACATATGTGTATCAATATTAATTTAGAGCATACAAGTGAGTAAACTACCGCGTCTAGCCTTTAGAATACTAGATGACCAGTTGCGCCAATGGCGCAAAGGCCGAGAGTAAGCCATGTACTGTAAAAGTGTACTTAATATTATTCGGGCACATATTGAAACATATGAAAATAAGTACTTATTGCTGGTAGATAGATGCTTAACATAGTGTTTTAAGAAGCTTACGATTAATTATTTACATTATTATTAGCAAAGAAAGTAGGTAGTCACATATAGGCGCTATGAAGTGATAAACATTAGACAGAGTCATCGTTGCATGTTTGACCATGGCGCAAAGAGCGAGAGCGAGCCAAGCATTCAAAGCATGTGTATGAGATTGATTTAGGATCAACTTAAAGATACTTATATTCCATTACATGAAAACTTGATGCTTGAAAGAAAGTATTCAGATAACTTGGTGATAGCATACGTTGGCTTTAAAAGACAGGCTATATTAGCATAGATGAATGGTGCATATAGTGCTTGCCCGTTAACCATTGCTCGAGTCTTGTACCTGCCGTCGGCAGGAAGGAAAGAACCTACGACCCAGGCGGACGAACAACCTAGCCGCACACTGCAGACAGGATCAGAGGCCTATAGAGGAACAAAAAGAATCAAGCGACTGTATAAAACAATAAGCAGATGGTACACTTTATTAATTATTTTTCTAGCTGTTTTTCCTTTATCACCAAGCACCACGTATTAGTTGGGCAAGCAATAACCAGGTCGTACATTTGGTATCGGAACCCCCATACATTTATTATCTCTATTCATTCAAAGAACTAACCGGAGCAGGCATTGCAAGACTATTAAGAATCGGTATGAAACTAAGAAAAGTGGGCATCATCTATAAACATGGATATCGACCAATGGCATATGAGATTATGAGCACACAATCACCCATGAAGAAAACCACCAGGACAAGCATAAGTAAACGAGAACACATTTTTTTCTAACAAGATCTGAAGGAAAACCCATACAAAGCACGGCAAACATAATAGGTGAACCCCGAAACACATAGACAGGCAACCTAGCCCCACCAATGCAGGAGTTCACGGCCTATATTATCAAGAAGTAATAACCCAAGGCAATCTGAGCAGATCTAACCTTGTTGGTTAACGACATGGTCGAACGAACCAACAAAGAACCTGCACAGGCAGAGAAACATGCAATGCAAAATGTTTCAGCTCACAGGCATTTCATCGAACAGGAGACGACATGAAAGATCATACCACATCTTGCAAGAATATAAGGGAAAGAAACCCCATATTAGCTTATGAAAACCAAATGTGGCCGAGACTGTCGCATCCTCTGCTTAGGCGACATCCAGCAAAGCAGAGTGCAGAACTGCAGATTCGGAACATGCAGATCATGTTAAGTTAAATACCCGTATATATGTGCAAATATATCACTTCTAAATCTCACCAGTAAGTCATGACAACAGTTTGGCATTAACAATAGTGTAAAAAAATAGCAGGAAGCATACTTAGGCGACATACAATCACGTAAGATTAGGTCACACTGTGATTTATTCGAGAAGGCTTACTGTGAATTGTAAGGAAATGAAATAAAAACCAGATACCAAATTGTTGCAGATGCAGTCATGGTATAAACTCTGAAACATCAAAGTACTCAATTGATGAAATTAGAAAAAGCAATACAGTTAGACTCACTTGATATGTTGCAGGTTAGACTCAAATCTGAGACACGCAAAATTGAGGTGTGATTTGACAGTATAGAGATTATGGCCAAACACCGTTGCTTGTTTTTGGAAGAACAAAAAAGGGAAACTATTGCTACAGGAGATAGAATGGGAAAACCTCATCATGGGCGTACCTTCAAATAATATATATAATGGTTAGAGAAACATATGAAAACATTAAGAATAGCAGATGCCCTGACCCACTTGCATCCCTGAAGCATATGCAAAAGTACCTTTTATCAGCAAATATGTACGTTCATGGCTATAAAATATAACTCACCGGCAATAAGATTGTCTACCACTCCTATGGATTATTCCTTTTTCCTCATGCTTTGGTCAAGTCTAAATGCTAAAACTAATCTGAACGCTATCCTAAAATCAAGAGGTAACATCTCAAATAGTGCAGTTTGTCTAAAATGGATATGGGTTAGAGTATAGTACCCTTTCTTGAAGTATATCATTGGCATCCTTCAGTATGCCTTCCTGCAAAACATTGCCACAAAAAGACACTGGATAAGGGAATTGCTTTGCTCATATTTCCACAAGTTCAAGATATCTCATTTGTGAACCTTGGTCTTGAGCATCTTAATCTCCCTAGATATGATCTGCATCTGGCAGAGAGAGAGAGAGAGAAGTACAGAGAGCTCCGGCGAGCGAGGGAGAAGGCCACGGCAACACCAATGTGAAGGTTTGTCTCCAGCGAATATCATGGGATTCGGCCGGCGTTTATCTTCGATGAATCCACATGGATAAGGTCTTTGTTCGTTAGTGGTCATTTGTCTATTGGTTAGATCTTTTTTATCTATGCTTCTCATTATCGCCTGTGGTTGCTGTTCTGGTGCACTGTTCATCGCACCGAAGGTGAAGATTTAAAATACAACTAGACAAACTTTGACAAAACTAGTAAGTATGACATGAATCTCAAGGTGACAACGCACGACACGTCGGATGTGGCAATTTCACAGTGTTCGTCGTGTGTACAAGAAATTCACATGGTTGTAACGACGCAATAAATTAATGAAAAAAAAGAGTTGAGAGAGAAAGGAGCTATGACAATCTTACAACAATTTACAGGGGAGAAAGATGATCACAAATCAAAACAGCCTTGTACTTCGTCGGTGGTTTAATGGTTGACCACGCTGCACTTCTTCCTGATCTCACCCTGGCTTCCGGTGAGGGGGTTGGCGTTGCCCATCTTTATCATGGAGGCGGCGAAGTCGGCGAAGAACTCGTCCTTGAAGGCGCCGGTGGCATGGCGCTGGACGTAGGCGCGGGTAAAGGGGTCGGTGAGGAGGGCGCCGTCGGAGTGGAAGAGGCCCCTCCGCTTGCTCACCAGCTTGAAGTAGTCGGTGTCGAAGGTCTTGAAGCTGCCGGGGTCCATCTCCACGAGGGTGGTGTTGTCGTTGAGGCTGGCACACTTGCTCTTTAGCCGCATCATGTACTGCGGCTCCAGCGAGGGGTCGATGTCGCTGGGGTTCTCCATGCCGGTGAAGTTGTAGAGCCGGTCGGAGAAGGAGAAGCAGTGCGACGTCCCGATGGTGTGCCCGGCGGACAGGACGACGAGGTCCTTGGCGTCGAGGTTCACGGCGGCGAAGAGCTGGGTGAGCACGGTGAAGTTGGAGGTCGGGGGTGGCAGAGCGTCGGTCTCGTTGGAAATGGACACGCTGCCGTCTCGCCGGCCGAGAGGAACTGTCCAGAATGGACCCTTGCTCTGGAGAAACCATGATCGAGCAGCATTAGAATTTGGCTTCCACACGTACCATGTCATTTGCAAAATGGCCTAGTACTCTACTCACCAGCCATACTGCGTCCCTGGCAATGAGGGCGAGGATGTCGGCGCAGGAGACGGTGTCGGGGCAGGCCTTCTCCACCGCGGCCTTCACCCTCTCGACAAAGCCGAAGCCTCGCAGCGTCTGGTTCGGCTGCGCGTCCTTCTCCGCCGTCTTGTTGGCCGAGTCCAGCAGAACCGAGCCGTCGCACCCCTGAATTCATGGCGGTCAGGCCACAGCGCGCAACGGGGTACGGGCAGATACTGTTGCATGCAAATGCAGCTTACCCTGACGAAGCAGTCGTGGAAGTGCATCCGGAGGAGCGGCCCGGCGAGGCTGGGCGCCAGTGACAGCGCCCTCACCATCTCCTTCCTCACGACGTCCTCCACGCTGGGGCACGACTCGCCGTAGAACTTCTCGTGCAGCTGCGCCCGCGCGCACGTCGCCGCCACCGCCGCGAGCAGCAGCGCCACCATCGTCGCAGCCCTCGACGCCATCGTGCTTGGCTATGCAAGATACGACGATCGCTAGGTGGCTGGTTGATCAGGAGAAGCTTGAGCTGCTGCTGCTGCTGCTGATGGACTGGCGCCGGGGAAATATATAGCGCCGGAGTGTCCCCACGCCTGCATGTGGTGGACTGTCCTCCGGAGCAGCAGGTAAAATTCGCATGGTTTAATGAGTTGTTCCTTGTTTGCACTCTCCGGAATCTATGCCGTGGCAGGTACACCGGCGGCCACCGTACGTATAATGGAGGCGGACGGACAGCCAGACGGAAGCACGTCATTAGATCAATTCACTATAAACAGCAATCTACTCACTTAACTTACTAATTAGTCATCACGGAGCAAACTGCGGTGCCAAGTTGTAAACAACAAAGGGTACGGGCAATGATTGAATGACGCCTACTGGTGGTTTGATGACATGGAAGTCTCATGATCCATATGTTTGTATCAGCGCCACATGCTATATATCTGGAATATATCACTACTAGAATTTCCGAATTTTCCGAATGTCAGGAAAACTCGGGAAAGTCGTTTCCCACTCGGTAGAGACTTTGCCGAGTGTAGTTCTCGGCTAAGGATACTCGGCCCGTACCCTTTAGGCAAAGCCCACTATGGCGTCGGTCGTCCATCTGGGACTCGGCAACCTTTTTCCCTAGCTCTAAGTGGGATACTCGACAAAATAGGCACTTTTTTGCGAGGAGGCAAAAAGAGGCACTTGACGGGCTGGATGAAGACAGGGATTTGTTAGAATTAAGCCTTCAAGATTAACGTGAATTGGATCTTGATCTCTAATTAGAACACCTTCCATGGATAGAAGTGTGATTGGTAAGTACCTTCGATGGCCGTGGCCGTCGAAGACTGAGGCAAAATCCCTCGTCTGCTTGATGCAGACGCGATGCAGTGTGGAACCGTGCTGATGTAGTCGTGGAGGGGCAGCAGCACATCCAAAAGCCTCGCCGGCAGTGCCTTTGTGGTGGCCAGCGATGGAGATGGTTTTCACATACCTCACCATAGCTTTAGGATCGGCAGTTCGGGGGCTTTGAGCGCGGTTCAGTTGTCCATAACAAAAAACCCCATTTTCGTTATATATGTCTGTGCTTGGTACATGGGACCAAAAATAAAAGTTGTTATATGTGATCCCGTGCAAGGCACAGTCGTGAGAGGTGGAGACTTTGTCTCCCTTATTTTTTTTCTCGGTTTGTTAACCGTGATATCAATTCCAACATTCTCCCCCTTGATCGTAAGGTTAACAAACATCATAAGCCCACTGTCATAGTAGAAGTAATGCACCAAGATAAAGTTTTAGAATGACCAATGAAATGCCACTGAACCTCGGTACCTATAGTACATCATTCTATCACGAAATGTCACGTAATACTTTATGGGAGTTGGTTTATAAGATGGTCCTAATTTCTAGGATTAAAAGGCTTTCCAGCAATCCATGCTACTAACATAATCATACAATTGGGTGGTAAGCCTTCGATAGCTTGATCTTGCATTCTATCTTTCACAACACTAAACATATTGTCAATCGTTTTGGCAACACCATTTAGCTTGTTGTTACTCGCATAGAAAATTGTGTGTCCATATTGCAGTGGGTGGTTACAAAATGTTGTCTACCACCATAATTTTGGGAATAATATTTCTTGACATACAACCTGCCATTTCAACACCTTAACATTGCTATATAAAGAGAGAGCCCCTCATTGTGGATAGAAGTGGTTTTTGACACGGTAAGTGTGAAACTCTCTAACCACCGATCCTAAAGAAAGGGCAAAGGGAATCGAAGGCTGTCTACCATCGCGGGCCACCGCAGGGCTGTGCTGGTGGCTTGCTACCATCATCTAGGTGGCTTCCCTGCCGCTCATCTTCATCCACCATTTCCTCATCGCTGGAGATCATGGGCTACGCTATGCCTACATCGGGCAGGCACGAGACCCTACACAGTACCCGTAAGATCTTACAAACTCCTCTATATTAATTTGTTTTAGGTGGTCTAATGCTAGGCTTAAGATGATGTCACGTTTATCTCTAAATATTGGCTTAATTCTAAAACGACTGCCACGTAGTAGGACACTTTGCCAAGAGCCTGAATAGGGGACTCGGCAAACTTCGAAGCCCAGGAGCGAGGCACGTGCCCTGCATGGTTTGCCGAGATTCGAATGCAGGATCTTTGGAAACCATGTCTTTAATGAGTTCTTTGTTTGCCCAGTACGGCCCACTCGGCGATACCTTGCCATGGTAAGTCCCAGCGGCTTAGCTTGGCCGAGATCCGTGTAAGTGTACTTGGAAAACTATGGATTAGGCTACCAGAGCTTGACATGTAGCTGTTTCGCCGAGCTTTTTCTCGGCAATACTTCTTCACCGAGTAGTGTACAGACAGCCAGACGGAAGAACATCATTAGATCAATTCACTAAATAGCAATCTACCCGATAACTTACTAATTAGTCATCATGGAGCAAACTGTTGTGCTAAGTTGTAATCAACAAGACGTATGGGCAATGAGTGAATGCCACCTACTGGTGGTTCGAAGACATGGATGTCTCATGATATGTATGTTTGTACCAGCGCCACATGATATCTAGAATATATCTGTCACATCCCTAGTTCTGGTGTGCTTTAGGCTAGCTAGTCATGTGTGCATCATGTTTAAATTTTAATGAATTTGAAATGGGGACATGTGAAAGCCTCAGAAATCATTTCTGAAAATGACCAAGATAAAATTGCTTCAAATAGGTCCAAGAAAATGTTCATGTTTCTCTATGAATATATTGGACAGAAGTAAAATTCAAACCAATATTTTTAGGAGCTCATAAATATTTATTTTGGGCATTTGAAGCTAATGCAATAACTACTGGCATTGGATTTATATTTTCTATATATTGAATATGTGTCCAATAATTCTGAGAAATTATGAGGGGCTTTGGAATAATCCTTTAAGTCCCTGCAAAATTATCAGAAGAAAGCAAAATGGTTTAGTGCTTAAAACTAAATCAAAACAAATAACAGAAAAGGAAACAGAAAACAGAAATGAAAAAAAGGAGTCTTACCTGGGCTTACCTCCTGTGCAGCCCACCTGGCAGTCTAGCCACCTGGCGGCCCAGCCCACCCGCATCTGCCAGTCATCCCCAACCTCCCGCCAAGAGGATGAGGGGCGTGTGCTCGCCGCGCGCGTCCACGCGCGAGGCCAGCTGCTGCTTCTGCCGACGCACAAGAGGCTCCAGAAGCCGCCACGTGCCACCCCGCTCCCTCTCGCCCATCGCTCGTCCTCGTCCCCTCCTCTAGCCCCCCCTCTCTCGCAGCCGAGCGCCGTCCGAGCATAGGCGTCGCCGCCGCTCGCTGTTGCCGTAGCCACTGCCTCCCTCTCGCCTTGTCGTCGCGTCCAGAGGAACCGCCATCGCCTTCTGTGTCGTCTACACCAACCCATTCGACAGCGGGAGCCCTGTAGCGTCGTCCCCGAGCTCATCCTCAATCTTCGGCCACCGGCAACTTCATCGTCGATTCGTCGCCATCTGTGCTTCCCCGACCTCGCTGGCCTGCTCGTATGAACCGCGGTGAGCTCTGCCACCATTTCCCCTGACCCCGTGGTCTATCCCTCGCCGTAGACGTCGTCCCCATGAGCTCCGAAGCTCGCCGGCGCCGTGCTTCATCGCCGTCGTGGCTACGGACACCGTAGCTTGCACCTGAGCTCGTCATTGTGCTCGGGTTGCTCCCAGAAGACGAACGCAGCCACTAGCTCACCTTGTCGTGCATCGTAGCGCCACAGCTGTCGTTGCCCAAGCTCCGGCCGCCGCGGACGAGCTCACCGCCGTCAGCTCAGTCCACCCCAGCTCCTCCCGCTTGCACTGCCAGATGCGCGCGAGCCCCAGCTACGCGTAGCACGAAACCGCCGTCCAAATGGTCGCCGGAGCGACGTTTCCTACGTCCTTCACTGCCTCGGGTCATCGCCGGCGGCTAAACGCCGGCCTAACCCCGTTTAGGTTAGTGCTAATGACGCCTCTAATTTAACCCCCTGACCACTTACAAGTGGGCCCCGTGACCTAATTAACCACGGGGAAAACCACTGTTTAGATTTAACCTAATCACAGTGGCCCACGCGTCAGCTTTGACCATGCTAACATGGCCGTTGACTGGGCCCACACGTCAGCCACACTAGCCAGCTCTGTGGCACTGACCAATGGGTCCCACGCATCAGGTTTGACCTGGACCATGCCCCGTTGACCTGCTGATGTCATGATGATGCCAGGCTGACGCAGTAATCCTTTTCTGGAATTTAAATAAATCTTAAATGATTTGTTTAATTCAGAAAATATCCAAAACTTTTAAATATCGTAGAAATTCAACCGTAACTCCAAATAAGATAAATTATATATGAAAAATGATCAGAAAAATCCAATCTATCCATCTGTACCATTTTCATGCATGTTAGAACAACTTACAGCTACTGTTTAGGACAAATCAAATGAATGGCATTTAAATAACCATATGTGGAGTTTGAATTTGAACCTTGGGTTCAAACCAACTACACTTAATTGTGTTGCTAGTTGCATTAGGCCAAATCACATCATATTGCCATGTCATAATCATGCATCATAATTGTTGCATTGCATTGATTGTGTTCTTCCTTGTTTGCCGGTGTTTGTTCCCTCTCGATAGACGTGGTTCCGGCGATGTGATCGATGACACCGATGAAGAACTATACTATCTTCAGAAGTGCCACGCAAGCAAAACCCCCTTGTTCATTCCGATACAATCCCACTCTCTCTCTCCTGCTCTCTTTTACTGCATTAGGACAACAACGCTTCAAGTGTTACATGCTGCGGTAGTTGAACCCCTTTCCTCTGCATGACTTGTCATTGCCACAGTAAATAGATGAAACCCTCTAGCATGAGTAGGAGTTGTTTGAGCCCTGATGTGCCTACTCATTCATGCCTGTTGTCATGCCTGCTACTGCTTAGAGTTGAGTCGGGTCTGATTCATCGGGAATGAATTGGAATGTGGTGAACATGTCCTACTGTTGAGAGCTAAGTGCGTGAACACGATTTGGTAAAGGTAGCGGTGAGAGGCCATGTAGGAGTACATGGTGGGTTGTCTCATTGCAGCCGTCCTCAGGAACTGAGTTCTGTGTTTGTGATCCATGAACAGTTACTACCACGCATTGGAATGCTTAAGTGCCCCTCTCGACTTATTAATCAACCTGATCTCTTTCCAGGAGTTGCAACTAGTTTCTGGTGTTTGTAGGTAGTGTTAGTAGTCTACCAAGTGGCACCCGGTACAGGTGGGCTTGGGACAGACTAGGCACCGTGGCATACCAAGCGTAGATCCATCCGTCGAGGTGGGCTTGGGAACCCTGCACACATCATTTGGGGCCGTGAGCGACACCCCGGTCGGATCTCCTTGCGGATGGAACCCTAATAGGCGATAAACCTGGACTAGAGACTTGTGTGGTTAGTCAGGTCATGGCGGACTCCCTCGCCAGGCTTCCGCTTGAAGGTTGCCGAGATACACGATGTGTACATGGTGGTAAGTGGCGAGAGCGTGTGTGAAGAAGTACACCCCTGCAGGGTTAACATCATCTATTCGAATAGCCGTGTCCGCGGTAAAGGACTTCTGGGTTGCCTGTACAGTTCATAGACAAGTGAAAGTGGATACTCTAAAATGTGCAAGATAAGCATGAGTGCTATGGATGGCCTTCTCGTAGGGAGACGGGAGTGGATCCATAGTGGTGTATTGACATGGTGAATATGTGGACTCGTGTGCGCCACCTCAAAAGAGTTACTTGCAATCATAGTTCAGGATAGCCACCGAGTCAAAGCTGGCTTGCTGCAGTTAAACTCCACCCCCCTTTGTTGATACCGATGCATATGTAGCTAGTTCTGATGTAAGTCTTGCTGGGTACATTTGTACTCACGTTTGCTTAATTTATGTTTTTGCAAAGAGACTTCAGTCTCACTAGTAGTTCCGCGTGGACTTCGACGTTTAGCTTGTTACCTCGGCTACGATCTTGTACCCTTGGAAGGGTCTTGTAGATAGTCAGGCTTCTCAGCCTTTTTCATTAGTAGATGTCTGTACTCAGACATGTTAAGCTTCCGCATGTGCTTGACTTGTATGCTCTGAATGTTGGGTCATGAGACCCATGTTTGTAATATCTTGGCTCCTCAAAGCCTAATGAATAAATACTTTGAGTCGTAGAGTTCTGTTGTGATGCCATGTTGTATTTACCCATATCGAGCATATTGTGTGTATGATTGAAATGCTTGGTATGTGTGGGATCCGACAACCTAGTTGTTTATCCTTGGTAGCCTCTCTTATGGGGAAATGTAGTCTTGTGCTTCCATGAGCCATAGTAGTCCGCTACAGCCCGGTTCACCGGAGTCCTGCTAGCCCAGAACTACTGCTCCAGAACACTTAGACTGGCCGGCATGTGATTCACTTCGTTCCTGTGTCTGTCCCTTGGGGGAAATGTCACGCGGTGACATCCGGAGTCCTGCCTAGCCTGCTATAGCCCGGTTCACCGGAGTCCTGTTAGCCCAGTGCTACAGCCCGGATTGGCATGCTGCTGACCGACATGCTCGATGTTGATTCATGTATGCATGTCCCCGTAAGTTAGTGCCACTTTGGGTTCACGACTAGTCATGTCGGCCCGGGTTCTCTGTCATATGGATGCTAGCGACACTATCATATACGTGAGCCAAAAGGCGCAAACGGTCCCGGGCCATGGTAAGGCGACACCCGTGGGAATACCGTGCGTGGGGCCGCAAAGTGATATGAGGTGTTACCGGCTAGACCGATGTGACTTGGAATCGGGGTCCTGACAGCTTTGGTATCAGAGCTTGATTGCCTGTAGGATTACCAAGCCAAACTGGTCGAAGTTGAGTCTAGAAATGCTTAGTTATATGTAGGGGAATTGATTGTGGGAAGGGAACGTAAGGCTCTTTTTACTACTTATACCTTATGCCCTTCTGATCTGAGTCAACCTCTTATTTTCTATGGGGATTAAGAACTAGGCCTTCTCATCTATCTATCAGGATGACGTGTTACTAATCCGTAGACTTATAGGATCTAACGCCCCGGACACACCCGCCGGTGGTCGTTACTCCTGGCGGGATCTAGACCGGCCCCACAGATCAATACTAGTCTTTTCTGCGCACTTTGTCCTCACTCGTGTGCACCCGGGAGCAACTTCCCGGTCGGTCACCCATCCTGACAAGAAGGAATTCCTTATTGATATGAGTAGTTTATCATCCCTAATAAGCCAGGCTATCACATAGGATTGATGGACTCAAGCCTCAGTTCAGTTCCTACTACTTCTGTGTGTTGTCAGTTGATCTCAGAACCTTGATATTGTGACGTTGAGTGGTTATGCCACCATTTGTAGGATGTCTTAAAATATTTCTGAGCATTTACAGCCGTTATGCTGTCCGAGTCATCCCAGGTGTCGGTGTGAAAACCGGCGGATCTCGGGTAGGGGGTCCCGATCTATGCGTCAAGGTCGGATGGTAACAGGAGACAAGGGACACTTTATTTTACCCAGGTTCGGGCCCTCTCGATGGAGGTAAAACCCTACTCCTGCTAGATTAATATTGATGATATGGGTAGTACAAGAGTAGATCTACCACGAGATCAAGGAGGCTAAACCCTAGAAGCTAGCCTATGGGTATGATGATGGTTATGATGTGTTCGTCCTACGGACTACAACCCTCCGGTTTATATAGGCACCGGATAGGGTTAGGGTTACACAGAGTCGGTTACATTGGTAGGAGATCTTGAATATCCGCACGCCTAGCTTGCCTTCCACGCCAAGGAAAGAACCTTCCGGACACGAGACGAAGTCTTCAATCTTGTATCTTCATAGTCCCGGAGTCCGGCTGAAGATATAGTTCGGCTATCCGAACACCCCCTAATCCAGGACTCCCTCAGTAGCCCCTGAACCAGGCTTCAATGACGACGAGTCCGGCGCGCAAATTGTCTTCGGCATTGCAAGGCGGGTTCCTCCTCCAAATTCTTCAAGAAGATAATAAACACCAAAAAATAGTGTCCGGCTCTGCAAAACAAGTTTCCACGTATTGCCATATAGAGAATAATACAAACACAAATCAAATCTGCTGACGTATTCCGCAGTGCGTCATAACACTGCGACCAAGCCTTCTGTATGGATTATTTTTTGTTGTTCCACCGCAGCACGTTCAACGAGGCGGTTTCCTTGGCACGTCTTGTCGAAGCAGAGATCGTGTGCCCCTTTTAATGGGATTCTCATTAATGCGGACGTGGGCAACCCAACCGCGCCATTTACCACGGCGTGTGAGCGGCAAGCGAGTTTTATTAGGTAGGTGGGGACGCATAACGGCATCAGCCTATATAAGGGGATAAAGATCCACCTCTTTCACCTACGCCTTCTTCCTCCTTTGCCCATCCATCTCCTGCGCACTCAAGCTCCAACGCCCAAGTTCGCTCTTTCTTCCCCAACCTGCTCCAGCGATGTCCGGAGCGGGTGGCAAGTGGATGGCTTCCTCCGTTACGGAGGGTCAAATCAAAAAGCTTAGGAAGGCCGGATATCTGTCCAAGGACATCCCGCATCGGCTTCCCGAGGCGGGGTAGCTTCTTCCCACCCCAAGGCCCCATGAGAGGGTAGTTTTTCTCCCCCATTTCCTCCGCGGACTGGGTTTTCCACTTCACCCTTTTGTCCGGGGGCTCATGTTCTACTACGGCCTGGACTTCCACGATCTGGCCCCGAACTTTATCCTCAATATCTCAGCGTTTATCATCGTGTGTGAGGCCTTTCTCCGCATCCGCCCCCACTTCGGCCTCTGGCTCCAGACCTTCAACGTCAAGCCCAAGGTGGTGTCCGGCACCCAGGCGGAGTGCGGAGGTGCTATGGCCGGCAAAATGGCCAACGCACTCTCGTTCGATGGCTCCTTTGTGGAGTCCTTAAAGGGGTGGCAGGCAGGGTGGTTTTACATCACCAAGCCACGCGACTCGAAATGGGTCGCGGCCCCTGAGTTCCGATCCGGACCCCCCACGCGGCTCATGTCCTGGAAAGAGACGGGCCTATCGTGGGGCAACGAAGAAGAAGTGACCGGACTGCAAACTTGCATCCGGTCCCTGCTGAACAAGCCCATCCGGCATGTCAACATCATCCAGGTCATGTTCGTTCGCCGGATCCTCCCGTGCCAAGAACGGGAGTTCACTTTGTGGGAATTCGACCCGGCGCAGCACCAAACCCTCAATAGGCTCTTCGACACGACGTATGAAGATGTCTGGAAGGTGCTAACCAAAGGCGCCGAGTGCCCCACATCCGCTTCCGAGGACCGCGGATACAGCTCGCAGTGCAACGCTGGCGAGGTAGGCTATTTATACCTTTCACAGGTTCGTTAAGCTTTTCTACATAGATTAACTCTATGTGGGATCTAAAAACTCCCTTTGCCTTTGACAGGCGTGGCTAAAGATAGCCGAACCAATCAACTGTCCGGCTCCTCTGCCCGAAGACCCAGCCCCAGCTCTCTTAGAGAAGCTGCTGGCTCCGGCGCCCTATGTGGTGCCGGAGAAGAAGGTCAAGAAGAAGAAGACCACCGGGACACGAAAGAGTGCCCGCAATGTGGTGGTGTCGAGCTCGTCATCTGGTGAGTCTGCGACGCCCTCCTCTCGTGAAGACGAGGAGGAGGAACAAGGAAGCTCTCCCCCTCCATAGAGGGGAGCGAAAAAGAAGAAGGCCGCCCCAACAGGGGAGGCCGAGGGGTCGAGGAAAAGGAAGACCCCTCCGCCGGACTACTCCCCCAATGCCGAAGAGGGCGGAAAGGAGTGGCCGGACAGAACCAAGCGTCCGGCGACATCGTAAGTATTCACATACCAGAATGACTCATAGTATCTTCAAGTGCGCAACTTACCCTAATGTCGAATGCTATTTGCGCAGCCCGCCCCGAGCCGCACTCGATGATTCATCGAGCGGCTCCCTGGATTCGTCGGACATGAACTCTGTCCCTCCCGCAGTCTCCCCCAGCGGGGCGGACGACGCCGAAGCGGTGTCCCGCCAAACAGGGCAGGAGGAGGTGGTCCTGGAGGAGCCGCAAGGCAATCCTCAGGACCCCAGGAGTAAAGGGGATGAAACCCCCCCCAGGGCTCCCAGTCCGGCTTTGTGCCGTACACCGCGCCGGACTCAACCGTCCTGGCTCGCGGTGGGCGAACTCCTTCCAAGAGGAGTAAGCCGTCTGAGCCGGCGACCTCTGTCCAACTAGAGGCGCCGGATAGTCTGTTGAAGGCGCTTGAAGGCGCCACCATCGACGAGGAGCACCGTACTGTTATGAGTGCGGTGGTCCAAAGGGTTCAGTCCGCCAAGAGCGGACTGAATGAAGCTTGCGCTAGCCTTCTAACAGGCTTCCAGGTAAGCAAAAAATATGCTAAATTCATTACCGCATAGACAGTAGCCCCTGATGCTCTGTTCGGTGTTCGGAAAGAAAAGCCGAATAGCGGATCCAACAATTTCCGCAGGAGTCTAATAAAAAGTCTAATATGCGTATGCAGGCTTCCCTGCTGTCCACCGCCGCACTGACTGCGCAGGTGGAAGTCCTGAAAAAGGACCTCGAGCGGTCCGAGCAAGAGCTCGGCCTTGCCAAAAGGCAGCTCGTGGAAAAGGAAGGTAAGAAATACCCCTTAGAAGAAAAAAGAAAAAGAAAAAAAGGGGTGCCTATAGAGAGGCTTGATTGCAAAAAGAAATAACAGGATTGTACTGCTTATTGTAGGGGCCACAACCGAGGTGGCAACCCTGAAGCAGGCGCTGGCTGAGACCGAGAAGAAAGCGGCCGAGGAGCGCGTCGAGCGAGAAAAGTTTGGGGTCCAAGTCGGCGAGGTGCAGCAAGAGCTACAAGCTCTCATGAAGAAACATGAGGGTTTGGAGCTTGAGGCAAAAACGCAAGCATCCGAGCTCGCGTCGGCTGTTGAGACCACCAAGAGTGCCAAGGCCGAAGCCCAAAAGGCCCTCCAAGAGTTGGAGGATGTGAAAAAGATAGCATCGGGTAAGGCATTCTTAATGCAAAGTAGGAATATAAAGGTGAAATACCTATTACTTACCCGAATCTGACGCCGCCGCATTCTACCGAGCTGAAGAGGACAGCTCGACGGAGAGTGTGTTCTGGTCTCAGTATTCTGAGGCCGGACACCCTTTGCCCTTAAGCGATCAGCTGAAGCAGCTGGCCGAGCTCCACAAGGCGGCCGAACAGGCCATGAAGGGCTTACTAGTTCGGCTGTGGCCTGAAGAGGCCCTGCCTGGGAGCTACTTCGGGCTGGTGCGGTGGCTGGTGGAGGCCTGTCCACGGCTTGAGGTCATCAAGCGCTCCGTCTGCATAGAAGGTGCCCAGAGGGCCCTTGCCCGTGTAAGGGTACACTGGGCAAGCTGGACGGAGAGAAGCTGGTGAAGGACGGGCCGCCGCAGGGGAAGGATCATCGCAAGCCCGAGAACTACTACAAGGAAGTTCTCGCTGAAGCTCGCCTTGTTGCGGATGAGTGTGCCAAAGATGTAATATTTCAATGAACTCGCTCGGTTGTATCCTGTGCGCTGAAAACTTGTTCATATGCGCTTAAGCAATGCTTTCTGAATTTAAAATATTATTTTCTGTGCGGCCGTTTATCAATAACTGAGAGATGGCGAGTCGTCGGCTTCTGCCCCCATGCAACTAGTGCTGGGGTGTTCGGGATAAACCTGAGGGCTCTTGTTCCCATAGTTGGGTCCTTCGAGGGAGGCGCTCAGCACAGTGAACCAGGCAATCGGACTATAATGCTTGAACACTCTCACTTAGCCATAGAACGTTATAATTTTAAATTTCGGCGAAGCCCCTAGTTCGGAAGGCCGAATTCGGGGCACTATCCACGCCTTTAGCCGGACTTAACCAGCTCTCCGCTCGAAGCGGCATAAGCCTTTAGGGACTCGAAAAACCTCTCGAACAGCGACCGGTCTCGCGCCTTATCATGACAGTCTGTTTTAGCTTTCTCCACTGAGGTGCTCACCCACCTGATCTGGGGCACAATCGCAGTGGTTCTCCTAGTGCTACCTTAGCCGATAGAGCGGAACGTAAGGCACCAAAACATAGGAGCCGGGCAAACCCAACATATGACCAAAATCATGACTCGGAGCCGATGCATATAATGCTATAAGTTCGGGGTGCCGCACTTGTGAAAGTGGACGGACTTATCACACCAGATAGAAGGGTAATAAAGCCCCTGGCGTGGTTTGCCGTACCATGGTGTACGGGTGCGATCATGTTATTTGAGTAAACATATGTATATTAAAAGAAGATAATGCAAAAAATAGACGAAAAGCTATGCATTATTTATGAGGAGGTTGTTTATTCAAGCCGAACGATACAAGTAGTGCGAAAAAAATTTAGACTATTTAACATGTCCTGACCAGGCGCAGGCCGCGGAATTTAAAAACAGATATATCGCTCGAAATAGAGACCACCTGAGAGTTCCATGATGCGGCGTTGTTTTGTCTGCTTTCCTGGGTCCTGTATCGTCTGTGCGGCAGCGAGGCCGAACACTGTATCCAGAGTATGGAGTCCTGAAAGAAAAGAAGAACCCGGCAGCCCCTAGTACGTTTGACACCGTATTGTTGGCATGCCGTTTTATCTGCCCCTTCCCCTATGCCCATGGAATTGTAAGGGCGTAATTGTGTACTCGAGGTACTAGCTCCGCTATGTAGTGATGGCTGGGGTTGGGGCCGTATTGCTACGCGTGCTCTGAACGCGCCAGTCGGTCTTGCTGCGGGTTACTCCGGGGGCGTTTTGCTTTGTCCTGCTTTGTAGCGGCCGGACTCGAGAGCTGCCTTAACAGGCTGCTTTGTACCTCTGCTGCGAGGGCCGCCGTGTGTTCCTCCGTACGGATGGAGCGTTCGGTGTTTCCGCTGACCGTGATTACACCTCGAGGGCCTGGCATCTTGAGCTTGAGATATGCGTAGTGCGGCACCGCATTGAATTTAGCGAATGCGGTTCGTCCAAGCAGAGCATGATAGCCACTGCGGAACGGAACTATGTCGAAGATTAACTCTTCGCTTCGGAAGTTGTCCGGAGATCCAAAGACCACATCAAGTGTTATGGAGCCTATGTAATTGGCCTCTACACCTGGGATGACGCCTTTAAAGGTCATCCTTGTGGGCTTGATCCTTGATGGATCTATGCCCATTTTCCGCACTATATCCTGGTAGAGCAGGTTCAGGCTACTGCCGCCGTCCATGAGGACTCTTGTAAGGTGAAATCCGTCAACGATTGGGTCAAGAACCAATGCGGCGAAACCGCCGTGACGGATGCTAGTGGGGTGGTCCCTTCGATCGAAGGTGATCGGGCAAGAGGACCATGGGTTGAACTTTGGGGCGACTGGCTCCATCGCGTATACGTCCCGTAGCGCATGCTTCCTCTCCTGCTTGGGAATATGAGTCGCGTATATCATGTTCGCCATCCGCACTTGTGGGGGAAACCCCTTCTGTCCATTGTTGTTCGGCGGCCTGGGCTCCTCTTCGTCATCGCTGTCTAGCCCCTTGTTTTTGTTTTCGGCTCTTAACTTGCCTGCCTGCTTGAACACCCAACAATCCCTGTTGGTGTGATTGGCTGGCCTTTCGGGGGTGCCGTGAATCTGGCACGAGCGGTCGAGTATTCGGTTCAAACTGGACGGGCCCTGGGTATTCTTTTTGAATGGCTTTTTCCGCTGACCGGATTTTTGGCCTATGAATCCAGCGTTTACTACCGTATCTTCATTGCTGTCGCTGCTGAAGCGGCATTTCTGTTTATTCTGTCGCGACCTGCCACTTTTGTCCTTGGTATCTGAATTACCTTGCTTCTTCGATAAGTTGTTGCTGCGAGCTAGCCAGCTATCTTCGCCCGCGCAAAAGCGGGTCATGAGTGTCGTGAGGGCTGCCATGGATTTCGGCTTTTCCTGTCCCAGGTGCCGGGCAAGCCACTCGTCACGGATGTTATGCTTGAAGGCTGCTAAGGCCTCTGCATCCGGACAATCGACTATCTGATTTTTCTTTGTTAGGAACCGTGTCCAGAATTGCCTGGCCGATTCTTCTAGTTGCTGGATTATGTGGCTTAGGTCGTCGGCGTCCGGTGGCCGTACGTAGGTCCCCTGGAAGTTGTCGAGGAATGCGGACTCCAGGTCCTCCCAAGAGCCGATCGAATCTGCGGGGAGGCTGTTAAGCCAGTGCCGGGCTGGTCCCTTAAGCTTAAGGGGTAAATATTTGATGGCGTGCAAATCATCGCCACGTGCCATGTGGATGTGGAGGAGATAGTCCTCAATCCATACTGCCGGTTCTGTCGTACCATCGTACGACTCGATGTTGACGGGTTTAAAACCCTCTGGGATTCTATGATCCATTACTTCGTCTATGAAGCATAGTGGGTGCGCGGCGCCCCTGTACTGGGCTATGTCTCGACGCAGTTCGGAGGAGCTGTGCCTGTTGTGTTCGGCCCGGCCGGATTTATTGTGTCCGGAGTGAAAACTATCACGTGCCGTCGGGCGTCCGCGCGATCCATAGATCGATCTTGTTTGCCTTGCTTTGTCCTCCAGGACGTCTCGCAGGTCTGGTTCGTGTTCCCGTGCCTTGGTAAAGCGGCTGCGGGACATGGCTTATTTGGATGTTCGACAGGCTTCTCTGTCGCGGCCGCGAGGTGGCCGATCTGCCATGTCTTGGGCTTCCTCCTCTGATTGGGGTAGCGGCCTGCGCTTAGGATAGTTTTTGGAGAGGCGTCCGAGCTCGTGCTCTTCGGCCGCAAGGACTTCAGTCCATCTGTCAGCTAGTAAATCTTGATCAGCTCTAAGCTGTTGCTGCTTTTTCTTTAGGCTGTTCGTCGTGGCTAAAAGCCTGCGTTGAAAGCGCTTTTGTTCGGCGGGGTCTGATGGTACGATGAATTCATCGTCGCCGAGGCTTGCCTCGTCTTCGGAGGGAGGCATGTAGTTATCGTCCTCGACCTCTCGCTCTGCCGCTCTCTCATGAGGGCGGTCTTCTCCATCTTCCTGTGCCGAATCCTGCTGGTTTTGGTGTTCTTCTGCGCTGTCCGGGGTAGTATTATCTCCCGTGTCGGAATCACCGTTTCTGCTGTGGCGGGATTTGGAGCGGCGCCGCTGACGTCGGTGTTTTGGAGACTTTTTCGAAGTGCCATCCTCCGTTGTTCCATCGCCATCTCCATCTTTTGGAGCATCCACCATGTATATGTCGTATGACGAGGTGGCGTTCCAGCGCCCTACAGGTGCTAGTTCTTGCTCGTCTCCTCCTTCGTCGTCCATACCGTCGAAGTCTTCGGAGCCGAAGTCGAGCATGTCGGATATATCGTCGACAGTGGCTATTAAGTGGGCGGTGGGTGGGCTTTGAATTTCTTCGTTGTCCGAATCCCAACCTCGCAGGCCATAGTTCAGCCTGGGCTCTCCTGACAAAGAGAGAGACTTGAGAGAATTCAGAATATCACCAAAAGGTGAATACTGAAAGATGTCCGTGGCGGTGAACTCCATTACAGGCGCCCAATCTGATTCGATCGGCGGGGGCACGGACGACCCAAAGTTCGGAGAAGAGTCCGGCTCCTTGGAGTCACAGGCAATGCGGAGCGCGGGGCTCGCGTTCGGCTCAATGGCCTTTAAGATCGCAGCCCGCAAGGTGACGTCCAACCGTTCATCTTCAAAGAACGTAGCGGGCTCCGAATCGAGGATCGGGGCCGGAGCGTATGCGGCTTCCAGGACACTGTTCGGAGGCACAGCTATATCATGCCCCTCGAGATAGTGCGGCGCGCTTGGCTGTGGCTCGAATCCGTCGAAGATCAAGTCTCCGCGGATATCTGCCGTGTAGTTTAGGCTTCCAAACCTGACTTGATGGCCAGGGGCGTAGCTCTCGATCTGCTCCAGATGACCAAGCGAGTTGGCCCGCAGAGCGAAGCCGCCGAAGACGAAGATCTGTCCGGGGAGAAAAGTCTCACCCTGGACCTCATCGTTGTTGATGATCAAAGGAGCCATCGGGCCTAAAGGCGACGACATAGAGGAACTCTCCATGAAAGCACCAATGTCGGTGTCAAAACCGGCGGATCTCGGGTAGGAGGTCCCGATCTGTGCGTCAAGGTCGGATGGTAACAGGAGACAAGGGACACTTTTTTTTACCCAGGTTCGGGCCCTCTCGATGGAGGTAAAACCCTACTCCTGCTAGATTAATATTGATGATATGGGTAGTACAAGAGTAGATCTACCACGAGATCAAGGAGGCTAAACCCTAGAAGCTAGCCTATGGGTATGATGATGGTTATGATGTGTTCGTCCTACGGACTACAACCCTCCGGTTTATATAGGCACCGGATAGGGTTAGGGTTACACAGAGTCGGTTACATTGGTAGGAGATCTTGAATATCCGCACGCCTAGCTTGCCTTCCACGCCAAGGAAAGAACCTTCCGGACACGGGACGAAGTCTTCAATCTTGTATCTGCATAGTCCTGGAGTCCGGCTGAAGATATAGTTCGGCTATCCGAACACCCCCTAATCCAGGACTCCCTCACCAGGTTTCTAAATAATCTGATGCATTTGCAAATCCTTCCTCCCAGTCGCCGATGTCCTTTTGGGCCAGTTTAACCACGCTAATCGGTGAGTTGAGGTACTTTGTTGCCTCGACATATATGTTGGAGCTAGTATTATGACCCTCGGTGTCTTAGAGGATCACCAGGTAATCTAGCCATGTTTTGTGTTCCCAGCGTGATGATTCTGGCCACCATTCTCGAAAGCATCCCGTGATTCCATTTAGTAGTAGATATTCCACTCCTGGCTTCTTGACACAAGATTCACTCTACTTACCTCGTGTTGATAGTGTTGCTCGTACCTTTAGGATATTAGTAAGCTCTGTGATAGTCTTCGAGGTCCGTGGTATTTCCTTCTTCCAAATACCATGAACTGCTTATGGCAGAAGTTCTTTTGAACCAAAGATCACAACCAGAGTGCTCTTAATGGGTTCTCCATTCTACATTGTGATTCTACCAGTTCTACATTTCAGCTTGGATTATCCAGAAGAAATGTTGAGCTTTGCTCGACATACTAATCTATCCACAACTCAGAAAGATATATGTCCCTCTGAGTTGTCTCTCGTTAGTTGTCTTCTAACCTTCGTCTATCAATTGATAGTCAAGAGTATGCGTGCATTCGTTCATCGATACCTATTACTCTTGTGGTCCGTCAAGCCATTCTATTCCAGAATGATTAGGAGAAACAAACTCCAGTACCTCATCCATATCCAGGATTGGGTCAGAGCAATTGTATTCCGCAAATCAAAATGTCGATCCAGCTTTTGTTCTGTTCTACCCTGAAGTATTACCATCTTTATGACAAGAGTGTCATGAGGACTGCACCACCTCTTATGAATTCTTGACGTAGTGATACTTCTCGCCATCATTATTCATTCCTCGGTGTCGTGTTGCCGCAACCGGAATGCCGACTAGTGAATTATGATGTGTGAAATCAATACTCTTAGCAACCCCATTGCCTGGAATCGGGGTCCTGACAATATCACTACTGGAATTTCCAGTTTTTGGTGTGCCGGGAAAACTCAGCGAAAGCCGTTTCACACTCGGCAGAGACTTTATCGAGTGTAGTTCTTGGCTAAGGGAACTCGGCCCCTTCAGGCAAAGCCCACTTTGTTGAGGTTCATCCATCGGGGACTCGGGAAACTCTTTGGCGAGCTTTAAGTAGGATACTCAGCAAAAAAAAGACACTTGACGGACCGGACGGAGATGGCAACTGCCATGTGGCAGGACACTTTGCCGAGAGCCTAAATAGGGGACTTGGCAAACTTGGAAACCCGGGAGTGAGGCACGTGGCCTCCATTGTTTGCTAAGATTCGAACATGGGATCTCGGCAAACCGTGTCTTTATCGGGTTCTTTGTTTGTCAAGTACTGCCCACTGGGCGATATCTTGCCCTGGCAAGTCCCAGCAGCCTAGCTTGGCCGACCTTTTTTTCTCGGCAATACTTCTTTACCAAGTAGTGTACTCAGCAGAGAGCAATTCATATGTTTTCTTATATTTGTTTTTGCATCTTCCGTGCAACAAAATACATATCTACTATTCCTAAATAGTTGAACCCCACTAACTCTAATTCTCTCAACATGCAGCCCTCTACCTCACAAAGTGTGCCATGTAAGCATCCACTAACATTATTTTTAAGCCCCATGCAAACCACATGCATACTCTTTGTTCACATACAATGCAAGTATGAAAGATTTCTACATGAAAAAATATTGTCTTTTGATTTTGATCATTTTCTTCATACATAATTTATCTGGGAATCATCTTTAACTTCCCGCCGCAATGCATGGGAAAATCATCTAGTATTTATGGCAAATTGTACCACAAAATTTACCACATCGTAGCTAATTTCACAAACAAAAGATAATAACAAGTCCCACGTTCTAGTAATAAACTAACAAAAGCAGTCCCAAGTAGTCACTAAAACCTCAATGTGACAAATTTATGTTACATGGACCACCCAAGCGTCACAATAAGCAAGATCACGATTAGGACAAACAAGTTCTTCAACCAATTATGCCAGTATCCGATTTCTCTCCTCTTGGGGCAGATAGTTGGAGTAAGCACGGTCTGCCTCCTTTCTGGTATAACACCCTTTGTAGCAATTGTCTCTGTTACGATTGACTTGTTCATGGCATGCTTTCCATGAATCATAGACTCCTGAACATCTACATACCTGAGTATACCACATTACGGTCATCTACAAAAGGGAGCATAACAAGATTTCATGATTCATATGTGGAGGCGTAAGCAACATAAGGATTCAGGATTCATATACCAAAAGCATCAGAAGTTGTCTTCTGAGTCCACATCACCAGCTACATAACTACATACCTACATCGACGTCAAACTATCAAGCTAGACTACTCCGGGAATGGAGCACTACTCTGAGTCAAAGTCAGTGAAGCCGGACATCGTCGAGTCGGAGTAGGTGGGCATCCCCCCCCCCAATGAAGGAGGCAGTGTCATCAGCATTGGCACTCGACAGAATCAATGGCACCAAGTCATCACTCTCCTCAGGCGGCACTTCTTTCTTGGCTAGCTCCTCAAAAGACTTCTGCTGCTCGGAACATAGGCGAACCATGATCTCGTAGATGCCCTCGATCTTTCGCTCATCCTAGATCGACTCGTAGATAGCGCGGTTCTTGGCAAGGAATTGTGGGTTCTCCTAAATGAGTGCTGCAAAGGATGCCTCATCCTCGGCCCGGGAGTCCACCCTACACTACTAGGAAAACGGCTATAGATGAAATGGACACTAATGGCACACCACGTGTGTGGTGCGCCATTAGTATATAGCAATGGCGCACCACATACCGGTGCGCCATTAGTAATATATTACTAATGGCGCACCTGGTGTGCGGTGCGCCATTAGAAGTTTTGAAAAAAAATAAAAAAAATTTGTTACTAATGGCGCACCATGGGACAGTGCGCCATTACTAGTTGACATAGTAATGGTGCACCACACCCACGATGCGCCATTAGAAGTTTTGAAAAAAAAGTAAAAAAACATTTGTTAGTAATGGCGCACCTGTGGACAGTGCGCCATTACTAGTTTTAACTAGCAATGGCGCACTGTCCACTGGTGCGCCATTACTAAGTTTTTTTTCAAAAAAATTTCAATTTTTTTTTCAAAACTAGTAATGGCGCACCGTGGGTGTGGTGCGCCATTACTAGTTTAATTACTAATGGCGCACCACCCCACGGTGCGCCATTACTAGTTTGCCCGGCTTCCACCGAATGCACCCCCCCCTCCCGTGGACCGCCTTTTCAGTTTTAAAAAAATAAAAAGAAATGATAAAAATGTCAAAAAAATAAAATAAAATAAGTTTCCCATGTGATATGTGGTCTAGTTGTTGGGAAAATTTACAAATATATATTTCGACTTTATTCGCAAAATCTCTCTGAAAATTTGTAAAATGGGCATAACTTTTGCATACGAACTCGGATTAAAATGTTTTATATATGAAAAATCATCTACTCGAAAAGTTACATCCGAATTTAACACAAAAACCTAACACAAAAAAGATACGGGGCTTTCAAGATCTAGAGGCAAAAAAAATAAAAAAGGTTTTGAATTTTTTTTGAATTTTTTTCAAAAAATGATATGTAATATGACCGGGAAGTTTGAAATATTTTTCAAAATTTCATCATAGTCATGAACATGAACAAAGTCCTAGACATCAACAAGGTATAATAGGAATGATATGCTAGATATATCAACAAGTGCCTGTGAAGTGAGCTGTTGCTGGGGTTGGATAGAACTCTGAAGTTAAGCGTGCTTGGGCTGGAGTAGTGTGAGGATGGGTGATCTTTCAGGAAGTTTGACTATGGAGTGCGATTTGACCTGAGATTAAGCATATTGACCCGAGATTAAGCCATAGTGACCTGAGATTAAGAAAAAAGCGATTTTTTTTTGAAAGAATTTGAAAAAATATTTTTAAAAAAAATTCTGAAAAAAAATTTGAAAAAAAATTGTTTCTAATGGCGCACTTCTATGTGGTGCGCCATTAGTATACCAGATACTAATGGCGCACCGTGGGCCATACTAATGGCGCACCAGCGGTGCGCCATTAGAATACCAGATTCTAATGGCGCCATTAGAAAAAAATTCTAATGATGTGATGCTAGTGGCGCACTAGTAGTGCGCCATTAGAAGGCAAAACTGGTGCGCCACTAGCATGCCTTTTCCTAGTAGTGCTAACGGGAGTGATGGCGTCGGGTGACGCCATGACTACGATTTGGTGCTAAAACCCTTCAACGCATTAACAAATGTGTGACAAACATAATATGAAATAAATATCGAGCATCAAAAAAATAATTTTGCTACAATGGAAAATTGACTTTCAACACGTTAAGGCTCTCTTCACAACATAAGATTAATGTCGGGCATTCAAACATTCTGCATTCCTATCACACAGGGGTTTGCCCAAGATGGAAAAAAAGATAGCCATTTCGAACATAACGGCTTTCGAGTTCTTCACGATCTTACTCCCTAATTTTAGAGTAGGATAGTGAAGAGCTGGAAAGCCATTATATTACGAATGGTTCCACTACTAGGAAAATTCTTATATATAGAAGTCTAGCAGTAGTGTTTGTTTGGGCCCCCACGCTACTGGTAATTGCCACTAGCACAGGGTACAAAGCGCGCTACTGGTATGGCTTAGCAGCATCGTTGGTTAGTATGGGTCGCGCTGCTGTTATGTGGGCCAAAAAACGGTAGCCCACTTAGCTGTAGCGTGGGCTAACCACCGGCGCTGCAGCTAGTGGGCTTAGCAGTAGCGTGGGCCCTTGCACAGCGCTACTACTACAGCAAAAGAACCCCCCCCCCCCCCCGCACCCTCATCACTTTCGATCATCCCCTCTGCCCGACGCAGCTGCAGTTAGGGTTTCTTCCCCAGCCACCGTGCGCCACTGCAGGTAATGCTCCTCCCCCTCTCGCCCCACCCCCTCCGCTCCTCCTCCACCCTGTTGACGCCCCCTGTTGCCGTCCACAAGCTTTGGTCGGCCGCTTATGGCAGACCGCCCTCCCCACGCCGGTCCGCTGTCGCCACCCCCTCTCGTAGGAAAGTCACCGGCCTTCCCCCTCGCCAGCACCCCCGACCGAGGTCACCATGCCATCCCCCCTCCTCATCAGCAACCCCGAGGGCTGCCCGGTGCTGCACTCAGTTCTATGAGCATCGAGCGTGTTCAGTGCAGATCTGCGAGGGCTTACATGTGCTAGGTTAATCCCAAATTTGTTTTCATACAAGTATTTGGTTTGCATGTGCTAGGTTAATCCCAAATTTGTCACTTGTTTTTTTAATCAGTTATCTTAGGCAATAGGGGCCAAATTAGATGAAATGTTTTGGTAGGTGGTACCCTGATTTGGTAGATATTTGTGAAAAGTTTTTTCGGCAATAGGTGCCACTGAAATACTTTGGTAGGTGGTAGCAACTCTATTAATTTTAGTTAATAAACATGAATGTTCTGTTTTCCGATTAAGATCGATGCATTGTAGTTTGCAAGTGCCAATTTAGCTAAAATGTGCATGATGTCGGGGATATAACTATTTGTGTAAGCCACCCAGGAGGGGCCGGGTTACGCAAAAAGGATTCATCATATGAAGCCCAAGGTCAAGCATGAAGATGGCGGTTCAGTAAAGGGCTTAAGGCCCATAGGCGGCTTAAGGCCCATAGTGATAAACCGCTGTAATGGCATGACTTGTGCTATAAGGTAGATTTAACTAGTCACCGAGCCGGACAATGTTTATGAACCGGCCGGGACTCTGTAGGCCGCAGGGCGTCAACCCGTGTATATAAGGGGGCGACCAGCTGGCGGCTTAGGGCAAGAAACATCTCATTGAGAGCCGGGCATAGCGTATCTCGCTCCCTGGTTATCGAAACCTCAGTAATACCAACCCAACTAGACGTAGGCTTACCTTCACCGTAAGGAGCTGAACTAGTATAAAACCTCTCTCGTGTCCCTTGTCCCGTTAAGTCCTTTAAGCTTCCTAGCTGCGATGGCTCCATGATTAAGTCCTTGCAAGAGGACATCTGCCGTGACAATTCCGCGATAGTTGGCGCCCACCGTGGGGCTAGCGCACGGTGGATTTGAGTTCTTGAAGGGCAACTTTGAAGGGCTCAAGGGATACGCAGTCGGCTGGATGACCAAAAGTCGTCGCGGCAAGATCTACATCGACGACGAAGGCTGGGGCCCCGACGCCGGCTCAATTGAGTACGGGTACCGGGCCCCCTTCGGCGGAATCCACGTCTTCATCAGCCGGATTGGTGAGCCGGGCCCTGAGCCGGACAACTGCACCGACCTAGTCGAGACGGCTCAGCGTGCGAGACCCGCCCGGGCTCAACCTGTCGTGATGCGTGCTTTCGTGGTTGCATCCACGGAAGGGAACTTTCTGGAGGATCCGTAGATGGTGCTGAGACGGCCATCCACTCCGATGGTGATTCATCCACTGGTGAGACGAATTCGTTGTATCAACTGCAAGATGGCAAGCTTGGGGGCTGTTCCGATGGCAGCAGTATTCTGGACCCCTTTGAGCCGCCAAGCTGTGTAGGGGTCTTCATGACTGGCACTCAACCCGATCAAAACTCTACAACCGCAGCAGCAATAATGACCGGGTCAGGAGCGGCCGGGGCAGGAGGCCCTGTGCGCCCACCGGCTCAGGTGCTGATGGATCTCATGGATAAGCTGACGACCCTTTTAACCACCACAATTATTCCTGCGAATCAAGATGAGCATAATGCAGAGGTGGCACAAGTGCGTCAGGAAATAGCTCGGGCCAAGGAGGCCTTAGCAGTTGAGGACACCAGGTTAGCCACAGAACGGGCGGCTTTGGATGCACAAGCATAACAGCTCCAGTCAGAGGCTTTCCAGCTTACGATGAGCCTGAACGCATCTAACGAGGTGATGAGGAGGGGACACCAGAAAATTCAATCCCGTTTACCTCCGATTTATGACCCTCGGAACCTTTTCGCCACACCCATATCCGGCCCTAGTAACCCGCCGGAAGCAAATGTATTCATGACATCCGGAGCAGGAGGGCCGGTTCAGCCTCGGGTGATGGCACCTCCTCATGGGAATATGGCCCCGCCCCGCTACGTACCGACGCCACCGGGTCACTTTTCTAACCCCATGGAGAACCTGATCGCAGCATCGGCACGTTTGGCGGCTCTCCCAGTGGACGGTGACGATCCAACAGCGGTGGAGACGCAAAGGATCAGAGAACTCGTCCAAACGAGACGCGGTGGAGACGCGAAGGATCAGAGAACCTGATCACAGCATCGGCACGTTTGGCGGCTCTGGCTCAGCACGAGACTTATTCCTATAGTCGGGACAGGATTCACTCAACTCCTCCGCCCTGGTTAGCTCCGTCTCATCCAAACCGGAGCCCGAGTTACAGCATGCACATGCAGTCAGAGGCTTTATCAAGCAACGCCCAGCGCCGTAACCAGCCCGGCGGTTATAACCCGGTGCAGGACCGGATACGTCAGGAGGACGAGCGGGCGGCTCAGCTGGCGGCCCAGCAGATGGCTCATTAGGATTTTCCAGATTACCCGTCGACTTCTATTGAGGCAGGAGTGGCCACCAGAACCGGCGGCGTTCCTTGTTTGGTGCCAGCTTTACGCAATGTGCGTTTGCCTAAGGATTTTAAGGGACCCCGAAAGGTGCCAAATTATACGGCCGACTTATAGCCCGGGGCCTGGATCGAAAGCTATGAGATGGCCATGGAACTGTTGGAGGTCAGTGACGCAATGATGGGTAAGTACTTCACCATGATGTTGGATGGAACGACCCGAACGTGGTTAAAGGGCTTGCTGCCCAATTCTATTAGCTCATGGGCAGAGTTAAAGGCTCGGTTCATTCAGAATTTCAAGGACACTTGCAAGCAATCTATGTCGATTGTGGACTTAACTAATTGTAAGCAAGAGGAGGGTGAATCTACCACTCATTGGGTATGCCGGGTCAAGGAGATAATACATTCGTCTGATAAGATGGATGACGGCTCTGCAGTCCTCATGTTTGAGAAGAATTGCCGATTTCAACCGCTAAGGCAGAAACTGGGGCACCTCAAGCGTGATTGTAATGATATGTGTCAGCTGTTGGCGGCTTTAGTCAAATATGTCGATTCTGATAGTACCAAGGATCCTGTGTCTGATGAGGAAAAGACGGGGAGGGGAAAGAAGAATGGTAATGGAAAGGGTCAGCAGCATAACCCGGCAAATCAGGGAGGCAACAAGCGCAAAGCCGATGGCAACCCGGAGTTTGTGGCTAACGCTAATACACAAGGTAACAATCAGAGGCGCAAGGGGAGGCCACCCCCTCGGTCTGGCGGGTCAGGTCCATCTCTTGAGTAGCTACTCAATGAGCCCTGTCCGAGACATGGCACCCGGGAAAGGCCGGCCACTCATTTATGGAAGGATTGCGTGATCATGAAGGCTTTTAAGAATTCCAACACGTTCAACGGCAATCACGGGTCGGGTGGCGGCTCAGATGCCGGCGGCTTTCATGGCTCAGGTGGCGGTTCAAATTCCGGCTTTCAGGGAAATCAAGGCGGCTATAGCCAGCAGCAATCTGGTCAAAGGGGTCAGCACCAACAGCAGTCAGGTTATCAAAGCAATTCAAAGCAGCTGAATAGTGGACAGTATCATGTGTTCACCACTAGCTTATGCAAACGTGACCAGAAGGTTCATAAGAGGGCGGTGAACTCTGTTGAGCCGGCAGTCCCCCGTTACTTGAGGTGGTCAGAACAGCCTATTGTATGGAGCAGGGAAGATCACCCTCCCCGGGTTGATAATCCGGGTCAGTTAGCCTTGGTGGTAGTGATAACCCACAAGTATAGGGGATCGCAACAGTTTTCGAGGGTAGAGTATTCAACCCAAATTTATTGATTCGACACAAGGGGAGCCAAAGAATATTCTCAAGTTTTAGCAGCTAAGTTGTCAACTCAACCACACCTGGAAGCTTAGTATCTGCAGCAAAGTGTTTCGTAGCAAAGTAATATGATAGTGATGGTAACGACAACAAAAGTAAAGGACACAAAAGTAATGTTTTTGGTATTTTGTAGTGATTGTAACAGTAGCAGCGGGAAAGTAAATAAGCGAGAACCAGTATATGCAAAGCTCGTTGGCATCGGATCAGTGATGGATAATTATGCCAGATGCGGTTCATCATGTAATAGTCATAACATAGGGTGACACAGAACTAGCTCCAATTCATCAATATAATGTAGGCATGTATTCCGTATATAGTCATACGTGCTTATGGAAAAGAACTTCCATGACATCTTTTGTCCTACCCTCCCGTGGCAGCGGGGTCCTATTGGAAACTAAGGGATATTAAGGCCTCCTTTTAATAGAGAACCGGAACAAAGCATTAGCACATAGTGAATACATGAACTCCTCAAACTATGGTCATCACCGGGAGTGGTCCCGATTATTGTCACTTCAGGGTTGCCGGATCATAACACATAGTAGGTGACTATAGACTTGCAAGATAGGATCAAGAACTCACATATATTCATGGAAACATAATTGGTTCAGATCTGAAATCATGGCACTCGGGCCCTAGTGACAAGCATTAAGCATAGCAAAGTCATAGCAACATCAATCTTAGAACATAATGGATAGTATGGATCAAACCCTAACAAAACTAACTCGATTACATGGTAAATCTCATCCAACCCATCACCGTCCAGCAAGCCTATGATGGAATTACTCATGCACGGCAGTGAGCATCATGAAATTGGTGATGGAGGATGGTTGATGATGACGACGGCGACGAATCCCCCTCTCCGGAGCCCCGAACGGACTCCAGATCAGCCCTCCCAAGAGATTTCAGGGCTTGGCGGTGGCTCCATATCGTAAAACGCGATGATTTCTTCTCTTAGATTTTTTCTCCCCGAAAGACAATATATAGAGTTGGAGTTGGCGTCGGAGGGTTTCCAGGGGGCCCACGAGGTAGGGGGCACGCCCTAGGAGGGGGGGGCACCCTCGTGGACAGGGTGTGGGCCCCCTGGTCTTCATCTTTGGCGAGCATATTTTATTATTTTTTATAAGACAACCCGTGGAGTTTCAGGTCATTCCGAGAACTTTTGTTTTCTGCACACAAAACAAAATCATGGCAATTCTACTGAAAACAACGTCAGTCCGGGTTAGTTCCATTCAAATCATACAAGCTAGAGTCCAAAACAAGGGCAAAAGTGTTTGGAAAAGTAGATACGACGGAGACGTATCTGGTAGCACCTCAAGTTGGTGGATATAAATTCACTAAAGTACTCATGGATGGAGGTAGAAGCATTAACATCCTCTATTATGAGACTTTTCGACGTATGGGGTTAACCGATAAAAATTGAAAGACGTCCAACACAATTTTTCATGGAGTGGTGCCTGGTAAGTCGGCATTCCCAGTTGGCAAGATTGAGCTGGAGGTGGCCTTCGGAGATGAGTATGATTCTAGGGCTGAGAAACTAACCTTTGAGGTGGTCAAGATTAAAAGCCCATACCATGCTCTGTTTGGACGGCCAACTTATGCCAAGTTCATGGCGCGGCCGTGTTATGTTTACTTGCAGCTCAAGATGCCGGGTCACAAGGGTACCATCACTGTGCATGGGAGTCGGAAGATAGCCCTGGAATGTGAGGAGGGCGATGCTGCTTATGCTGAATCTATTTGTGCAGCAGAGGAACTGAAGTTTTATAAGGATAATGTTGACCCGGCGGACATGACACCTCTGAAGAAGCCAACCATAGAGCATGACCCGGTGATGAAATTTAAGTCGGCTGATGAAACCAAGCTTGTTGATTTTACTCCAGGCGATTCATCTCAGCAGTTCAGTATCAGTGCCAATCTGGATCCTAAATAGGAATGCGCGCTCATCGAGTTCATCTGTGAGAATCGGGACATCTTTGCATGGAAACCTTCTGACATGCCGGGTGTACGAAGGGAACTCGCTGAGCACACTCTTAATATTGATCCAAAGTTTAAGACGGTCAAACAATTTCTCAGGCGATTTAACGAGGAAAGACGGAAAGCCATCAGAGAGGAGGTGGCTCGGCTCTTAGCGGCCGGGTTTCTTGTTGAAGTTTTTCATCCTGAGTGGTTGGCTAACCCGGTGCTCGTGCTTAAAAAGACCGGCACCTGGCGGATGTGTGTGAATTACACAGACTTAAATAAAGCTTGTCTGGCTGATCCTTTTGCTCTCCCCCGTATTGATCAAATCATTGATGCCACGACGGGTTGTGAGCATTTGAGCTTTCTGGATGCTTATTCTGGCTATCATCAGATCAAAATGGCAGTTAAGGACCAGGAGAAGACGGCTTTCATTACTCCGTTTGGAGCCTTCTACTATGTCTCTATGCCTTTCGGGCTCAAGAGTGCCCAGGCGACTTTCCAACGGTGTGTACAGAATTGTCTCCATAATCAGATTGGACGCAATGTTCATGCTTATGCGAATGACATAGTGGTGAAGTCCAGAGAGAAGGAAACCTTGATATATGATCTGAAGGAAACCATTGATAATCTCCGGGTCTATAAGATGATGCTTAATCCGGCCAAATGTGTGTTTGGTGTGCCAGCAGGCAAGCTTTTGGGTTTCCTAGTTTCCAACAGGGGCATTGAAGCTAACCCAGAGAAGATCAAGGCAATTACCTCTTTGGCTAAGCTGGCGGCATCAATGATGTTCAGCGACTGGCGGGTCGTATCGCTGCTTTAAGCCGGTTTATAAGCCGGTTGGGTGAGAAGGCCATACCACTATATCAGATGTTGAAGAAAACAGACACTTTTTGTCTGGAGTGATGCTGCTAATGCTGCTTTTGAGGATTTAAAGAGACAGTTGTCTGAGCCACCGCTCCTTGCGGCTCCAATTGATAGAGAGCCACTATTGTTATACGTGGCCGCTAACTCACATGTTGTCAGTGTTGCAATTGTGGTGGAGCGCAAGGAGGCTGGCAAGGAGCATCCGGTTCAACGACCGGTTTACTACATCAGTGAGGTACCCATGAGTCTAAGCAAAGGTATCCACATTGGCAGAAGCTTGTTTACGGGGTGTTCATGGCAAGCCGAAAGCTTAAGAAATACTTCCAGGGTCACCCTATCACCGTGGTAAGTTCCGCTTCCTTGGGAGACATCATCCAGAATAGAGAGGCCACAGGACGAGTCGCCAAGTGGGCCATTGAGCTTGGGGCTCATGATTTGAAATATGTGCCACATACTGCTATTAAGTCTCAAGCCCTGGTGGACTTCATCAATGATTGGACAGAGCTGCAGACACTTGAGGAGAAGCCGGATAACACGTATTGGACTATTCACTTTGATGGATCCAGGCAGTTGGAAGGCTCGGGGGCTGGAGTTGTTTTAACTTCCCCTCGAGGTGAAAAATTCTGTTATGTGCTCCGGCTCATGTTTCCGTGTACTAATAATGCAGCTGAATACGAGGCTTTGCTCCATGGTCTTTGGATGGCCAAAGAGATGAATTTGAGTCGGGTGAGGTGCTTGGGCGACTCAGATCTTGTGGCTCAACAGGTGTCAGGCAAGTGGGACTCCAAGGATCCCCTCATGGCGGCTTATCGTCGTGAAGTTGATGCCGTGGTTGGGCACTTTAAGGGTTATCAAGTGGAGCACATTGATCGAAGGAAGAATGGGGCGGCTGATGCTCTAAGCCGGCTGGGATCTCAGCGTAAGCTGGTACCGCCTAACACCTTTCTAGATGTTTTGCATAACCCTTCTGCCAAGCTACCCACAGAGGAAGACCTAGCGGTACCAGACCCGGAGGCGCAGCTGGTGGCGGCTCTTCACGTCATACCGGATTGGACAATGCCATATTTGGCTTACATGACCCGGGGAGAGTTGCCTGAGGATGAGACCTTGGCGAGTCAAATCATCCGGTGGTCAAAATCCATGACAATTGTTCATGGTGAGTTGCATCATCGCAGTGTCACTGGGGCGTTTCAACGTTGTGTGTCGCCTATGGAAGGACAGGAAATACTTCATGGGATCCATGAAGGGGATTGCGGTCATCATGCCGGCTCAAAATCTCTTGTGGCCAAAGCCTTCCGTCATCATGCTGGCGTAAATGTGACGGGTGTCAAAAATTCTCACGACGAGCTCATGTGCCGGCTCAAGAGTTGAGGATGATTCCAATTACTTGGCCGTTTGCGGTCTGGGGGATTGACATGGTTGGACCTTTCAAGAGGTCTAAGGATAAAAAGACACACCTCCTGGTGGTGGTTGATAAATTTACAAAGTGGGTTGAGGCAGAGCCGGTCAGTAAGTGTGATGCAGCCACGGCGGTTCAGTTCATGAAAAAGGTGATCTTTCGTTTTGGTTTTCCACATAGCATCATAACTGATAACGGCACTAATCTTTCCAAAGGTGCTACTGAAGAGTTCTGTCAACAAGAACATATCCGGCTTGACGTTTCGGCAGTAGCTCATCCTCAATCCAATGGTCAAGCAGAGAGAGCCAATTAGGAGATCTTGAAAGGTATAAAACCCCGGCTCTTGGTTCCTTTACAGCGAACGCTGGGTTGTTGGTTGGAGGAGTTACCCTCTGTGATTTGGAGCATCAACACTACACCTAACAGGTCCACGGGTTATACACCTTTCTTCATGGTTTACGGAGCAGAGGCGGTCCTGCCAAGTGACATCCGTCATGACTCGCCCCAAGTGGCGGCTTACGTTGAAGCTGATAATGAACAAGCTCGTCAGGATGCACTTGACTTGTTGGATGAAGAGCGAGACTTGGCAATATCCCGCTCAGCGATTTACCAGCAAGACCTGCGCCGCTATCATAGCCGTCGGGTTAGATCCAGAACCTTTCAGGAAGGTGACTTAGTGCTCCAGCTCATCCAGGATCAATCTGATATGCACAAGCTATCCCCCCTTGGGAAGGATCCTTTATGGTCAACAAGAACCTGCACAATGGGTCACATTACCTCATCGATGTTCGAGAGCACAAAGACTCACGTAAGTCGGAAGAGGAGACCCGCCGACCATGGAATATCGCTCATCTTCGGCCTTACTATACTTGAGCCACTGGCTCTCAGGATGTACATATTTTAGCGATGTATATATTATAAAAGCAATAAAGCAGGACCTCTGTCCTTTTCATCCTCAAAAGTTTACATGTCTTCCTTGTCATTACGTTGAAACAACCAACAGGGAGCGGATCATATTTTAATCTGGCTTTCCGCTTGGTACGGCTTATGATCACATCTGAATCTAGCCAGGATCACTTGGGGGCTTCCTGTTCAAACATAGGTCGTATTCCAACCAAAGAGAACATAGCTGTCGATACCCTCTTGATCGGCATACTGCCAAACTCACTTGGGGGCTTCCTGATCATATCTAAATCATAGCTTAACCCCTTTGGGTCTGACATGGATTGTATTCGAATCAGCGTCATTAAACAACTTTTATGGTCACTTGGGGGCTTCCTGTTCAAACATAGGCCGTATTTGAACCAAAGAGAACATAGTTGTCGATACCCACTTGATCGGCATCGCCAAAGCCACTGGGGGCTATATGAACGTATCCGAATCTTAGCTTAACCCCTTTGGTACGGTTCACTGATCATATTCGAATCAGAAGCCTTTGAATTTTGTTTATTTCTCATAATACTTTGTAAGTATAATTATTTGACTGCTTTTGAGATCCTCTTGAAAGCACTTATGGGGTGGTTTTTGTTCCACTGTTTTAATATTGATCAGATAAAGTTGTTAGCGCATATACGCCAAGTTTCAGGAGTTAAAGCTTACCCTCATCGTTTGGGTCACATGAGCCGGCAAGATCACCAAAAGGATCACAGGTATGTTGTTATGATTATGTCTAACAGGTATAATTGTAAACCGTCCTTTATATGATTTTTTGGTTCACACTCCAGGTTATCAATACATTATATGCCCCCCAATGTGATACGCCGCCGAGGGATTTGTGTTTGTTCTATATGCAGGGCAATGCAAGCAATCTCTGTTTAACATAAAGGAAGCAGAATACCAGTATAAACCGGAAGCGTATAATGATGGCGGCTTAAGAAAGTATTAAGCGCCTCGAACGTGCACGTAGGCATGACAAAACCAAATGTTTTTCTACCCTATTAAAAGACTCCCCGAGTCTGGATAATGAAGCATTGTTTTTCCACAAAGCATAAACATACGACGCCCGATGGTTCACTCGTTTGGTTGACCTGAGGCTTCCAGGTTATCCTTCTCTGCTCCTCCGTCGGCTGCCCTGTCCTGGAAGGTTGATGATGACCAATCAATGGCACTCAAAGCTTCAAACTCAGCTTCATCATCAATTAATCCGGTTGGATCAACTTCAGGGGCGAAGGTATGCTTACGAATGGGAGTGATCAGGGTGACTGCATCATAGTGAGGCGTCGGGAGTCTCCGATTCTCGCTGTCATAACCCGACTGGTACTTAGTAAGGTTAGTGTCATTCCCAATAACAGTGGCCATAGGGCGTATTTCCTTCACGCAGGCGGTGAAGTCCTTTTCATCAAATAAGGTACCATCCTCCTTCAAGCTTGGGTAACCAAGGGCGATATCGGCCGGGTCCAGCTCCGGCAACCATGCCTTAGCCCGGCTCAATGCGGCTATGGCTCCGGCCCTCGCAGACGCCCGCCTTAGCTCTTGGACTCGTTGAGGTAGCACAGCAAGACGCCTTAGCACGTCTGCCAGGAAATGAGGAACTTCATTTTACAAAGCCACAGAGGCCAAGGCACGTTGTGACCCGGTGTAGAGTTGTTCCACCAGGGTGTAAACTGCCTTTAGCTTGATCAGCATGCTCTGGTTAAGGTTTGTGCTCCTGGGGCCTGCATGAACAAACATCAGGTAAGCCGGATATGACAATTGAGATACGCATTGAACAAACTGTTTGCAGTATTTAACATTTGCAGAAATAGCTTACCAAAGATTGCTGAGACCATATGAGAAATATGGTGCTTTAAGTCAGATAGCTCGGCAGTTGCTTCTGCAAGCGACGCCTCGGCTTTCTCTGCCCGAGTGACCAAGGAGGCATTGTCATCAACCCATGCTTTCTTATCCGCTTCAAAGATTTTCTTCAACTTCTCTTATTCAGATACACTGAACTCAAACTTCGAGTTAGCTTTTTGGGTTTCAGCTTCTCGAGCTTCCAGGCGACTCTTCAGATCAGCAATCTCCGACTCAAATTGACTTATGGTGGCCTGCATCAATGCCAGGTTATGGCCATGAATATTATAAGATAACATTAAGTCCCAAGCATTTTGCAAGCAAAGCTACTTGACACTTGGGGGCTAATGTATGCTGAAGAATTCTGACTTACTGCGGCGGTTCACGGAAATTAAGTCCGAAGCACTTTGCAAAGCAAAGGTACTTGGCACTTGGGGGCTAATGTATATTGCAGTTCAAAGTATTATAATACACCGACCTTCGAAGTATCTTATTTTTAAGCTGACCTTCGAAGGATTACAAGATAAGCCGGGCATCTGGCAAGAAGCACTAAGCGGATTCTAAGTCTACAACATATTGTCTTATAAGAAATAGACTTGGGGGCTAGTATAGTAAGTATGAATAAGGAAAAGTAACAAGGTCATACCTCAAATTTTTGCTGTATCTGCTTCACCATGTCAATTTCCAGGTCACGACTGTTGTGCACTTGATTCACGTAACCAGAGACAATCTCTCCAATGCTCAGATGAGTGTAATCAGTGACGTCCAAATTGGCTTTTCGGCGTTGCAAAGGTTCATCTTTGGCAGAGCACTTGGCAAGAACAGTGGGCCATCCCGGTTCAACAAACTGAGTCTTAAGAATCTCGACTTCTGGATCAACTATCTTGGCCGGACAAGGAATCCCCGGGTTATCAGATCCGTCAAGAGTTTGATCAGCGGGCGGATCAGAAGTTGGTGCTGGAACATCACAAGCGAGTTCAGACAACGGCTCATGTGTGGAGGTGTTAGGAGCACCTGTGCCAAGCTCTGGTTCAGTCGCGACAGGATCTTTGGCCGTCTTATTTTTCTTGGTCCTCTTGCTGGGCTTCACTTGTACGCTATGAGTAAATCAGAAAGGTTAGTGCAAAAACATGAGTAAGATAAACATAAAGATAAATAAGGTTACATTACCCTGGAGAAGTTTTGAAAGCCGGCATGTTGGATTGCATGGATTCTCCAGAGGTAGGTGAAGTATCCTGATAGTTTGAGTCAGATGAATTGAGGGGTTGACGAATTAAACCCGCCAACGGTAAAGAAGAGCGTAAGTCGGAGATAACCTTAGCACGACGCTTCCTTGTTACGTCAGGTAAGCCGGAGGAGAGTTCCGCATCTTTGTTGGTTCGGATCTTCCTCCGGCTCTCATGAATCTGTCACTTCAAAAGAAATTGAGGATCTTGGTAAGCTAAAGGATGTGAAAATCTTACTTTCCGGGTCACTCTTCGGACTTTCTGCCGTGGCAAAGGCTCGGAGTCGGAGGAAATTATAGTTACCTCTTCCTCAACTGCTTGGTTGTTTCCTGTGTCCTCCTGAAAGGCAGTAAAGGTCAGTAAGGTAATGGTAAAGGAGTCAGGGGAGTTAAACATTACCTCTTCTTCATCGTCATTGGTGTCATCTAGTTTGAATAAATCAGAAGTACTTGGTTTCTTCTTCCTCTGGGTACCTATTTTGGCGGCTTTTCTCTCGGCCCTCTTGGCCGCTCTAGCTCGTTTGGCAGCCTCATGGTCATATTTGACCTTCCAGAAATCGTCATTTGCCTGTGAATAATGTTAAAAGACTATGAGTAAAAGCAAGGCATTCCATAATAAGGGTATAATTGTTGAGGTTGGTGTCTTACTGCAGGAGGTGGGTTATTCTTACAGAATGGAAGTAAGCCGAAGGCATTACTGACTATTGAGCCCTCCTTCAGCAGAGATTGGGTCATAGCTTCAACCATATCATCAGGAAGGTCGTCAGGACTATGACGCAGCGGGTCATCCTTTTCGCCTGAATAAGTGCACATTAAGTCGGGACGGCGGCTTAACGGAATCACCCGCCAGGAGATCTAGACCCGGACTAAATCAACGCCGTCTAAGCCGTTCCCCAAGAGAGCCTTGATTTTCTTTATGGTGGGGGCGAGTGGCAGACGTTCAATAGCAGATAACTTGTCTGGTAGAGGGTGGTTGGATTCAAGGCGCAGGGCTCGAAAGCCGGGCAGCGGGTTCTCATCAGCCGGAGAAGTATCCTGGCAATAGAACCACGTCTGGTTCCAATCCTTAGGGTGGCTTGGTGGCTCAGCGTATGGGAAAAGGCAATCCTTCCGTCGCTGAATGGAGATTCCACCAAGCTCCAGGCCAGGCCCATTAGCGCGCTCATTCTGGCGATTTAAGTAAAATAACTCTCTGAAAAGTAATATATTGGGCTCTTCTCCAAGGTACACTTCGCAAAAGACTTGGAAATTGCAGATGTTGGATACAGAATTGGTCCCGATGTCTTGTGGTCTGAGGTCAAAAAAGTGCAAGACATCCCTGAAGAATTTTGAACCGGGTGGAGCAAAGCCCCGGCTCATGTGATCAGTAAAAACAATCACTTCCCCCTCCTTGGGTTGAGGTTTCTCCTCTGACGGGTTAGGAGCATGATAAGACATGACCTCCTTCTTGGGAAGATAGCCAGTCTTCACAAATTCAGACAATATGCTTTCAGTAACAATGGACTTGACCTAGTTAGAAGTCACAGGAGCTTTGGGAGCCTTGGGTGCCATGACGCAAATGGAAACCTATGACAAAATAATATTTTTCCGGCTCAGTTTAACCCGGATGAGAGCATTTTGAAATCTTCAAGAAAGCGGCTTATGAAGGGGTCTAATGACATATGGCCAAGTATATCTGGTCATTTAAGCCGCTATGAATATCAGACGCAGTTAAGGTATTTTAAGACCGCCAGGAGCAAGCAAGGCGGGCAATTATTGTTGTCTTTTCAAACCGGCCATACGGACTGCCGTGGTTAAACAGATCTAACAGATGCAATTTTTTGACTAAGTATGGAACAAACAGGTTTCGCAAGTTGCAGCTATTATTTTGGATCAAACGGTCGTTCTGAAAAGAAAAATTCTAGACCTAAAAGCTAGCACAGATAAGTCCTTAAGCTCGAATGAAGCCTCTGGACAAAGGAAAGAGATCTATTTGCATTTGAAATGAATGTGAAACAGTTACCGCAGCAGTTTTGTATTATCCAAGATCAGAAAAGGGGCGTCGGAGATGAAATCTACCAAGGGTTCATGGTGGACGACGATGAACACCGACGAGCTCAATTTTTTTAATGCAGATCTAAGATGCAGGAAGGAGGGGACTTACAGATGTAGAGCTACTACGGAGGATCGTCGTGTTTTTCTGGTCAAGTCAGGTTGATGCAGCGACCTGAGTTGGAGAAGACGAGGAGATCTGCAGCGGAGGCGACGGAGCTCAAACGGCACAGAAACAGCGAGAGGAGGAAGACGACCGAAGGGGGAGAATGGAGAAGACCTAGGTCGTGCCTATTTATAAGGAGGGGCTGACTGTAAAGGCACGAGAAACGAGGAGGCCAGGCATCATTATCCAGCAACTCCGATGCCTCGGTTTTCGGGATGGTCAGTAAAGGCAAAGATCCGTTAAATATATGACAGAATAAAATAGGAATTTAATGGAAGATGACATCACAGCAGGTTTTCACGGATCCAGAGGATGACGTCATATCAGGTTATAACCTTTACATAGACAAGAAGACAGAAGGCTTTTCACTTAAGGTATTTTAAGATTGACATGAACCAGTTCAAATCAATCTGGGGCCTAATGTCGGGGATATAACTATTTGTGTAAGCCGCCCAGGAGGGGCCGGGTTACACAAAGAGCATTCATCATATGAAGCCCAAGGTCAAGCATGAAGATGGCGGTTCAGTAAAGGGCTTAAGGCCCACAGGCGGCTTAAGGCCCATAGTGATAAACCGCTATAATGGCTTGACTTGAGCTATAAGGTAGATTTAACTAGTCACCGAGCCGGACAATGTTTATGAACCGGCCAGGACTCTGTAGGCCGCAGGGCGTCAACCCGTGTATATAAGGGGGCGACCCGCTGGCGGCTTAGGGCAAGAAACATCTCATCGAGAGCCGTGCATAGCATATCTCGCTCCCTGGTTATCGAAACCTTAGTAATACCAACCCAACTAGATGTAGGCTTACCTTCACCGTAAGGGGCCGAACTAGTATAAAACCTCTCTCGTGTCCCTTGTCCCGTTAACCCCTTTAAGCTTCCTAGTTGCGATGGCTCCACGATTAAGTCCTTGCAAGAGGACATCTGTCGTGACAATTCCACGACACATGCTGTTAATTTTAGTTACTAAACCTGAATATTCTGTTTTCCGATTAAGATTGATGCATTATAGTGTAGCAACTATGAAGGGTGCCCTCTAGCTAGCTAGCTTCTGTAATGGTGAGTCTTGTTGGCTGATTTGGCATTTACACATGTGTTAGTAAGTGTTGTCTAGCTAGCTGTTGAGTCTTGTTGTCTAACGATTGTAGTGTAGCAACTCTGAACGGTGAGTCTTGCCATATTGCTTTAGGAAAATGGCGCCACCACCACCACCACCATGTCGACTGTGCAAGTCAAGGTGTGCCAACAGCCTTGCAACTGGCACGCTATTCGACATCTATTTTCAGCCGAGTTTTCTTCATGCAGCGGTAACAAATTATATGAAACTTGTAACAACTATTTTATTTTTAGTGTTATTGTCATTAATGCATTGTGTCATTTTTGCCTTTTTTACACAGATCTTCCCACGCAATGTGAGGTTGAAATTCAACAAGATGACTGAAGACACTATGACCTTTGAGGCTCCGGGGGGCCCTACAATATGGAGGTCGAGAAAGGACGCAATATGTCGCAGGTTGGAGGAGATGGATGGGTCTGTTTCCTCGCCCACATGGGTATCACTGGTGGTGAGTTGATCAGCTTCTCCTTTAGAGCAGAAAGACCCAAGCTGGCTGTCATTTATGTCAACACGGAGGAAGATGATGAAGATGGTGAGGACCCACTTGATGAAGATGATGAGGACCCACTTGGCCATCTATGCTCAAAGAATGAGGCTGAGCGAGGAGGAGGTGTGCAACCTATGGGACATAATTCCGCCACGTGCTGACTTTGTTGGGGTGCCATTCGTGACCTGCCTGACAAGTACCATGGTTGATCGGCTTGTCATGGTATGTTATACTTACTGTTGTAATTTGATGATATGCTTTATTGTTATACTTACAAATGCAAATTATCTGATGATATGCTTAGTGAATCCGATGATATGCTTAGTGTAGAGTCCAATGATATGCTATGTAGAGCTAGCCGATGATATGCTTTAGTGTAGAGTCCGACGACATGCTTATTAGTGTAGAATCCAAGGAACTATTAATAGTGTACATAATCTATGCTTATTAGTAGAATTCATGCTTAATAGAAATGTAGTACTGTGTCTTTTGATAGTGTAGAAATACATACTTAGTAGAAATATATTTGCAAGAGCATGTGCGTGGCTGCTTATTAATTGATATGTTTATCTTATTTGGAAATTGCCAAAGAGCCTATGTGTGAGTTGTGGTACCGAGTCTGATGAGGAAGGCTCAGCTGGAATACGTCTTACCGCAAGGGGCTCCGTCACCACCTGTGCGTACGGCATGGACACGGATGGTCGCACACACTTAAGCTTGGTTGGGTGGAAGAGCTTCCTCATTGGCAAGAATCTTCCTGTTGGACAGGCCATCCTAATTACTATAGGGAACACCCACTGCCATGGCTTGACGATGATGATCGTCGTCGATAGCATCTGGAACTACATATGTGTGTGGCTGTATGACTACCCCTAGTAGACTGCTATATATGTGTGGTTGTATGACTACCTAGTACTGCTTATCATATATGCTACTGTATAAACCATATATGTGTGTGAGGATTTATGTTGACTATATATGAGTACCTATAATGCTTAATGATATTGTATGACTAATGTATGACTATATATGAGTATTTGGTATTGTGGTTAATGATATTTTATCTGGTATATGTGAAATTGCAGTTTATTGAAACGGGGTACTGTTCTACATCAATAGGAAGCCAGAAAAAATGTTAAAAGATACAGCAGCAATGCGGGGACAGAAAAGCGCTACAGCTTCTTAATAGTAGCGCATGACAGAACAGCGCTACTGATACATTTATTAGTAGTAGCGCTTGGCTGGACCGCGCTACTACTACTACATGTTTGTTGTAGCGCCGTAGTAGTAGCACGGCCACCCGCGCTACTGATAGCATTAAAACACGCGCCACTACTAGGGTTTTTCCTAGCAGTGTTCTCTTCTTCCAGCGTAGCAAAACCACCATGTGTCAGGAACGGAGAATATTTGATTTCGACATTAAGCTTCTATCCATCGAGGCCTGGCTATTCGTTGTTTGTTCTTCCATCGTAAGCAAGCCGCTATGTTTTAGGAATAGAGAAGTCTAATGTTGCGCAGTCAAACGTGTTGAGTATATGTGTTGTGTATATTTGTGTATTAGGCCCATCTCCTAGTTGCCTTGTATAGTTGAGGTCGTGACATACTCCTGTACATCATATATACGTGCGTTTGCACCAGAGGAATACATCACGTAATTCCCACATCTTACATGGTATCAGTTTCTGGGTATAAACCCTAGTCTTCCGCCGCCGCCTCCGCCGCGCGCCTCCTCCGCGCCGCCGCCCCCGCTTGCACACCCTCCGCGCCAGCCGCCGCTCCTCCAACTCCCACCAGTGTTGCTCGCTAAACTCGCATCCCATGTGCGTGCTACCCCAGCCAGTCCGCTCGCTTCGCCCGCCTCGCACCTTTCTCGATCGCTTGCCTCGCCTCACGGCTCGATCGCCAGCAGCCGCATTGCTAGCCTACTTGCATGCCCGCCAGTCTGCTCGTCCGATTGCCCCGCCCGCCCATTGCTTTCCCCACCCCGCCTGCGCATCGCTTCACGCGCCCGATCGCTGCACTTTGACCGCATCGACTGCTGCCGCTTTGGCCGATCGCTTGCTGCCGCTTCTTCCCCGATCGCCTGCTGCCGCTCGCTGCCATCCCTCGTCATGTCGTCTGTCACCTCCTCCGCGTCCACCAACTCCAACCCGTTCTCCGATGCCAACCCTCCCGACGTGAACGACATGCGCAACCTCAACATATTCGAGCGGGTGCCAGTTTGTCTTTCTCAGGCGGACTCCTCCTACTACATGTCGAAGACGTATTTTTTCCTCGCGTTTCGGGAGTATCACCTCATCGACCACATGGACGGCACCGTCGACTCCAGCCTCATCCTCGAGTTCCATGACAGGTCCACCATCTATACCACGATCATCTATTGGTTCTTCTTCACCATCTCGTCGGACCTCTTCCAAACGGTCGTGCAGGACGGTGATGATGCCTGTGCCGTGTGGACCAAGCTGAACGGCCTCTTCACCGACAACCAGCTCCAGCGTCGTGTTTTTTGTAGCAAGAGTTTTTTGGGTGTCACCAGGACAACACCTCCGTCGACGACTATTTTCGCCACCTAAAGACTCTCGCTGACGAGCTCCGCGATATTGGTGCGAAGATCGATGATGACCTCCTCCTCAGCAGGCTCACCTTTGGGCTCAGTGAGTACTTCGGCAATGCCGCGGCGAACCTCAGCCTCATCCCCAACCCATCCTTTGCCAAGTTCGTTGCGTACCTCCATTTGGAGGATGGCGGATGAAGCAGGTGAAGGCGCGAGCCATCCACACCGCTCTCGCCGCCGGCACCACCAGCGGCGGGTCCTCGGCGCCTCCCGCTGCCCCGGCCACGCCCCCGCTGCAGCACCACCACCGTACCCGGCCACCCAGCAGCCGGGGCTGCTCCTGATACGTCTCCAATGTATCTATAATTTTTTATTGTTCCATGCTATTATATATTCTGTTTTGGATGTTTATGGGCTTTATTATACACTTTTATACTATTTTTGGGACTAACCTATTAACCCAGAGCCCAGTGCCAGTTTCTGTTTTTTCCCTTGTTTTAGTGTTTCGCAGAAAAGGAATATCAAATGAAGTCCAAACGGAATGAAACCTTCGGGAGAGTTATTTTTGGAACGGAAGCAATCCAGGGGACTCAGAGTGCACGTCAGGGAAGCAAAGAGGGAGGCACGAGGCAGGGGGGCACGCCCACCCCCCTGGGCGCGCCCTCCACCCTCGTGGGCCCCTCGTGGCTCCCTTGACCGACTTCTTTCGCATATATATATATATATATATATATATATATATATATATATATATATATATATATATATATATATATATATATATATATACCCTAAAACCATCAAAGAACAGAAAAGATCGGGAGTTCCGCCGCCGCAAGCCTCTGTAGCCACCAAAAACCAATCATGACCCTGTTCCGGCACCCTGCCGGAGGGGGGAACCCTCACCGGTGCCCATCTTCATCATCCCAGCGCTCTCCATGACGAGGAGGGAGTAGTTCACCCTCGGGGCTGAGGGTATGTACCAGTAGCTATGTGTTTGATCTTTCTCTCTCTCTCTCTCTCTCTCTCTCTCTCTCGTGTTCTTGAGGTGATACGATCTTGATGTATCGCGAGGTTTGCTATTATAGTTGGATCTTATGATGTTTCTCCCCCTCTACTCTCTTGTAATGGATTGAGTTTTCCCTTTGAAGTTATCTTATCGGATTGAGTCTTTAATGATTTGAGAACACTTGATGTATGTCTTGTCGTGCTTATCTGTGGTGACAATGGGATATCACGTGATTCACTTGATGTATGTTTTGGTGATCAACTTGCGAGTTCCGGCCATGAACCTATGCATAGGGGTTGGCACACGTTTTCGTTTTGACTCTCCGGTAGAAACTTTGGGACACTCTTTGAGGTTCTGTGTGTTGGCTGAATAGATGAATCTGAGATTGTGTGATGCATATCGTATAATCATTCCCACGGATACTTGAGGTGACATTGGAGTATCTAGGTGACATTTGGGTTTTTGTTGATGTGTATCTTAAGGTGTTATTTTACTACGAACTCAAGGGCTGTTTGTGACACTTATAGGAATAGCCCAATGGATTGATCGAAAAGAATAACTTTGAGGTGGTTTTGTACCCTACCATAATCTCTTCGTTTGTTCTCCGCTATTAGTGACTTTGGAGTGACTCTTTGTTGCATGTTGAGGGATAGTTATATGATCCAATTATGTTATTATTGTTGAGAGAACTTGCACTAGTGAAAGTATGAACCCTAGGCCTTGTTTCCTTGCATTGCAATACCGTTTACGCTCAATTCTATCGCTTTCTACCTTGCTCTTTTTATAATTTCAGATTACAAAAACCTATATCTAGATCCATATTGCACTTGTATCACCATCTCTTCGGCGAACTAGTGCACCTATACAATTTACCATTATATTGGGTGTGTTGGGGACACAAGAGACTCTTTGCTATTTGGTTGCAGGGTTGTTTGAGAGAGACCATCTTCATCCTACACCTCCCACGGATTGATAAACCTTAGGTTATCCACTTGAGGGAAATTTGCTACTGTCCTACAAACCTCTACACTTGGAGGCCCAACAACGTCTACAAGAAGAAGGTTGTGTAGTAGACATCAAGCTCTTTTCTGGCGTCGTTGCCGGGGAGGTGAGTGCTTGAGGGTATATCTTTAGATCTTGCAATCGAATCTTTTTGCTTCTTGTTTTATCACTAGTTTAGTCTGTAAAAGAAAACTACAAAAAAATGGAATTGAGTTTGTCTCACACGCTTCACCTTTTTAATGTCTTTCGAGAGTATGATGGAAAGGAAAACTGTGCCAAAGTGTTAGAAGAAGAATGCATTAAAATGTTTGGCACTAAATCTTTGAATGATGATCATGATTGCAATGTTGTTAGTATGAACTCCTTGAATATCCATGGTAATAATGATGATTGCACTAGTCATGATGAAAATGTCTCATATAAACATGTCAAGTTTTGTGGAGTGCATTGGGTTTGCAAGTACACACCAAATAGGGAAGATAGATATTGCAAGAGGCATAAGCACTTAGAAACTAAATGGTTGCAAGAGAGGCTAGATGTTTGTGCTAAAAATTTAAATTTTCTCAGCCGTACTTGTAAACTTTGCAATGAACATGATCATTTCAGTACCAATGCAAATTGTTTCATGATCATATCGTGTCCAAAAATTGTGATGACTTGATTTCCCTTGCACATCATAATGAACTTAGTTTGCTCTTGGGTTATGAAGAAATGAAACGTATAACTAAGGATATTCTAGAATTTTCCCTTGATATAGTTCTTCATTTTGATCTAGAAGAAATTTATATGTATTGTGCGGTGAATTGTATTGAAAATCCTTATATTGCCAATTACATAAAGAAAAGAAAACAAATAGAAGATGAAGAGAATACTATCGAAAGGGAAGAGACTTCCCAATATCCTCCTTTTATTTCTTATGATGAATCAGGTAACGAGGAGGAGCTTTCTATTCAACCAATCTCATTAATAAGGAGCTCAAAAAAGAGGGATAAACCCGCACATGATGTGAAGAAGAAAAAGAAAAACGGAGAAGCAAAGGTAAAAAGGTATCCCTCCCAAATGATGTTGATCCTACTACTCATTGTGATGATGATAATTGCTATACTATTGGTGCTATCCATACTATTAATGATGAGAGTGATTATGCTTATGATATGAAAAGGCCCAAGCTTGGGGATGCTATGTTTGATGAGGATGACACATTTGAGAATATATTTGCTGAAATTAATGTTTGTCCCAAGCTTGGGGATGCTATGTTTAATGAAGAGGATATTTTTAGCTTCCCAAGTTTTGATATGCAAAGTTGTTATGATGATAGCATGCCTTCTACCTATGATGATTATAATTATGAAAGTGGATTTGGAGAGGTCATGACTTTATTTATTAATGATTCCACTCTCTTGGAAGAGGTTTCAATTGATTATGATGAGAACAAAGTTGCAACTTATGATGATTATTGTGATGAAATTTACGGTATAAAAAGTAGTGATAATTATATTTATAAAACTTGTCATGATTATGATTACCCTTTTTCTTAACATTACTCTTTTAATGTGGAAACAATTTATAGTACTCAAGTCTCTTATGATACTCCCACTATTCCGAATGAGAAAACTTTTGCTTTTGTGGAGAGTAATAAAATTTCTATGCTTGTAGATAATGAAACGAATGCCTTATGTGATAGTTATATTGTTGAATTCATTCATGATGCTACTGAAAATTATTATGAGAGAGGATCATATGCTTCTACATATTGCAATAATATCAAGTTTCCTCTCTATGTGCTTAAAGTTTTGAAGTTATGCTTGTTTTGCCTTCCTATGCTAGTTGATTATTGTTCCCATAAGTTTTTTGATCAAAAAATCCCTATGAATAGTAAGAGGGTTAGACTTAAATGTGCTAGTCATATTCTTAATGATGCTCTTTTTATGTTTCAATTCTTATCTTTTATGTGAGCATCATTGAAATCATCATGCCTAGCTAGGGGCGTTAAACGTTAGCGCTTGTTGGGAGGCAACCCAATTTTATTTTAATTTTTGCTTTTTGGTTCTGTTTAGGAATAAATAATCCATCTATCCTCTGGTTAGATGCGTTTTTATGTTTTAACTAGTGTTTGTGCCAAGTAGAACCTTTGGGAAGACTTGGGTGAAGTCTTTATGATCTTGCTGTAAAAAACAGAAACTTTAGCGCTCACGAGATTAGCTAAAACTTTTTACTGGAGAGTGATATTTAGTTGATTATTTTTGAATATGATTACTAGAGAAATTACTCAGGTCCACCAATTTATTTCAGAATTTTTGGAGTTACAGAAGTATATGTTTGATACATATTACTACAGATTGTTCTGTTTTTTACAGATTCTGTTTTCTATGTGTTGTTTGCTTATTTTGATGAATCTATGAGTAGTATCGGAGGGTATGAACCATAGAGAAGTTGTAATAAAGTAGGTATTACACCAACATGAATTTAGAATAAGTTCACAACAGTATCTAAGTGGTGATTTATTTTCTTATACTAACGGAGCTTACGAGTTTTCTGTTAAGTTTTGTGTAGTGAAGTTTTCAAGTTTTGGGTAAAGATTCGATGGACTATGGAATAAGGAGTGGAAAGAGCCTAATCTTGGGGATGCCCAAGGCACCCCAAGGTAATATTCAAGGATAACCAAGCTACTAAGCTTGGGGATGCCCCGAATGGCATCCCCTTTTTCATCTTCGTTCATCGGTAACTTTACTTGGAGCTATATTTTTATTCACCACATGATATGTGTTTTGCTTGGAGCGTCATTTTTTTTGCTTGCTGTTTGAATAAAATACAAAGATCTGAAATTCTTAAATGTTAGAGAGTCTTCACATAGTTGCATAATTATTCGACTACTCATTGATCTTCACTTATATCTTTCGGAGTAGTTTGTTGTTTGCTCTAGTGCTTCACTTATATCTTTTAGAGCACGGCGGTGGATTTATTTTGAAGAAATAGATGAACTCTCATGCTTCACTTATATTATTTTGAGAGTCCTAAACAGCATGGTAATTTGCTTTGGTTATGAAACTAGTCCTAATATGATAGGCATCCAAGAGGGATATAATAAAAACTTTCATATAAAGTGCATTGAATACGATGAGAAGTATGATTCCTTATGATTGTTTTGAGATATGAAGATGGTGATATTAGAGTCATGCTACTTGAGTAGTTGTGAATTTGAGAGATACTTGTGTTAAAGTTTGTGATTCCCGTAGCATGCATGTATGGTGAACCGTTATGTGATGAAGTCGGAGCATGATTTATTTATTGATTGTCTTCCTTATGAGTGGCGATCGGGGACGAGCGATGGTCTTTTCCTACCAATCTATCCCCCTAGGAGCATGCGCATAGTACTTTGTTTCGATAACTAATAGAGTTTTGCAGTAAGTAAATGAGTTCTTTATGACTAATGTTGAGTCCATGGATTATACACACTCTCACCCTTCCACCATTGCTAGCCTCTCTAATACCGCTCACCTTTCGCCGGTATCATACACCCACCATATACATTCCTAAAACAGCCACCATACCTACCTATTATGGCATTTCAATAGCCATTCCGAGATATATTTCCATGCAACTTTCCACCGTTCCGTTTATTATGACATGCTCCACCATTGTCATATTGCTTTGCATGATCATGTAGTTCACATCGTATTTGTGGCAAAGCCACCTTTCATAATTCTTTCATACATGTCATTCTTGATTCATTGCATATCCCGGTACACCGCCGGAGGCATTCATATAGAGTCATATTTTGTTCTAAGTATCGAGTTGTAATTCTTGAGTTGTAAGTAAATAAAAGTGTGATGATCATTATTAGAGCATTGTCCCAGTGAGGAAAGGATGATGGAGACTATGATTCCCCCACAAGTCGGGATGAGACTCCGGACTTAAAAAAGGCCATAAAAAAGGAAAAAAGGCCCAAACAAAAAATAGAGAAAAAGAGAGAAGGGGCAATGCTACTATCCTTTTACCACACTTGTGCTTCAAAGTAGCACCATGACCTTCATGATATAGAGTCTCCTATGTTGTCACTTTCATATACTGGTGGAAATTTTCATTATAGAACTTGGCTTGTATATTCCAATGATGAGCTTCCTCAAAATGCCCTAGGTCTTCGTGAGCAAGCGAGTTGGATGCACACCCACTTAGTTTCTTTTTGAGCTTTCATACACTTATAGCTCTAGTGCATCCGTTGCATGGCAATCCCTACTCACTCACATTGATATCTATTGATGGGCATCTCCATAGCCCGTTGATACGCCTAGTTGATGTGAGACTATCATCTCCTTTTTGTATTCTCCACAACCACCATTCTATTCCACCTATAGTGCTATGTCCATGGCTCACGCTCATGTATTGCGTGAAGATCGAAAAAGTTTAAGAACACCAAAAGTATGAAACAATTGCTTGGCTTGTCATCAGGGTTGTGCATGATTTAAATACTTTGTGTGGTGAAGATAGAGCATAGCCCGACTATATGATTTTTTAGGGATAGCTTTCTTTGGCCATGTTATTTTGAGAAGACATGATTGCTTTATTAGTATGCTTGAAGTACTATTGTTTTCATGTCAATATTAAACTTTTGTTTTGAATCTTAGGGATCATAATATTCTTGCCACTATAAAGAAGATTACATTAATGATTATGTTAGGTAGCATTCCACATCAAAAATTCTGTTTTTATAATTTACCTACTCTAGGACGAGCAGGAATTAAGCTTGGGGATGCTGATACGTCTCCAATGTATCTATAATTTTTTATTGTTCCATGCTATTATATATTATGTTTTGGATGTTTATGGGCTTTAGTATACACTTTTATACTATTTTTGGGACTAACCTATTAACCCAGAGCCCAGTGCCATTTTATGTTTTCCCTTGTTTCGGTGTTTCGCAGAAAAGGAATATCAAACGAAGTCCAAACAGAATGAAACCTTCGGGAGAGTTATTTTTGGAATAGAAGCAATACAGGGGACTCGGAGTGCACGTCAGGGAAGCAACGAGGGAGGCACGAGGCAGGGGGCACGCCCACCCCCCTAGGCGCGCCCTCCACCCTTGTGGGCCCCTCGCGGCTCCCTTGACCGACTTCTTTCGCCTATATATATCAATATACCCTAAAACCATCGAAGAACAGAATAGATCGGGAGTTCCACCGCCGCAAGCCGCTGTAGCCACCAAAAACCAATCGGGACCCTGTTCCGGCACCCTGCCGGAGGGGGGAACCCTCACCGGTGCTCATCTTCATCATCCCAGCGCTCTCCATGATGAGAAGGGAGTAGTTCACCCTCGGGGCTAAGGGTATGTACCAGTAGCTATGTGTTTGATCTCTCTCTCTCTCTCTCTCTCTCTCTCTGTCTCTCTCTCTCGTGTTCTTGAGGTGATACGATCTTGATGTATCACAAGGTTTTCTATTATAGTTGGATCTTATGATGTTTCTCCCCCTCTACTCTCTTGTAATGGATTGAGTTTTCCCTTTGAAGTTATCTTATCGGATTGAGTCTTTAATGATTTGAGAACACTTGATGTATGTCTTGTCGTGCTTATCTGTGGTGACAATGGGATATCACGTGATTCACTTGATGTATGTTTTGGTGATCAACTTGCGGGTTCCGCCCATGAACCTATGGATAGGGGATGGCACACATTTTCGTCTTGACTCTCCGGTAGAAACTTTGGGACACTCTTTGAGGTTCTCTGTGTTGGTTGAATAGATGAATCTGAGATTGTGTGATGCACATCGTATAATCATTCCCACGGATACTTGAGGTGACATTGGTGTATCTAGGTGAAATTAGGGTTTTGGTTGATGTGTGTCTTAAGGTGTTATTTTACTACGCACTCAAGGGCTGTTTGTGACACTTATAGGAATAGCCCAATGGATTGATCGGAAAGAATAACTTTGAGGTGGTTTCGTACCCTACCATAATCTCTTCGTTTGTTCTCCGCTATTAGTGACTTTGGCGTGACTCTTTGTTGCATGTTGAGGGATAGTTATATGATCCAATTATGTTATTATTGTTGAGAGAACTTGCACTAGTGAAAGTATGAACCCTAGGCCTCGTTCCCTAGCATTGCATTACCGTTTACGCTCACTTTTATCGCTTGCTACCTTGCTGTTTTTATAATTTTAGATTACAAAAACATATATCTACATCCATATTGCATTTGTATCACCATCTCTTCGCCGAACTAGTGCACCTATACAATTTACCATTGTATTGGGTGTGTTGGGGACACAAGAGACTCTTTGCTATTTGGTTGCAGGGTTGTTTGAGAGAGACCATCTTCATCCTACGCCTCCCACAGATTGATAAACCTTAGGTCATCCACTTCAGGGAAATTTGCTACTGTCCTACAAACCTCTACACTTGGATGCCCAACAAGGTCTACAAGAAGAAGGTTGTGTAGTAGACATCACTCCCGCTGCCCTATGGTCCGCCCGCCCCTCCCGTCGAACGGCGTCGCGGGGGGGGGGGGGAGGGGGGGCGGTGCGGGGGGGGGGGGGGGGGCCCGCCGCGGCGGTCAGCAGCAGCAGCCGCGGGGCACCGGCCTGCCCCGCCAGCAGCAGCATCAGTTCCAGGTTCCCCCTTCTGTGGGCCTCCTGCTACAACCCGTGGGCCGGTGTTGTTCATGCCTACACCATGTGAAAGTGCAACTATCCCTGGGTGGTTTTGGTAATTCCTAACAACATATAGCTCATTGAGCTAATTCTATTTCAAGGTAAACATTTCAGAAAAGCTCAATGATTGGCAGGGCATGGATGAGAAAAGTGGACCCCTCAAAATATTAAGGACAAATGATTGGCTCAAGCTCATAGCACAAGACTCTACATTTTTCATTTTAAGTGATCCAAGATCACATTGAGTTCATAGAAAAAGCCAATACTATCAAGAGGGGGTGAGGTGTTGCTTAATGAGTTTCTTGCTCAAAGTGCTTAGTGATAAGCTCCAAAAACGCTCAACTACTTTCTCACTTCCACATATGCCCCAAACCAAAAGTCAAACTCGGCCCCACCAAAACTATATATCCAGCGCCACCGAGTTCAATTGACATAGCCACTGCAAGAAACCCTAATCAATCGGTCTCACCGATAGGGATCTCGGTCTCACCGAGATGGGATTGTAATATCTCTGTTTCCCTTCGTAAAATTTCGGTCAAACCAAGATGAGCGATCAGTCCCACCGAGATTGCAATGCAAACACTCTGTTTCCTTTTCGTAACGTTTCGGTCTAACCGAGATGAGCGAATCGGTCCCACCGAGTTTGCCTGACCAACTCTCTATTTGTCTATTACCAAAACCGGTCTCACCGAGTTTGTGTAATCGGTCTCACCGAGATTACGTTATGCCCTAACCCTAACGAAACCAGTCTCACCGAGTTGACGTGTCGGTCCCATCGAAAACCCTAACGGTGACATTATGAACTAAATCGGTCTGACCAAGTTTAACAATTCGGTCCCACCAAGTTTGGTAAATTGTGTGTAACGGTTAGATTTTGTGTGGAGGCCATATATACCCCTCCACCCACTCTTCATTTATGGAGGGATCCATCAGAACATGCCTACACATCCAACATACATTTTCTGAGAAAGAACCACCTACACTTGTGTTGAGGTCAAGATATTCCATTCCAACCACATAAATCTTGATCTCTAGCCTTCCCCAAGTTGCTTTTGACTCAAATCATCTTTCCACCAAATCCAAATCCTGTGAGAGAGAGTTGAGTGTTGGGGAGACTATCATTTGAAGCACAAGAGCAAGGAGTTATCATCAACACACCATTTGTTACTTCTTGGAGAGTGGTGTCTCCTAGATTGGCTAGGTGTCACTTGGGATCCTCCATCAAGATTGTGGAGTTGAACCAAGGAGTTTGTAAAGGCAAGGAGATCGCCTACTTCATGAAGATCTACCCGAGTGAGGTAAGTCCTTCGTGGGCAACGGCCATGGTGGGATACACAAGGTTGCTTCTTCGTGGACCCTTCGTGGGTGGAGCCCTCCGTGGACTCGCTCAATCGTTACGCTTCGTGGGTTGAAGTCTCCATCAGCGTGGATGTACGATAGCACCACCTATCGGAACCACGGATAAAAAATCTTCGTGTCAACATTGCGTTTGCTCCCTCAAACTCCTCCCTTTTTATGTTCATGTGCAATTGTTTTACATTCCGCTGCTATACTCTTAGAATTGCATGTGTAGGTTGATTGCTTGACTTGTGCTAAGTTGCTAAAATCTTCCAAGAACTAAAATTGGGAAAAGGCTAGATTTTTAATTGGTCAAGTAGTTTAATCACCCCCCTCCAGAAATACTTTCGATCCTAGAAGTGGTATCAGAGCTTTGGTCTCCATTTGCTTTGATTTCCATAGCTTTGGGTGGTCATAGCCTTGGTTTCACAACCTAGGAGAGTATGGCATCTAGCGAGAGAAATTACCACCGTAGAGGTCCTTACTTTGATAGTACAAATTTTGCTAGTTGGAAGCATAAGATGAAAATGCATATTCTTGGACATAACCCCGCCATTTGGGCTATTGTGTGTATTGGCTTGCAAGGTGAATTCTTTGATGGGAGAGAACCAAACCGTGAAGCTACCACGGAAGAGTTGAAGATGCTACAATACAATGCTCAAGCTTGTGATATTCTCTTCAATGGATTGTGCCCCGAAGAATTCAACAAAATCAGCCGTCTTGAGAATGCAAAGGAAATTTGGGATACTTTGATTGATATGCACGAAGGTACCGACTCTGTCAAGGAATCCAAATTGGATGTGCTTCAAAGTCAACTTGACAAGTTCAAAATGAAGGATGGTGAAGGTGTCGCTGAAATGTACTCTAGGCTTGCTCTCATCACAAATGAGATTGCCGGCTTAGGAAGTGAAGAGATGACCGATAGATTCATCATCAAGAAGATCCTAAGAGCCTTGGATGGAAAATATGATACCGTGTGCACATTGATCCAAATGATGCCCAATTACAAAGATCTCAAGCCAAAGGAAGTCATTGGAAGAATTGTTGCTCATGAGATGTCGCTCAAGGATAAGGAAGAGCTTCACAACAAGTCAAGTGGTGCTTACAAAGCCTCGTGTGATGCTCCCACATCATCAAGTGAGAAATGTAAGTGCATCTAGTGCCCCTTAGTGATTTTGGTGTATTGAAGACTTATAGGTTAAGAATCTAATGTGTTTATGAGTGTACACATGTCTATAAGTCTATGAGGAGTTTGATATTTACAGAGAAAGTCGACCCCTAAACATGAAGTTTTTCGACTGAAGACTTTGATATACCGAAGACTTTCTGAAGACTTTGAAAGTGAAGAAATTGGTGTGACCTTGAAGACTTGGTATTCATTCGAGGAACATGAAGCGTGAAGACTTTTGTTTTCGTAGTTTCATTTTCTCTTTCTTGAGTCATAGGAAACACCGTACTGTTAAAGGGGGTCGAGGAAATACTAAGGAGAAAATTTCCATGTGATGCTCAACTCAAATCCTACACCTACCAATCCCTTCGAGTGAAGCCATTGGAAATCTCATACAGTTCAGTCAATTTCTTCAGTGACAGAGACACAGTTCTTCTGGTCACTAAGGACTTTGCTCTGACTGAGGAGTTAGGAATTCGCCAGTGCGAATTGCCTACACAGTAAGGAACATGATAGCCCTGAGGAATTTGTACCTCAAATTTCCGACCGTTGCTGTGCTACGCGCCTGCTGTCCCAAAATATCTTATCCACCTAACGGTCATATGATTGAAGGGCATTTATGTCTTATCATGTCGGGCTGCTCCCTAGGCTATAAATAGCCGCCCCCTACAACCACTAGCCGTTTGGCTGCTCCAAGAGAAACTGACACTTGTCATTTGAGAGCAACCCATCCTCCGAGGACTTTGAGCGAAAATCATCAAGTGATGAAAATCCAAACCCAAACCCAAACACCTACAAACCCAAAGTGATTGAGCATCACTGAAGAGATTGATCCTGCGTGGATCCGACGCTTGTTACCTTTGAAGACTGTGCTTCTTCCAGATGATTAGGCGTCAAGGTCTAGAGCATCCAAGAGGAATTGTGGATCACCGAGTGACCGAGTTTGTCAAGGTTCGGAAGTCACCTGAAGACTTACCACGAGTGATTGGACGAGGATTGTGTGTCCTTAATTCAAGGAGAATACGGTGAGGACTGGGTGTCCCGAGCTGCGTGCTCATGACTGGGTGTCCGGGACTGTGTGCCCTCGAGTTTAAATACTCAGCCGCTCCAACCAGATGTACAACTGAGACAACAGTTGGAACTGGTCTACCAAATCATTGTCTTCACCAAGCTTACTGGTTCCATTTCCTCAACTCTTTCATTTCCTCAGTAGTGTGATGTTTGTTTATCATATCTGTGTTTGAAGACTTTGACTGAAGACTTTCTCAATTTCCTCAGTTCAATTTCTTCAGTATGTTTGTCTTCATCTTGTGTTATTCTGTGTTTACGCTTTCTGTACTCTATGTTTGTCTTCATTTCATCATGATGATCATGCATGTATTCTGCTATGTTTACCCCTGAGTACTTATTCCGCTGCTAGTAGTTATTCGCTAAGGAATTTCCTCACTAGCAAATTCCTCAGTGAAGAATTTCATAAAAATCGCCTATTCACCGCCCCTCTAGGCTATATAAAACACTTTCAATTGGTATCAGAGCAAGGTACTCCCTTGTTCTGTGTGATTTTGGTTTAACCGCCTGGAGTTTTAGTTATGTCGACCGCAGGTATGATCAAGGTCTCTGCTGGGTGTCCTACCTTCGATGAGACGGACTACCCCTACTGGAAGAACAAGATGCGCATGCATCTTGAGGCAATTGATAACGATCTCTGGTACGTTGTGGAAAATGGTGTTCCCTCCGTCTCACCCTCACTGAACGCTACCAATGTGAAGAGATTCAAGCAACCCGACTCCCAAGCAAAGAATATCATATGTGGCCATCTGAGCAAAGGACAGTATGGTAGAGTGAGTGCTTTGGAAACTGCTAAGCTTATCTGGGATAGGCTGTCCAAGGTCAATGAAGGAGTTTCAACTCAGCGTGACTCTCGAGTTGATGTTCTTTGCAATCTCTTCAACCGTTTCAAAAGACTCGACAATGAAAATGTTCAGCAAACCTTCGATCGCCTCACTGACATCTCAAATGAGCTTCAAGCACTTGGTGCTGCTGACATCACCGACCATGAGGTGGTGAAGAAATTGCTAAGGTCGCTTGATTCCTCATTTTGATACTCTGGCACCGATGATACAAGAGCGTGCTGATTACAAGTCACTTGACCCCGCTGATATCCTCAAGAGGCTCAATACTCATGAGTTCCATCTTGCTGAAAAGAGAGATCTCTATGGTTCAAGCTATGGCAGATCACGTGCACTGAAGGCCAAGGTAGTATCAGAATCCGAAGATAAAGACTCTGGTAGCAGCCTTGGTGACCCTGAAGAACTGAGTCATGATCTAGCACTGCTTGTGAAGAAATTCCAGAAGTTCTCAAGACGTGGTCGCTTTGGAAAACCTTCAAGGAGCAATGATTCCTCATCCAGTGACTACAAGAGAAGGCTTTGTCACAAGTGCAATAAGCCTGGACACTACATTCAAGATTGTCCTCAGTGGGAAAAGGAATCAAAGAAGAAGAAATACAAGGATTACAGTTCTGATGATGCAAAGAAAAATAAGAAATCCTCAAAATATTCATCATCAAAATCCTCGAAGTCTTCGTCTCACAAGAACAGCAGCTCCAAGAAGGCTCGGGCATTCATTGGCAAGGAAATGGACTGTGAGGCTGAATCTGAAGAAAATGAGGAAGAGGAACAATCTGAAGACTCCGAGTCTGGTGTGGCGAGCCTAGCCCTCGCTACCGCATTTGTCAGCAAGTCCATCTTCAACTCTGAAGAAAGTGATCTCACCAACAAAGCTGATGAAGGTAGTGATGACTACGCTCCCACCTATTGCTTCATGGCAAAGGGTGCCAAGGTACTCAAATACGCCTCCTCTGAATCTAGTGAGGATGAATCTGATGAAAATCTTAAGCCTAGCTACTCTAAACTTGCTAAGATTGTTGTGCAACAACAAAAGGCTTTTGAAAAGGTTCAAAACATGCTAGATAAAAGTGATGATATGTTGGGTGAAGAAATGGATCGCACTAAAGCCTTAACTGAAAATATTCAGAGACTTCAGACCAGGTTTGACAACCTTTAAGGTCATCATAACACTCTCTTATCTGATCATGAGAAGCTTTCTTATGAATATCTTCAAAAGAAGCAAGATCTTGAGAAGCTAAGAGTGAGTTATGAAGATCTTCAGAAGGAGCGCGATTCATTACTTGCTCAACAAATTAGTGCTGCTCAGGAAGAATTTATTCCTCCATTTTTAAAATGCATTGAACGAGAATCTGCTAATTCTTCACCTGAATGTTCAAATGCTTCTAATGTTACAAATTTTTCACCTGTCTCTGCTATTACTAATTCCTCATCCGAGGACATTGCTAGTATCACTGACGATGCAGGGCTGAAGGAATTGTACATGACAGGCATGTACAAATGCCTCAAAGGGCATCAGACTCTTTGTGATGTGCTTAAAAAGCAGATCCTCAACAGGAACCCTAGGAAAGAGGGTATTGCCTTTGAGAGGAAACTCAATGCTGATGGTACATATTGGAAGCCCGAGCAGTACCCCAAAACCTCATGGGTTGCTGCAAAGGGACCTCCAGTTGACCCATCTAATTTATCTGGCTATACATGTGAATCTTCTCATTCTTCTGATGAGTCATTTGACTCCAACTACAAACTGTTCAAAAATCAGAATGGTGAAGTATTTGCTAGATATGTTGGCACTAACTGCAGGAATGGTTCCCCTATGAAGAAAATCTGGGTTCCCAAAAGGTGCCTTGAAAGTCTTCAGGTGAATGTCCTCATGACACCACCTGTGAAGAATAGGAACTCCAGATCAAAGTCCTCATACGGACCAAATTCCTCACGTGGATCAAATTCCTCACATGGATCAAAGTCCTCATATGAACATCATCGTGCTAACAACTCTGTTTCGCAGGGAAGAGCCAAGGGCTATGAATATGAGCATTATTCTTCAAATTATTATGTTCATAATTCCTCGAAGAATTTCTCTGCTTATTCATATGCTTACCCTAACCCCTCCTATGTGAAACGTAATGGTTTGGCTGCTATGCCACCATTCTCATATGGAGCTTGCAGAGTGATGAACTCTTTGCCACCCCTTCAGATGTGGGTGGTGAAGAAAAAGAACTAATCTCTTATGCAGGGTCAGGTCTCCAAATGTACTGTAACGTCTGAAGAATTTGCTAGGGATCTGACAAATTGCATGAAAGGACGCAGGCTAACCATGATGAAATGAACTTTCATTTCACACGTCCTCCCTCTGTTTTATCTGTCTTACTGCTTGACGAAATTGATCTGATGAATTGTGATATCATATTCTTCACTGCTGAAGTATATGAGGTTCGTAAGTTGCACTAATTCATCTGCAGGATGATCAACCCAAAGCCACTGAGTGGGTACTTGATAGTGGATGTACAAATCACATGACTGGTGACAGGAATCTGTTGATGGATGCTCCCTTATCATCATCACATCTGAAGCATATCATCTTCGCTGATAAAAGCAAAAGTCGGGTATTGGGTATAGGTAAAGTTGCTATCACAAAGGATCGACACATGGACAAAGTCATGCTTGTTGAGTCCTTAGGATACAACCTTATGTCTGTCTCAATGCTTTGTGATCTTGATATGGTTGTTATCTTTGGCAAGTATCGTTGTGTTGTGATTATGGAAGCTGAGAATTCCAAAGTCTTCGAAGGCTTTAGGAGAGGAGACTTGTATATTGTTGATTTCTCTGTAGATTCACAACCAGCAGTGTGCCTACTTGCAAAAGCTTCAGAAGGATGGCTATGACATCGACGACTTGGTCATGCAGGCATGAGGAATTTGCACACACTTGCAAAGAAGAAGCAAGTCATTGGCATTGAGAATGTCAAATTCCTCAAGGATCACTTATGCGGTGCCTGTGAAGCTGGAAAGATGACCAAGGCCAAGCATCCAGCAAAGACCATCATGACCACCACTCGACCATTCGAATTGCTTCACATGGATCTCTTCTGTCCTAATCACTACTCCTCTGTTTCAAATGAAGCATCTCAATGTGGCTTTGTTATTGTTGATGATTACTCTCGTTACACATGGGTACACCTTGTCTCTTACAAACATGAAGTGCAGGAAGTCTTCAAACGATTTTCCTCGAGGGCTTCAACCAACTTTGGTGTGAAGATCAAGCACATCAGAAGTGACAATGGCACTGAGTTCAAGAATACGGGTCTCAATGAATATCTTGATGAACTTGGTATTACTCATGAGTTATCTGCTCCTTATACTCGTCAACAGAATGGCGACGTGGAGCGCAAGAACAGGACTCTTGCTGAGATGGCTCGCACTATGCTCGATGAGTACAAAACCCCTCGTCGTTTCTGGGTTGATGCAATTGATATTGCGTGCCACATCATCAACAAAGTATATCTTCACAAATTCTTCAAGAAGACTGCCTATGAACTCCTCACTGACAAGAAACCCAATGTGAGTTACTTCAAAGTCTTCGGTGCTAAATGCTGGATTAGAGATCCTCATCACAACTCTAATTTTGCACCGAAAGCACATGAAGGTTTTATGCTTGGTTACAGAAAGGACTCGCACACCTACAGAGTCTTCAACAATGTTCTTCACAAGATTGTTGAAACTGTAGATGTGCGGTTCGATGAGACTAATGGCTCGCAAAGAGAGCACCTACCTTCTGTGTTAGATGAACCAGCACCTGAGGATTCTATCAAGCACAAGGCTACTGAAGATGTCATTCCTACTGAAGAATCTGCTGAAGAATTCATTCCAGAACGTGAAGAACGTCGAGCTGATGCACCTGAAGAAAATGCTGTGGAAATTGATGATGAAGAAAATGCTGATCAAATTCCTCAACGACAACCAGCTCATCCTCGCGTTGCAAAATAAGTGCAAGTGGAGAAGATCATCGATGACATTAGAGCACCAGGTGCTCTCACACGCTCAAAAGCTTCACATCTATCTAACTTTTGTGGGCACTTTGCTTTTGTCTCTATCACAGAGCCCGCTAAGGTAGATGAAGCATTTCTGGAGCCTGAGTGGATTCAGGCCATGCAAGAAGAATTACATCAGTTCAAGCTCAACAACGTCTGGGAACTAGTCAATCGTCCCGATCCTCGCAAGAATAACATCATTGGCACAAAGTGGATCTACCGCAACAAGCAAGATGAAAATGGTGTTGTGGTGAGGAATAAGGCACGACTAGTAGCTCAAGGCTACACATAGGTTGAAGGAGTTGATTTCTATGAAACTTTTGCACCTGTTGCTAGACTTGAGGCTATTCGCATATTGCTTGCTTATGCTAACTATCATGATATCATCTTATATCAAATGGATGTAAAAAAGTGCGTTCCTCAATGGTAAGCTTGAGGAAGAAGTATATGTTGCTCAACCCCCAGGTTTCGATGATCCAAAACATCCTAACAAAGTCTTCAGACTTAACAAGGCCCTCTATGTCCTCAAGCAGGCCCCACGGGCGTGGTATGATACATTGAAGGAACTCTTCATGAAGAAAGGCTTCACACCCGGTTCACTCGATCCCACTCTCTTTACTAAATTTTATGATGGTGAACTGTTTGTGTGCCAAATATATGTTGATGATATCATCTTTGGCTGTACTGACCAACGTTATAGTGATGAATTTGCCTATATGATGAGTGAAGAATATCAAATGTCTATGATGGGAGAGTTGAAATTCTTCCTAGGTCTTCAAATTCGTCAACGGGGCAATGGCATATTCATATCTCAGGAGAAATACCTCAAGGATGTCCTGAAGAAATTCGGCATGCAAGACTGCAAAGGCATCAAAATTCCTATGCCCACAAATGGTCATCTGTGCACTGATGAAAATGGTATTGACTTCGATCATAAAGTATACCGCTCCATGATTGGCTCATTATTGTACTTATGTGCATCTAGGCTAGATATAATGCTTAGTGTTTGCATGTGTGCCCGATTTCAAGCTGCACCGAAGGAATCACACCATAAGGCTGTGAAGCATATTCTTCGATATCTAGCTCACACACCAACACTTGGATTATGGTATCCCAAGGGCTCGGATTTTGATCTCATTGGATATTCTGACTCTGAATATGCTGGTGACCGTGTGGATCGCAAGTCAACATCTGGTACATGTCATTTCCTTGGACGATCCTTGGTCTGTTGGTCCTCGAAGAAACAGAACTGCGTATCACTATCTACTGCTGAAGCTGAGTACATTGCTGCTGGTTCTTGATGTGCTCAATTGCTATGGATGATGCAAACACTCAAGGACTATGGCGTCAACGTGAAGAATGTGCCTCTCCTCTGTGACAATGAGAGTGCCATCAAGATTGCTCATAACCCAGTTCAGCACTCGAAGACAAAGCACATTCAGATTCGTCATCATTTTCTTCGTGATCATGTGTTGAAGGGCGACATTTCTATTGAGCATGTGAAGACTGAAGAACAGCTAGCCGATATCTTCACTAAGCCCTTGTATGAGAAGAGATTTAGCAAGTTGCGGTGTGAGCTAAATATCTTAGAGTCTTCGAATGTACTTTGAAAAGGCACTCATCCTAACACTTATGCAAAATTGATGACTTAGATGTGCACCACATGAAGAAACATTTTTCTTCAATCAATGAAGAATAACACTCTAAGTGTGAAGAAATTAATGAAGAATTTGATTCTCAGAACCCTATGACAATTGTACGCCGTGTCTAAAATCATCATTCTTATACGGTGGGTCACGCCACCACAAAAGTTGAAAATCTTCAATTTGAGTTTTTCCTCAACTTTTGAAATTCCTCAGTTGTCCAAATTCTTCAACTTGCAAAATCTTCACTTGTGCCGTCGTTTTTCTTCATTGGCTATATATATATATATATATATATATATATATATATATATATATATGAGTTTATGTCTTGTACAACATTCACTTATAGCTATTTCTTCAAGTTGGTCTTTCTGCTAAGTGAATGTGATCGGACCCTTCCCCTCTATGCTATACTCAATCCAATCTGTTCACAAATTCTTCATGTGCGTTCTATTTGAAACTCGTTCAAAATCTTCACTGTGTCCTTGTCAGCTGAAGAAATTGCGAACGGAACGTTAAAACAGATCTTATTCAAATTTTTCGGTTTTGCCGCTCAAACCGTTCCGCATCCCACGATGCATTATTTTACTCACCCACGATCTCCACTACACAGTACATGGGTGACACATGTCGTGAGAAGGAGAATGGTCAGGGGCACGTTCGTCCTAAATCTTCGGGCGAACAGTTTTTCACTGCCTCTATAAATACCCCTCTCCCCTTCCTCACTTCTTTTACTCCGCTCGATCTCTCTCTCTCTCGCTCAAGCTTCTCAAACCCTAGCGCCGCCGCTACTACATCATCGTCGGTGAGGAAGAGCTTCACTGCCTCGACCTCGTCGCCGTCGTACTCGCGCCAACCATGGAAATCTTCACCTCCGCCGCCGCCGTAGACGTCTTCCTCCGCCGAGTTAGGGCGTGGAAGATCTACATCGACGAACCTCACTGTTCGTCGTGTTCTTCGCTCAGGGTAATTAAAAGTTAGTTTTACTGCCCTCTTTGATTTGAAACTTTTCTACAAAATCTGCAAAGGTGTTTTATTCTTCAAATCCTCACACACAAAACACCTCACATGTTATCTGTTCTTGATTCATTTCCCTAAGCATCATTTTCTTCAAGATTCCTCAATTGTGTGGATCTTCGATCTATACAACTCTGGAACCTAAGATATAGCACGCTTAGTGAAATTCTTCAAGACGCATCTGGTCAAATTCCTCAAACTTGTTCTTTTTGAAAAAACCTCTGAGAACGCATATGACGTCTCCAAATTCCTCACAACTATACTCTGTTCACAGGTACACATGTCCGCTGCTGAATCATTAAGATCTCATCAACTTAACTCGTTTGCAGCGTTCCTCGAAGAAAAACTGCATACTTCTTCAGAGAATTCAATTGTTCAAATTCCTCAACTGAAGAAAATGGCTGAAGGTAAAAGGCCACAGAAAGGAGGAAAGAAGCCTGAGGTCATGACTGCCTTTGAAATCCCTGAGGATTTATATAAAGATTACTGCACGCCTGATGAAGCCAAGTTTGGCAAAGAAGATAAAAATCAGCGCAAGGTGCGCATTCAGAGGATTGAACGAAGATGGGCACGTGAATGGAGGGAGTACAGATATGTCACTCCAAAGTACATGAAGAAATTCGTACTGAATCCTCCATGCCCAAGAGCCCCATTGGCACCTGGCCAAGTGGCTGATCCTACTAGCGTCAAACGCGGTGAGTATTTCCCTGAAGAATGGGCCAAGCGCCAAGCCAAATTGGCAAGACAAGCCAGAGAAGCAGTGAGGAAATTCAATGAAGATTCTGCTGCTGCTGCTGCCACTGAGGCCTCTGTCAAGACGAGGAACTCAATGCTTAAGAAGCCCGCTCGAAAGCCAAGTGCTTCACCAACAATGCCCTCACGGCCAAGTTCCTCAGCTGCGCCCTCACGGCCAGAAACTTCAAAATCTTCAAAGCAAATTCCTCATGCTGCTCCTGCTCCACCAAAGTCCTCAGCACCTCCTCCACAATCCTCAGCAGTTCTGACAAAGTCCTCAGCACCTGTGCATCTGGCCTCGTGCCAAAGGACTACAGGCATCTCCATTGCCTCTGGTGTCTCAGCAAGTTCCTCAGGCTTCACCAAGTTCCTCAGCTGTTACCCTCTCTGCTGAAGAAAAAGGCTACTGTAGGACGCGGTACTCGCCCAAGTCCTAAGAAGAAGCAGGTAGTGTTCAATCTACCATCTGACGAAGATGAAGCTGATGAAGAAGAACTTGCAGAAATCATCAGGGACCGACAAGAAAGGGCCGCTAGAGCCAAAGGCACACCTGTGCCGCTGCTGTTGGATCCAAGGGCGATCCTCGATTACATTGATCTCTGGCATAAGGATCCCAACACACCTATGCCTGAATTCAAGCTGGCACCTGGACAAAGTCACATGCTGACTCACTTCATCCAAGAGGAGAAGTGGAAATATGATAGGGCCAGAGAGATCAAGAAATCGCAGTACAGAAAAGAGAAACTGCTAAAGAAAAATGTTGTCAAGATGACAACTAAAGAACTTGTCAAGATGCAGGCTGACATCAAAGTCCTCAGCGACAAATTTGACTCATACTATGCTGATTGGAAGGGAGCCAAAGTCAGGTTTGTAAAACTGACTGAAAATTTCACCAATGTTGCAGCCCCATCGCAACAAGAAGTTCCTCCAGCTGAACCTTCAGCACAGCCAACTGAAGAACATGCCAGCACCACTGATGATTTTCAGGCTGCTGAAGAAAATGCTAGTTCCAGGGCTGATGACTCCATTCCAGCCGCTGAAGAAATTGCCAGGGCATCCACTAGTGGTGCGCCTGAAGAAACTGAAGAAGTCAGGGCAACTGCATCAGTTGCGCCTGAGGAAATTCAACCAGATTCCTCAGCTCCACCTACGCCTACACCAACTCCTATCCTTCCATCTGCATCAGATGTGAAGCAGACCAATGCTACAGAGCGAGCTGCAGTGAAGAAAAGGAAAGCATCAAGTGCTTCAGAATCTTTAGTTCCAAAGAAGATGAAGCCAATGACCAGCTCATATGAAAATCCGATCGATGCTGTTCCGATTTTCACCATGCCATCAAAGGACCTTGTTCCTTTTGATGAAGAGTATGTGATCCCAAGGGGATGTAATGAAGAAACTCAATCTGCTGCTTCGTCAGAGCAGATTGATGAAGAAATTGAAGTGGATGCAATCCCTTCAACTCCAGTGGTCTGATCACCAATGCCTCAGTTTACTGCTGAAGAGGCTGGTGTTGAAGAAATTGATGATGAAGATGTGGACATTGGAAGCACAACTCCAGTGATGAATGACGACTTTTGGGAAAGTCAGCACCCCAATTCTCCACTCTTCACCCTCACTCTCCTGCACCAACAGTTCAATTGGGCTCTGAAGAAACTCATCCCACTACATCTGTGCATGAAGAAATTCCAGCCACTAGTGCTGAAGAAACTGCTGCTGCTGCTAAAAATGTGACTGCACCTGAGGAAGAACCTGAAATTCCTCAGCCTGAAGAACCTAAGATCGCGATTCCTGAGGTAGTGATGCAACTCACTGACACTCCTCTGCCCAAGCCAAAGGATCCGTTCTCAAGGAAGCAAAAGTTCAAGGCTAAAGACTTCTTTGGCAAGCACGTGTTCTTCACAGAGTATAATCCTTATGACTCTGCTCGCATAAGGAAGAGGCGTTTCTGGAATGCAAGTCAAGCCAACTTCTATTCCTCAGTGATGTTCAACAAAGACAAAATCTTCGACCATGCACATATTCCTCACGTGGACATGCAGTCCATGCCGTGCTTCACGCCAGTCCATTGTTCTTTATGATGCTGGACTACTCAATTTGTGCACTGACATATGCGATTGGAATGAAGAACTCATTCTTCAGTTCTACGCAACGCTGCACATCATCGGCAATTCTGAAGATGTGAATTCATGGGTTCTGGACTGGATGACAGAGAACACTCATTACAAGGCACCAGCGTCTGAATTGCTTCGTGCCCTCCCACTCAGTCCTCCCCTTGAAGATGCACGTTGTGTTTACAACGAACGTGAGCTTTCCAATCACTATATGCAAGTGCTGATGAAGCCTTTGAAGCCAGGGCAGGCCCCTCGAACCAAATTCCTCATCAAGGAATTGTTGTATGTGCCTCGGACTGTCTATCGCATTCTGACGAAGACAATGAGTCCTATCAAAGGCCACGACTCCAATGATGAAGAAGTCGTTGGCATCATGAAGAACATGCTTTTCAACATCATTCATGGCGTTCCCGTCAACTTCCATGATTTCTTCATGAGGACTCTGGCCAACATTGCTATGTCACCATTTGAGCTGAAGCATTATGCGCCATGGATTATGAGATTCATCAGGACAACGTCTTCACTCAATTACAAAGCTGAAACTCTGAACCACTGCAGCTACTTGCCCCCTATTGAAGTCCTCAAAAGGACATTTTCCTCAGCTGAAGAAAAGGGCAAGGCTACTGCTGTGATAGATGAAGGCATTCGCCCATTGGATGGTCAATTTTGCAAGGCTGCATCCTACTCCATCAATGATGACTCTGCCACCCATGACTCTGCCGCCAACGATGCCAAGCAAAATCCTCAAGCCATAGCACCCAGGGTGATGACTGATCATGAGTTACTCCTCAGTCTTCATCAGAAGGTTGATCGCAATCACAAATGGGTCAAGCGTCAGTTTGGTTCAATTCTTCACAACATGACTTCAACACACAATGGAGTGAAGAAAAACCACTACTGCCTTCATGAAACCCTCAACCACACCTAGGCTGTTCTGTCTCAAGTTTACAGCGCCGAAGATCTGAAGAAAATGGGTCTCAAAGAAGAGTTTGCCTGGTCTGCACCTCCTTCGAAGAAATTCAAGAAGGTCCAGGTTCCTTCTTTGGTGGCCAGTTCCTATTCTTCATCGCGCGCCACTGATGAACATGAAGACTTGGACGACACTGCGGCAGGCCCTACCTCAACAACCGACCCCAACAACGCTGGCGCTCCTTCATCATCTTGATTATCTTCAGGAGCGTTAGTCCTCAGTTTCGATCCTTTTGGTCATTCGATGACAAAGGGGGAGAAATTTGAGTTAGTCTTCAAGCGGGTCTATTATACATCATTTTTTTTGATAAGTTACAACTCTCATTCTTCCGAAACTTTTATTGGATCGAGTTGTAATCTTAAACCCGATGGTGCTCTGATACTTTTGATGCATTGTGCTCTGATACTTTTGATGCACTATTCTGCATGCTTATTCCTCGCTAATATTATTGCACGCATGCTGAATTACATCAGGCACCATATTTCATCATGCATTTCAAATTCTTCATATTATATATCAAATGCGTGTATGAATTACAAAATATAGGGGGAGATCTCCATGATTCAGCTCTTCAAGTGTGCATTGCTTCAAAAGCAAATTCCTCACTATGCACATCTTCAGGGGGAGTTCTTCTATATCTTGTAGTCAAATTCCTCAATATCAGTTTTTACACTTCATATATTTATCCCCGTTGAAAACTTAACCTATATTGTCATCAATCACCAAAAAGGGGGAGATTGTAAGTGCATCTAGTGCCCCTTAGTGATTTTGGTGTATTGAAGACTTATAGGTTAAGAATCTAATGTGTTTATGAGTGTACACAGGTCTATAAGTCTATGAGGAGTTTGATATTTACAGAGAAAGTCGACCCCTAAAAATGAAGTTCTTCGACAGAAGACTTTGATATATCGAAGACTTTCTGAAGACTTTGAAAGTGAAGAAATTGGTGTGACCTTGAAGACTTGGTATTCATTCGAGGAACATGAAGCGTGAAGACTTTTGTTTTCGTAGTTTCATTTTCTGTTTCTTGAGTCATAGGAAACACCGTACTGTTAAAGGGGGTCGAGGACATACTAAGGAGAAAATTTCCATGTGATGCTCAACTCAAATCCTACACCTACCAATCCCTTCGAGTGAAGCCATTGGAAATCTCATACAGTTCAGTCAATTTCTTCAGTGACAGAGACACAGTTCTTCTGGTCACTAAGGACTTTGCTCTGACTGAGGAGTTAGGAATTCGCCAGTGCGAATTGCCTACACAGTAAGGAACATGATAGCCCTGAGGAATTTGTACCTCAAATTTCCGACCGTTGCTGTGCTACGCGCCTGCTGTCCCAAAATATTGTATCCACCTAACGGTCATATCATTGAAGGGCATTTATGTCTTATTATGTTGGGCTGCTCCCTAGGCTATAAATAGCCGCCCCCTACAACCACTAGCCGTTTGGCTGCTCCAAGAGAAACTGACACTTGTCATTTGAGAGCAACCCATCCTCCGAGGACTTTGAGCAAAAATCATCAATTGAGGAAAATCCAAACCCAAACCCAAACACCTACAAACCCAAAGTGATTGAGCATCACTGAAGAGATTGATCCTGCGTCGATCCGACGCTTGTTACCTTTGAAGACTGTGCTTCTTTCAGACGGTTAGGCGTCAAGGTCTAGAGCATCCAAGAGGAATTGTGGATCGCCGAGTGACCGAGTTTGTCAAGGTTCGGAAGTCACCTGAAGACTTACCACGAGTGATTGGACGAGGACTGTGTGTCCTTAGTTCAAGGAGAATACGGTGAGGACTGGGTGTCCCGAGCTACGTGCTCAGGACTGGGTGTCCGGGACTGTGTGTCCTCGAGTTTAAATACTCAGCCGCTCCAACCAGATGTACAACTGAGACAGCAGTTGGAACTGGTCTACCAAATCATTGTCTTCACCAAGCTTACTGGTTCCATTTCCTCAACTCTTTCATTTCCTCAGTAGTGCACTGTTTGTTTTACATATCTGTGTTTGAAGACTTTGACTAAAGACTTTCTCAATGTCCTCAGTTCAATTTCTTCAGTCTGTTTGTCTTCATCTTGTGCTATCCTGTGTTTGCGCTTTCTGTACTCTGTGTTTGTCTTCATTTCATCATGATGACCATGCATGTATTCTGCTATATTTACCTCTTAGTACTTATTCCGCTGCTAGTAGTTCTTCGCTATGGAATTTCCTCAATAGAAAATTCCTCAGTGAAGAATTTCATAAAAATCGCCTATTCACCCCCCTCTAGTCGATATAACGCACTTTCAAGAAACAAACCTTCAATGAAGAATCGAGTCTAATGGTGAAGAACCTCAACAAGTTCTACAAGAGTAGAAGCAAGGAAAGAAGTTCCATGTCAAGGTCCTACAATGACGAAAGATCTTCTAGTCGTGAGCGTAATTGCTACAATTGTGGAAGACCCGGGCACTATTCCAATGAGTGTACAATTCCCTACAAAAGAAGAGAAGATTCTCCCGAAAGAAGGAGTAGAAGAGAAGAATCACCACCAAGAGAAAGAAGGAGTAGAGATGATCGTTATGAACGAAGACCCTCTCAGAGAAGCAAGGAGTCGGAAAGGAAGGACAAGTCATCAAGGAGCTACACAAAAAGAAGACATCAAGCTCATGTTGGTGAATGGGTATTCGGCTCCGACTTCGACAATCACTCTGAAAGAAGTTATCACTCTGACTCCGAATATACTCAAGATGAAGGTGTTGCCGGACTAGCACTTGTGACAACCAACTCCTACGACATATTTGAATCACGAAATGAGGGAATTGGGAGATGCTTCATGGCTAAAAGTCCAAAAGTAACACACTCGAGTATGTTGATTTCAATAGTGATGAAGATGATTTGCTAGGAGATGATGATTTACTTGTTGACAACTCTAGTTACGAAAACTATGATGAACTTGCTATTAATCATGCTAATCAAGATAAAATGAATGATGATGATAAGAAGGAGATTGAGCATCTAACTAAAGAACTAAACACTCTTAAGATAGCTCATGAAACTACCTTGGAAGATCATCGAGAACTTTTAAAGACTCATGATAAGCTACGCTTTGAAAAGCTCAACCTTGAGCAAGAACATGAGTTTTTAAAGGCAATCAATGATGATCTTCGCAAGAAAAGTTCTCCTTACATTGCCAAGCGTTTACTCTTGTATACTTACATGCCACAAGTTAAAACTAACAACAAGAACAAGAAAGATTCTTCATCTAGTAGTAACAACAATCATGCTAAATCCAATGTTGTTGATTCTAGTAGTTCTCTTGATTCCACTAATGATTCTCTTAGACAAGTTACACTTGAGCAAGAAAATAGCTTATTGAAGGGAATTGTAGAGAAAGGTGTTTACAAGAGCCTTGCCGGAAGTAAGCAATTTGAGGAGATTGTACGCAAGCAAGGAAGACACCAGAAGAATCAAGGTGTTGGTTTTGAACGAAAGTTCAATGCCAATGGAGTTGAGTGGGAAGAAGATGAATACCCCAAGACGGAGTTTGTTCCTCAACAAGAGAAGTATGATCCTACTTCCTTCAAAGGGACACAAGCTCAAGATGGTCTTCCACCACAAGACCACAAGCAAAAAGGCAAGGACAAGCTTCAAGAGGAAATTGATGCATTTGAAGAAGCACCTAAGGCCTTAGTCAAGTGGGTTCCCAAGACTACATCAAGTTCTACTTCATCAAGTACGACTAAAACTCCACGGATTCCCATCAAGATGGTGTGGATCCCAAAGAAGAAGAACTAGAGAGTTCTTGAGGGTGACTCCGCCAACATACTTAACTCTTATCATTTTGGCAATGACAAGTGCAAACAACTTCCATATCTTGCACTAGTTCAAGGAGTCACAAACCCTCTTATTGTTAAGACAAGGGACAAGGTAACCTAATGCTTTCATGGACATCTTATGTATACGTCACTCTATGTCCATGGATATCCTTGCTTGTTCCTTGTGGGACTAACCCGTGTAGGTATCGGAAGTGCAACTCACTCCAAAGGATTGCTCCGAATGATCTACATCAACTTTGAGCATCCACATCTTCAACAGCTACATGAAGTCATCATCGACAAAACCCAAGGTTAGTTCATCCCTCTTAGGGGGAATATCACATCTAGGGGGAGCTTTACTCTAAAAAATTGAGCTAAAGCAACTCTAATGATGTGAGCACAACAATGCTTTATGTAAAAGTGGTAAGCCCACTTGTGCTTAAACAATTAGTATGACCTATCATCAAATGTTCTCATTTGACTCCTACGTCAATATACTCATATATAGATGACCTAGTCATCGCCAATTGCCTGATAGATGCTAGAGTGTTTGTGCATGCTTTGTCACATATTTCATTTGCCATTTTAAATGTGTGAACATGTTGAATGCATATTTTTCTCATTCGAGGACATCCATTTGTTGCTTTGATTTTTTGGCTTTTTCTCTTTTGCCAAATGGATGGACAAGAATGCCTAAGAACTCCCTCTAGCTATCTATGCTCTTCTCGTCGCAAACTCTATGCATGCTACATCACAAAGTTTGATCAAGTCAGATTCAAACCACTCTGTGTGAGGAGCACTCGGAGTTCCCGATTCGTCATAGACTTAAACTTCCAAAACCTCTTTGTGCATTTTGGTCTGACCGATTCATACTTTTCGGTCCTAACGAGATCACTAAGTTGATCTAGGTTTTCAATCTCGGTGCAACCGATTAGAACCTTTCGGTCACATTGAGTTGCAGTAACTGCCTGCAGTTTTGCGTCTCGGTGCCACCGAGTTATTCCACTCGGTCACACCGACAGTGTTAGGTTATATATATCAACGGGTCAAATTTTGGAAAAAAATTCGAAACCCTTCGCCCGCGCGTAACCTGCTCTGCCTTCTCGGGTCTCCAGATCATCCTCTCGCCGCGAGCGACCTCCCGCCGCTGGTCTCCACCGCCGTCAATGGCAATCTGCCCCGCCGTAGCAAGTTCACCGCCAAGATAGGGTATGAACTTGATCTTTCTGCTATTCATTAACTCTGATTCCTAGCACATTGCTTTGCCATTTCTCTTACCACGCATGAAATCATCCTCCAACGAAAACATCCCATAGATTATATTTGATTTGAAAATTTAGGGTTAGGTTTCCGCCGAACTCATCTCGGACCGACCGAATTGTAGAAATCGGTCTCACCAATTTGGCTTAGGCCATTGCACATGTGATTTTCGGTCTGACCGAGAATTGCAAATAGGTGTGACCGAGTTCAATTCTCTATGAAACCCTAGCAGTCTCGGTGCCACCGAACTGTGACTCGGTCTGACCGAGTTCACTAGTTTAGGCTCCAAGTGTTGCTTTGGTATCACCGAGTTTACAAATAGGTAGCTCTGAAATGCTTTCTGTGGAGAACTAAAACTAAGTTTTTTAGTCATCTGTTTTGCAAAACTCCTGTACTTTGTGATGCTCATCTACTCTACCTCATCTATAATCTATTCACAGGGTCTGCTGACAGTTTGCCTGCAAGATGTCTGACCAAAGTGATAGCCAGAACAAGTCTGAAGAGCAGGTTCAGTTGAGTGATTGCACTGGTCCCTCAGGGAGCTATGATGAGGGAAGCAGGAGCACACCTAGTAACTTTCCAAAGGCAGCTGACAGGACAAGGAAGAAGAAAACTTCTGATTCAGAGGATGAAGATTATATGGCTGTTGAGGATGAGGCCACTTCAAGAAAGAAAGTGCTGAAGAAGGAGTATAGCACTGCTGCTGCAACAAAGCCTGGACTGAAAACAAAGGCCCCAGCAAGAAGAGTTCCGTTGTCAAAAGCCAGAGCCTCAACTGCTGAAGCTTCCAAGCCAAAGAAAGTTGCCATAGGTGAAACTATGAAGTTCACCATTGAATCAGATGATGGTGAAGCAGCAGGAGACGGTAAGAAGAAGAAGAGGGCGAGAACCACTACTGCCAGAGTTCTTGGCAAGCCCTCAATGAAGAAAGATTCTGAAAGATAAGAGGAAGAGGAAGAGGAAGAGGATGCTGCACCAGCACCCAAAGCTCAAAAGCTCATGGGAGATGCAATCAGATCACGGGCTGCTCCATCTAAGCCCAAAGATGCTCCCATGGCGGCTGCTCCAGCTCAGAAACCCCCTAAACCCAACAGAAGCACTAGAAACATCTTTGCTGAGGAAAAGAACAAAGCCCCAGTGCCTGAAGCTGCTGAAGAAGAAGAAGATGACTAAGTTGTGTTGAGGAAGCTGAAGCCCAAGATCCTTGACCACAATGATGCACACCCTGTGGCAGAAAACATGAAAATCAGGAAGGATGCAGGACTGAGGTTATGGAGACAGACTGATCCATATGTAGTTAGGAGGAGTATTGCTGTGGACTACAGGTTTCACACCAAGGAACAACAAGACTTTTATGAAACAATCCTGCTTGACAAGAAGCCCATTGTGTGTGACATGAGATGGGTTGACTGGGAGTACATCAAGGAAAATAAGGACCACTATCCAGGTGTATATGACAGCTTCAAGGCATGTGGAGTTGACACCTTTGTTGCCTAGAAGCTCACCAAGTGGAATGATGAGCTCATCATGCAGTTTTACTCCACTGCCCACTTCTACCCAGATGGGAAGATCATTTGGATGTCTAAAGGTACAAGGTACCAATCCACTGTTGAAGAATGGGATCAGTTGATCAATGCCCCAGAGGAGAATGAGGATGGCTTGGATATTTATGCTGAGAAGAAGAAAGACCACAACACAATGGCCAACATGTACAGAGAGATCCCAAATGATGCTTTGGACACTCATAAGTTTGGATGTGTCCACTTTTTGTTGTCTGGTCTGTCTACCATAACTTGGATCCTCAGGCACACATTGCTACCCAGGTCAGGTGATCACAAGATGATCAGAGGACATGATATCAACTTGCTACATTTGTTTGATGCACCTCAAAAATTCGAAGTCATGAGTGCGGGAGTCCTGGATTAGGGGGTATCCGGACAGCCGAACTATAACCTTTGGCCGGACTACTGGACTATGAAGATACAAGATTGAAGACTTTGTCCTGTGTCTGGATGGGACTTTCCTTGGCGTGGAAGGCAAGCTTGGAAGTATGGATATGTAGATCTCCTTCCTTGTAACCAACTCTGTGTAACCCTAGCCCCCTCCAGTGTCTATATAAACCAGAGGGTTGAGTCCGTAGGACATAACAACAACAATCATACCATAGGCTAGCTTCTAGGCTTTAGCCTCTCTGATCTCATTGTAGATCCACTCTTGTACTACCCATATCATCAATATTAATCAAGCAGGAGTAGGATTTTACCTCCATCGAGAGGGCCCGAACCTGGGTAAAAACATCGTGTCCCTTGTCTCCTGTTACCATCCGCCTAGACGCACAGTTCGGGACCCCCTACCCGAGATCCGCCGGTTTTGACACCGACATTGGTGCTTTCATTGAGAGTTCCACTGTGCCGTCGCCATAAGGAAGGATGTCTCGTCTCGTCTTTAAATACAGCACTACCGCTGAGGGAGCTTTGGCTGTCGGCCAAACTCTCCGGCTTGGCGGTTTCATCATGACCGCCTGTCCGGCTGCTGCGCCGACGATGACTTCTCGGGTCATCGAAAGCAGTCTCCACGTCAGCTCGGAACTCGCCGAACAATTGGATCCAATGGAGCTCTCCTCCCAGAACGAGATCTTGGATTGCATCGCCGCCCTAGGAGTCACTACGGACTATGATCAGATTGGGCTTAAACCCGATCAGAGAGAAATTAACTCTCCCTCGGTCACCCATCACGTTGCAGTGGTGGAAGAACAATGCGGTGACACTTCCTCTATCTTGAGGACTAGATATGTCCGGATTCCTTAGCCCTCTGAGCCGGATACCCGTTTACGGGAGGATACCACTCAAGCCCTGAACCTCGAGTCAGGCAGCAGGCCGGACTTATCGGGCAACATCCCAGAACCTGAACTTCCAAGATTGGAAACTCCTCGGCCCCTGGGCCTCAGATCGGGTGAGGTTTTGCATTCAATTCCACCCACCCGCCCAAACATAAGTGATCTTTCCCACATCAGGCAAGAGCCCCAGGAAACAGTACATCATTATTGGGCCAGATTCCTCGTAACGAACAAGGTTAAGGACTGTCGCGAGGAAGACGCAATCTCATTCTTCTGCAATAATTGCACGGACAAGGGTATCCTTAACGCCATAAGTCGCCGTCAAATTAGACGCTTTGCCAACTTGGCGTCCATAGTACGAAAGTACTGTGCAATGGAAAGTGCCTGGAAAACCGAAATAAAATTTTGGGACAATCCGGCCATGAATTTGAACCCAGTCCGGAATAAAAGGGTGCAATATCACAAGACACCCGGTTTAACTACCAAAAAGCAAAAACCCTCTATAGGGCATGGAACCGTACTGGAGGGATGGCTCAATGGACCCTGCAAAATTCATAGCACAGAGGGCGCCATACCAACACATAGCCTTAGAGCATGTTGGATACTGCGGCAGGTAGCCAAAAGTGGCGAGGATCTTCTCATCCAAGAAGCCGTAGAAAACCATCCCAGAGATATCAATATGGTATTAACAGTCTTTGAGACCTTCGCATCAAATAATAGGCGAAAGCGAACACTCCGCAACCTTGCCGAAATCCACCATGTGGCAACAATAAATCCATGGAGTGACACGACTATTACTTTCAACGCCAATGACAAACCTAAATTTCGAACAGCTCGAGCACCAGCCGCATTGGTCCTTAGTCCAATTGTGGACGGCTTTCAACTCACCAAGGTGCTCATGGACGGCGGCAGTGGATTAAACCTCATCTATGAGGAAACCCTTCAGAAAATGGAAATAGACTGGAACCGCATCGAGCGCAGCAACACAACCTTTAGAGGAATAATTCCCAGTCGGGAAGCGCGCTGTACAGGCAAAATCACACTAGATGCGGTGTTCGGCACGCCGGAGAACTACATAGCCGAAGAGGATACGTTCCAAGTGGCTCTGTTCAGTAGCGGATACCACGCCCTTTTAGGACGGGAGGCGTTCACGATCTTCCAAGCCATACCCCATTACGGATACATGAAGCTCAAAATGCCCGGGCCCAACGGAATCATCACTCTTGCTAGTGATCCGGACACAGCACTCCGCGCTGAAAACAAGACACCCACACTGGCCGTCGAGGCATTATCCGAAGCCCTAGCGGCCGAGGAACTGACTGCGCTGCGCTCCACGGTGAACAGGGACGATGTGATACTCGATAAGAGATCCAAGTCCACCTCCTTTAAACCAGCAGACGAAATAGTCAAATTCCAAGTCCATCCAACGGACCCTACAAAAACAGCCTCCATCGGGGCACAGTTAAACCCTGTCGTAGATGTCGCACTACAAGAGTTCCTGCGCGAAAACTGGGACATTTTTTCCTGGCATCCTTCAAATATGCCAGGAATCCCACGTAGGCTGGCCGAGCATAGTCTCAATATCCTAAAAGGATTCAAGCCTGTCAAGCAGGCTCTTCGTCGTTTCTCTGAACCTAAGAGGCAAGCTATGGGAGAGGAACTAGCCAAGTTATTGGAGACCGGATTCATTAGAGAAATAAAACACCCGGACTGGCTAGCAAACCTGGTGATGGTACCAAAGAAGGATAAATCCTGGCGCCTGCGCGTCGACTTCAAGGACCTCAACAAGGCTTGCCCAAAGGATCTCTTCCCCCTCCCCCGCATTGATCAAATTATCGATGCTACCGCAGGACACGACTCATTGTGTTCCCTCGACGCATACTCCGGCTACCACCAAATTAAGATGGCGGAGCCCGACCAAGCCGCAACGGCATTCATCACACCATACGGCCCCTTCTGCTTCAACACAATGCCTTTTGGGCTCAAAAACGACGGCGCAACATATCAGCGCATGATTCAGACATGTCTGGCGAACCAAATCGGCAAAACAGTGGAGGCATACGTAGATGATCTGGTCGTCAAAACCGAACACGTCGACTCTTTAATAGACGACTTGAGGCTCACATTCGACAACCTTCGAACATACGACATCAAGCTCAACCCGGAAAAATGCGTTTTCGGTGTACCAGCCGGAAAGCTCCTAGGCTTCATTGTATCCAGCACAGGAATTGAAGCAAATACGGCCAAGATCCGAGCTCTATCGCAATTGGATATCCCAACGGACCTCAAACAAATCTAGAAATTAACCGGATGTGTGGCGGCTCTAAGCCGCTTTATCTCCCACCTGTGATAAAAGGCATTACCCTTGTACCGCCTCCTACGGCGCACCGAACACTTCGAGTGGACAGATGCTGCCACAGCCGGATTGGAAGAAATAAAGGCCATACTAGCAACCAACCCAATCCTGGCAGCGCCAAATGTCGTGGTTCTAAGTCTGACAGTAGAATGGGGGGTAGGAATGGAGAGGCAAGATCCTAGCTTTGGAGTAGTTGTGCACGCAAGAGTTTTACGAGTTCAGGCCCTTCTCAGGAGAAGTAATAGCCCTACGTCTCGGAGCCCGGAGGCGGCCGACTGGATTATATGCGTGTGTGTTACAAAGATGCGAACCCCTGTGCCAGTGGAGGGGGTGGCTTATATAGAGTGCGCCCAGACCCCAGCCAGCCCACGTTGCAAGGGGTTTAAGGTACATTAAGGTCGGGCGTTACAGGTAACGCCTCTAATAAAGTGCTTTGATGACCATAAAGACTACTTAATGATCGACCGTTTGCCTGTGGAGTGACTTAGATCTCCTGGCAATCGAGCGGTTGGCTTCGTGGTCGAGTGGTAGCTTCTTGGTCGAGTGTCTTGAACCCGTCGAGTGGGTATCTTGAAGTCGATTGAAAGGTGACTTCTTCTAAGGATGTCTTTGGGCAGGGCTCTTAGGACAGGTCCGTGCCCCTACCCCAGGTACATAACTTCATCATTAGCCCCCGAATGGATCGAGGTTAGAGTGGGGAAAGGGTTGGAGATCTTTCCGACTGGTTCTTTGTGCTACACGGGTGCCTTGTTTTGGATTAATCGTCACGGATGACGTCATCAACCTTTTTCAGTCGCCTTGATCCATTCTAGCCCTTCCGACGAGTGAATTCCCTTGTCTGCGACATTCCGAATGGTAGTGCGAAAGGGATCTTATGTCTGACGAGCTGTCCTGCAACCGCGGATTTCGCGGGATTTGATTTTCGGGAAGTGCGCGGGATGGGAGCGGCCGCAGTAATCGGACGTGATAAGGCGGAAGCTCCTCGATCCCCGCGCCACTTTTTTAGCCACGTATCGCGCGCGCGTCTGCTGCGGGATTTGACGGGATAGCCTGGGTCTACTAGTCAGCCACTCGGAAGCGGCCCCTTAAAAGCTGCCAGCTCGGGGTTTCCAACAGTGTGTTCTCTTCTTCCCTTTTCCGTTTGCATACTTCTCCGCCACCTCCGCTCTCGCCCTAGCGCCACAGGCCCGTTCGAGCTTTCCGGCAACGATGGTGAAGGACAAGACGTCCGCCCTGGAGCGCCCAAAGAAGGCGGCGGCGGCGCAGGGAAAAGGGAAGAAATCCGCTCGGGGCGGATCTTCCTCAAGGACTTTTCTGCCCAGAGGCTGGATGCAGGGCGACTGGATGCCGTCAGTGCTGAGGCAGGAAGATCTCGACGATATGGTTGAGGGAGGAGTCATCCCTCATGAAGCTGCGCGTCTCCCCGGGAGAGAAGTCGAGCCCCAACCTCTCGATGGTGAGTGTGTGCTCCTTGCCACCCATATCGATCGCGGGTTTTCTCTGCCTCCTCATCCCTTTTTCCGGAGTTTCCTGAATTTCTTCGGAGCGCAGCTCCACCATTTCACTCCCAACTCTATCGTGTATCTGGCTGCCTTCATTTCCATGTGTGAGGGTTTCTTGGGTTGTCGCCCCCATTGGGGAATCTTTAAGCATATCTTCACCTGTCGTTCCCAATCGGTTAAAAAGGCCAAGTCGAGTGACGAGAGGACGCAGGTGATCCAGCTGTCCGGAGGCCTGGCGATCCAGACGAGGGGAAAAAGTTCTATTCCATCCATCACTTTCCCTGAGTCGGTCCGTGGTTGGCAGGCGACCTGGTTTTACTGCAAAGACCAGGCGACTCCAGGTCAGTCGACTGGACTTCCCCCTTTCTCTCTGGAACGAGCCCAAAAACCTGCTTCTCTGAAAGTGACGCCGGAAGAAAAGGCCCAAGTCAAAGTGCTGGTCGGTCGAGTGGTTCAGCTTGTCCACGATGGCGTGACTGGCATGGACTTGCTGGAAGTCTTCCTTAGGAGGCGCATCCAGCCACTCCAGGCTCACGACCATCCGATGTGACTATATTCGGGTCTTGAAGACACCACTCGGATCCACCTGGAGGAGGTTACTGACGAGATGCTAGAAGGATGGCTGTCGAGCATCACAGGAAACAAAGACAATCCCCGAGGAGCCAGGAGGGTTCCTCCACTCGACAACACATACGAAGTGGACCAGGTAAGACCTTATGCACCTGACTGAGATCTTGCTTTCTTCATTGGTCTTCTTTGAATTGGTCGACTGACTTTCGTTTTGTCTGTTGTTTCCCAGGAAACTACTGAGATGTACTCGACGCCCAACGGGGCACAGGAGCCGACTGAGGAAGGGGAGGCGAGTGGAGGTGAAAGCGGAGACGAGCACGACGAGTGGGAATCCGATGGCGAAGGGGAGGGAGACGACGACGTCTACTCCAGCGAAGAGGAGGAGGAGGAAGTTGAAACTCCCCGCACGGAGAGGCGATCCAAGCTTACACACGATCCCGCGAGGGAACGTGGTAAGGCGACTGCTCCTGTTGGGCAGTCGTCGAAACGCCCTCGGACCTCTTCTCCTACGCCGACTGAGAAGGCTCCCAAGCACCAACGCGCGACGCCATCCAAGCCGCCCAAGGCTCTTCCCAAGATGAAGATGACTGTCCCCACCATTTCTGGGTAATAATAATACTTATTTTCCTTTGTCGACTGTGGACGGATCCTTGGTCGATTCATTGAGTCAACTGACTGACTTCCGAAATTTGTAGTGCTGCTACTTCTGAGATCTCTGCCAAGGACGGAGATCAAGAGATGGAAGATGCTGTTACTTCCAATCCAGGTACAGTTACTGATGTCCTGTCTTTGGTCGACTGAATATTTCTTGTAACTCTGGTCGATTGACTTTTCTTGCAGCTCCCCCTCATGTTATCAACTTACCAGACGATGAAGATGACGAGCCGCTGAGAGTAAGAAGGAACCGGAGGGCGTCGACTGGCAAGACCCCCCAATCTGCTCCGGTGTCTGAGGCTGTAGTTCGGGATGGTGGTGATACCACTCGGACTTCCGTGACTTTTGCTGATCCTCTGACGAGTGTGCGGCCTTCGGCGTCGACTGTAGATCCGCCTTCGCTTTTTGCTACATACCCTGCCCAGAGGACCAAGTGAGTGCCGCAAAAGAGGCTATACGGCAGGCGGGTATCATGATGGAGCAAGTGAAAGTGGTTCAGGACGCCGGCCAAGCAGCGTATGACGCGAGTTCGGCTCTTCAGAGCAACGTCCAGGTCAGTCGACTCGACACTTGGTCTGTTGCAATATGCTGTTTGGAGAATCTCTTTTCCGAAGATCTTTATATTTGTAATCTTTATATCTGTACACCCACTGGGTGTGTCTGTCGACCTCTGGTCGAGTGGGGGCACGATGAGTGCACCCACTGGGTGTAGTCCCCGAGACTACGGTGGACTGCTGGCAGTCGACTACAGTCTTTATATTGCGTTTCTGTATTTGTACTTCTTCACTCGGTCTGGTCGGGCCATGTCGAATGGAACTGTATGCGGTCCACTGCGGGCAGTCGACTCTTTTTTTTGCCGAACCAGTGGGGGCACGCTGAGTGCACCCACTGGGTGTAGTCCCCGAGACTGCTGTCGAATGTTTTGATTCGGCTGTAGTCTTAGAAACGCTGACTATTAGTCATGGCACTAGAATCATATTTGGTCGACTGATCGATCAGGATTTAGAAAGATTACCGGTGGGGGCACGCTGAGTGCACCCACTGGGTGTAGTCCCCGAGGCTACTGTCGAATGTTTTGATTCGGCTGTAGTCTTAGAAGTGCTACAACTTTTCCTTTAGCCACTCGGAAGTAACTTGTCTTTGATATCTTTTGTCGATTGGCTCTTTGCAGAAGTCTTGTGAGCTTGTTGCTCATCTTGCTGAATTGAAGGAGAAACAGGTCCACCTTAACCTCGACTTGGAGTTTGCCCAGGAGAACTTGCAGAAGGCGAAGGACGAAGCAAAAGGTATGGCTGGTGAGGATTCGACGGCTGTCTTTGTTTTTCTGCCTATTCTCAACTCCGTTCTCATTATTGTTTTGCAGACCAACTGGAGGAGGCTCTGAGGAAGAAAGATCTTGATCTTGCAGAAGCACAGAAGGCGGCTTCGGAGAAAACGAAGCTCGCCGAAGAAAAGCTTGCTTCAGTTGGTCGGCTTGAAGACGAGAATGCCAAGCTGAAGTCTGCTCTTGACGCGGCCAACCAGGAAGCAAGTCGATTGAAAAATGAAAAGATTGCTCTGACTGACAAGGTCGGCGATATGGCGGGGAAGCGAAAGGATCTGGAGGCTTACCTCGGAGGGCTCGCCAAGAAACTATTCCTCATGCTTGAAGGTAATCCCCTTACTCAATTGACTTGTCGTTGTCGACTCATCATTCAATTATAATATTGGACTGTACCTTTCAGAATTCTGTCAAAACTTCGAGGAAGAAACTGGTCGAGTGGAAACCAATCTGGACCCCATCAACTCTCTTGTGAAGGACGAAGCTGCCATGAATGTCCTCCGGCTGGAGTCTCGCGTCGCCAGTGTGGTGGACTACCTTGCTCGACTGAAGGCTGCAGTGTCGCGGATCGACTCTGCACTCTGGCCAAATCAGATACTTCAGAATGACCTTGAATCCTTGGTCACTCGACTGAAGGAAGTGCCAAGTCGAGTGCATGAATGGAAAAAGTCTTCTGCCAGGTGTGGTGCCGATGTTGCTCTGTCGCTGGTTCGTGTCCACTGCAAGGAGGCGCGAGAAGAGAAGCTGGTTGCCCTCCAAGTTGCCAATACCAAGAAGCATAATTTCCAGGACTTCATGGAGACCTTCATTGCTGCTGCCACCCGAATCTCAGACGGGATTGATTTGGACGAGTTTGTTGCCCCATCCAGTCCTCCACCGGAGGAGTAAAAAACTACTGTGTCTCACCTTAAATTTGCCTCGGAATGCCGAGTGGTTTGTGTAACCGATAAACTCCGTCGAGCTGGAGGCTCGGGCACTTTTATTTGCGATCCAGGACCTTTTGATCTTTATCCGAATCTTGATTTATCGTTGAATATCTTCGTGATTTATCCATCGAGTGAGATTTGGCTCGACTTTTACTCAAAATGACTTAGGCGAGCACGGAGCTGTAGCTAAGTCTCCGAGTGGGAGGTTTGCTCTTCACTTCGTAGGATTTTTAAACACTTAGGCAAGCACTGGGCTGCAGCTAAGCCCCCGAGTGGGAGGTTTGCTCTCCACTCGGTAGGATTTTAATTACTTAGGCAAGCACTGGGCTGCAGCTAAGCCTCCGAGTGGGAGGTCTGCTCTCCACTCGGTAGGATTTTAATCAATTAGGCGAGCACTGGGCTGCAGCTAAGCCCCCGAGTGGGAGGTTTGCTCTCCACTTGGTAGGATTTTAATTACTTAGGCGAGCACTGGGCTGCAGCTAAGCCCCTGAGTGGGAGGTTTGCTCTCCACTCGGTAGGATTTTAATTACTTGGGCGAGCACTGGGCTGCAGCTAAGCCTCCGAGTGGGAGGTCTGCTCTCCACTCGGTAGGATTTTAATCACTTAGGCGAGCACTGGGCTGTAGCTAAGCCCCCGAGTGGGAGGTTTGCTCTCCACTCGGTAGGATTTTAATTACCTAGGCAAGCACTGGGCTGCAGCTAAGCCTCCGAGTGGGAGGTCTGCTCTCCACTCGGTAGGATTTTAATTACTTAGGCGAGCACTGGGCTGTCGCTAAGCCTCCGAGTGGGAGGTTTGCTCTCCACTCGGTTGGATTTTTGATCACTTAGGCGAGCACTGGGCTGCAGCTAAGCCCCCGAGTGGGAGGTATGCCCTCCACTCGGCAGGATTTTAAATACATAGGCGAGTAATTGGACTGCAGCTAAGCCCCCGAGTGGGAGGCTGGCTCTCCACTCGGTAGGATTTTAAATACTTAGGCGAGTACTTGGACTGCAGCTAAGCCCCCTGAGTGGGAGGCTGGCTCTCCACTCGGTAGGATTTTAAATACTTAGGCGAGTACTTGGACTGCAGCTAAGCCCCCGAGTGGGAGGCTGGCTCTCCACTCGGTAGGATTTTAAATACTTAGGCGAGTACTTGGACTGCAGCTAAGCCCCCGAGTGGGAGGCTGGCTCTCCACTCGGTAGGATTTTAAATACTTAGGCGAGTACTTGGACTGCATCTAAGCCCCCGAGTGGGAGGCTGGCTCTCCACTCGGTAGGATTTTAAATACTTAGGCGAGTACTTGGACTGCAGCTAAGCCCCCGAGTGGGAGGCTGGCTCTCCACTCGGTAGGATTTTAGATACTTAGGCGAAAAGGATTCGCAGCTAAGCCTCTGAGTGGGAGGCTGGCTCTTCACTCGGCAGGATTTTTACAAACTTAGGCGAAACGGATTCGCAGCTAAGCCACCCACTGGGGGAAATTTCAACAAAAAGAAATGGCAATCTTCTGTGAAAATTATAACATTCTTGCTTTAGATAAAAGAACTACAGAGGTACTTTTATTACATCTCAACCGAGTGAGTTTCTTCTTTCAAGTGTAAAAATGACGGAGTAACTCCGCATTCCAAGCTCGAGGTTCGTCGATCTGGCGATCAACGTTGTAGAGGTGATACGCTCCGTTGTGGAGGACTTTGGTGACGATGAAGGGGCCTTCCCAGGTTGGAGCGAGCTTGTGAGGTTTTTGCTGATCCACTCGGAGGACCAAGTCTCCTTCCTGAAAGGCTCGACTCTTCACGTTTCTCGTGTGGAACCGACGTAAGTCCTGCTGGTAGATAGTCGAGCGGATTAGGGCCATCTCCCTCTCTTCTTCCAGGAGGTCGACTGCATCTTGCCGAGCTTGTTCCGCTTCTGCTTTTGAGTATAGTTCGACTCGAGGTGCATTGTGGAGCAGATCACTTGGCAGCACTGCTTCAGCCCTGTAGACCAGAAAGAAGGGCGTTCTTCCAGTCGAACGATTAGGAGTGGTCCTTAATCCCCAAAGCACTGACGGAAGTTCGTCGACCCAAGCTCCTGCCGCGTGTTTGAGATCTCGCATCAGCCGGGGTTTCAGTCCTTTGAGGATGAGACAATTTGCGCTCTGCCTGCCCATTCGACTGAGGATGGGCGACTGAGGCATAGTCGACCCGCGTGCCTTGGGAGGCGCAGAAGGCTTTGAATCTGTCGTTATCAAAGTTTGATCCATTGTCCGTGATGATGCTATGTGGAACTCCATATCTGAATATCAGCTCTCTGATGAAACTGATAGCAGTGCTTGCATCGAGGTTTTTGATGGGTTTGGCTTCTATCAACTTGGTGAACTTGTCGACTGCAACCAGTAAGTGAGTGAAGCCGCTTCTACCAGTTCTCAGCGGTCCAATCATGTCTAGCCCCCAAACCGCGAAGGGCCAGACGAGTGGAATGGTCTTCAGAGCAGAGGCGGGCTTATGCGACATGTTGGAATAAAACTGACACCCTTCGCACTTGTCGACTATATCTTTTGCCATTTCATTCGCCTTCGGCCAGTAAAATCATGCTCGTTATGCTTTAGCCACAATGGTCCGAGAGGACGCATGATGACCACAGGTCCCCGAGTGGATATCCTCAAGAATTATCTGACCTTCTTCTGGCGTGATGCACTTCTGGCCAACTCCATTCGCGCTTTCTCTGTACAACTGCCCTTTGATTACTGTAAAGGCCTTGGATCGACGGACGATCTGTCGAGCCTCTTCTTCGTCTTCTGGGAGCTCTTTCCTCATAATATACGCGATGTAAGGCGCTGTCCAGTCGGGAGTGATGACTACAACTTCCATAATCAGGTCGACCACGGCTGGAATCTCCACTTCAGTCGGATCACTGGCGCTCTTTGGCTGTGGAGGTTCTTCTGTGAAAGGATCTTCCTGTATTGACGGCGCACGAACGTGCTCCAAACACACATCACTGGGGATGGCTTCTCTCTTGGACCCTATTTTCGCCAAATCATCCGCAGCTTGGTTTTTCAGTCGGGGTATATGATGGAGCTCTAACCCCTCGAATCTCTTCTCCAGCTTTCTCACTGCATTGCAATAACCCGTCATGGCTGGGCTTCGAACATCCCACTCCTTCATCACTTGATTCACAACCAGATCTGAGTCCCCGTAGACCATAAGGCGACGGACGTCGAGTGAAATGGCCATACGCAGTCCATATAGGAGTGCTTCATATTCTGCCTCGTTGTTGGAGGAATCAAAGTGAATCTGGAGGACGTATTTGAGCTTGTCTCCTCGGGGGGAAAACAATACAACCCCCGCGCCGGACCCATTTAGCATCTTGGAGCCATCGAAAAACATAGTCCAGTGCTCTGAGTGAGCTTGAGTCGGAAGTTGTTGTTCAGTCCACTCGGCGAGGAAATCAGCTATTGCTTGGGACTTGATAGCTTTCTTTGCCTCGAACTTGATATCAAGGGGAAGGAGTTCAATCGCCCATTTTGCCACTCGACCAGTTGCATCTCTGTTATGAAGGATCTCTGATAACGGGGCGTCGCTGACGACTGTAATGGAGTGGTCAGAGAAATAATGAGCAACCTTCTTCGTGGTCATGTAAATCCCGTAGACAAGCTTCTGATAGTGAGGGTATCTTTGCTTTGATGGGGTCAGAACTTCAGAAAGGTAATAAACTGGGCGCTGAACTTTGAATGTTTTTCCTTCCTCTTGCCACTCGACCGTAAGTACGGTACTAACGACTTGTCCAGTGGCTGCAATGTAAAGCAATAATGGCTCTTTGCTGACAGGGGCAGCAAGCACCGGCTGGGTGGAGAGCAGAGCTTTTAGCTCTGCAAATGCTGCATCAGCTTCTGGAGTCCACTCAAACTTGTCTGACTTCTTCATCAGTCGGTAAAGACGTAATGCCTTTTCACCGAGTCTGGAGATGAATCGACTTAAAGCCAAGCATCCAGTAAGTTTCTGGACATCGTGCACACACTCAGGGCGTTTCATTCGGAGTATGGTGCCAACTTCTTCGGCGTTAGCATCGATTCCTCGTTCGGAAACAAGAAAACCGAGTAACTTTCCTCCAGGAACTCCGAATGTGCATTTTGATGGATTAAGCTTGATATCATACCTTCTGAGATTGGCAAACGTTTCAGCAAGGTCAGTCAGCAGGTCGGAACCTTTTCGCGACTTGGCCACTATATCATCCATGTATGCTTCTACATTCCGACTGATTTGAGTGATCAGGCACTTCTCAATCATTCTCATGAAGGTAGCTCCGGCATTCTTGAGACCGAAAGGCATGGTGACATAGCAGAAGCACCCGAACGGGGTGATGAAAGCTGTTTTTATTTCATCTGGTCCATACAGACGGATTTGATGGTATCCGTAGTAAGCATCTAAAAAAGACAACCTCTCGCATCCTGCGGTCGAGTCGACTATTTGGTCGATGCGAGGAAGAGGGAAATAATCTTTCGGGCAGGCCCGATTGATATGTTTGAAATCGATGCACATGCGCAACGACTTGTCCTTCTTGGGGACCATTACAACATTGGCGAGCCACTCGGAGTGGTAGATCTCGCGAATGAACTCTGCCGCTAAGAGTCGAGCCACCTCTTCGCCAATGGCCTTTCTCTCCTGGACAGCGGACCGTCGAAGATGTTCCTTAACTGGTTTGACTTTTGAGTCGACTCGAAGGCGGTGCTCAGCCAGTCCCCTGGGAACACCTGGCATGTCAGCGGGCTTCCATGCAAAGATGTCCCAATTCTCACGGAGGAATTGGATGAGCGCTTCTTCCTATTTAGAGTCGAGTGTGGTGGAGATGTTGGTCGGAGCCGCACTGGGGTCAGTTGGGTGGATGTGAACCTATTTTGTCTCACCGGACGACTGAAATGTTGACTCTGTGGCGGGCTTCTTGGCTCGCAACAAATCACTCGGGTCTGCGGTCTTCTGGTACTCTTGTAACTCCATTTCGGCCATCTGAGCATCAGCGATTTTGGAGCCCTTCTGGAAGCACTCTTCCGCCTTCTTCCGATTACCCGTGATAGTGATCACACCTTTGGGACCAGGCATCTTCAACTTAAGGTACACGTAGCATGGTACGAGCGTACGCTAGCCTTCCAAGTATGGCGTGATACGCACTCTGAAAATCCACGACCTCAAAGGTCAACTTTTCCTTCCGGAAATTCTTCGAGTCACCAAAAACTACATCGAGAGCGATTTGGCCGAGTGACTCAGCCTTGTTTCCAGGAATGACTCCGTGGAAGCTCATGTTACTGGTGCTGAGTCTGGACATCGGAATGCCCAGCCCTTTCAGCGTCTCTGCATACAGCAAATTCAAGCCACTGCCACAATCCATCAACACTTTGGTCAGTCGAGTGCCTTCAATGACTGGGTCGACCACCAACGCTTGCCTCCCTGGGGTAGCAATATGAGTCGGGTGATCGGACTGGTCAAAAGTGATGGCAGTCTGAGACCATTTCAGATAATTGGGTGTCGTCGGAGCGACCATGTTCACTTCCCGATTGATAACCTTCAATCGACTCTTGCTTTCGACATCAGCGAAAATCATCAGGGTGGAGTTGACTTGGGGGTACTCCTCACCGTTGTCTTCTTTGTCCTCAACTCTATCTGACTCTTTCTCTTTGTCTTTGGCATGTTTCCCTTGAAACTGCTGAATCAGGAGTCGACATTGTCGAGTGGTATGCTTTGGGTAAATGAGTTTACCCTCTTCGTCTTTCTTCGTGTGAATGTGACACGGTAGGACCATCACGTCGTTCCCATCCTGATCTTTCACCTTCTTGGGGTTCCAGGGACCCTTGGATTTCCCCTTAAACTTTCCTGGGGTCACGGCCAAGGTCTCTCCAGGAGCAGCTGGCTCGGCCTTGCGCTTTTGCTTCCGACTGGAGTTTCCTCCGCCGGCCTCATTAGCGGCTGCTTTGTACTTGCCACTCCAGAGCCTATCTTCTTCTTCACCGTTTGCATACTTGGCGGCAATTTCCATCATCCTACTCAATGTCATATCTCTGGTCCGACCGAATTTCAAACTCAGTTCTCTGTTCCTGACGCCTTCCTTGAAGGCACAAACTGCCTGGTGGTCAGACACATTCTCGATTGTGTGATGTAAAGTGATCCACCTCTGGATATAATCCCTCAGAGTTTCACTCGACTTCTGAACACACGACTGCAATTATGTCAATCCTGCTGGTTGCTTGCAAGTCCCTTCAAATGTCCTGACAAACACTCTGGCGAGATCTTCCCAAGTGTAAATACTGCTGGGTGCCAACTGGTTCAACCATGCTCTGGCTGAACCCTCCAGCATGAGAGGCAAATGCTTCATGGCTACTTCGTCGTTGCCACCGCCAATCTGAACAGCCACTTGGTAATCTTCAAGCCATGTGTCAGGCTTGGACTCGCCAGTGAACTTACTAACTCCAGTCGCCAACCTGAAGTTGGGAGGAATTACAGCGGCCCTGATCGCTCTGCTGAAACATTCTGGTCCTAATACATGAACCCTGCTGCTGGAGGGAACGTCTCTGTCATGGCCTTCCCTGTGAGCTCTATTCCCGTCGACCAGACCTTGAACGATAATGGATCTCGCATCAAAGCCTGGCTCCCTGGGGTCGACTGGAAATCTACGCCCAGCACTGTGCTGGCGTATGTCATGTTGCTGCCGTGGGACGTACGAACCACCTCTTGGGGGAGGAGTGGGCACTCGACGTCGATCACTGCGATCGAATCGGTGTTCATACCGCTCACGGCCTTGATATTGATCACCATGCAGGCTTCTACGTTCCTCACGCCTCGGGGGCGATCCTGGACTGTGAGCCGACTGTACAGAATTCGCAGCGACGGATCGGCTGTGAATCCTATTACGCGACTGCGATACAACTGAGTTCTGATCTCCCGCTGCCCGGAGCAAATCTCTGATCTGTAGCACACCTCTCCCTGCCTCTGACTGAGAAGGCTGGATCGACTCTGCTATGCGGGCTGCAGCTGCTAAATTCTGAATCGGAGTTCGGTATACCTGAGTTGGTGGCTGAAAGAGGCGACGTCGACTGGATTCTGGAGCTGGCAGTCGAGTGCGCTCGTCGAGTACTCTCTGGAGATTCTCCAGTCGAGTGTGTTCAGCCAGGTTGGCCAAGCGCGCCTCCTCTAAGGCGCGTGCCTCGGGGGTTTCTCCTACGATAGGAGTGTGAAGCGCGTCCATGTTTCGGCGACGAAGTTCCTCTCTCTGCAGCGAGGTGAGAGGCTCGGGTCTGTACTCTTCATGGCCCCGTGTCGGAACTCCTCCCCCGGCAAGCTCTTCGGTGTGGGGGAATCCGGGGGGGCTGCACGGTCCATCGACCATCAGCACCTACGCCGTTGGATCGCTGTTGTCGCACTCGGACGCAGTCTCTGCGGAGCCATTCGACAAATCGAACAGGCCGTAGAGTGATTCGTTGGGCTCAATCGCCGCGACTTGGGGGATGGCCGACTAGCCGGCCAGTGCATGCCTCACCGACCGCTGGAGCCTCGATCGACCGGAGCGCTTACGCCGGCAGGAAACAGGGAGCGAGGACGAAACGGGTGCCGACCCGTACTGGGCCGACGATTGTCGCGGGAGGACGCCATGAATGCACGCGCGAAAGTGCGTCGCTCCGCGGGCGGGGAGCACGTCCACGTCGAGTGGAGCCTCCTGGAGCCAAGCAGAGTCATCGACGACGAAAGTGAGGGCGCCGAGACGGATCTCGCGCCCCTCGACCAGGACTCCGCTCGAAGACATGATGGGAGATGTCAAAAGAATCCCAACTCCTCCAACAAATCGCTAGAACACCTGCCCCACGGTGGGCGCCAACTGTCGTGGTTCTAAGTCTGACAGTAGAATGGGGGGGTAGGAATGGAGAGGCAAGATCCTAGCTTTGGAGTAGTTGTGCACGCAAGAGTTTTACGAGTTCAGGCCCTTCTCAGGAGAAGTAATAGCCCTACGTCTCGGAGCCCGGAGGCGGTCGACTGGATTATATGCGTGTGTGTTACAAAGATGCGAACCCCTGTGCCAGTGGAGGGGGGTGGCTTATATAGAGTGCGCCCAGACCCCAGCCAGCCCACGTTGCAAGGGGTTTAAGGTACATTAAGGTCGGGCGTTACAGGTAACGCCTCTAATAAAGTGCTTTGATGACCATAAAGACTACTTAATGATCGACCGTTTGCCTGTGGAGTGACTTAGATCTCCTGGCAGTCGAGCGGTTGCCTTCGTGGTCGAGTGGTAGCTTCTTGGTCGAGTGTCTTGAACCCGTCGAGTGGGTATCTTGAAGTCGATTGAAAGGTGACTTCTTCTAAGGATGTCTTTGGGCAGGGCTCTTAGGACAGGTCCGTGCCCCTACCCCAGGTACATAACTTCATCACCAAATATTGGCGAACCTATGTTGTTATACATCACGGCAACCCATCAAGTTGTGAGCGCAGTGCTCGTCGTCGAACGAGAAACAGATGGACATAAATTCCCCCTGCAAAAGCCGGTCTATTATGTATCCACTGTCCTTACTCCATGCAAGCCACAATATCCGCATTATCAAAATATAGCACACGCGGTATTCATGGCATCTAGGAAACTGCGAGACTACTTTCAAGAATGTTCAATAACAGTAGCCTCAGAAGTACCACTTAATGATATTATAAACAACCGCGACGCCACGGGCCGGATTGCCAAATGGGCCATTGAGCTCCTCCCGTTGAACATAACTAACAAGCCACAGCGAGCCAGCAAGTCGCGAGTATTGGCCGACTTCGTCGCTGAATGGACAGAAGCCAAACCCCCTACAGAGTACGGCGCATATTCCAACTGGATCATGCACTTCGACGACTCCAAAATGCTGGCTGCTCTTGGGGCTGGTGTCGTTCTGACGTCCCCAACCGGAGATATAGTTCAATACGTACTCCAGATATTGTATACAGACTCCAACAACGCAGTCGAATACGAGGCCCTTTTACATGGTCTCCGGATGGCAGTATCCATGGGCATTCAACGCCTGGAGGTGCGGGGGGATTCGAACCTCGCAATATCCCAAATAAATGGAGACTTTGATGCCAAGGATCCGAAAATGGCGGCATATCGCAACGCCGTCCTCAAAATGTCAGCTCGGTTTGAGGGGCTCGAATTCCACCATGTGGCTCGGGAAAACAATCAGGCGGCAGACGTCCTCGCACGCATCGGTGCAAAACGCAATGCGGTCCCCCTAACATCTTTTTGGAAAGGTTGTTTAAGCCATCCATGGTATGGGAAGGAGACACCGGTAACAATAGTCCGGACCCGGCCACAACGCCCGATACCGAACACTCTGACATAATCGGAAGCTCTGCCACCGAAATAACACCTTTAGCCCACGTAATAATGGCCATCATCACCCCGTGGACAGAACCATTCCTAGCCTACTTAACTAGGCAGAAACTCCCCGAGGACCAAAATGAGGCACGCTACATAGTGCGGCGATCTAAAGCCTATAGGGTCCATGAGGGAGAGCTTTATAAGAAAAGCACCACCAGAGTCCTTCAAAGGTGCATCTCCGAAGAGGAAGGGCGGAAGCTTCTATAAGAAATTCATGCCGGACTCGGCGGCCACCACGCCGCAGCCTGGGCACTAGTAAGCAAGGCCTCCCGTACAGGTTTTTACTGGCCAATGGCCCGGGCAGATGCACAGGACTTGGTCCAACGTTGCGTCAGTTGTCAGCTCTTTGCAAACCAAAGCCATATGCCACCCACCGCCCTCCACACAATCCCCATTACCTGGCCCTTTGCGGTCTGGGGGCTTGACATGGTTGGACCTCTTAAAGGAGGAACCCACAAGAAAAAATACTTGCTGGTCATGGTGGATAAATTCACCAAATGGATAGAAGCCAAACCTGTTAAAACGGCCAAATCTGGACCGGTGATAGACTTCATATCCGGGGTGTACACCGTTCTGGCGTCCCCCACAGCATCATAACTGATAACGGCACGAACTTCACTGCCGACGATGTAAAACTCTGGTGCAAAAACATGGGCATTAAGCTCGATTATGCTTCCGTCTATCACCCACAAACTAACGGTCAAGTCGAGCGAGCAAATGGTCTTATCATGAGCAGAATCAAACCCAGATTAGTGTGGTCCCCAAAGGAATCTAACACGCACTGGATAGAGGAGCTCGACTCCGTACTCTGGGGGCTGCGGACCACGCTGAATCGTACTACCGGATACACCCCCTTTTTTATGATGTACGACGCAGAGGCGGTTCTGCCCTGCGACATAATTCATGACTCACCTCGAGTGCGCATGTACGAAGAAAGAGAAGCCGATCTCGATCGGCAGGACAATCTAGACACCCTGGAGGAGGAGCGCGATGTGGCAAAAGCCCGTTCCGGATTCTACCAGCAACAGGCTCGAAGATACCAAAGCAGAGAAGTACGGGCCAAAACTTATAACGTTGGTGAACTAGTTCTACGCCTGCCGGAGAAGAAAAAGACCAAACTAGAGCCCAAATGGGAGGGTCCCTTCATCATTGACCAAGTTCTGACCGGCGGAGCGTACCGTCTGCGGGATGCATCAGATAATCGACTTGAGCCGATCCCATGGAACGTAGCAAGACTCCGAAGATTCTACGCCTAGCGCCGGACTCTGTGTTCGTCTCCTTCCTCTGTTCATTTTTCGCATATGCATTATTTGTCCCTTCTCTCCTTCTTCTTTTATTTTTACGATGCCTTCAAGGGCTAACTTGTGCCTTGCCGGCACACCATTGACGCGCTAGATGCGCTCACTATACCTAGGGGCTTCATACACAGAAGCTTAATTATTTATCCGGGCTTCGTGCCCAGCACATGTGTCCTGCTTCGGCATGTACCTTTTCTTCGCCATTATATGCATCGATATGACTTAAGTTTTGGCCAAGCTAGGTTACCTGGCTCTTGTATTTATGCCCTATGTTCCCGTTAATTCGGCTAGGGCATAAGGGGAGCACCTCTGCGATTGTTACTGCCGGGTCAGCCGGATGTGTACCTCAGACTGGGTGAAGCCGAAAGCTAGCGTTCTTAAGGGAATATTCGGTCGGTGAACAAAAGATGATTTTTTACTTATTTATTTTCCATATGTGCCCCGAGATGTTTTTTCCTGTGACTTTTTTCGCAGTCCGGACATGCACTTTAGGGCATGCATACCCAAGGAAAGGAACCCCTAACAAAACTATTCTCCCTGGAAGATGTTTCTTACTAACCATGTAATATAACATAACTAGTTGGGCACTTGTCTGTTCAAACACTAATGACCCCTACGCCTGGTTTCCACGCATGCCCCGGTTCTTACATAACCGAGAGGGTATTCGGATACACTCCGGACTATTGGGTCCGGAGGTTGAAGCGAAAAGGTCCGCCATGACAAATGATCTACAATCCGGCTAGAAGGCATTACACATGTCATTTAAATTACATAGTCACTTTGACTGACTAAATTCCTATTCTATACCATCCAACAGGCTGTCTAGCCTACAATTCTGTTGGGAATACTTTTTCGCCAATTCTACTTGCCCGTACACTAGGCTAACAGGGATCTTTTTCCCATCGGGCCCCACAGGTCTGACCTTGGCCATGTGGTTTGGGTCAGCCTTGGTGTACCGCGTCTTCACCATAGCCCAAGCTTCCCTGTAACCTTGATGGTAGGCCGATATCTTCCATAATCGGAAGCGCCGCCGTGCTCCCTTCAGCTTCTCCGCAAGCTCCCCAAAGCCTCCGGGCACGGAGACAGATGGCCATAAGGCCTGGGCACTGCCTTGCATCACCTGCCGAGCTCGCTTGTGCAGTTGTGAGAGCTCGGGTAGAAGATCGCCCACAGACCCGGGCATTTCATCCACGGGACGACCTGTTAGCATACCTGCAGACATAACTCTGTTAGTTGGCTTCTTCGCCGAACTCTTCTTAAAAGTTCGTTCAAGCACTTACTGAAAATGCCGCGTCGAAGTCGCTGATTCTCCTTCACGGAGTCTGACAGTTGGGCGCGAACGTCCTTTAGTTCCATGCTCAGCCGGGTGTTTGCATCCTGAAGATTATTCTTCTCCCGCCTAACCCTTGTAAGCACGCTCTCGCCAGCCTTTAGCCGGCGTAGGAGATGTTGCTCATCCGGATTTACCCCGGCGTCATCTGTAATTTTCTTGTCAGATTTGCATATATGATGCACTCTACATGGTAACTATCATTTGAAACGCGTATTACCAGAGGGGGTCTTCTTGTACTCCTCTTCTACGGCTAGTGCGGCCTGAAGTTGGGCTTTGCACTCTTCAAGCTCGTGGGACAACTGGGTATTCTTTTCTATAAGAACCTGCATAACAAATGATCCTTAAATCAGTTATTCTAACTATTTCAAGTCTCAAGGGCTACTACTATATATAATCATTAAATTTTCTCACCCGTATATCCTTTACATACTGGTCCGTGGCTCTGGCAAGACCATTTTGAGCAGCACGGAGGTACGCGTCTCATGAGTTGAAGGCATCAAATGCCTCTTGGGAGAAACAAGCGTCACGTAGAACGGCTCGGCGACGCCGGTGGTTCATGGCACTCTCCACCTCGAAATTTGTGGCGGACATTCTATCCGCATCCTCTGTCGGAGGAGCCTCCGGCGTGCGCCCCGTGTTCGCCTCCGCTTCCATATTCGGCCCTGGAGCCCGACTGGTTGAGGCGTGATTGCCGACCTCTCCGGATATAGTCCGGCGAGCGTTCTTCTTCCTAGAAAGCACGGGAGTTATTATGTCTCTAAAGACGATACCATGGAATAAGGCGGCACATCATACCTCTGCGTCGGCGTCTCAGCCCGGACCGCGTTCAATTTTAGCCTGCCCGGCGTCGAAGCCCCTTGTTGGCTAGTCGCCGCGGGCTCGTTGTGACGTCCCAAGGGTCTTCCCTATAAAAAAACGCCATTAGTATGCGGTAAGTGAAGTATGTAAAGGAGAATCCTTATCAAAAGATTGGGACTTTGATGTCATTCACCTACGAAGCTGGGAGTAGCCCAGGGTAGTCGGCCGTAATGGCCACCAAGGCCTCGTTGCTGCTTAATTGGTAAAACACCATATCGATCACCTCCACGGATATGTCTGGATCCTCTTTGATGGCCGGGTCAAGGGACCGCTCAGGGTCCTCTGGTTGTGGAGGTGGGTTGTTGATCTCCCTTACAGCCTTACGCAGCTCCTGCGTTGAATTCGCAAGGTAAAATATTTAACTATGGGAATATGGGATAGGTGGGCATAAAAAGCATTGACTTACCCAGCTCGGAGGATTGTACATGGAAAATCCTTCCTGTGGCTTGATGCGGAGGAATTTCTCTTCCTCCCCCTTGTACAAATCAGACAAGATTCTCACCAAGGCAGTGGTCGAATCCGGCCCCTTGCGACAGCAGCGGGTGGCGTCATCTTCCCCGTTGAAATCCCACATAGGGTGGCCTCGATATTGAAGCGGCTGCACACCCCGCATAATACATACTGCCATAACCTCGATTATGGTCAGTCCTGATTGAGCCAATGCCTTTATCCGGCCCATCAGGTAAAGAACGTATCTATTATCTTCCTCCTGAGGGCTCCTTTTTCGCCAGCTCAGGCGCTTCTTCAAAGGAGCATTGTCAAACTCGGAAAGGCCGGTCCAAATAGGATCTGGAAGGGGGATGTCCTCTATGTAAAACCATTGGGAAGGCCAGTCTTTGGACGCCTTCTTCGGGGTTCCGGATAGGTATCCGGTCCCGGCGATGCGCCATACTTCGGCGCTGCCCACTTGATATATTAACCCCCTTTGTGAACGGGGCACAAGACAGAAAAACTTCTTCCACAATGCGAAATGAGCTTCGCAGCCCAAGAACAGCTCGCAAAGGGTTACATAGCCCGCGATATGTAGTATGGAGGCAGGGGTAAGGCTGTGCAACTGGAGGCCGTAGAACTCCAGGAGCCCCCGGAGAAACGGATGAATTGGAAATCCGAGTCCCCTTATCAAATAAGGGACGAGGCGTACCCGCTCTCCCTTAGAGGGGTTGGGAAAGCTCTCCGCTTGCTCTCCGCCATTGTAGGTGGAGAGCCCGGCTTGAACCGGGACCATATACACTGGGGGAGAAATCCCTGGGTATGAAGCTTTACTAGTTGGCTGTGCGGGACGGAACACCTCTCCCAATCTCCGGGCTTGGGGCTGGGGGAACGAGAGGAGGAGCTGCGCTGACCGGCCATGATTTTTTCGGGTGCGCTCTGATGAATGCTCGCTGAGGGAGGATGGTGTGGTTTGGATCTGAATCCTCGTCTCTTTAATAGACAGCTCATTTGCATATCTAGGGGGGTAAATGTAAAAACACCCTGGCTCCTCACATTTGCTGACACGTGGAAGGTGGCCATTATTGGGTGTAGAAGCCAAGGAACGCAACGGTTACGAGAAGCCGGACACTATTTAACAGGAGCTCGGAATTTGGAGAAGAACCCGCCTTGCAATGCCGAAGACAATCTGCGCGCCGGACTCATCGTCATTGAAGCCTGGTTCGGGGGCTACTGAGGGAGTCCTGGATTAGGGGGTATCCAGACAACCGGACTATAACCTTTGGCCGGACTGCTGGACTATGAAGATACAAGATTGAAGAGTTCGTCCTGTGTCCGGATGGGACTTTCCTTAGCGTGGAAGGCAAGCTTGGCAGTACGGATATGTAGATCTCCTTCCTTGTAACCGACTCTGTGTAACCCTAGCCCCCTCCGGTGTCTATATAAACCGGAGGGTTTAGTCCGTAGGACATAACAACAACAATCATAACATAGGCTAGCTTCTAGGGTTTAGCCTCTCTGATCTCGTGGTGGATCCACTCTTGTACTACCCATATCATCAATATTAATCAAGCAGGAGTAGGGTTTTACCTCCATCGAGAGGGCCCGAACCTGGGTAAAAACATCGTGTCCCTTGTCTCCTGTTACCATCCGCCTAGATGCACAGTTCACGACCCCCTACCCGAGATCCGCCGGTTTAGACACCGACAATGAGTCTTATTGTGGAGACAATCAAGAGGACAGCAGCTGATCAGAAGAGAAGTTGTGGGTATGCCCCACAAATTCAGGAGCTCATCAACTCCAAGATGGGCAAAGGCAAATTTCTACTGGACAAGGAGCACCTGCCCATCTACCCTAAATTTGAAGACAACACTGTTGTCATGAATGAAAATGAACCATCTTTAGCTCAAGCACATGAGAAGAGAGAAAAGGCAAGGGCAGAGAAAGCTACAAAGATGCCAACTATTGAAGAGGCATCTCAAGTGTTCTTGAAATCCAAACAAGATCAACTTGGATATCTGATCCAATCCACTTCGAGGATTGTGAAGGGCTTGGCCACCCTGACTCAAAACCAAGAGATTTTGGAGAGGATCATTAAGCAGAAGTTCTATGATCTGGATGTCAAGGTAACTGAGATCCAAACTGAAGTTGAGCAGCTACAGGAGGAAGCAGAGGAGAAGAAGGGCAAGTCTACTACAAATGCTTTTGCTAGAGTGCCCAGAGGCCAGAGGTCTGCTGCAGTGCCAGTCACAGATACTAGAGCTACAGCATCAGCTCCAGCAACTACAGCTCCAGTGCCACCTCCAGCAGCCACTCCATCAACTCCAGCTACATCATCTGAAACCTTCGTCCTTGGAGTTCTCTCGACACCACCTCATGAAGACCAAGCCTGAGAGACGTTAGCACTATGCATTTTTGAACTTTTTGGTAACTTGTTGCCAAAGGGGGAGAAAAATGTATAGATCATAGGCTTCGAGAGAGAGTGTTGCCTCTTTTATCTCTCTTGCTATTTTGGTTGCACTTCTTTATTGTGTGCTTGTGTGATATACTTTATGTGCTTGTGAGATACTTGTTTGATCATGTGTTTGATCATATGCTACCCTTAATGTTTGTTGGATGATATTATCTCTTATATCCTTATATGATCATTCACTTGCTTGGTGATGAGTGCATGCTTTTAACTTCTATCATTTTGAGCGCTCCACCAAGTGTATGTGACATGGAAATGTAACCCATGATCCTAATCGATTGTGCATTTGCATTCAAAAGAAAATTTTCAATAATGCACAAATTTAGGGGGAGCTCTTGCTTATCACATACTTCTCAAAGCGGCGATGTTTTTCAATCTTATTATCATTTGTTGAAGCTTTGATCTATATGTTGTCATCAATTACCAAAAAGGGGGAGATTGAAAGTGCAACTATCCCTGGGTGGCTTTGGTAATTCATAACAACATATAGCTCATTGAGCTAATGCTATTTCAAGGTAAACATTTCAAAAAAGCTCAATGATTGGCATGGCATGGATGAGAAAAGTGGACCCCTCAAAATACTAAGGACAAAGGATTGGCTCAAGCTCAAAGCACAAGACTCTATATTTTTCATTTTAAGTGATCCAAGATCACATTGAGTCCATAGGAAAAGCCAATACTATCAAGAGGGGGTGAGGTGTTGCTTAATGAGTTTCTTGCTCAAAGTGCTTAGTGATATGCTCCAAAACCCCTCAACTACTTTCTCACTTCCACATATATCCCAAACCAAAAGTCAAACTCGGCCCCACCGAAACTGTCTATCCGGCGCCACTGATAGATCTCCGCCGTATCTACTTTTCCAAACACTTTTGCCCTTGTTTTGGACTCTAACTTGCATGATTTGAATGGAACTAACCCGGACTGATGTTGTTTTCAGCGGACTTCCCATGGTCTTATTTTTGTGCAAAAACAAAAGTTCTCGGAATGACCTGAAACTCCACGGAACTTATTTTTGGAAAATATAAAAAATACTGGAAGAAGAATCCACGCCAGGGGGGCCTCCACCTGTCCACGAGGGTGGGGGCGCGCCTACCCCCTGGGCGCGCCCACCTGCATCGTGGGCCCGCTGACGCTCCACTGCCCTCAACTCCAACTCTATATATTCGTGTTCGAGGAGAAAAAAATCAGAGAGAAAGATTCATCGCGTTTTACGATACGGAGCCGCTGCCAATCCCTAAACTCCCTCGGGAGGGCTGATCTGGAGTCCGTTCGGGGCTCCAAAGAGGGGAATCCATCGCTGTCGTCATCATCAACCATCCTCCATCACCAATTTCATGATGCTCACCGCCATGCGTGAGTAATTCCGTCGTAGGCTTGCTGGACGGTGATGGGTTGGATGAGATTTATCATGTAATCGAGTTAGTTTTGTTAGGGTTTGATCCCTAGTATCCACTATGTTCTGAGATTGATGTTTGCTATGACTTTGCTATGCTTAATGCTTGTAACTAGGGCCCGAGTGCCATGATTTCAGATCTGAGCCTATTATGTTTTCATGAATATATGTGAGTTCTTGATCCTATCTTGAGAGTCTACAGTCACCTACTATGTGTTATGATCCGGCAACCCCGAGGTGAGCATAATCGGGACCACTCCCGGTGATTACCATAGTTTGAGGAGTTCATGTATTCACTATGTGTTAATGCTTTGGTCCGGTACTCTGTTAAAAGGAGGCCTTAATATCCCTTAGTTTCCGTTAGGACCCCGCTGCCACGGGAGGGTAGGACAAAATATGTCATCCAAGTTCTTTTCCATAAGCACGTATGACTATATTCAGAATACATGCCTACATTACATCAATGAATTGGAGCTAGTTCTATGTCACCCTATGTTATGACTGTTACATGATGAACCGCATCCGGCATAATTCTCCATCACCGATCCAATGCCTACGAGCTTTTCACATATTGTTCTTCGCTTATTTACTTTTCTGTTGCTACTGTTACAATCACTTAAAAACCCAAAAATATTACTTTTGCTATGGTTGATGTTATTTCCATACTACTTTGCTACTAAATACTTTGCTACAGATACTAAGTTATCCAGGTGTGGTTGAATTGACAACTCAACTGCTAATACTTGAGAATATTCTTTGGCTCCCCTTCTATCGAATCAATAAATTTGGGTTGAATAATCTACCCTCGAAAACTGTTGCGATCCCCTATACTTGTGGGTTATCAACACTATTTTCTGGCACCGTGCCAGGGAGCATAACTCTATTCTTTGAGTCACTTGGGATTTATATCTGCTGGTCACTATGAGGAACTTGGAAGACGAGAAAACAAAATTTATCCCTCAACTACGAGGGGAGGTAAGGAACTGCCATCTAGCTCTGCACTTGATTCACCTTCTGTTTTGAGCAAGCTTGCGACACCTAAACCTGCTTCTGCTATTTATTATGATATGTCGCATGTTATTGATGATGCCACTTCTGCTATGCATGATAGTTATGATGAAACTACTTCTATGCTTGATACTACTGTGCCACTTGGTGAATTTCTTGATGAACAACTTGCTAGGGCTAGAGAGAATGAAATTATTGAAACTGATAATTTCGATGATAGTGATGATGAAGGCTCTCCCAATAAATATGAATTGCCTGTTGTGTCTGAGGGCTATGAGACTTTCTTGCTTGCCATGATAGAAGTGATCTTAAGAAATTATTAGCTAAGCCTAAACAAAAAACTATGAATGCCAGAATGAAATATGATCCTGCTTATGCTACTTCACCTATCTTTGTTACTGATAAGGATTATGAATTCTCTATTGATCCTGATATAATTACTTTGGTTGAATCTGATCCTTTCTATGGCTATGAATCTTAAACAGTTGTGGCACATCTTACTAAATTAAATGATATAGCCACCCTGTTCACTAATGATGAGAGAACTCGCTACTTTTATATCCTTAAAATATTTCCGTTCTCATTAAAGGGTGATGCTAAGATATGGTTTAATTCTCTTGATCCTGGATGTGTGCGTAGTCCCCAGGATATGATTTATTATTTCTCTGCTAAATATTTCCATGCTCATAAGAAACAACCTGCTTTAAGGGAAATATATAATTTTGTGCAAATTGAAGAAGAGAGTCTCCCACAAGCTTGGGGGAGGCTTCTCCAATTACTTAATGCTTTGCCTGATCATCCTCTTAAGAAAAATGAAATACTTGATATCTTTTATAATGGACTAATCGATGCTTCCAGAGATTACCTTGATAGTTGTGCTGGTTCTGTTTTCAAGGAAAGAACACCGGATGAAGCAGAAATTCTATTGAATAATATGTTGACAAATGAAAATAATTGTACACTTCCTGAGCCAACTCCTGAGCCTATTCCTAAACCAACTCCGAAGAAGAGAGGTGTTCTATTTCTCAGTCCTGAAGATATGCAAGAGGCAAAGAAATCTATGAAAGAAAAAGGTATAAAAGCTAAAGATGTTAAGAATCTACCTCCTATTGAAGAAATACATGGTCTTAATTTACCGCCTGTTGAAGAAACATATGGTCTTAATTCATCACCTATAGAAACACATGGTCTTGATAACCCGACACAGGTAGTAAAGGTAAATTCTCTCTATAGATATGATAAATCTAAAATCCCTCCTACTAAGTTTGCTAGCCAATGTTTGGATGAGTTTGGTAACTTTATGGTTAAGCAAGAAGATTTTAATGCTTATTTTGGTAGACAATTAAAACGTAATTCTTATATGCTTGAACACTTGAGTAATTACATGTCTAATGCTAAAGGTTAACTTAAACTCATTAGTAAACATGCTTATATGGTTACCACTCAAGTAGAACAAGTATTTAAAGCTCAAAATGATTTGCTCAATGAACTGATTAATAAGAATAATGATTATGCTTTTAGAGTGGCTACTAGAACTAGTAAAATGACTCAGGAACCTTTATATCCTGAAGGCCATCCTATGAGAATTGAGCAGGATTCTCAGAGAAATAATATAGATGCACCTAGTCCTTCTAAAAAGAAGAAAAAGAAAAATGATAGGACTTTGCATGCTTCTAGTGAACCTGTTATAGACACACCTGAGAATCCTAATGATATTTCTATTTTCTGATGCTGAAACACAATCTAGTAATGAACATGAACCTAGTAATAATGTTAATGATGATGTTCATGATGATGCTCAACCTAGCAATGATAATGATGTAGAAATTGAACCTGCTGTTGATCTTGATAACCCACAATCAAAGAATCGACGTTATGATAAGAGAGAATTTGTTGCTAGGAAACACGGTAAGGAAAGAGAACCTTGGGTTCAGAAACCCATGCCTATTCCTCCTAAACCATCCGAGAAAAAGGATGATGAGGATTTTGAGCGCTTTGCTGAAATGATTAGACCCATCTTCTTGCGTATGCGATTAACTGATATGCTCAAAATGAATCCTTATGCTAAGTACAGGAAAGAAATTATTACTAATAAAAGAAAGATACCGGAAGCTAAAATTTCCACCATGCTTGCTAATTATACTTTTAAAGATGGAGTACCTAAGAAACTTGGAGATCCAGGAGTACCCACTATACCATGATCCATTAAAAGAAATTATGTTAGATTTGCTTTATGTGATCTTGGAGCCGGTGTTAGTGTTATGCCTCTCTCTTTATATCGTAGACTTGATTTGAATAAGTTGACACCTACTGCTTTGCAAATGGCTGATAAATCCACTGCTATACCTGTCGGTATTTGTGAGGATGTGCCTGTTGTGCTGGCAAATGTTACTATTTTAACGGACTTTGTTATTCTTGATATTCCCGAGGACGATAGTATGTCTATTATTCTTGGAAGACCCTTTTTGAATACTACAGGGGTTGTTATTTAACGCAACAAAGGCAATGTCATTTTTCATGTTAATGGCAATGAGCATATGGTACACTTTCCGAGGAAACAACCTCAAGTTCATAGTATCAATTCTATTGGAAAGATTCCATCGATTATTTTTGGAGGTTTTGAATTTCCTTTTCCTACTGTCAAAAAGAGATATGATATTCTTATTATTGGGGATGTGCATATCCCCGTTGAGGTAACATAGTGTTATTCGAAATTTCTCCGGTTTCATGTTATTCTAAATGAGTTTGTTAACAAGACCTGATCAACCTTGTTAGTGGATTCCTTTTGATGAGAATGAGATGGATGAAACTAGAAGGCACAACCTTCTGTACCCTCTCTTTTACTTTCTGTTATTTAGTTGAAATAAAGTAAAAATAGTATTTTCTGTCTGTTTTCTGAATTATCCGTGCAATATAAAAATACCACGAAAATAGAAGTTCTCCAAATGCCCCGACAATCAAATATGATTTTTTCTAGAATATTTGAGAATATCTGGCACTGAGAACACAGCAGGGGGAGCAAGCACCTGGCCATGAGGGTCCAGGGCGCGCCCACCCCCTGGGTGTGCCCCCTGCCTCGTTGGCCCACGGTGGCTCCCCTCCACTTATACCTGCACCCACACACTTCTTCTTCCTCCCAAAAAAATCACCATCCAGCTCAAGCACGAGTTCTAGATCATTTTGCTGCAATTTTCGATCTCCTTGCTCAAAGCACCTCTCACAAAACTGCTTTGGGGGATTGTTCCTTGGTATGTGACTCCTCCATTGGTCCAATTAGTTTTTTTTCTAATGCTTTATTCATTGCAAATTTGTGCTGCCTAGGTAACCATGTTCTTGAGCTTGCATGTCAAATTTATATGGTTCCATGTAGTTCTAATGCATGATATAGGATCTAGGCACTTGTAGGAGTGGTTGCTATCAATTTTGTTGAGCTTGGTTCACTTTTATTTGAAGTTACTAAAAAAATTAGAAATTTTTCGGAGGAAGAAATATTCTTAGAAAAATGTACCAATGTGGTTCTTCAAGGAAGCAAGGACCCAGGCCTACAATGTGTGATACTGATGATGAGCCACCAAGGGATGCTCCCATGCGGCCTTGTGAATGGCTTTCAGAGGACTTCATGGATCAAGTGGGAATTGTCGGTGTCAAAACCGGCGGATCTCGGGTAGGGGGTCCCGAACTGTGCGTCAAGGCCGGATGGTAATAGGAGACAAGGGACACGATGTTTTTACCCAGGTTCGGGCCCTCTCGATGGAGGTAATACCCTACTCCTGCTTGATTAATATTGATGATATGGGTAGTACAAGAGTAGATCTACCACGAGATCAAGGAGGCTAAACCCTAGAAGCTAGCCTATGGTATGATTGTGTATGATGATGGTTCGTCCTACGGACTACAACCCTCCGGTTTATATAGACACCGGATAGGGTTAGGGTTACACAGAGTCGGTTACAATGGTAGGAGATCTTGAGTATCCGCATCGCCTAGCTTGCCTTCCATGCCAAGGAAAGTCCCATCCGGACACGGGACGAAGTCTTCAATCTTGTATCTTCATAGTCCAGGAGTCCGGCTGAAGGTATAGTCCGGCTACCCGAACACCCCCTAATCCAGGACTCCCTCAGTAGCCCCTGAACCAGGCTTCAATGACGACGAGTCTGGCGCGCAGATTGTCTTCGGCATTGCAAGGCGGGTTCCTCCTCCAAGTCCTTCATAGAAGATTGTAGACACCAAGAATAGTGTCCGGCTCTGCAAAATAAGTTTCCACATATTGCCATAGAGAGAATAATATTAACACAAATTAAATCTGCTGACGTATTCCGCAGTGCGTCATCACACCACGACCAAGCTCTTTATACAAATTGTTTTCACTTTTCCACCTCAGCACGTTTAGCGAGGCGGTTTCCTTGGCACGTCTTGTCAAAGCAGAGATCGTGTGCCCCTTTTACGGGATTCTCATCAATACGGACATGGGTAACCCAATCGTGCCCGTTAGCACGTTCCCTCAATTAAAGGCGAGTCCAAAATGGTTACGGGGAGGGCTCTTGGTATTCATCCTCTTATAAAGAGACCAAGGCCTCTCTCCTTTTCTTAATCTTAAATGAGTTCGCCTGTCGCCTCGAGTTCCAACACCCCAGGCTCCAGATTCCAGGCGCTTCGGACCTTCGACAATGTCCGGTTCTGACCTTCAAGGTCGATGGACGCCTTCCTCCGTCACGGAGGAGGACGTATTAAGGTTGAGGGAGGCTAAGTTCCTGACCGGCAAGATTTCGCATAGGTTGCCTACTCAAGGACAGGTTATTCCCAGTCCCCAGCCCGGCGAGAGCGTGGTGTTCATGTCTCACTTCCTACAAGGGTTAGGCTTCCCCACGGATCCCTTTGTGAGGGGACTGTTGTTTTATTACTGGCTTGAATTTCATGATTTAGCTCCGGAGTCCATCCTCCATATCTCCTCGTTTATCGTCGTGTGTGAAGCGTTCCTCCGTGTTACCCCTCACTTCGGATTATGGCTCAAGACCTTCAAAGTGGAGCCAAAGATGATCGAGGGACGGCACGCAGAGTGCGGAGGCGCTGTTATAAGAAAAAATGCCGATGCTCCATGGCCCGAGGGCTCTTTTCAAGAGGAGCTAGGCTTGTGGCAACGAGAGTGGTTTTATATCACCGCTCCCCGGGGCACCACATGGGTGGCGCCTCCTGCCTTTCGCTTGGGTCCCCCATCACGGCTAGTGTCGTGGATCAACAGAGGATTAGATTGGGGTTTGCCCAAAGATGTACCCTTGCTGCAGGGCCGCATTAAGGATCTCTTGGAAGGAGACCTCAACCTGGTCAAGGTGACGCAGGTCATGCTGATTCGCCGGACACTGCCCGGCAAACGTCGCCCCTTCGCCTGTGGGAGTTCATTCCAGAGGGACCACGAGCTCTCCAGGATTTTATGAGCGCGACGCCCGCGGGATGTATAAATTGTTCTTCGGATCACAAGAAGTGTGTCCGGATTTGACCGAGGACGCAGGCCTAAGCCGCAATCGCCCGGATACTCAAGTAAGTAACCTTGTGCCCGGACCTTCTATCCGTATAATTATCATAAACTTGCCCCTAAAAGAGCTGTCCTTTTAAACAGGAGTGGATAGCGAAGGCGAAGCTGATCAGGTGTCCGGCTCCCCTTCCCGAAACTAGGCCGGATCCCGTGCTAGTCAGGATGCTGGAGGTAGTGCCTTTGGAGGGAAGTAAGGGGGAGGACAAGGAAACTATGGCCTCCTCGAAGGAGGTTGCTCCGAAGGGAGGAACCGACAATTCCTCTCCTAAGGGAAAGAAGAGAGCTGCCTCTGACGACCCGAAGACCATGGTCTCGAAGCAGGGGAAAAGATCCTCGTCAGAGGGTCCAACGCCGGGGAGTTCCACGGCCGGACTGCGTACACAAGGAGATCAGCCCTCCAGCGAGCCGTGAGTAGAGAAAGATTTTTCCTTTCAAGGGATGAGACAAATCCATGATTTATACCTAGGAAGTTTAACCGAATTTTTACCTTGTAGTTCGGACCTCAGCCCTTCTCAGCAGAGCTCGTCTTCGGGGGATCTTCTTCCGGAGATGATGGAGAGCGGGACGCCTCCTTCTGCTGTACCGCCTAACGAGGCGGGCGACCCTGAGGTGTCGTCACGGAGGGTTTCTTCGAGTCCGGCAGGGGCGGAAGATCGCTATGGGGCCCCCCGAGGTTCTCCGCGTCCGGCCTTTGAAAGAGGTCATGGGACAAGTCCGGCACCGTCTGGTGCTCGGCCGGAGGAGCTAAAGGTTCTTCTAGGGCAAGCTTCTATTTCAGAGGAGCACCGTGCATTAATGGGCACGGTGATTGAAAGGATTTCATCCGCAGAGAGCGGATTGCGTGTGGCCGTCGAAAGTTTATTGACGGGTTTTGAGGTACATTAGATAATGTGTACATTTGTCAGTTGCACGTAAATAAGATGCGCCCTATGTAGATAGTAGCCCCTGAGACTCTGCATGTCGTCAAGAAATGACGGCACGCGGAGGATCATAATCCCAGGTCTAAAATGTCGCCTTTTAATGTAGGCTGCAGGGTGTCCGGAATCAAACTGAACTGCTGGTTTTGCCGAACTAAAGCGGCAACTGGACGTGGCAGATGCCGACATCGCGCTTGTCAACAAGCAGTTGGATGAGGCTCAAGGTATGTGATTCCTCAGGCGGCAGTAGGTAAGAAGAGTTTTATGCCAGTGTCTTACGATATGTGTGCTTGACGCAGATGGTGCGGCCGCCGTGGAGAGTCTTAGGGCAGAACTTGCCCGGGCTAAAGATCAAGCCAGGAAAAGTGATGCGGCTGCCAAGAAGGCCCTTGAAGAGCTGAGAGCCGAACAGGCTGCTCATTGCTGAAGCAAGGAAGAGATGGCCAGTATGGCCGAAAAGTTAAAGAGCAAGCACTGCAGACCGTTGCATACTTCTTGAGAAAGAAGACCAGGCGAGATAGGCGGTCCTAGAGAAGGCCGTTGCTGATGCCAAGGACATGCGCTCTGCGAAGAGAGCTGCGAAGGAGGAGCTGCGTCAGGCCGAACAGATTGTGGCTGGAAAGCCCTTCATGCTGCAAAGAAAATTTTGCGATCCGAAGTTTGCTCCGTTGGACCGGATGTGGAGTGTGGAGGACACCTATCTGGATTTGGCAGCGAGTGCTGCTGATGCGACCGAACACTTTCGAGATCTGAAAGATCGTGAAGTGGAAAAACTGTTCTGGTCGCAATTTCACAATCTAGGGCGTCCACTGGCAGTGGACGATCGTTTGGCTCAATGGGCCGAACTTAATAGGTTGTCCGGACTCGCCATGAAGTACGTCATGGGTCATCTGTGGCCGGGGAGGTCGGAGCCGAAGAGTTATTTTATCTTGGTGCAGCAATTCCTTGACGCAGTGCCGCGCATTAATGCAATGAAGAGGTCGGCGTGTATAGAGGGTGCAAGGATGGCTCTTGCCCGTGTCAAGACATATTGGGCAGAGATGGAGACCACCGTTATTGCGTCCCGAGATTCGGATAAAAGCCGAGTGTCCTCCGAGCAGTATTTTCAGGAAGTCCTTGAAGGCGCTCGTGTAATAGAGACACAGTGCTTGAAGGATGCTATGTTATTATAGCATATGTAATGATGAAGTAATATTTTGATAAACTGTAGTGGCCTTTTTATACTTGTGCCTTCAAGTATTGTGAACACCTCCTGTGCGGCCGTTTAAAATATATGTATAAAATCTGAAAGATTGCAGTCGTTGGCTTCAACCCCCATGCACATAGTGCGGGGGTGCTCGCAGAAGACGCATTTTCACTCTTAACCCAACGTCTTGGTCCTACGAAGGAGGTGATAGCGCAGCGGGCCAGGCAACCGGACTATATGCTTTAACACTTTCACTTAGCCAAAGGAGCTTGACAGTGGGACTATTTAGCTAGCCCATTAGTGGCGACTACGCTCGCCCGAGTTCGGGGCGCGTATGTGCCTGACCGGGAAGCGGCCCTTCGTTAAAGCGGAGGAATCCGATAGATTCCAATAGGTCATCGAGTGGTTGACCAGTCTCACGCTACATCATGATAGTCAGTTTTCGGCTTTCTCTACTAAGGTGCTCGCTCGGCTGAACCGGGGCACAATCGCTGTATTTCTCCTGGTGCTACCTTAGCCGATAGAGCGGAACGTAAGGTAGCCGAACTCAGGAGCCGGGCAACCCAACATTTGACCAAAGACATGATTCAGAGCTGATGCATATAATGCCAAAACTCGCGACGCCGAACACTCCCTAAGGTGTTCGGTCTTTACGAGTGCGGGCGAAACAACACTCTTTACTAAAAAAGCCCCTAGTGTCCAGGTACATGCAAAAAATTCTGACGTGGCCACATGCCAAGACGCCAGCCTCCTCCTTGGTTATATCGGAAAAAACCAGGGGATGTGTTGCAACAAGAGACAATAAAAAAGGTTTACGCAGGGTCTTAATCTAAAAAGAATCCTTTAGGACGGGTCCCTACTGCACGTCTGCGCCTGTGTCTCCGTTGTGCCGTATGCTGGACGGGCGCCGCACGACGTTCATCTCTAAAAGAGAGGAACTAAATTGAAAACGGCTCGTGCCGAACAAAAGGTTTTAAAATAAATGAAGTATAAAGTGAAATATAAAATTGAGCTTTATTGTCTCTGCGTGTAGCCCCTAGTGCGGGGGTGTATGGCCATTAAACCTGCCTTAATGATGATTTTATACCGAACTCGTCTATCCGCGTTCGTGGTCTTTAACGACCTATTTTGAAGTTTTTTTTTGGCCGGCGAGGCCATTTTGCTGTGGGGCTGTCTAAGCGGCCGCACAATCCTCCACTTAGGGGAGGTGCACTTTAGTGCTTCCCCTTGAAAGAGATGATGCCTCGTGGACCGGGCATCTTAAGCGTGAGAGATGCATAATGCGGTATTGCGTTAAAGCGAGCGAAAGCTTCGCGTCCCAGTAGTGCTTAATAGTGACTTGAGAACAGGACGACATGGAAGGTCAGCTTTTCGCGACGGAAGTTATCGGCAGAGCCGAATATAACCTCGAGCCAGAGAAAACCCATACAATGGGTGTCCGGACCAGGTGCTACCCCTTGAAAGGAGGTTTTGCTGCGGCGGATTCTTGCTGGGTTTATCCCCATGTGATGGATTGTATCCTGATATATCAGGTTTAGTCCACTGCCGCCGTCCATAAGGACATTTGCAAACTGGAATCCGCCAATTATTGGATCGAGTATCAGGGCAGTCCAGCCTGCGTTCTTGATATTTCTAGAATAGTCTAGCTGATTGAAGGTGGTTGGTTTTAATAACCAGTGGCGGGACCCCTTGGGGATAGGTCGTATTGTGCGTACCTTTATGGGTGACATATGTTTTGTTACGTGAAGTAAGTTCACTGTTTTTACTTCTTGTGGGAAGTTCTTTTGTTTCCTGGTGCTCTGCTTCTGGGGTTCGTCCTCGTCTTTGCTTGGTGTGTCGAGCCCCTTGTGTTCGGCATTTAGTCTGTCGGATTGTTTGAAAACCCAACAATCTCTGTGGGTATGGTTAGCAGGCTTCCCCAGAGTACTGTGTATCTGACATATCCTGTCCAGGATTATATTTAAGTTGGACGGATCATCCCTATTATCCTGGAGGGGTGGTTTTGCCTGATTTTGTCACGAGCCTTTGAATCCGGCATTGACTGCCGTGCTCTTCGGACTTTTTTCTTTAGTTCGGCGACGATCCTTGTTGCGTCGCGGTTTTCCGTTTCCATCCCTAGTTTCGGATGTACTTGGGTCGCTGGGGCTGCATCTTGCCAACCAGCTGTCCTCTCCTACGCAAAAGCGGGTCATGAGGCTTGTGAGTGCGGCCATTGTTCTTGGCTTTTCCTGGCCGAGGTGTCTGGCGAGCCATTCGTCTCGGACATTATGCCTCAAAGCTGCTAAGGCTTCGGCGTCCGGACAGTCGACTATCTGATTCTTTTTAGTGAGGAATCTATTCCAGAACTGCCGAGCTGATTCTCCGGGCTGTTGAGTTATGTGACTTAGATCGTCTGCATCCGGAGGGCGGACATAGGTCCCTTGAAAATTTGCTCGGAAAGCATCCTCGAGCTCTTCCCAACTTCCAATTGTGTTTTCGGGAAGGCTTTTAAGCCAGTGCCGGGCTGGCCCTTTAAGCTTAAGGGGTAAATATTTAATGGCGTGGAGATCATCTCCTCTAGCCATATGTATGTGGAGGATGTAGTCCTCAATCAAGACTCCGGGGTCTGTTGTTCCATCATACGCCTCTATGTTGACGGGTTTGAATCCTTCGGGAAATTCGTGGTCCAGAACCTCATCGGTGAAACGTAGGGGATGTGCGGCGCCCCTGTATTTGGGTGTGCCGGATTCTGATGATGGCTTTTTTGCATTGCTTACAAGAGCTTGCTTTCTTGGCCCATAAATGGACCTGGCTGGGCCATGATGCGAATCCTTTGGTGGGTCGCATACCGATTTAAGTTCGGCGCCACTTGCTGCTTTATGGGGTCGTCTATCCGACCGTATGGCTTTGTTATTTTTTGAATGCGAGGGCTCTAGGGCCTCTTCGTCGAATTCGGGCAGTAGCTTTCTCTTTGGATAGCTTTTAGTACGGCGACCGTCGCCGTATCTATCTGCGGTGTTGATTACTTTATTCCATCTAATACGGAGTGCATCTTCCGCTGTCTTTAGCTTCCGCTTCTGCTTTTTCAGGCTGCATGCAGTTGCAACGAGCCTCTTGTGGAGACTCTTCTGCTCCATGGGTTTATCCGGCATGAGGTTGTCCGGAATGCCGTATTCGCCGGGGGAGAGAGTTTCGGTTTCTCTATCCGTGTTGCCCTGTTCGGACGGCTGGTCTAAGGCCTGCTTCGTCTACCGGCTTGTCCTGCTCTATGGCTGGGTTTTTATCGAGGCGGGGCTTGGGTCGGTGTTTATGCCGGCGCTTTGATTGTTTTTCGGGGGGTCTATCTCCCGTTCTATCCCCTTTTTCCTCGTTGTCATTTCCTTTAGGGGTATCCACCATGTACACATCGTGAGATGCGGTGGCTTTCCAATGCCCTATGAGCGTTGGTTCATCGGTATCTCCTGCATCGTCATCCATGCTGTCGATGTCTGCGGAGTCGAAGTTGAGCACGTCATTTAGGTTGTCGACGGTGGCTACAAAGTGGGTGGTGGGTGGGCTTTGAATTTCTTCATCGTCCGTATCCCATCCTTGCTGACCGTAATCCGGCCAGGGCTCTCCTGACAAAGGGAGAGACTTGAGAGAGTTCAAGATGTCGCCAAGAGGCGAGTGCTGAAAGATGTCCGCGGCGGTGAACTCCATTATAGGTGCCCAATCAGATTTGATTGGTAGGGGCACGGGGGGTTCGGAGTCCGGATAGGAGTCCGGACCCTCGGAGTCATGGGTCATGCGGAGTGCGGGGCTGGCGTTCGGCTCGATTGCCTTTGAGATCGCAGCCCCCAAGGTGACGTCCAACCATCCATCCTCGTTTGGCGCAATAGGCTCCGATTTAAGGGTCGGAACTGGTCCGTGTGCGGCTTCCAGGACATTGTTCGAAGGAAGAGCTAGATCATGCCCCTCGAGATGGTGCGGCGCGCTTGGCTGTGGCTCGAACCCATCGAAGATCGAGTCTCCGCGGATATCGGCCGTGTAGTTTAAGCTTCCAAACCTAACTTGATGGCCAGGGGCGTAGCTTTCGATCTGCTCCAGATGACCAAGCGAATTGGCCCACAGAGCGAAGCCGCCGAAAACGAAGATCTGTTCAGGGAGAAAAGTCTCACCCTGGACCTCATCGTTGTTGATGATCAGAGGAGCCATCGGGCCTAAAGGCGACGACACAGAGGAACTCTCAATGAAAGCACCAATGTCAGTGTCAAAACCGGCGGATCTCGGGTAGGGGGTCCCGAACTGTGCGTCAAGGCCGGATGGTAACAGGAGACAAGGGACACGATGTTTTTACCCAGGTTCGGGCCCTCTCGATGGAGGTAATACCCTACTCCTGCTTGATTAATATTGATGATATGGGTAGTACAAGAGTAGATCTACCACGAGATCAAGGAGGCTAAACCCTAGAAGCTAGCCTATGGTATGATTGTGTATGATGATGGTTCGTCCTACGGACTACAACCCTCTGGTTTATATAGACACCGGATAGGATTAGGGTTACACAGAGTCGGTTACAATGGTAGGAGATCTTGAGTATCCGCATCGCCTAGCTTGCCTTTCACTCCAAGGAAAGTCCCATCCGGACACAGGACGAAGTCTTCAATCTTGTATCTTCATAGTCCAGGAGTCCGGCTGAAGGTATAGTCCGGCTACCCGAACACCCCCTAATCCAGGACTCCCTCAGGAATTAAGGAAGAATTTAACGCATATTTGCGTCACGCTGATCTTGTGAGCTTTGAGGCAGAAAAGTGCCCCCAGTACCGTTATGTCACTAGTTCCTTTGTGAGGAGGTTTGAATTTTCATCTACACACAATTCTCAAACTGTCCTATTTGATCTTTACGAAAAATATTTTACTATGGACTTAGAGGATTTTACCACTGCTTGCAAACTTCCACAATGGGGTAGTGCTAGTCAACCCCGCAAATCTGAATTTAGAGATTTTCTTGCTAGTATAACTGTGGGGGAATCTAGAGACAAAGCACAAGCTACCACAGGGAGCATTCATTTTCCTGCTATACATTATTTTGCTCTCTTCATAGGTAGGTGCATAAATGGTAAGGATGAAGCACGTCACATGTGTGTCCCTGACCTTAGTATTCTGATGAGTGCTGTGTTAGGAGATAAACATTATAATTTGGGAGCCATTGTTGCACGTAGGTTGCATAATAATAGATTTAATGGAGATTTCTTTGGTGGAATTTATGCGACCTGTATAGCTAATTTTCTGGGTATAGCCATACGTGAGGATGATATTGAGTTGCCTCCTACTTGTTTGGATTATGAGGATATGGTTCGTCATCATTTTGTTGAGAGGAACGATCAGTTCCTCCAGTACCGACTAATCTTTGACAGACGACGCACCTATCACGTCGCTCTTCCTGCTTCTACTTTCTTTGACTTTCAGGCAAAGGGGAGATATTTTATAACCAGAGAGGAGGCGGAAGAGTATAAGAGGAGATCTGAGATAGCTCGCCTCCAAGCTGCGGCACATGATGTAATGACCGCTGCATCTCAGTACGACCCTAACTACAACTTTGGATATCCGCCAGGCCATCCGTGGCACTAAACCAACTTAGGCCAAAAGCCTGAGCTTTGGGGGAGTACGTATTTCTCACCGACGGTACATTTATGTTCACACACTCATTGCTAGATGTCGGTGCTCATGCTTTTTCATTGTAATATCCATGCTAGTTTATTTTCTTTTTATGCTTTCTTCTTGTGTGCTTTAAAAATCTTAAGAAAAACCAAAAAAAATTAGTTGTAGCTTTTAGATAGTTTACTTTCTTGTTTGTAGTAATAATTAAAAAGAAAACCCAAAAATATTTCATGTTCTTCTTTTGCTTGTTGGGAGCTTTCCCGTGTAAATAGTTTTAGTTCTTTTCTTTTCTTTGGGGGTCGATTGGAGAAGACCATGATTAAAATGTTGAAGTGGCTCTTATATGCATTATAGTTGATTTAACCAAGAGCCCATATTGCCTTGTCTTCTCCTGTTTATTGAATGCTTGCAGATTCTAGCTTAGTCCAATGCACGTGCACTATTATTATTATTCACATTGTTCGGTCGTGCAAGTGAAAGGCAATTATGACGATATATGATGGACTGATTGAGATGGGAGAAGATGGTATGAACTCAACCTCTTTTTTTTTGTAAATATGATTAGTTCATCGTTCCTGATTCAGCCTATTATGAATAAACATGTTTGCAATGACAATTAGAGATTATAGTTGCTTATGTCATGCTTGATTAGCTATGAGTTATAATGGTTTACCTTGCGTGCCACCATGCTATTAAAATGGTTGTGACGTGGTATAGTGGGGTGGTATCCTCCTTTGAATGATTTAAGTGACTTGACTTGGCACATGTTCACACATGTAGTTGAAACAAATCAACATAGCCTTCACGATATTTATGTTCATGGTGGATTATATCCTACTCATGCTTGCACTCAATGTATATTAATTTTAATGCATGTTCATGACTGTTGTCGCTCTCTAGTTGGTCGGTTCCCAGTCTTTTGCTAGCCTTCACTTGTACTAAGTGGGAATACTGCTTGTGCATCCAATCCCTTAAACCCCAAAGTTATTCCACATGAGTCCACTATACCTTCCTATATGCGGTATCTACCTGCCGTTACAAGTAAATTTGTATGTGCCAAACTCTAAACCTTCAAATGAAATTCTGTTTTGTATGCTCGAATAGCTCATGTATCAACTAGGGTTGTCCATATCTTCCATGTTAGGCGGGTTATTCTCAAGAGGAGTGGACTCCACTCCTCACTCACGAGAAAATGGCTGGTCACCGGGATGCCCAGTCCCATGCTTTATGCAAATCAAATCAAATTAATTGCAAACAAAACTCCCCCGGGGCTGTTATTAGTTGGAGGCACTCGTTGTTTCGAGCAAGCCATGGATTGATGCTTTTTAGTGGAGGGGGAGTATAAACTTTACCATTCTATTTTGGAACCTCCTATAATGTGTGTAGCATGGAAGATATCGCCATCTCCTGGTTGTTATGTTGACAAGGAAAGTATGCCGCACAAAATATTATTTATCTCTGCTATAAAATCGAGCTCTCGCACCTCTACAAATCCCTGCTTCCCTCTGCGAAGGGCCTATCTATTTACTTTTATGTTGAGTCATCACCCTCTTATTAAAAAGCACCAGCTGGAGAGCACCGCTGTCATTTGCGTGCATTACTATTAGTTTATATTGGGTATGACTATGACTGGATCTCTTTTACCATGAATTACAATGTTTAGTAAGTCCTTGATCTTTAAAGGTGCTCTACATTTATGTTTTGCGGTCTCAGAAAGGGCTAGCGAGATACCATCTTGTTATACCATATTATGATTGTTTTGAGAAAGTGTTGTCATCCGAGATTTATTATTATTGCTCGCTAGTTGATTATGCCATTGACACGAGTAAACATGAGACCTAAATGTTATTGTGAATATGGTTAGTCATAATCTTTGCTGAAAACTTGAATGCTGGCTTTACATATTTACAACAGCAAGAGAAAATAGAGTTTGTAAAAGCTTTTTCTTTATCACTTTCAGTTTATCAACTGAATTGCTTGAGGACAAGCAAAGGTTTAAGCTTGGGGGAGTTGATATGTCTCCCTCGTGTCTACTTTTCCAAACACTTTTGCCCTTGTTTTGGACTCTAACTTGCATGATTTGAATGGAACTAACCCGGACTGACGTTGTTTTCAACAGACTTCCCATGGTGTTATTTTTGTGCAGAAACAAAAGTTCTCGGAATAACCTGAAACTCCACGCAACTTATTTTTGGAAAATAAAAAAATACTGGAAGAAGAATCCACGCCAGGGGGGCCTCCACCTGTCCACGAGGGTGGGGGCGCGCCTGCCCCCCTAGGCGCACCCCCTGCCACATGGGCCCCCTGACGCTCCACCGACCTCAACTCCGACTCCATATATTCGTGTTCGGGGAGAAAAAATCAGAGAGAAAGATTCATCGCGTTTTACGATACGGAGCCGCCGCCAAGCCCTAAACTCTCTCGGGAGGGCTGATCTGGAGTCCGTTCGGGGCTCCGAAGAGGGGAATCCGTCGCTGTCGTCATCATCAACCATCCTCCATCACCAATTTCATCATGCTCACCGTCGTGCGTGAGTAATTCCATCGTAGGCTTGCTGCACGGTGATGGGTTGGATGAGATTTATCATGTAATCGAGTTAGTTTTGTTAGGGTTTGATCCCTAGTATCCACTATGTTCTGAGATTGAGGTTGCTATGACTTTGCTATGCTTAATACTTGTCACTAGGGCCCGAGTGCCATGATTTCATATCTGAACCTATTATGTTTTCATGAATATATGTGAGTTCTTGATCCTATCTTGCAAGTGTATAGTCACCTACTATGTGTTATGATCCGGCAACCCTGAAGTGACAATAATTGGGACCACTCCTAGTGATTACCATAGTTTGAGGAGTTCATGTATTCACTATGTCTTAATGCTTTGGTCCGGTACTCTATTAAAAGGAGGCCTTGATATCCCTTAGTTTCCGTCAGGACCCCGCTGCCACGGGAGGGTAGGACAAAATATGTCATTTAAGTTCTTTTCCATAAGCACGTATGACTATATTCAGAATACATGCCTACATTACATTGATGAACTGGAGCTAGTTCTGTGTCACCCTTTGTTATGACTATTACATGATGAACCGCATCCGGCATAATTCTCCATCACCGATCCAATACCTACGAGATTTTCACTTATTGTTCTTTGCTTATTTACTTTTCCGTTGCTACTGTTACAATCACTACAAAACCCAAAAATATTACTTTTGCTATCGTTGCCGCTATTTCCATACTACTTTGCTACTAAATACTTTGCTGCAGATACTAAGTTATCCAGGTGTGGTTGAATTGACAACTCAACTGCTAATACTTGAGTATATTCTTTGCCTCCCCTTGTGTCAAATCAATAAATTTGGGTTGAATACTCTACCCTCGAAAACTGTTGTGATCCCCTATACTTGTGGGTTATCAGCCACCGAGTTCAATTGACATAGCCACTGCCAGAAACCCTAATCAATCGGTCTCACCGATAGGGATCTCGGTCTCACCGAGATGGGATTGTAATCTCTCTGTTTCCCTTCGTAACATTTCGGTCAAACCGAGATGAGAGATCGGTCCCACCGAGATTGCAATGCAAACACTCTGTTTCCTTTTCATAACGTTTCGGTCTAACCGAGATGAGCAAATCGGTCCCACCGAGTTTGCGTGACCAACTCTCGGTTTGTCTATTACCAAAATCGGTCTCACCGAGTTTGTGTAATCGGTCTCACCGAGATTACGTTATGCCCTAACCCTAACAAAATCGGTCTCACCGAGTTGACGTGTCGGTCCCACCGAAAACCCTAACAGTCACATTATGAACTAAATCGGTCTGACCGAGTTTGACAATTTGGTCCCACCGAGTTTGGTAGATTGTGTGTAAAGGTTAGATTTTGTGTGTAGGCTATATATACCCCTCTACCCACTCTTCATTCGTGGAGAGAGCCATCAGTACATGCCTACACTTCCAACATATATTTTCTGAGAAAGAACCACCTACACTTGTGTTGAGGTCAAGAATTACATTCCAACCACATAAATCTTGATCTCTAGCCTTCCCCAAGTTGCTTTCCACTCAAATCATCTTTCCACCAAATCGAAATCCTGTGAGAGAGAGTTGAGTGTTGGAGAGACTATCATTTGAAGCGCAAGAGCAAGGAGTTCATCATCAACACACCATTTGTTACTTCTTGGAGAGTGGTGTCTCCTAGATTGGCTAGGTGTCACTTGGGAGCCTCCGTCAAGATTGTGGAGTTGAACCAAGGAGTTTGTAAGGGCAAGGAGATCTCCTACTTTGTGAAGATCTACCCGAGTGAGGCAAGTCCTTCGTGGGCGACGACCATGGTGGGATAGGCAAGGTTGCTTCTTCGTGGACCCTTCATGGGTGGAGCCCTCCGTGGACTCGCGCAACTGTTACCCTTCATGGGTTGAAGTCTCCATCAACGTGGATGTACGATAGCACCACCTATCGGAACCACAGATAAAAAATCTCCGTGTCAACATTGTGTTTGCTTCCTCAAACTCCTTCATTTACCTTCATGCGCAATTGTTTTACATTCCGCTGCTATACTCTTAGAATTGCATGTGTAGGTTGATTGCTTGACTTTTGCTAAGTTGCTAAAATCTGCCAAGAACTAAAATTGGGAAAAGGCTAGATTTTAATTGGTCAAGTAGTCTAATCACCCCCCCCCCCCCGCCTCTAGACATACTTTCGATCCTACACCATGCCAGTTCCACGGGCTCCTGCAGCGACCCTTCCCGTGCCGCGCCCGCCAGCGCACAAGGCGTATTACGCGGCTCCACCGCTGTATGGAAGATACCAACCGCAATAGCTAAGCGGAGCCTACGGTCTCCCTACAGCCCCGCCGCCGCCCTCGTCGGCCCTGCCACCGGCGCCTTGGGATCCGGCGCTCCTCGTCGTGCTGCACACTGCGCCTATGCCGAACAACTACACTGGAGGTGGTGATTGGTACATGGACACCGGGGCTACGGCTCACATGTTTGCTCATCCTGGTAATCTTGCCTCCTTTACTCCCATCACCACCGACACTACAAAAAAATACACTTCTGTGATGATACGTGTTTGTCACAGTAGGTCACGTTTTCTATCATGCATGTACATCCATGACAAATTTATGACAGAATCAAGATAGTCATACCTGTGCTGTCGTAGAAGTGTTCCATGACATTACAAAAATTATCATCACGGAAGTGTCCACTTCCATGACGATAAATCACGCGTCATAGAAGTGCTTTCGTCAAGGGTGACCGACACGTGGCATCCACCGTAACGGAATGTCGTTAAGCTATCGGGTCCAATTTTGCATCCGGTAACCCGTTAACAGCCTGGACCAATGGGGATTTTCCACGTGTAAAATACTCATTCGCCGGAGGAAACACGTGTTTGCTCACCGTTGGGACAGGTGTCACTCATCCAATCGACGAGATGCGCCTATGATACGTTGACACGTGGACAGGCCCAAAAGTGGCCCATAAAGATTAAATGGGCCAGCCCAACTAAAGGCCCACAAGATTTAGCGGGCCATAATGGGCCGGCCCAACTAAAGGCCCACAAGATTTACTGGGCCATAATGGACCGGCCTAGCTAAAGGCCCACAAGATTTTGCAGACCATAATGGGCCAGCCCAGCTAAAGACCAGGTTCAGCAACTCGCTGCTCCAGGCCAGCTCGACGAGGAGCGGCGCACGGGCATCGTCGCTGCCATCCACACCGCCACCTCATAGCGCGCCTCCCGTGTCTGCGACCGCGTCTCTCGTTTCTGTGGCTGAGACTCCCATGTCGGCGGCCGCGCCATGCAAGCAGAGCCAGAAGCCGGATGCGGGGAGAGCGACGAGTCGGTGGCCAGCACCTCCGCCGCCATCATCGAGGAGAAGTAGAACACGGGAGGCCGCCGCCGCTTGGGTCCCATGAAGGCCACCGTGGAGGCGACACCGCCGTACACAGCAGGTGTCTTGCCGGATCCTTTTGTTGGGAGGACCTTCGCCGACCCCGCATGGGCTCCACGGAAGCGGAGAAGCCCCTTCCACCATCATCTTGGGCATCAGCCAACCATATCACTTGGCCAGCGAGGAAGCGAGCCATCCTTCAAGCTGAAGCATATACCTCCGGGGCTCCCGACAGTCCGATGATCATGCTGCCGGACATGAGGAACACAAATGGATCGGCGAGCGACCATTGAGGCCAGGTATTATATACCAGTGCCGTCTAGAACTAGCACCGCTTAGCTGATTTGAATGTAATGAAATCCTTCATGTTTGTATTAAAATCTGGTATTCTATATGAATTTCGTCATTGTTTATGAGAAATATCACCGTGTTTGCATGAATTTCATCTGGTTGATTGAGTTGCGGTCAGAATGTGTGCGGCTACGGTTGGAGGGCGTAATACGCGGGTCGTCGGTCGGTCTGCGACCGGCTCAGGCAGCGTGGTGGGACAAAAAATGCACAGCTCGTCTGAGCTCGTCTCCAACGTGCGCGCTGGAGGATGCATGAGCACCCGAGCCATTCCTTGTTCATCGGTGGCAAAGGCACCGGTGGACAAAAGGGTCGCCAATATTTTGGCTACCCCGGGAAAAATCCAAACAGCCCCTCCCCGCAGATTCTGATGCCTCATTCGTCGTGAAATTTTGCGTGTTGTTTTCATGGACTGGCAAGATGCCCGTGCATTGCAAGGAACATCAAGATGCATTTTTTTACAAAACACCTGTTGTGATTGACCCATGCAGGAGTAATCCCATGTGTAAAACCTAATGATATCTCGAGAATTTTATCGAAAAATGGTATCTCGGGAATTTCATCGAAAAAATGATGTCTCTACTCCTATAAAAGACTCAGTTGGTGATGATGGTGTGTCTGCCATACGTCATTTCTGACCATTAGATCTACATCTAATGGCTGCGAGGTAAGTTGTGGCATTTTTGCAACAATAGCCCACTTCTCTGCTCCAATTTGAAGAAAACCCCTTATTATCTTGAAAGCAACCACATCCCTCCCTCGCCTCATCAAAACAACCTGAGAAATATATTTTGAGTGAAACGTAATATATTTTTAGTGGTATATATGTATATCAAAACAAGAGTGTTTTCTTTCAAGTTTGTGAACAAGTACTATTCTACTTTTGATATGTTGCAACGCACGGGCACATTGCTAGTCTCGAGAAAGATGAGAGATAAGGTGAGGAGGAGTGGGGCGTGGTGGTGACTGGTGGTCGGACTAGGCGGAGGCATGGCACTACTAGGGAAAATGTTATACACAGAACTTTAGCAGTAGCGCTTGTTAAAAACGCTCGCTACTGCTAGATAGCAGTAGCGAGTGCAGAATAAGCGCGCTGCAGATGCATATATATCAGTAGCGCATGTCGGTGAAAACTCGCTACTACTAAAATTCCAACCACTAAGTCGATGGGCTACACATAGTAGTAGCGATCTTTGGAGAAAAGCGCTACCGCTAATATTCTTATAGCAGCGCGTTTATGTGTAAAGCGCTACTGCTAACTAAAATAAAATAAAATGCAAAACAAATAGAAAAGTAAATGAAAATGAAAGAAACAAAAAAAGAAGAGAGGAAAATATAAAATGTAAAGAAAAATAAACAAAAAAGGGAAAAAGGATGAAGGAATAGCAGAAGCGCGTTTGCTAAAACGCGCTATAGCTAACTTAGCTATAGTGCATTTTCCCTAACGCGCTACCGTTATTTTGACTTAACGCAAAAACGGTTTCCACCCAACCACCACTTCTCCCCCAAATCTCTCGCCCCGCCACTTCGCCGCCGTCTCCCCCACTTCACCATCACCCCCACTTCGCCGGCGTCGAGGCCGCGCTCATCCTCACCGTCGCCGCCTCTCGGGCTGCCCTTGACCTCACCATCGCCGCCCTCGACCTCACCACCCCCGAGCCCGCCCAGGACCGCCACCTCCCGATCCCGAGCCCGCCCTCGCCGCCCTACCTCCGCCGCCGAGCACCTCCCCGCCACCGTCTCTCCCCTCTCTGTAAGCCTCCCCACCCACCCACCCCTCCCCCCACCCGCTCTACTCTCTCTTCTTTTTCTTCCTCTGCCATGTTAATTAGCAGTAGTAGATGTTAATTAGTACTAGGGTTCATACATAATGATTTTTAGTAGTAGTAGTATATGTTTTTTAGTTAGGGTAATAATAGATCTTAAGTAGTAGATAATGTAGATGTTAATTAGTTCAGTAGGGTTTAGTTTTTGAACTGAGTTTGTTTAACTAGATGTTAATTAGGGCAGTAGGGTTTAGTTTAGAGTAAAGTTTAGTTCAGTAGTTAACTAAATATAATCTATATTTGGTTTTTGAATTGAGTTTGAGAGAGCATGAGATTTGTGTAGATTTTCTTGAAGTGTCAAACGCTAGGACATGCAAATTTGAAGTGGTCAGGATATATGCAAATTCCTCAATTGTGTTTGCCCATGTTTCGATTGTGCCCAAGTGGCCTTTTGTTGTTTCTAGGGAATGAAGCTGAGTGGCCGATGTTTTGCCGGAATGTTGATTCATTTTCGTTCCGGCAAATTTCAGGTTCTCGATTTGTCCACTTTTTAGCAAAGGTCATGCCGAAATTTTCCATGAATTTCGGCATGACATGTGCTACAAACTAGGACATATCGAGTGCCCGGGATTTGCCGCACCGGGAAGGAGTCAACGTTCCTGCAAAACATAGGCCTTTTTTATGTCATTATTCATTTTATTAGGTCTAGAATTAATTGACTAGATTTAATCGTAGGAAACATGGCTAGCAACGATGAAGGACAGGGTTCTGGTTATTGCGACGATGTCTACTTGGCGGCAGACGAATTTTTGAGCCTTGTCGATGATCAACCGATGTTGTTGCTAGGCCCACCGGTCGCATCGGGGACTAAGACCGACATGGAGACCGTGCTGAGACTCAGAGGCTTCGAGACCGGCGCTGAGACTGAGATCGGCGCTGCCTCGGGGAGCGGAGCCGGTGTAGAACCAAAAGCAAAGAGATAACGGCTTCCTAACAAACTCAGGACTACTAGACTGGTGGTCACGGAGGTGGACGACGGCAATTTTGACCCAACCGCGATTGATGAAGCGTGCGCGTGCTACGGCAATCAAATAGGCTGCATCGTACGGACAACCGCCACCATCAACGATGAGAAACTACAGAAGATAGATAATATGAGGCCCTACCTCCTAAAGAAGTTGCACCAGATATTCTTGTTCCCAAGCCAGAATGAAAAGGATTATAAAGATCCAGATAAGGACCCGGCAATGAAGAATATAAACAAACACGCCATGTCCAAGTTTAGCGACGCGTTGGACGCCTGGAAAGCAAGGGTGAAAGCAAAGATCGACAAAAAGGAACCCTACTTCAAGATTGTAAAGGATAATCCGACAATCACGGCAGAGCACTTTGAAATATTCAAGGCGGCTTGCGAGGCCGAAGATGCCAAAAAAAGTCGAAGTACATGAATGGGAATCAACAGAGGAACATTGGATCCCACCACCTTGGAAGCCGTGGTTACGGTCGGAAGAGGTCCATATGGGCCAAGGAGGACGCGGAAGCCGCGAGTTTGGGCATCCCAGACCCCTTGGCGGAGTTCACCATCCCGCAGGAGCGTGACGTCCTCAGGGCTCGGCACCATTGGGACCCGGTGAAGAAGGTTTTCAAGACGAACGTGCTCACGGCGGAGTTCATGAGACTGCTAGTAATTTTAGTTCGACTACACGTTAGTCATGCATATTTGTAAATGATTCTTGTGCCTTTTGCAGAGAGAGCAGCACAGGATTGCGGCCGAAAGCGACTCGCCGTCTGAGGCATTGGCGAGGCCCAAGTGGGGCACTCCATTCAACCGGGCGTTGAACATATTGAAACGACTCCCGATGGATACTCTACCATCGTATGGATGTGTGCACGGTGTCGGAGACGGCGCCACGTGGAAGAAGTACTACCGTGAGACCACAGAGGAGAGAAAGGAAAGACGGAGGTTAACTGAAGAAAACATCGACAAGAAGGCTGAGATTGCGGTTGAGAAGAAATCATCTCAGACAGTCGCAACAGCGGTAGCTTCCACAAAACAGGTGGTTGCAGATATGTATACTTCCTTGGTTCTGGCCGTTTTCAATTGGACCAGGCAAAATCCAGAAAAAAAATGCAGCGGACTTTCCCCTTGCTGACTTCTTGGGGAGCAGCTCGACTAGCATTACACCAGCACCTGCAGCTGCACCTGCTCCCGCACCGGCTCCCGCACCGGACGTGCTCGGCGGTGCTTCGTCTTTGCCTGAACTCGACGCCCTCATGGTATTTTTCACACCAGCCCCCTTCAATAAATGTATAATCCCCCGTTTTCGTTCCCTTTCGGATGTCTCGTGTCGCAGACTTTTCTTTGCAGGCCGACGAAACCCCGTGCACCATGTTGTACACCATCGGCGACCAGAAGGTGGACGTGGGGAAGGCGACGATAATGAAGCCGAAGGAACCATTGTTCCATAGCCGACCAATCCCCCGGAACGTCTTCAAGGTTTCCGTGGCCAGTGTAAAACCGGGCCATGAGAATTTGCCTCCTCTGGTACTAGTGGGGGATGACGACGAGACCCCACGGTAGCTTGGTGATTGTTGCAATGGGTGGGTCCTATTGTGGCCAAAGAGTCTGCTTCATCCGGAGGCGGCCGGGAGCACACCCACGAGCATGCAGCCTCAACAAGGTATGAACATCAACACCCCACCTACCCAATTAGCATCGGGTGTCGGGTTGGGTGATAGCGGACAGGGTAAGGAAGAAGCTCCATTAGTCGCTGATGACGTCGCCATGGATGAGGATGAGGATAACGATGTCACTCAATAGTATGTCTATACTGGCGCCTACTCGGGGTTTGAGCGTCATGAGTCAGTGCCTGAATTGCCACCTCCGAAGGCTCAATGTATTATAGACGATCTTGCGGCAAGAAGCCTAGGAAGAGACCGAGGAAAGGCAAGAAAGCTGATTCTATGATCCAGCCGCCTCAGTAGCCTCGGGTTCAAGACCGTATAGATATCCCAGGTGCGGAAAAATGGCATATCCCTAGTCAACCAATCCTACCTGCAATAGTGCTAGGGGCCAGATTTGGCGATCTAAGGAGACTTCATGACGATGTTCTGCGGATAGAGAAAGGCCTCGTCGCCTCAAAAGATCCAGGATACCCACTCTACGTGGTTAACGTTCCGCGGCAATTGTCGTACGCCGACTTCTTCCCCGCGGACAAGTTCTTCCTTCGATTCGATTACATATTAGACATGTTTCACGTGAAGAAGCTGGATTTTACGTTTGTCCGCTTTTATGCCTTGCACATGAACTACATCATCGGGGTTGAGTAGATACCTCATAAATGTGTCGCTGACCCATACTTCATGCATGAGGGCTTCTTTGGAGTCTACGCAAAGCACCGTGAATACGCGAGGGAATACATCGTCAATTTCATGCTCGCCAATAAGGACAAGGAGGCAATTCTCGTGCCTTATCATCCCCTGTAAGTCATCCGCGCGGATATTCTTCCTTTGATTTCAATCATTCATTTGCATGGTGGAGGCTAATTAATTTGAGGTGTACTTATTTTGCGCAGCGGCGGGCGCGCCGTCCACATCATCCTCTACCCCCGATACTCCCACGCTCTTTACTTGGACTCGTCGAAGAACATTAGCAAAAAGGATTACACCCACATCAAGGATGTTCTTGATAGTGCTATGTTTTACTATGAAGCACGGGGTGGAGAGGTCAAGGACAAGAAGAGAAGGGGCGGCAGGCTCGCCTTCGGCCATAAGACCGACTTCTGCTGCATCCAGCAACCGAGTGATTCTCTTAATGATGGATTCTATGTCCTACACCACATGCTGCAGTACAGACGGGATCACCAGAACCTTCGCATGTCACCTACATCCGGCGATGCCCATATTCTGCAATGGGCAAAGAATGTAGGAGATATTGAGGATCATCGACTTCAAGCTGAGTTCTATCACATCCAGCGCGAACTTGCCCAAATCATCATGAAGGAGGTTGTCGAAAAAATAGGGATGTTCTACGAAGAAGGAAAAATGTTGCGGGAAGATGTCCGAACACTGGTAGCCTCTTAGCGCCTGGACCTGAAGCCTTTCACTAGGCTCGGGGACTATCTCCCTGACTTGGATGGATGGCACGACATGTTGGAGTGATTGTCGATATATGACAATGTGTCCGTTTAGTCCACACTTTTTGTATGACGAAACTTTGAGTTATGCACGATGAAACTTTATTTGTGATGTAATTAAACCGTCCTCCTCGACTAGCGACGATCACTCTAGTTAGGGCATTTTGGGTACGATCAACTTTGTTATTTATGCTTATGATATGTTGCTTCTATTTTTGCCAAGTCTTTCTCTTTCCGTTGCTCAACTATATATGTGCATATCATCGACTCATGTGACGATGGAGGTTCATAGATCATCGATGGCGAAGAAGTGCTACGCCAGGAGTATATATACGACGAGTGGTCGGAGTGTCAGGCCCAGGAGTACCGGTTTCCGGTTTTCGAGCAACAGGCAGTAGTTAGTTTAGGTTCACACTAATGCGAGAGAGGGATACGAACTCATGTACTGCATAGTTCCGCTCTCACTCAAAGTGATAGCTCTTCTCGCGTATATCATTGTTTAGATGGATGACGATGCAGTTGCAAGTAATCGAGACTTGTATCGCTATTTTCGAGATGATGACGAGAGACCACTTTGTGTTGGATGATGATTATGATGATGACATGATTTGATGAGACTAGATGTATGTATATGCTATGATTACATTTGTATGTGTATGATATGCTAAAGATTATTGTATAAAGCCTATTCAAATACAAAACAAATATGCAGAAAAAAAATAATAAAACTAGTAGTAGCGAGGGGAACAAAGTTAGCAGTAGCGCTGCCTTACCAGTAGTTCTTCCCTGTAAAAAGTGTTGCAGATATTATCAGCAGCGCTCTTCCTTAAAGCGCGCTACTGCTATCAATGTATAGCAGTAGCGTGGGACGATAGGCGCTAATGCTACACGTTAGTTGTAGCACCTTATCAGTAGCGCGACGTCCCGCGCTACTGCTAGGGTTTTCCCTAGTAGTGTGGGAATGGACGGCGCATTATGTCTAGGTTCGTATCTCTCTCACACACATCCACGTAGGTGGGGGACGTGCACGAAGAGAAGAGGTGCATGCATGGCACACATACTCCCGTCTCTTTCCTAACCACACCCGTGCAGGTACATGGTGGAGCTCATTTCTGTACGAAAAGGCAGCCCACATGGTAATTTACACGTGTACTGGTTGTCCACTTGATGGAGGATCGTCTACCACGGGTGAACAAACAAATTGTGACTTGACGCGTTATGTTAAAAAAGAGGCAAACCATGTGGGGCCTACCTTAGAGGCAAGGCTCTATACACTGGAGTACTTCTGATGTGTTCCGTCAACTCACAGAACGAGGAGAAGCTTCCTTAGTACGCTGTCTCCCCCGCCCACAGGCGCGGTGGCTCGCAGGATGAGGTGAAGCTTGCTTACCAGTATGCCTTACGCCCACTCCCTCGCCCACACATGCGGTGGCTCGCAAGACGAGGAGAAAATTTATTACTCCCTTCGTTTACTCCTCGTCCCTACGTTGGTTAGAGAGATTATCATATTGTTTGGAATATATGTCCTTTAGTAGTACTCCGTCCTTTCCAGTTTATGGCTCAATTTCCTTGGAGTAGTATATAGGAGTAGTACTACTACAACAATTTCCTTGGAGTCCGTGGTGCAGCAAGCTACCCTAGGCTATGTTACTAGTACTCCCTCCTTTCCAGTTTATGGCTCAATTTAAGAATCTCTCCAACCAAGGTAGACGGTGAGTGGTGGAATTAATTTCGTAGTTTGCACAAGTAATGTACGCTCATTTTTCTAAAGAAGTTATGTTTACTGAGGCATTAATTAGAACGAATACATGCATGACCACTAAATTTCCATGAACTTCTACATGCATTGGTGAGTTTTCTCTTGACAATGCTTGCATCGGGTGATTTAACGCACCTTGAAATCCAACATTGATGGTACTACTACTACGAGTAGAATTGAGACTTATAAAACGGAAAAACGAAATTTTTAGACGAGCCCAATAAACCGGAAAGGAGGGAGTAGTAAGTAGTATACTACCTCCATAGTGGGTACGTACTCCGTAAAATCAGATTTCCCAAAACTAAGTCACTCAACCTATATTTGCTTGTTTCCCTTCCTGCCTCGTTGCCTCGAACAGACTATGCCAAACTCCCCTGCCTGCCGCACGGGAAAAGACCCGCCCTCGCCTTTTTTTAGTCCGGATTTGTATCGATGGATCGCGCGAAGCAGCAAAAACCAAGTCGTGTCTTGTACTCCTCCGTCGATGCTCGCTTTCATGAATTTTGTACTACCTCTCGCCGACATGTGGGACATATAGCAATTGGGTCAACGTGTCATGCACCAACTAATAGTGCAGAACAGCAGGGGGACGCACCCCAGTCGTACCGCCCCAGTAGTAGTAATGAGCAATGAGACGTCAAATCACAATGTCGCACCTTCCCAGGCGGACGAAGCAACCATTATTTCACACTTCGCTTCGCCATCATATCCTTCAAGAAAACCACGTAGCATTGCTTCTGCCATTGTTCTGTTTCAAGACGGACACACACATCGCCTTGGTACATCATGACACGTGGGACCGCATGATAGGCCATGCTCCCCCGCCCATCGCTCGGTAAAATCACCTCACTTTTACTACTTCCTCCGTATCGGTTTACAGGGCATGCACATCGTTCTAGGTAGAGAATTTAACTGGCTATATATGTGATGAACAGTATATGTTTAGAAAGTACATTTGCTTAAGAATCGAATGATATACTTTTGGTGACATAGTAACTCATATTTAGTTAGTCAAATGGATGATTGAGAACTACGTGCGCGCCCTATAAACCGAGACGGAGAGGGTAGTACAGTACGTATCTTTTTAGATCAATATATTCGGGATTCACCGAGGAGCAAAACCAAGTGGTAGACTGCTCCTGTCGTGTTGGAGTAGCAACTCAAGCAGGGTCAGTCCGCACACGAAATGGTGACACACTTAACAGGACCCCTTTGGCCGACATGTGGCTCATCCACCATCTTGTTCCACGTGGGATGCACCAAATTACAGTTCGGAGCAGTGGCTGGACTTGGAGGCACCCCGGTCGTAGCGCCGCAGCAGTAGTAAATGAGCGCTGAGGGGTCAAATCACAAAGCCCCACCTTTCCCGCATTAAGCTGGACAGACGAAGCAACCATCATTTCACTCTAGGGCGCAAGAGCATAAAGAAAAGAGAAAACCAATGATGCGTGTGGCAGCTACCTAGGGCACCCTAGGGTAGGAGCCTCCACTACAAATCCTTTTTTTTAAAGCGCCTCCACTACAAATCCGCTTCTCCCTCGTCCTCTTGAAGAAACTCGATGATGCGTGCGGCGGTAGGGTTTGTAGGAGTACTACGGCGTGCGGGGCCATGTCGTAGTAAATGGGAGAGGGGTTAGTTCGAGTCGACGCCTTAATATGTGTGGGCCGCTTGGTTTTACAGGAACGAGGAAGCATTTTGGGTTCGGGGACCAGGGGAGATATACATACAAAAAATTATGGACGTTGGTTCGACCGAAAGGCAATGATGCATGGGCCCTGCATTTTGATATACCCGCGGTCATGTGAAATTTGCTACTCTACTCAAAACTAGTGAGGTACATGCATTGAACGCATGAGATTTGGAAACCAAATTATGAATAAATACACACGATAGCATGTAAAGCTTTGAGTCATATATGCATGATGTAGATGTTCGTTTAGTTCTTATAGTTAATCTCATTCAAAATCAGTTAGGTTTATAAAAAGGTTAAGATTCATGGGATTGTGCATTGTAAAGCATAAAGTAAAAAACAAATAATGGCGATTCATTTAGAAAAAAAATTGGGGAATTATGATACAGAAGATTCTAGAACAAAGGAGAAGTGCATGTGTTTTGGGAAAGCATGCACAGCCCACATGTCTTATTGGTTGATATGTCATGAAACAAGAAACGAGGAGGGAGTTAATGTACCGTACCAAAGTGTTTTGGGATTATTTGGGTTTCGGAAGATGACTTACACACCTAGACGAAGGGAGTACAAAGAGAAAAAATGAATTGCAGCTAAAAGAATGGCATTTCTAACAAAAATGTGAATGTGAACTACATATGTGTGCACGTGACCAGCACATACATTGTCAATGCAAAATTTAATGCAAGAAATAACTTATGAGTGACATGCACGAATTGATGATGTGGTGCTTGCATGCATAGAGTAGAAAAAACAATGTGATTTCTGACTTGCATGCATGACGTGTTCTTGTGCCATAGTTGCATGTCTAGGAAAAAAAAGCTACTAGTGGGTTGTACTAGCTATTTATGAATAGAAGATGTATACATGGAAGTTGTAGGGAAAGAGATGACATGTATCTCAATTCCCATGAGTAGGGATTGGAAAAAGAGATGTCATTTGGTTCACATCATAGGAACTTCTCTATTGAATCTAGAGATGACATGTATCTCAATTCCTATGAGGAGGGATTAGAAAAGAGATGTCAATTGGTTCACATCATAGGAACTTTTCTATTGAGTATACGCTTGTCGGCGTTCTGGGAACGGGGGTCCCCAGACTTGCCTACCTGCGGCCCGCAGCGTGGCTCGAGTGGGGGCCCAGCGCGGCCCAGTTTCATCAGCTCAAGCTCAAGACCCTCGCGAGGGTCCAAGCCTTGCGGGGCGGACGACGGGAAGCTTCCTCAGGAGCAGACTCATCAGGCAGGCTCGCGAGGAGGCGTAGAGATCAAGGCCGGGGCACCTCGCGAGGAGCCCGTGACGCAAGCCATGACGATCGAGATCAGGCGGGCGTCGACATGTGCAGTGTCCTCGTTTCCCCTTTGGTGCAAAGGGAGCAAGCACAGGCCAAGGCATCGGGCAAAGGTTACCATTCCGGTGCAACGAGACCAAGACCAGAAGAGCAGCAGGACGGAGGTCACCGTGGAGCCCAAGACGGCGTCATCACCAGTGCTTTTGGCACCGGAGACCACCTTTGGTCAGGATAACTTGTACTGGATGTTCCCCTACAAAATGGCCAATTGTTGGCGCCCTTCCCGCTCATTTTTGGGAAGAGGATCAGGGCCTGTATAAATAGCACTAGCCATCATAAGGATCAGAGGAGATCCGGACCAAGCAGAACACACCGCACCAGCTCAAGAACACCTCTCGCGAGGCCGTTCTTCCCCTGTATTGTTCATCATCAGCCCTTGAGGCAATCCACTACACCACACACTGGAGTAGGGTATTACACCACATCGGTGGCCCGAACCAGTATAAACCTCGTGTCCCTTGTGTGTTCTTCTTCCCGGCCTAGATTTCTTGCGAGCCATAGGAGCGCGAGTCGGTAGGGGAAAGATCTTCGTGCGCACCCCACAGTTCAAACCTTAAGGGTCTGCAGGAACCCGAAATCCGACATTTGGAGCGCCAGGTAGGGGTGCACCGGGATCTTTCTTCCGCTGTTCGTGTGTGATCTTCCGTCGTGTCCATGGCTGACGCTCGTTGGGCTCGCGCCGAGCATCGAGCTGCTCTCGCCGCCCGCGTCGCCCAGACAGCGCTCGTCGACGGACACCCCCGTTGTTCCCCGTCGCCTGCCGCCAACGCCACCACCAGCCCGGCGGGGAACGAGCAGCAGGCCTTGTCCCTGCATCCTTCGGTGCGGCAGGAGGGCCGCACCGTCACCCTGTCGCTGACTCCAGCCGGTTCGTCGTCCCACGCCCGTCGCGCCCCCACGGACGCGCACGCCGCGCTGCTCCTGGCAAGAGAGCTCCTGCACTACCGCCCCGTCGACGACCTCTACGAGGATTGGCTCGCCCGCATCACCGAGCTCGTCAGCGCCGCAGGGGGCTCTCCCTTACCGTCCCTCTCGCTGCCTCGCCCACCATTCCGTGCAGGGGGCGAGGATCAGGAGGCGCCTCCGCCACCTCCTCCCCAAGAAGGCACCCTGGCTCCAAGGCGCGCAGCCCCAGGGCGAGACCCTCCACGTCCGGCGCCTCCGCAGCAAGAAAGGAGCTGCCAGGAGATCCCTCGTCCCCAAGAAGGTGCTCGCGCGCTCCCAGCACCGGCGCGCCAAGATCGCGTCCATGCGCCTCCACGCCAAGACCCCACGCTGCTCCAAGTGGCGGCGCGTGGTAACCCCTAGGAGCAAGCCCAGTACCAGCAAAGGGCACTGGTGGCCACAGCAGGCTACCGCGCCTTCACCCCCGAGCTACGCGGTGTCGCATGGCCAGGCAAGTTCAAGCATGATCTGCCCCCCCCCCCCCCCCGCTACGATGGCATGGCGGACCCTGTATAATTCCTACACCTCTACGAGCTGGGCATCGAAGCCGCCAATGAAGACGAAAAGTTCATGGCGAACTGGTTTCCCATGGCGCTCAAGGATGGCGCCTGCACCTGGCTCCTAGCATGATCTCCTCCTAGGACGAGATGCCCACTCGCTTCATCGCCAACTTCCAGGACACTCGCGACCGGGCCCCGCCCATGAGCGACCTATGCCGCATCAAGCAATAGCCAGGGGAAACCCTGCAGAAATACATCCAGCGCTTCAACAATGCTCGCCTCAAGATCCCCAGGGTGACTGAGGAAGCCATTATCTCCGCCTTCTCCGATGGCGTGCGCGACATCAAGATGAAGGAGGAGCTAGCAATCCATATAGACCTGTGCACGTCCCTGGAGCTGTTCAACTTGGCGACCAAGTGCGCCGGGGCTGAGGAAGGGCGCCTCTCCCTCCTCGAGCTCCCGGCTGCCGACCCAGAAGAGAAAAAGCCCAAGGCCAAGGACGTGAAGCGTAAGGGAGCTGCCGTGCTCGCAGCGGAACCAGACACCAAGCGAGGCAGGGATCAGCCTGAGTCATCCAAGGGCAGCCAATACTGTGTGTACCACGACATCCACACCCACAACACCAATGAATGCCAAGAGCTCAGGGCCGTGCGAGATGGGCGTATCGGCCGATGCCCCGAGCGCAACGACAGGGGCTATGGCCGAGGAGGAAGAAGAGGTGGAGGGTGATGGGAAGACCGTGGCCCTCGCCAAGGGTGGCGTGACCGACCTCGCGAGGATCGCTGGCAGGACCAGCCTCGCGAGGGAGGCTGGAGGGATCAGCCTCGTGAGGATTGCCCGCACGACAATGCAGGCCTCCCTCCTTTACCTCCACCGCCAAGGAGGAACGAAGACCAACCACAAGACGAGGGGGCTGGGGGCTTCCAGGAGCCGCGCGCAATCGCTTGCATCTTGGGTGGCACCCAGGCCCCAGCCTCACAGCGCATCTTCAAGCAGTTTGCTCGCGAGGTGAATGCAGTACTCCCCAAGCTTGAGGCCACGCGCCCTCTCAGGTGGTCTACATGCGCTATCATGTTCAGCTCAGCGGATCAGCTCAAGTGCGCGGCAACGGCCGGAGTCCTCCCGATGCTTTGCTCCCAGTCATCAGCAATGTGCAGGTCACCAGGACCCTCGTCGATGGCGGAGCAGGACTCAACGTCCTATCCGTCAAGACATTCGACAATCTCCAAGTGTCGTATGATCAGCTTCAGCCGACCAAGCCTTTCTCAGCAGTCACTGATGGTTCCACTATTCCGATAGGGCAGGTTCGCCTTCCAGTCACCTTCGGGCAGCGCAACAACTACCACACCGAGCTCATCGACTTCGACGTCGCCCACATTCGCCTGCCATACAACGCCATCCTTGGGTACCCAGCCCTAGCCAAGTTCATGGCAGTGACTCACCATGGCTACAATGTCCTCAAGATGCCAGGAAGCGGTGGAGTCATCACAATACCCTGTGAGGAAAGGGACGCAGTGTGTTCACTTGAGCGTGCCTTCCAAGCCGCGGCAATCGAAGACCCAGATCACAGGAGCGGAAGACTTCCCGAGACGACCTCTAAGAAGAAGAAGGCTTCGCCTGGCCCAAGCCGTAAGGAGGCAGGCGCCTCCGGAGGCATTGCATCGGGATTTGCGCCCGCTCAGGGAGCGCCACCCTCTGTCGCATAGGAAGGCATGCCCGACACCCTCCTCAGGCAGGGCTCGGGGGCTCTTTCTTGGAGAGCTTCCGACTTTGCCAAGGTCAGGAGGGAGGCGCTCGGGCACCACTTGGAGGGGTGCTTCCAGGCACGTTTCCCTCAGGAAGGTACGAGGCAAGGAGGACCAAACCCTCAGGAGGTCATCGCAAGAAACACCCAGGAGCTACAGCAGTCGAGAGTCATGCGCGGTAGCCGCCGCTTGCCCGCCGTAGCCCCACATCCAGGCGAGGATGGTGGGCTACGTGTCTGCATCGACGTGCCGGGGCTCAACCGAGCCGCGTCTCAGGAGCGCCTCTAGCCTTCGCACGCGGGGCGTTGCAAGGGTCCACCTCACAGCGACGTTCGCATGCCTTTCGGCCTGCCGAACGCGGTCGCCGCTCATCAGCGCCTGCTGAGGAGCATTCTGGAGGCTCAGGAGGTCAGGCATTGTGCAGTCCTGGCGGAGATGGAGATGGCTCTCGAAGACCCACTTGTGCCCCTGGAGCCTCCCGAGGCTCCTGGGCCTGGGGGCTCGTGAGGGTCGACGTCTTCACCGCGCGCCGCCCGCTGCTTCGGCATCACCTCATCTCCAACGGCATCAGGTGACATCTTTCAAAGTTCCATTTTTAGCTAGGAGCACCCACAGGGCCACGTCATTCCCAGGTCGCATGGGTCCGTCCCTATGGCATGTATCCATTTTGCCCCCCCCGGGCTGCATCATCCCCAAGATGCTTGGGCCTGGCCCAGCGGTGTCTTCTTTTCCCGCGTCTACCTGAAATGAATTTGCTCCTCCGCTTAATCTAGTTCCAATGATTGTCATCTGCTGCTTATCGCGGACTCCTCCGCTTAATCTGGTTCCAATGATTGTCATCTGCTGCTTATCGCGGACTCCTCCGCTCTCATGCAAAGCGCTTGCACGTTAAAAGGGGGGTACCTGAGCATCGTGACCTGTCATACCAGCGGCGGCTGAGCTCGCTCGAGGGCCGGGACCTGAGGATGTAGAGCATTTGCATTCAAACCACCCTGAAGGAACACACCATTGATAAAGGCCTAGAGCCAGGCGCAACCCGCCTCGAGGTAGGGCCTCGTGAGTCCTGCGCTGGCTCAGGAGTGCCCAGATACACCTCTCCTAGCCCTACCGTGCCGGCCACGCGTCAGGGCGGGACTGTACATGCCCCGTGGGCTCCTCCTGGAGGGGAGCCCCCCTCCCACGTACCAGTGGAAGCACCATGCTCCCCGCTGGCTGACGACACTGCCGAGGAGCGGCTATGCCCGTACATATACGGAAGCGCTATGCTCCGCGCTGGTGATAAAAAACTGAGGGCGGCCCACGGCCGTACCAACCTCAGGGAGCCCGGAGCTTAGTGTCCGGCGCCGTCGCAACGCACGCCTCCCCTCGGGGGTGCCGCGCGAGGGGGCTGGACACGGGGGCTACGCCCGGGCCATGCCCGAGCGCACGCCACCCAGCCAGGGCCCTCAGACCTGGTCGTCATGCGCCCCTCCCTGAGCGGAGCCAGGGTATGAAAACCCGTTTGAACGTCAAGGGGGACTCCTGAGCATCGCGACTCAGGAGCCTAACTGGTAACATAGCCCCTCACTCCTTAGTCCCGTCCTGGTTTCCGGTCAGGGCTAACGGCGGCTGAGGTATGCGCGGGGTCGGGCCCTGCCGACGCAGAACGACAAATCCACTCCTTTGCTCCCCCCTTCCCTACTTGTTGCTCGTGCGTCAAGAGGGACTCCTGAGCATTGCGACTCAGGAGCCTAACTTGCCACTTAGCCCCTCGCTCCTTAGTCCCGTCCTGGTTTCTAGTCGGGGCTAACGGCGGTTGAGGTATGCGCGAGGCCGGGCCCTGCCAACGTAGAGCGCAAGCAAACAGGAGGGGAAAATGCAAATTCCAGGGAATTCAAAGCAAATATTACAAGCCATAGATTGTTTCACGACGCCAACCACAAGTTTAAACGCCTCCGCGAGGCATGGTGCATGTTACAGGAGTAAAAACAGGACAGAAGCCACGAAGGGATCACTCTCCAGTGGCGCCGCCGCCTGTGGTGGAGTCACACTGGGCGACTCCGCCTCCTATGGCCGCGGAGCTGGCGGCACCGCGCCCGGGCAAGGTACTGAAGGCGCGGAACCACCCCAGCAAAGCCTCGGCTCGGCCTTTCACGGCCTCAGCAGCATCAGCGGCACGGTCGCCACTCACGGGTTCCCGCAGGCTGTTGAAGTCAACGTTGGGGTCGCGCAGGTAGACGTGGCTGAGGACATGCGTCAGCGCTGCAGAAGACAGGGCCCGCGCCTCGGCCTCGGCCGTGGGGCCGAGGCCGTCTGCGACGTCTTCAAGCGCACGGACCAGGAAGGGAAGCAGCTCGGTGGAGCCGTCCTACGCACCAGCCAACGGCTCCTCCAAGCCGCCCTCGTAAAGCGCCTTCAGCGCGGCGCGAGATTTCTTCTCCAGCTGCGAAGGTCACCCGATCCTCGGCCAGGACCTTCGCCTTGGCGTCTAGCTCGGTCCTCTCTACCTTCAACGACCGCTCCAGCGTCTCCAACCGGTCGCGGCGGTCATCAAGCTTGGCGTCCCGGTCCTTGATGGCAGTCTCCCGAGCCTTCATCTCCTTCTCCTTCTCCTGGCGGCCGCGGACCTCCTTAGTGAGCTCGTCACGCAGGCCTTGCAGCTCGACCTCCAACGCCTTGCAGCAGCCCTGGGCAGCCGCAGCATCGCCCAGGGCAGCATTGCGAGTGGCCTTGGCTTGGCTGGCGGCCTGCTTCTCCCTATCGCAGGCCGACACGGCCTGGCTCAGCGCTGCTCGGACGGAGGCAGCAGAACGGGCCCAGCCAGAAGCCAGCTCCAGGCGCCCGGCCACTAGGCAAGGGTCCGCGCTCAGAAGATCCTCCCGCAGCTGGCTCAATTCGTTGGCGACCTGGTCCAGGACGGCGGCAGAGGGATCAGAAGAGACGGGAACCGGTGGAGCGGGCGGAGAGGACGGCAGCGTGATCACAGCTTGGCAGGAAGGAACCCCTTGGGCCTTGGCTACCCCGGCTGCAGCATCGAGCGTAGTCGCCTCCAGGGTCAGCGGGGCCACGGGGGCTGACTCCTCGCCGAAGCATCCCAGTTGGCCTCGCGAAGACGATCGGGCAGGGGAGGCGCGAGCCTCGCCGCCTCTTTCCCCAGTGGATGAAGGCGCCACCCCGGCAGATGGGCTCGCCCCAAGCAGGGCCGCAGAAGCCCCTCTCAACCTCTTTGCTGCAGGTGCCGGCCTAGTAAAAGAATGCAGACGTCAAGCCTTGGTGGCAGAAACCAAGCAAAGCACGAATCGAGCACTTACTGGTCGTCGTTCACGGACTCAAGTAGCTTCCGGCCAAACTTGAAGCCCGAGAGCCTGCAGCTGGGGTCAGCCTTGGGAGGTCCGGAAGCAGAAGGCACGTCAGGAGGGCTGGAGCTGGCCCCAGACCGCCCGGGGACCAGAGCGGACCCTGGGAGAACTAGCCCCGACCTGCCCTTCCTTGTGACCAAGGGAGAGTCCTCCCCTCCTCGCCTGGCGCCAGCCTCGTCGTCGTCCGGCATGGCGCGGAGGGCCCGGTACCTGCGCCGAGGGAAGGACTCCCCTACTCCTCGCCAGTCACTTCAGAGTCAGACTCTTCCTCCTCCGCCTCTTCTTCCCCCTCACTCCCGCTGAAACTGCCGGAGGACGAGTTCACCATCGCCAGCACCGCCAGATCCTCGGGAGCTTCCGCAGGCACCAGCCCCTCACCATTGAGGGTGGGCATGGTGTCCACCACCTGCTCCCAGTCGCCGCGAAGGAACAGGGGGACGGGGGCGCCCACCAGGCTCGCCACGTCTCCCCCAACCAAGGAGTGGAGGGTCGCGACCAGATCCTTGTCGGTCAGGGCCTCGAAGCTTAGGCGCAAGGCGGCGGCCGCTTCCCCAAGCCTCCACAATGGGAGCGAGTGTTCTTGGAGTGGAGCCACCCGGTGTTCCAAGAACTCCCTCAGGAGTGTAGCCCCAGTCAACTTCGCCGCCCCTAAGTTGCCTGGCCTCAGGTCCGCATTCATCCTCTTCAGCACCGCCTTCGCACGGGGGTCGACGAGCTCCGCGCAGGACCACGTGTCAACGGCCTTGGGCTGCCCCGTAGGCAACACCAGTCGGGGGTGGAGGCGCTCGACGTCCACCATGACCCACTTGCTCCGGAAGCCTTCGATCCTCTTCCCAGGCTTCGAGATAGCATTGGAGTTGGAGTATGCGATAAAGCTCACGCATGCGGAGATATGGGCACGAGAAACCCAGAGGGAAAAATAGTGGTGCAGTAAGGCCACCGAGGACTTTACCCCAACGTGAGCCTCACAATAGTAAGCGAAAATCGCCAGGAGAAGAACAGAGTTGGGGTGGAGATGCAGAGCTTGCAAGTTGTATTGGCGGAGAACAGCAAAGAAGAACTCAGAAAAAGGAGGCACCAGATCGGCGATGATGGCGCTCACAAAGAACGGATAGAAGGTGCTCCCCTTGCCCTCAGGCTGGTCGGAGCCGGCCTTGAGCACAGTCGCCCCCTTGTTACCCTGCGCCATCGTCATCAGGCGCGTGAGGGCGAGGTTCTTCTCCGACAAGTTCGGGGGATCCAGAGCCGGCGAGTACCAAGCCTCGGTCGGGGACTTGCGAGGCGCCATAGCGTGCCGGATGGGAAGGATTGAGACAGATCTGGAGGATTTCGGGAGCAGGAAGGAGAAGAGCGAGAAAGGGGACCTGGGGCAAGGCGAACGAGAACAAAGCGAGTAAGTCTGGCCCAGGCACCTCTTTTGTCAGATGGGCGGTTGCCGAGGCGACGTGGGGAAGCACAGACACCCACGCCCAATCAATGGCCATGCGGCGCCCAAGGCCGTAGGCTATTGGGGCCCGCGACACTTCGCGCTTGCCCCTACGCTTCTCTGTTAAGCCAAGCCCGGGCGCGCCTTGGGCCCGGGGGCTATTGTCGGTGTTCTGGGAACGGGGGTCCCCAGACTTGCCTGCCTGCGGCCCGCGGCATGGCTCGAGTGGGGGCACAGCACGGCCCAGTTTCATCAGCTCAAGCTTAAGACCCTCGCGAGGGGCCAAGCCTTGCGGGGCGGACGACAGGAAGCTTCCTCAGGAGCAGCCTCATCAGGCAGGCTCGCGAGGAGGCGGAGAGATCAAGGCCGGGGCACCTCGCGAGGAGCCCATGACGCAAGCCATGACGATCGAGATCAGGCGGGCGCCAGGCGGGCGCCGGCCTGCGCAGCGTCCTCGTTTCCCCTTTGGTGCAAAGGGAGCAACCACAGGCCAAGGCATCGGGCAAAGGTTACCATTCCGGTGCAACGAGACCAAAACCAGCAGAGCGGCAGGACGGAGGTCACCGTGGAGCCCAAGACGGCGTCATCACCAGTGCTTTTGGCAACCGAAGACCACCTTTGGTCAGGATAACTTGTACTGGATGTTCCCCTACAAAATGGCCAATTGTTGGCGCCCTTCCCGCTCATTTTTTGGGAAGAGGACCAGGGCCTCTATAAATAGGACTAGCCATCATAAGGATCAGAGGAGATCTGGACCAAGCAGAACACACTGCACTAGCTCAAGAACACATCTCGCGAGGCCGTTCTTCCCCTGTATTGTTCATCATCAGCCCTTGAAGCAATCCACTACACCACACACTTGAGTAGGGTACTACGCCACATCGGTGGCCCGAACCAGTATAAACCTCGTGTCCCTTGTGTGTTCTTCTTCCCGGCCTAGATTTCTTGCAAGCCATAGGAGCGCGAGTCGGTAGGGGAAAGATCTTCGTGCGCACCCCAAAGTTCGAACCTTAAGGGTATGCCGGAACCCGAAATCCGACAACGCTAATGTTTATTTTCCTTTGAAATTATGGGAGTATAGGAATCCATTCATATGAACCAAGTGGCTCTAAAGCTATAAAAATGATGTCATGTTTATTACCTTTTAAATGTGGAGTATATGAATTTATTCCTATGAACAAATTGGCTCTAAAGGGAAAAATCATATAAAAATCATATCATATAGAGTTCCTATGATATTCCTCCACACCAAAGGATGGTTGAAATTGCTGCAGGTGATACGACGGTCTTTCTTTGTAGACCTCTCCTCCATCTTTATAGTTACCTCTCGAAGATGAATGAAATGATATATACTGGGTATTCTATATGTGCATTTTGGTACACGAAAACTTGGTAAAAGTTTGCGAGGTTAGAATTTTCAATAAAGCTATATGGACTGCATTTTGGAACGGAGGGAGGAGCATACAACAGCTAACACTCACGTGGAAGATTTGTGTGTAGGAGGAGTGGCTGCTTTGTTAAATCACATGGCAAAACTGACACTGTCGGATGCCATTCTAACGGTTCTTATGGCGTTCGTCAGGAAACGGCTTGTGGCGAACGTTTGTCGGATAATGATTTACGGACACATGCATTGCATTGATACGTGCCCCCTCTCTCTCACGCACACACGCACCCTCATGAGTCACGACTCTCCCGAGTCCTCTCGCACCCACCGTCTATCTGCAGGTAGACGTCACACACATATGTGCTCTTCACACCCTACCCTCAGAACTTCTAAAAACAAAAGATGTTGCGCACCTTTTATTTTAGCTCACACGGCACACACTTATACTATTACTCTTGTGGCGAACGTTCTTTGGGCATAGTATATTGTACTCTCGCGAAAAGAAGCGGTGCACACACGCACTAGTTCTCTCACACCCACTCGCAGGTACACATAGGAGCACATTTTTTTGAAGTTGGTACAACAAAATCACTTCACTATATATATAAGCAGGAGCCTTAGTGCTTGCTTTACTAGGGTTCCTCTCTTTCACTCTCTCATACTCTCCAGATCTAAGCAAGACATAGGTGGCCACACTCTCTCTCTGCTCACGGCTGGTCACAAATCCGGTAGGACCACCTCGACAGGGGCAGGGTGTAGATGCATCATTCACGCTGTCGTCGGCGGCGAGGGAGGAGACCAACGGCAGTATTGTGGCCAAGATGCGGCCTCCCGACAGCGTCTTTGCCACCTGCCGGCGACCCTCAGGTATATATTCCTTCAAAACCTGCCTTGCTCTACTGCCCCAGCTCTCCACGTGGTTGCGTGTGGATCTTTTCCTACCTCCGTCGGCTGTTACAAAGCCACCTAGACTTTTACTATTATTAGAAGTAAAGCTAGTTCATACAGTCGAATCTAAGAGTTGGTTCAAACAGGGAAGAAACTGGGAAAGCTATAGCATGAATCTAGGACTTGGTTCTAAGAGGAAACGGGGGAAAGTAGTAGATACTGTCTACCCAACCGGTCTATTGGTTGAAAAGGCGAAGAAAGAATGGTGGATGGCGAAAGGTGAGGTGGAGTAGACCTGTCTCTTGGTTGAAAAAGGAAAGAAAGTGAGGGGTGTTGGGGGACAACGCAAATGAGAATGAGCAGGTATAGATTTCCTGTGCTCACATAGGAAAATGTCGCCGAGGAGATAAAAAATGGGACAAATGCAGACATGCTGCCTGAGTGTTTGCCGCTCTCGGCAACCACATCTGCCTCACCACTTTATGCCCCTGCTATCCCTACGCCCATATCGCTACTGTTAATGTAAAATGACATGAAGCATTAAGCAATGCCACCTAATGTCACTATAAGTAATGGTCTAGTGTTGTTAATAAATTGAAGCCATGCCACCATCATTTTATGAAGTGCTACCATCTTGCTTTATTTCCCATGAATTGTGTTTTTGCAGTTACACTTAAATTTTACACCGCTAACATTGCTTCATCCCAGTGGAACTGCACAAATTTGATTGCACATTTACTGACCATGTGCTACTCTCATGACAGTAATACTAATGCTATTGTTCTGCATATTAATCTAGCTGCAGTGTTGATGTGATGTGATTCTACTTACTTAAGGGCACTTTCATACTGTCAGTCTAGTGCCAATTATAACACAATAGATGTTGTTGTTAATCATACGCCACTGCAAATATATGTCACTGTATAAATAACCATATTTCGTATTTGTGCAAAAAGGGATGTATGTCTCCATAGCGGTTCTATCTGCGCAATCAAAAGTACACACCTCAGTTTTAGTACAACTGCACAAAATGAGATGGCTATTTGCTACCTCTTGAGCTTGCGTTTGTTTTTCCCTTGAAGAGGAAAGGGTGATGCAGCAAAGTAGCGTAAGTATTTCCCTCAGTTTTTGAGAACCAAAGTATCAATCCAGTAGGAGACTACACGCAAGTCGCCTCGTACCTACACAAACAAATAAGAACCTTGCAATCAACGCGATAAAGGGGTTGCCAATCCCTTCACGATCACTTGCAAAAGTGAGATCTGACAGAGATCATAAGATAAATATTTTTTGTATTTTTATGATATAGATTGAAAGTAAAGATTGCAAAGTAAAAATAGATTGGAAACTTATATGATGGAGAATAGACCCGGGAGCCATAGGTTTCACTAGTGGCTTCTCTCAAGATAGCATAAGTATTATGGTGGGTGAACAAATTACTGTCGAGCAATTGATAGAAAAGTGCATAATTATGAGAATATCTAGGCATGATCATGTATATAGGCATCACGTCCGAGACAACTAGACCGAAACGATTCTGCATCTACTACTATTACTCCACACATCGACCGCTATCCAGCATGCATCTAGAGTATTAAGTTCATAAGAACAGAGTAACGCATTAGGCAAGATGACATGATGTAGAGGGATAAACTCAAGCAATATGATATAAACCCCATCTTTTTATCCTCGATGGAAACAATACAACTCCAGCCGCCCAAACCAGCGTCAGTCGTGCCGCATGCTCCTGCTTCCCGTGGTCGGCTGTGATGCCGCGGAAGCCTCACCGCCCCCTACTACTCCCACTGCCGGCCAAGCCCTGCGGCGACGGCAGCCTCACACCGCAGCCGAACCAGTGAACCCTCGTACTCCTCTCCGCGTGGGCATCCACTATCGCATCTTCCCCGGCTCCGCGTCGTCCCCTTCCTAGGCCTCACCGTCATCCACCACCCTGGTGCTCTCGCCGCGGAGCATTCAACGTGGTCAAGGAACGACTTCCATCGGAAGAGTACTGTACGTGGAGAGGCTGACAGCTAGGTCCATGGCCGCAGCAAAGAAGTGCCTCCTTATTTCGCGAAAATAATGATTCCTCCACCTGACAGCAGGGCCTCCACCTGACAACAGGGACCCATCGGACGAGCCACCGTATTTCGTGAAAAAAACGTTTCCCCCTGAGTGCTGGGACCCACTAGCTACATCTTCGCACGCAAGGAAGTGCGTCCATTACGGGCAAAAAAATGATTCGCCCCCCTAACTGTTCGGACCCACCAGCTACATCTTCGCACGCAAGGAAGTGCCTGACAGTCGGGACCCACCTGGTCAAAGCGTATGTAGTGTTGTCATTAAGGTCGCAAACGTGTACGTACATACGATCGGTCTGTCTGCAGGTGATACGTCTCCAACGTATCTATAATTTTTGATTGCTCCATGCTATATTATCTACTGTTTTGGACTATATTGGGCTTTATTTTCCACTTTTATATTATTTTTGGGACTAACCTATTAACCGGAGGCCCAGCCCAGAATCACTGTTTTTTGCCTATTTCAGAGTTTCGGAGAAACAGAATATCAAACAGAGTCCAAACGGAATGAAACCTTCAGGAACGTGATTTTCTCATCAAATAAGACCCAGGAGACTTGGAGCCCCCGTCAAGAAAGCCTCAAGGCGGCCATGAGGGTGGGGGCGCGCCCACCCCCCTAGGGCGTGCCCCCCAGCCTCGTGGGCCCCTCGGAGCTCCACCGACGTACTTCTTCCTCCTATATATACCAACGTACCCCCAAACGATCAGATACGGAGCCAAAAACCTAATTCCACCGCCGCAACCTTCTGTACCCACGAGATCCCATCTTGGGGCCTGTTCCGGAGCTCCGCCGGAGAGGGCCGTCATCATGGAGGGCTTCTACATCATCCTAGCCCCTCCGATGAAGTGTGAGTAGTTCACCTCAGACCTACAGGTCCATAGTTATTAGCTAGATGGCTTCTTCTCTCTTTTTGGATCTCAATACAATGTTCTCCCCCTCTCTTGTGGAGATCTATTCGATGTAATCTTCTTTTTGCGGTGTGTTTGTTGAGACCGATGAATTGTGGGTTTATGATCAAGTCTATGTATGAATAATATTTGAATCTTCTCTGAATTCTTTTATGTATGATTGTTATCTTTGCAAGTCTCTTCGAATTATCAGTTTGGTTTGGCCTACTAGATTGGTTTTTCTTGCCATGGGAGAAGTGTTTAGCTTTGGGTTCAATCTTGCGGTGTCCTTACCCAGTGACAGAAGGGGCAGCAAGGCACGTATTGTATTGTTGACATCGAGGATAACAAGCTGGGTTTTTATCATATTACGTGAAACTATCCCTCTACATCATGTCATCTTGCTTACGGCGTCACTCCATTTTTAACTTAATACTCTAGATGCATGCCGGATAGCGGTTGATGAGTGGAGTAATAGTAGTAGATGCAGGCAGGAGTCGGTCTACTTTTCTCGGATGTGATGCCTATATACATGATCATACCTAGATATTCTCATAACTATGCTCAATTCTGTCAATTGCTCAATAGTAATTTGTTCACCCACCGTAGAATACTTATGCTCTTGAGAGAAGCCACTAGTGAAACCTATGGCCCCCGGGTCTATTTTCCTCATATTAATCTCCATCACTTTAATCTTGCTTGCTTTTTACTTTGCCTTTTTACTTTTCACTTTGCATCTCTATATCAAAAATACCAAAAATATTATCTATCATCTCTATCAGATCTCACCCCTGTAAGTAACCGTGAAGGGATTGACAACCCCTAATCGCATTGGTTGCGTGGAGTTATTGTTTTTGTGTAGGTACGAGGGACTCGAGCGTGGCCTCCTACTGGATTGATACATTGGTTCTCAAAAACTGAGGGAAATACTTACGCTACTTTGCTGCATCATCCTCTCATGTTCAGGGAAATCCAACGCAGTGCTCAAGAGGTAGCAGCAGGCTGCAGCGATGAACCGTGGCCGTGTAAGGAAGGGCACGTGTGGTAGTAGATGCGCCCACGTGTCGTAGTAGAGGCGCGCACGTAGCATGTACACGTACGTACAGCGGCCAGGGTGCAAGAAAGTAAATACGGCCACGCACGTACATACGGCGGGGTCTCGGACGCCTACTCGCGCATACGTACGGCCAGGGCTCGTGTACATGGCTGTGGCTGGGTCAGAAGGGAGAAACTGCGTCGTCATCGTGTTCATGGGGAGGCAAACGGAATGCGCCGTGTTCATCGGGAGGTAACGGAATGCGTGCTATTCATCGGGAGCCAACTGGCTTGGACGGAACAGCCGATGGAAACGAGGCCTCGCATATCGCGGAATGGAGGAAACGGCCTTGTGTTCGACCGGCCACGGTGGAAATGGGATCATGTTCATCGGGAGGGGTCTGGCGTACCGCAAAATGGAGGAAATGGACCTCCTATGGTCGAAACAGGGTCCTGTTGATCGGGAGGGGTGTGGCATACCGGAAAACGGAGGAAACGGACTTGTGTTGGAGCGCTACAGTCGAAACGGGGGTCCTGTTAACCGGGAGGGGTGTGGCGTACCGCAAAACGGGACTCCATGGGATACTGTTTATCTCCACTATCGACCTCCTCCAGCCTCCACGAGCTACTGTTCATCCACTGTCGACCTTCTCTAGCCTCCACCTGTGACCGTTCATCCACGGGCTCCTGTTCATCCAGCCTCCACCGCGCGCTCCTCCACCGGCTACTTTTCAACCAGCCCTCTCCACGGGGATCCAGTTCAACCACCCCTCCACGGGCTACTATTCATCCAGCCCTCCACCGGCTACTGTTCAACCAGCCCTCCACAGGGTCATGTTCATCCAGCCCTCCACGGGGTCCTGTTCATCCACCGGCTTGATCGATCGGGATACCTATTCATCCAACCCCCACCGGGAACTGTTCATCCAAACCCCCCAACAACGCTCATTGTTCATCCAGAGGCAGCATCGATCGGCTTCAGTTAGCAGCAGTAGCGAAGGAGTCGCTCGATCGGGTTCAGTTAACAGCCATCGATGATCGCTCGGGTTCAGTAACGCGTAGCCTGCAGTGCAATCGCTCGGGTTCAATTAGAGCCCAACGCCTCGCTCTGGTTCAGTTAGAGCGCAACGCCTCGCACACACGCGCGTATGTATGAGAGAAACGCGCATTGCTTGGCCCCCGACCACCCACCGCAACCAGGAACTCCCCCGATATTTTCCTCACCCTCGCTTCTACCAAGATTTTCTCCGTCATGGACAGCCCAAAGAATGTCATGCAGCTACGTCTCCGACCCGCCCAGGACGAAAAGCCCATTTTCTGTCATGATTTTTTGTCATAGAAGTAGGAGCCCACCACATCTATGATGATACCGGGTTTTGTCACAATTATCGTCATAGAAGTGTCATAAGTATGATAGAAAAAAATGTTCAGCCCAAAATGTCACGGATGTGTCTTTTCTTTGTACTGCGACCGCCGCATCATTGTCGGTGACAGTTCCACACTCCCTATCACACATGTCGGGCACACTTCTTTTCCTTTCAATTCCATGCCTGTTACTTTGTCTAACATACTTATGTCACCTCATCTTATTAAGAACCTTGTTTCTGTTCGTTGTTTAACTCATGAAAATTCTATTACTGTTGAATTTGACGAGCTTGGTTTTTGTGTCAAGGACGCTCAAACCAGGATGGTACTTCACCGATGTGACAGCCTCGATGAGCTCTATCCGGTGCATCCGTCGTCCACCTCCACCACCGCACCGGTTGCTCTCTCCGCTGGTGTCGATCTCTACCATGCTCGTTTGGGTCATCCCAACCCCGTCACACTTCGTCATATTCTTAGGAGTTTTAGTTTCAGTTGTAATAAGATAGAGGATCACACCTATCATGGCTGTCGTGTCGGCAAACATCTTTGCCTCCCGTTTAATAACTCCACCACCATAGCTTCTTTTCCTTTTCAGTTGATTCATAGCGATGTGTGGACCTCTCCGGTTCCTAGTAATTCGGGCTATTTATATTATCTGGTTATCCTTGATGATTATTCTCACAATGTGTGGACGTTTCCTTTACGACGAAAGTCGGATGCACTCTTCACTTTGACGGCTTTTTACTCCTATGTCAGCATGCAGTTTGGGCGTCCCATCCTTGCTCTTCAGACTGACAATGGAAAAGAGTTAGACAACCTTGCTTTTCGTACTTTTCTGTCGCACCATGGCATAATTTTTCGTCTCACTTACCCGTATACTTCACAGCAGAACGGTCGAGCCGAATGCGTCCTTCGCACTTTGAACGACTGTGTTCGCACGATCCTGTTCCATGCTAATGTGCCGCCTCGTTTCTGGCGGGACGAACTCGCTACTGCTTCACTTCTCCCTAATCTTCGCCCCTGCCGCCCACGGTGGAACTATGCACCTCACCATCTCCTGTTCGGTACGCCCCCATCTTATGATGGCTTGCGTATTTTCGGGTGCCTTAACTATCGTAGCACTCCGCTCCTCACAAACTCGCACCTCGTTCTGTCACTTGCATCTTCATCGGCTACCCCTCTAAATCCAAGGGATATCCATGCTACAATCCCGTCTCCCACCGTGTGTTCACTTCCCGGCACGTTTACTTTGATGAGCATGTGTTTCCGTTTCAGCAGGTACCCCCGCTGTTCCTCCCACTACAGGTGATGTGGGCTCCTCGACGCCTCTCCCAGGGCGCTCGCGCGCCTCTCTTGGCCGCCCCTGGCATCGAGGCGCGCCCCCCATATGCGGCGCCTCCTACAGCCATGGCGCTGGCGCCCCGGGCGATGGCGCCCGCAGCCCCCTCGGCGCCCCCCCCCCCCCCCCCGGCGCCTATGGTCGGTCCAGTCACCGGCGGCCGTATGGGCATTTTTTGCCCGAGATCGTGCTACGCCTTGGATGACTACGTCCATGCGGCGTCCACCTCTGAGCCATCACCGTTGCCGTCCTCCGTTCAAGTCGCTCTTCATGACCCGCTCCGGATGGCCGCGATGCAAGAGGAGTTTGACGCCCTATTGCGCAACAGGACGTGGCAGCTTGTTCCCCATCCCCGGCACGCCAACGTGATTACCGGGAAGTGGGTCTTCAAACACAAGCTCTGTCCCGATGGTGCCCTTGATCATTATAAAGTGTGTTGGGTCGTTCGTGGCTTTCGATAGCGTGCTGACATCGACTTCACTGACACCTTCGCTCCGGTCGTCAAGCCCGACACGATGCGCACGGTTCTCCACCTTGCTGTCTCATGTGTTTGGCCGGTGCACCATATGGACGTCTCCAACGCCTTCCTCCATGGTCACCTCGAGGAGCAGGTCTTCTGCCAGCAGCCCACCGGGTTTGTTGACCCGGCGCTTCCCGACCACATGCCTGCTTTCACGATCCTTGTATGAACTCAAGCAGGCTCCGCGCGCTTGGTACCAGCGCATCGCGGCGTTTCTCCACCAGCTTGGGTTCCCTCCACCCGCTCGGACGCCTCACTCTTCGTCTATCATCAGGGCTCTGACACGGCCTACTTGCTGCTCTATGTCATTGACATTATCCTGACGGCATGTACGACTGATCTCCTCAGTCAGCTCACGGCTCGTCTTCGCACTGAGCTCGCCATCAAGGACTTGGGTCCTTTGCACTACTTCCTCGGTGTCGAGGTGGTGCGCCGTCCGGATGGCTTCTTCCTTCATCAGTGGAACTACGCTCATGAGCTCCTAGAGCGCGCTTGCATGCTTAACTGCAAGCCCGCTGCTACGCCTGTTGATACGAAGGCCAAGCTTTCTGCCACGAATGGTTGTCCTGCTTCGGATGCTGCTTTCTATCGGTCTAGTGTTGGTGCTCTTCAGTACCTCACTCTGACTCGAACGGAGATCCAGTATGCCGTGCAGTAGGTGTGTCTTCATATGCATGCTCCTCGAGACGTTCACTGGGCTGCTGTCAAGCGAATTCTCCGCTATGTTTGTGGTGCTATGCATCTTGGCATCATGCTTCATGCCTCCACCGACACCGCCCTCACCGCCTACTCCCGATGCAGACTAGGCGGGCTGCCCTGACACTCGTCGCTCCACCTCGGGCTATTGTGTCTACCTTGGACCCTCACTTATCTCGTGGTCGTCCAAGCGGCAGCCTACAGTCTCTCGTTCCAGTGCTGAGGTTGAGTATTGTGCGGTAGCCAACGCCGTCGCCGAGTGTTCATGGCTTCGCCAGCTGCTTCAGGAGCTCTCTTTCCCTGTTGACCGTCCCACGGTAGTCTACTGCGATAACGTCCTGGCGGTCTACCTCTCCGCTAACCCGGTGCATCATCGACGGACCAAGCATATTGAGTTGGATATTCATTTTGTTCGGGAACAAGTGGCCCTTGGCTATATTCATGTTTTACACGTCCCTACTTCCCAACAATTTGCAGATATCATGACCAAACGCTTGCATACGGCGTCATTTGAGGAGTTCCGGTCCAGTCTTTGCGTCAGCCACGGTGCCGCTTCGACTGCGGGGGGGGGGGGGGGGGGGTGTTGTGCATATTTGTGTATTGGTCCCACCTCCTAGTTACCTTGTATAGTTGAGGTCGTGGCCTACTCCTGTACATCATATATACTACATCATATATACGTGCGTTTGCACATGAGGAATACATCATGTAATTCCCACATCTTACAAAACGTTCTGCATTCCTGTCACATAGGGATTTGCACAAGATGGAGGAAAAGACGGCCATTCTGAACATAATGGCTTTCGGGTCGAAAGTCCTCTTTTGATCCCGAGCTCATATGCTCCCGTATGAACAGTAAAATTAAAAAAATAGTAAAAATTCAAAAAAATCTGAATTTTTTTTGTGATGAACATTGATGAATGTTCTAAGTGTGTGCAAAATTCGTGGAGGTCTGGGCAAAAATAACAAAATCGATGCTCCAAAATGCTTCCAACAATAGTATTTTTGGACCATCGATTTTATTGTTTTTGCCAAGACCTCCGCGAATGTCATTTCGACCTAAAATTTTGCACGCAGTTAGAAAATTTATGAATGTTCATAAAAAATCAGATTTTTTGAATTTTTTTAGTATTTTTTTGGATTTTACTGTTCATGCGGGAGCATATGAGCTCGAGATCAAATACTCCATGTCTCTTTACTATTCTACTCCCTAATTTGAGAGTAGGATAGTAAAGAACTCGAAAGCCATTATCTTGTAAATGGTTCTCTTCTTCAAACATAGCAAAACTACTATGTGTTAAAAATGGAGAATGATTGACTTCTACATTAAGCTTCGATTCGTTCAAGCCTGGCTAGTCATTGTTTCTTCTTCCAACATAAGAAAATCACTGTGTGTTAGGAATACAGAATTTAGTGTCGGGCAGCCGAACATTCAGGTTCCTCCCACACTGAGATTTGCCCAAGATGGAAGTAAAGACGGTCATTCCGTACATAACGACTTTTGAGTTCTTCACGATCATCCTCTCAATCCGAGAGTAGGATGGTGAAGAACTCAAAAGACATTATGTTCTGAATTGTTCTCTTCTTCCATCGTAGAAAAATCACTATGTTTTGGTAATGGAGAACGATTGAATTCGACATTAAACTTTTGTTCGTCGAAGCCTGGCTAGTCGTTGTTTCTACTTGCATCATAAGCAAAACACTTTGACTTCAACATGGATAGAGTATGATCATGATGACTCGAAATAATTAAACACAAGTCACACAATAATCTTCATAACAACATATTAATTAAGTTCACAACCATCATAGAAATAACAAAAGATCCGATGTGTGGACACATTGGCTCTCGCCGACTCTATCTCCATCTCACACTCGTTAATCTCCAATTTACTCCTTTCCATGTATATGCTTGATTTCATCCATGTTGAGCCCATTTTCTTGGGGAAACAAAATAAGGAGAAAATTTTGGAATCATTTGCATTCATTAGTCATTAGTAGCAATATCGGAGCGGATATCTCGGTTTTGATGAAATAAACTGGTTTAATCTTTGGTGTGATGAGCTTGAAAATAACACTCATCAATATATATTAGACTAGCCAAAGAGTTGATAGTTGCAGCGAGAATGATAAAGAGCTTGAAAGTAAATAACATATATAAAAGTAAATAGTCGAAAGTAAAATGATTGTTGTCTACAATAGAGAGGTTAGGCTCGACGAAACTTCGGATCACAGTGTACATCAAGTTTGCCAGTGCGACGGTAACACTAGTTACCTTGTATTGTGATTATAGCACGTAGATTGTTTGTTCTCTAGGTGTTTCACCCTTGAGTGGTCGAACTCCTCCATGCCCTCATTAGGTTTGCTCAACATTGCCATAGCACGGTAATTCCACAATTAAGGTCATAAGACCGGAATAACACATTAGGTTTCATGGATCACCATTATGTCATTGTCTTCGCTCCTCATAGGTATCAAAACCTATCACATGGACGTCACATATTCACTAAAAAATACGTGTTTCCTGTGCTAGGTCTTCAGATCGTGTTGATTGGGTTCTTAAAATGGACAACACACATTACGTGCACCACAGACAAACAACTTACTAAACAATCATATAAATATTACCATAAATGACAACATATAGAATAGGCACAAATGAATCTCACCAATCCCCTAGATCTCCCACACCTAAGGGGAACTACTTACGTATGAGAGGGGAATGATGGAACAACTCAGAGATCAAATAAAGGGAAGTCATCTCAATAATATCACAAAAATCAATAATAAGATGAATGATTAAACAAGTCGTGCTCTCGAGATGAGTATGAATAAAGTTACAAACCCTAGCAACTTGGATTTCCTCTCCCTATGGTGGTGTTGCGATGAATGACATGGAGATGGAATGAACAAGAAGGAATGGATCTCCAACGATTCTTCTTCTCCGGATCACTTTTCCCTCTGTTCTAGTGGTGGTGGCGGCGGCTCCCTCTATATTCTTGTGAAGTTGCCTTCACAACATTTTCTTCTATAGACGAGGTGGTGTTGATGCCGCGTGGTATGACCACTGGTACAGGTGGGTGCACTCGTACCATGCACCGTATAGCGCTCTAGATGCTCTGACAAACTTTTGCGCGAAATGAAAGTTGCTCCAGATGGCTTTAAATACTGAAGTTTTGATTGGTTTCCTTCCAAATAAATTTATTCCTGCACATCAATAGTAAAAACAATTTGTCTTCTTTCTTGACAGAGTAGCATCAGAAAGAGGTGAGAAATATCGAAATCCCTTTGAAAACCACATCAAAACCCTCTTATAAAAGAGAAAAATTATCGACCATCGATGGGTCATTTTGCAAACCTCCAAGCACAACATGACTCATGTTGCAGACACTCATCAGCCGGCAGACGTGGACCAGATTAGATGGTTGTAGCATAGTGGACCCAATAGCTCTGGAGGCAGCCGGTCCGCGTGTCAGCCGATCGATGTCTAGCAGTTGATTTTTCGCGAAAAGCAACCTAATATATTGTAAAGTTCATAAGATATACAAGGCACCCTAAACATAAATAATAAAATTGAGGATGCTACACCATCGAACGACCATTGACCAGCCAGAATGAGCCGCTAACGCGGCATTTTGGCTGGACCCTTACCGGAGCCAGCTTGACCTTGTCGATGATAGACGGGAAGTCTTCATGCATATGTCCCAAGGACTAGCACCCCAAAGCCGTAATCGTTGCCATTGACCTTTGAATGATCTGAAGTGCTTGGCACAAAATCTCGCCGCCGCGCACGCACGAGAAAATCCCTAACTTCACCATCCTAAGAAGACGACATGAATCTACGCCGAGCTCCATCAACTCCGTCCTGAAGGGCAAACACAGTGAGGATAGGAGCCCGGAAGACCAGGACAAAAATGAAGCACTGTCGTCCGCCCGAACGCCACCCCTGTGAGAAAAAAAACTAACCTAGACTACTAATCAGAGTCAAGGCACTGAGATCCTTCCCACCACCCGCCGCCTAAGTGGCAGGCATGGGGGAGATGGATCCATGGGCTCGCCGATGAAGTTTTGAGGGGATGAGTGCCCTAGCCACCACAGTCACGAGAGGAAAAATAAACCCTTCAAAAGCTTGGGCTAAGGTCACTAAAGTCTATAGGTGATCGAGATCAGTCAACCTAGGGCGTGTTGGACAGGCCTCCCTCCCATAACTAGAACTCGACAACAATGTCTGAAATGAGTAAAGAACATATATTTGGGACACAGAGAAGTATCTTGCAGGATTTATTAGGCCTCTTTAATGCACAAGTGCTTAGATGGGAGCTAATTGCATGAAAGAGTTTAGCTACTAAAGTCCTCAATGCATAGGTGCTTGTTGTAGCTAAGTTTTCTTCTTTTGAATATTTATCAAGTAAACTCTTTCATGCACAGGATAAGCTTCCTCCATTTAAGTGTTTTATTACATAGGTCCATGAGCTTGACATTGTTTCTTGATGGGATCAACAAAGTACTCTCACCGTTTTAATTGCTTTGTCACGTCACTTTTTCTCTATATGGCACGCTTAACACCTGTACACCGTGAAGCACTGGAAAGGGCCTTATGATCGAGGTCTTGGAGGAAACTTTACATGGATGTAACAAAACAATCAAGCAATGAAGTGAAATCTGGCCGGAGCGCATGCGGTGTACGGTGTGTGTATGTCGTAGGGGAGGGGGGATGAAGGAAGCAATCTACACGGACAAAATGGTACAAATGAGAAGCCTCATCAACCCACAGTCACTCTATTTGGGAGTCAGTGGAGTATCTTGGAGTGGAAAAAACAAGGTTTATTATGACTTTATTCTTGGAGGAAACCTTACATGTATGTAACAAAACAGTACACCCTACAGTTCAGGGCCATGTGAAGTGAACAAAAAACAAATTAGGAAACGTCCTCACACTTTTAGCCCCAGTCATTATTAGCTCGACTCTGAAGCTTTGTTTTCTGGGAGCCAACTTGGATGCTGCATCATGCCTTTCCAAATGCACCTGGAATTGTTCCCCACACAAAATACTTCGATAATGCAGCATATAATTTATTTCAGTAACTATGTAGTGCACTTTTTGGAACTGTCTGTTGCCCAATCGCTGTAAACTCTAACCTAAAATACTAGTTGGAGCCGAGGCATTGGGATCTTCCTCCCCGCCACCGGCCACTTGAGTAGAGGGGAGGTGGATCCACGGGTTCATCGATGAAGCTTGGAGGATGGTGAATGTCCTACCCGCCGCATTCACAAGAGGGAAAGAGAAACCCTTCAAGAGCCTGGGCTAAGGTCACCAGACTGTATGGATTCTGGATAGTCACGTGCTAGGCAGACATATATGTCCAAAGGACTGTGCTAACGACCGGTCGACAGGTCGTTAGCGACAGATCCGCACGATCCCCCTCGACAGGGGAAACAACGCTCCACCCGCTATTCCCGTGCTCCTCCCGATCGATTTATTGCACCATAATAAAAAAACGCGACAAAAATTACGTAGACAGGATTCGAACCTGCGTCAGGTTGGAAAGGACCGGCCCAAGTACAGAGCACAACAACCATCACGCCAACCTAGTTTGTTGTTCATTAGTTCAAAATGAAACTCTTTTAAACTCTCTCTTACTACCGTCATAAAAAAAGAAAGCTATTTTTCTGGAAAAAATTCCACTTCATCAATGAAAGTTACCAGGGGTATATTTCATGATGTCCTTCCCTCCCCCACCCCGGTCCCCAAAGTTATCAGGACCAGGGTATACAAGTTATCAGGTCTGCGAGGCGTGAGTTACCGTGTTATTAACATGAAAGTTACCCTGGGTATATTTAATCAACCCCCTCACCAAAGTTACCAGGACCGGGGTGAATAGGTTATCATGTCTGCAAACGTGTGGGTTACCATACTATTCACACAAATGTTACCGCCCCACCCACCCACCCCCCCCCCCCACCCTCCTCATGCCAAAGCTATCAGGACTGGAGTACATAAGTCATCAGGTGTGCGATGTGCGAGTTACCATACTATTCACACAAAAAGTTACCTAGGGGATGTTTCGTCAACCCCCCCCCCACCCCCACCCCCGTACCAAAGTTATCGAGCTTGGGGTCCATAAGTTATCAGGTATACGATGTGTGACTTATCATGATAACGACACAAAAATCTACCGAGGGGGATATTTCATCAACTCCCCCCCCCCTCCCGCATTTGTCGCCAAAGTTACCAGGATGGGTGCAAAAGTTATTAGGTCTACGCTATGTGAGTTACCATGCTATTCACACAAAAGTTCGTCACCCCCCTCCTTCGGTCGCCAAAGTTACCAGGGCAGGGGTGCATAAGTTATCAGGTCTGCAATGTGTGAGTTATCATGCTATTACCGGGGTATATTTGATCAACCCCCCCCCCCCCCGAGTCGCTGAAGGTACCAGGGCCTTGGTGCATATCAGATATGCGATGTGTGAGTTACCATACTATTCATACAAAAAAAGTTATCAAGTGTATGTTTACATTAGATTTTTTAAAAAAAAAACTACAACGATATTTGTACATAAGCTATCAGGTTTGTGGTACATATAATTATCAATCACATTACAAAAGAATTTACCGAGATGTGACAAACGAGAAAAAGACCGTTGTTCGAATTCTATAGGAGTGAAACATTTATTTCTCTAAAAAACATTCATCACTAAAAAAGAGACAAGTGGAGTACAAAACACGTTGCGTCCGTCCTTTAAAAAACTTGGAGCAAATGGTTTTGTCTCCTCATCAAAAGAGTTGTGGTCTTTCTTTTTCGCTCTCACTTACTAAAGTAGAAATACAAACTAACCCGCAAATGTAACAAAATAGGTCGTTAGCTCAGCTGGTAGTGCGTCATGGCTGCAGTCGACGGGTCGTGCGTTCGAATCCTAGCAGTGGCACTATTTTCCCGAAGCTCTTTTTACGCGCCAGAGCAGAAAAGAATGATCGAAGGAAAAAAAAAACGATCATACGTGCCTGTCGCTAACCGACAGTCGGCAGGAAAATAGCTTTTCCCATGTTCAAAAGGAGCAAAGACATATATTTGGGACCTAGATAAGTACTCTCCCCGTAAACAAATATAAGCTTATTATGACTGAGTTCTTGGAGGAACTTTACACGGATGTAACAAAACAATCCATCAATGAAATGAAAGTATGTCGTGGGGGGAAAGCAATCTACACGGAGAAGGATGGCCACAAATGAGAAGCCTCATCAACCCGTAGTCACGCTATTTGGGACCTAGTGGAGCATCTCGCAATAGAAAAAACAAGGTTTATTGTGACTGAGTTCTTGGAGCAAACTTTACACGGATGTCACAAAACAAAACAATCAATCAATAAAGTGAAAAGTTGGGGTGCGTGTGGCGTGGGGTGTGTGAGGGATCAGGAGGGAGGAAGCAATCTAAAAGGAAAAAAGATGGTCACAAATGAGAAGCCTCATCAACCCGTTGTCATGCTAGCTGCGAACGGCGGCCCTTTCTGCCTCGGTCAGTTAATGATTGGGTACGTTGCACTTCTTCCTGATCTCGCCCTGGCTCCCAGTGAGCACGTCGGCGTTGCCCATCTTGATCATGGAGGCGGCGAAGTCGGCGAAGAACTCCTCCTTGTAGCCGCCGCCGGCGTGGCGCTCGACGTAGGCGCGGGTGAAGGCGTTGGTGAGCAGCGCGCCGTCGGAGTGGAAGAGGCCCCTCCGCTTGACGACGTTCTTGAAGTAGGCGAGGTCGAAGGTCCTGAAGCTCCCGGGGTCCATCTCCACGAGGGTGGTGTTGTCGTTGAGGCTGGTGCACTTGTTCCTCAGTTTCGCCATGTACTGCGGTTCCAGTGTGGGGTCAATGTCTGTGGGGTTGACCCTGCCGGTGAAGTTGTAGAGACGGTCGGAGAAGGAGAAGCAGTGCGACGTCCCGATGGTGTGCCCGGCGGAGAGGACGACGAGGTCCTTGGAGTCGAGGTTCTTGGCGGCGAAGAGCTGGGTGAGCACCGTGAAGTTGGCGGTCGGGGGTGGCAGCTGGTTGGTCTCGTTGGAGATGGACACGCTGCCGTCTCGCCGGCCCAAAGGAACTTCCCAGAATGGGCCCTTGCTCTGGAAAAAACCATGATCGAGCAGCATTGAGAATTCAGCTTCCACACGTACGGACGTACCTACCGCGTATCATCTGCAAATTTGCTTAGTATATTCTAGTGGTCGGTACTCTACTCACCAGCCAGACTGCGTCCCTGGCCATGAGAGCGAGTATGTCGGCGCAGGAGACGGTGTCGGGGCAGGCCTTCTCCACGGCGGCCTTCACCTTCTCGACGAAGTCGAAGCCACGGAGCGTCTGGTTCGGCTTGGCGTCCTTCTCCGCCGTCTTGTTGGCCGAGTCCAGCAGAACCGAGCCATCGCACCCCTGCATTCACGGACTCACGGCTGTCAGGCCATTGCACTGCACACGACGGGGCAACGAGGGTATACTACATGCATGCAAATGTAGCTTACCCTGACGAAGCAGTCGTGGAAGTGCATCCGGAGGAGCGGCCCGGCGAGGCTGGGCGCCAGTGATAGCGCCCTCACCATCTCCTTCCTCACGACGTCCTCCACGCTGGGGCACGACTCGCCGTAGAACTTCTCGTGCAGCTGCGCCCGCGCGCACGTCGCCGCCACAGCGGCAACCAGCACCGCCACCATCACAGCCCTCGACGCCATCTCCACACGCCAGAAGCCAAATATCTCCGCTTCCTTCTCCGCTAGGCAATGCGAGGACGACGATCGATGGCCAGGCAACTGGAGTATTAATCAGGAAGAAGAAGCTTGCGGGCTATGGTGCTGCCTGTGCTGGTGGATGGAACCGCCGGCCAAGACTTTATAGCGGCGGGCCGTGCATGTGGTGGGCTGTCCTCTCCTGCTCCGGAAGCAGCTACCGAGCTACCGTAGCCTGCCCTACCCTAGCTTAGCTTGCTTGCACCGTTGCTGCATGGCTCCATGCATGGGTGGTTCGTCGTCGTCGCTTGCACTTTTCTGGAATCTCTTTCCGTAGCAGGTACACGGGGCACCGTATAATGCAGGCAGCCGGGCAGCGGCGAGGCACACATGTACTACATCACATCAGCTTAGTTATTATTAGTCACGGAGTGAGATTTGTTATCGAGTTCCAATCAAGAGCCAAAGTCTGAGTCCGGCCTCAGGGCAGGAGTCAATGCCACCTACTGGTGGTTCGCGGAAATGGAGATGATACTCGTGCATGCATCATCCGTAGGTTTGTGTACGTACCTACGCTTGTGCTCGCGATTTCAGGGAGGGCATGCATCTTTCAATCTAGGTTCACATGATATGGCATTGCATTATATGGATGATGGATCAATCGGTTCTGCATGTTCACGTGTTTACAGCATCAACCGCACAGGAAAAGTCGTCATTTTCCAAAATTATAGGGGGTGCCTAACATCAATCATACTCTTAATTATTAGGAGTGAAAAACAAGATAGTGGTGGATCGTGTGCGACTCGTGCGGCAATGACGATGGTGGCAGTAAGAGGAGCAGGCCCACGCCAAGCCTTTGTCGCGGACAGTGGCATATCCCTAGGTGTGAAGTTGGAGTTGTAATGTCGCGGGGCGACGCGATGGCAATGTTATCATGTGATGGGTATGTCGGGCAATGTTGCTGCAAGGCGTGCTTCTTTCTCTTGTGAGGCTCATTATCGAAGTCGGAGCTGCCTGGCCCTCAATGTGTTTGGTCGATTGTTTGGCATAGCCCGGCAGGGTTATCGTGTGTCGTTTGATCCGAGAGCTCTTCATTGGTCGTTGGGGGGGGAGGGGGGGTTGGGAGGGAAGGGGGCGTCAGAGTTGTTGGCTCGGGGAGAAGTGATGACAGTGACACTTTTGTAGGCAATCTCAATAGTGTTTCCTCTTTTCGGCGGAGTGTGTGAATCCTGTGGATAGTCAGGTCGACCGAGGGGCGTGTCTTGTGGGCATGTTGTACCAGTTTTCGTATGATTTATTGGAAATTAACCCGACAACTATCTTTTACCCTTTTTAATGAATCGAGTCTCAAGTGGGTGATTTTTTTTAAAAAAGGTGAAAAAACAATATATTTTGTAAGGAATTGCTGGCAATTTTGCATGGATAAACCAGCTTAATTAAGGACGTGGAGTTTCTCAGCCAGAGCTCAAATGAGCTTGGGTGAACAGTAAAATAAATAAATAAACTATTTTTTGACAAACATTAACAAAAAGTTCTAAGGGCTTGTAATTTTATCATGAAATCGCATTTCTGGATGGCGTGGCCAAAAAACAAAATCGATACTTTAAAAATGCTACTTTCGAAAGCATTTTGGAGCACTGCCTTTTTTTTTGCCATGACTTCCACAAATGTGATGTCATGATGAGATTTTACAAACTCTTAGAACTTTTGTCAATGTTTGTCACAAAAAAAATCAGATTTTTTTGAATTTTTTTTTAAAAAAATATTTTCCCAAGCTCTGAGAAGGTGACTTTCCCTTAATTAAATCTTTGAAGACGAATGGTCGCTGCGCTGCCGTCTGTGTAGCGTGAAGAAGCGTTTTTCAGAGTTATCCAGAGACGAGGTGCTGTGCAGCCACCAGCCTGCCTTCCTTTCGCTGTAGCCACCACTAACCAGTAGGACCTGCCATGTGGTTCCTTGAAGCAAATTCGAACAGAGAAAAGAAAAAGGAAACCTTTTTTCTGCGCACAAGGCAAGTATATACCCCTCTCTCTGTCTCTCAAATAAACGTGTACTCTCGTTCCGTTTGCTTGAAGCAGTATAGTATGGGTGGTGGTCTGCTCGTCGCCTGCCGTTCGTCCGTAGCCATCCGTCAGATTTTTCCGGGCAGTGGAGTCCAAGTACAGCCTCAGTCGGCCCTGCTCATCACACCACCAGTTTTCCCGCCCTGCAACCCTCCATCGCACGCAAACTCTACGCCGGCCATAAAGGCCACACAGCATACACGTACATACGGACGCCAGCCAGCGCCAGGGGTGCACGTCAGTACAGTAGAACACAGCCCCTGCATCACATTTCCTCTAATTAAGTAATCACAACTGTAAGAACTACTCCCTCCATTCGTAAGACGTTTTTTTTTTTTTTGACACTTGGAGAGAGTAAGAATTAACTAGTATTAGTGTACTAGTACTCCTGCTTGCAATCATTGGAAGAACATTCCTTCCAGCTGAGGTTTTTCACCTGAAAGCTTGCCGAAACGAGCAAAACGTACCGAGCAGTTAACTAACTGAGCAGCAGCTAGAAACTGATTGATCGTATCATCGGCGCATGTGCGGGCAGGAAGGATTCGGGCGGGGACAGGGAGCGCTCCCGCAATTATTCGGAACCGGCGTCGCCGCTCGCCACGCTCGTATCAATCACCGGCCATGGCCAGGCAGGCGAGGCCAGCCGGCGCAGCTACCGACCCCCCCGTACGCGCGCATGGCCCAGAACGGTGGCGATATGTGCATGCATGCATGCGTGCGTGGGGGGTAGCTAGAGCTAGGTAGGAGGGGGCACCAGCACGGAAAGGCGTCGATCGAAGCGGCCACATGGGGGCAGGCAGCCTCGTGGGGATGATGAGCAACTGATCGGCCAGTGAGCTGTCGCGTGAACGGTGGCCGCTGCAGATTCTGGATTCTTGCGTTCTAATCAACGTTGCGAGTTGCAGCTGATCATGGCATGTGCATGTGGCCGGCCGGCCGCTCCGCCTGCTTCCCTGCCCTGCTCTGCTTGCCTGGACGCGGCAATTCCGGTGCACGATCGACAGGGAGATGCCACCTTCCGACTCCGAGTAGATATGATTAGGGGATCGTCGTGTCTGCGAACCTGCTAGTACTACTTCGCTGGTATAATCCGTTCCGCTGAGCTGCGACGACAAAGATTCGAGTGGGGGACTGCTGCTCCGCTCCAAGGGGCTGCCGGCCGGGAGGAATGGCGCCGCATGTTCCATCCAGCTGATTCGCGCGGCGCCCGTATGCCACGAGGCCACGACGCGAGTGATAATGCGAGCGTGATACAAGTAAGTAGGAACCGGAAATGCTAAAGAACCGGTGCCCTCTAGCAGCGATCGCCCAACGAACGGCCCCTCGCGCCGCGGCCGGGTTTTTCAGGGTTTCCTCAAATGAACATACTGTGCAATTGAAGCGATTGTTGAGTTGTTAATCCATTGTTTTCACCATTATGCTCTTCGTGCCGTGATCTTCAAAACTATGCCTTTCTCTTGATAGTTCGGCGATATCGTCAAAAGTAATGGGTTGATTAGGTTTCTCCGCGGTATGTGCTATGGTTGTATGGGGGTGCAGTGAGCCGGTAACGGGTGTTCTATATCGAATCAAATGTTGCCTTCAATATACATGCATTTCCGCCTACGTTTACCTTTTGGTGTCTATATGAAAGCAGATGCGAGGTTGGGACTGGCACGGAGATTGCCCCTTCAGGATCAGCGGCGCGCTAAAAAAATGTTTACAGTGTCGGAACAGGCAGCTTTTGCGCGTCGCGGAGCGCTGACTCCGGCGGCCGCTGCAAAAAATTGCGCGCACGCGCCGCTCCTGCAGACGCGCTATATTTTTTTCACTACTCGTCGTCTTCTCTTTTTACTCCGACTCGATACACATTCGACTCCGACTCGATACTCATAGATAGGCATAGATAGATAAATAAAAAGATACATGCATAGATATAAACGATAGATAACAATGATACATAGATGGTTCATAGCATAGATAGATAAAAAAATAGTACAACTACTCCCTCCTCCTCCTCCGACTACGCCTCGGTGATGTCCTCCTTCGACGTCTCAATGAAGGCGTCAAGATACCGATCGTCGTCGGAGTCCCAAGACGGCGTTGCTCCTAGGTCGATGTTGAATTGAGCGGCCGCCTTCCGCGTACACCTGTCCTCGTGATAGGCGGCTCGCTCCACCCTTCTCTCCTCCCTCTCCGCCCTCCTTTGCGCGTAGAACTGGCGCTTGTTGATGACGTCCTGCGGGGAGCGTTGGCGCCACAGCGCCATGGCTTCCTCGTCCGTCTCGGCCAGGCCGAGATGGCGCTCCCGCCTCCGATTGTCGCGACGATCCTCGTCGGTGATAAGCCGCAGGGAGGCGCGAGCTCCTGCGCCAGCTCCCGTGTCGGCACGTCGGGGAAGTTCATTTCCCTACGATGCCGCCAGAGGCGCCACGCCGCCGCGTCGTACGCGCGGGCGGCCTCGTGCGTGGAGTCGAAAGTGCTAAGGCCGAGGCGCATCTCGCCAGACGGAATCTCGGCGGATAAGGCGCAGGAGGGGCGCATGCGGACGCCGCGGTAGCCCGAAACTCCCTGGTGGTGCGGTGGCGGCAAGGCGAGAAAGAGCAGGGAGAGAGCGGCAGAGGGCGTGTGGCGAGGTGTTGCATTTGTAAAGCGCGCCGGACACCGCGCGCCCGACCGCTTTTTCACGCACGCGCAATCTTTTCCCGCGCGCCTGAGTTTCCCGCGCCCGCTAGAGCGCGCGAAACCGCCCCCCCCCCCTCGCGCGCTAAAACCCACTTTTACCGTGCGCGTTTTTTTACAGCCACTGTTGGAGATGCTCTAAATGGCGACCTACGCACCGGATTCCAGTGAGTCGCCCCCCACCCCACCCGCTCCCGCGCCCTCATGGGCCGGCCATGTGCGGGGCAGGAAGCCCATTAGTTTTTTTAATTTCTTTTTAAGTTTTTTCCTTTTTAAAAATAATTCAGTATTTCAAAAAAAGTTATGAATTGTAAAACAAATGAGAAATGATAAATGCTCACGGATTCAAACATGTTTGTGATTTCAAAAAAAATGTTCATGGATTTCTAAAAGAAGTTCATAAACTTCTATATATGTTCACAATACTAAAAAAATCAGAAATTTAGGAAATGTTCCTAAATTTCAAAAAATGTTCAAAAAATCATTAGATTTGCCAATTCTAAAAGTATTCATGAAGTCTGAAAATTCCTAAATTTCAAAAATTGTTTGCAAAATCCAAAAAATGTTCGCCAGTTCAAAACAAGTGTTCATGTGTTCCAAAAACATGAACGCAATTTCAAAAAAAATCATGAAGTTGTGAAATGTTCATGATTTGAAAATTGTTCATGAATTTGTAAAAGATATTCACGAATTTTAAAAATGTTCACAATTTCATAAAATTTTCACTAATTTATAATATTCATGATTTCAAACAATATTCATGAATTCGAAAGATGTTCTTAAATTGGAAAATAAAAATAAAAACAAAGACAAAACAAAAAAAAAGAGGAATAAAAGAGTATAAAGAAAAAGGAAACGAAAAATAAAAAAAATGAAAATGAAAATAAAAGAAGGGAAGAAAGCGGTTCGAAACAGGTGGAGCTGAAATCCAGAAATGGGCTGGCCCATACGAATTCAAGCGCCGGGGGGTATGCACTGTGGCGACCTATGCCCCAAATAGTAATAGCCTTCCCGAGGTCTATGTCCACAAGCGCGCTCGCGGTCCCGGAGCTAGCCACGACAGTGGTTCCTATTTGACGCTCGCGTGCGACGAGGAGACGTGGCTTCGCTGAAGCGCGGGAGTAGCTGCGCACGATGGGCCGGCTCACTTCGCGAGTTAATACAGTCCCAGGCAAGGTTCCCTAAACCGGTTTCTTCCTTTTTTTCCTCTTTTGTCGGTTTTCTGTTTTTTTCCTGTTTCTTTATTCTTTTTTCCAGTTTTTAAATTCTGTTTCTTTTTCCGTTTTACTTCTCTTCTTATTTTATACCTTTTTCGTTATTATTTTCGTCCTTTGTTTTCATAAAGTTTTAACATTTCGTATTTTCTTCACGATTTCATAAAAAAATCATGGTTTTTAAATTTTGTTCACAATTCAAAATTTGTTCAGCGTACATTACAGAAATGTTCAATGTATATTTTAAATTTTGTTCGGCGTATATCACAAAAATATTCAGTATGTATTTAAAATTGTTCAGCGTAAAATAAAAAAATGTTCAATGTATATTTAAAAAATTGTTCACCTTTTTGGAATTCCGAATTATTTGTTCAACTTTTCAATAATTATTCATGTTTGAAAAGTTTGTTCGTTTTTAAAAAATTGTTCATGGTTTTAAATAGGGTTTCGCGTTTGTCAATTTTTGTGCAGAATTTTCAAATTTTTGTTCTTGATTTTCTTGAATTATTCGTAAATTTTTAAAAGTTGTAGTGTACTTTAAGGTGTTGCGCTGGTTGCAAAACAGTAGAGCTTCTCAGGTCGGCTGGTTTGATTATAAATCTTGGGCGGGATGTCGCGTGTTTGAGGTCTCGCTGGCGCGGGGTAGTTTTGGTGATTTTTTTACGCGCTCGAGCTACTGACCTTTAAATGGGCCGGCTCATCTGCATCAACCTTCAGCGAAGCCCCGTCTCCTCGACGCACGCGAGCGTCAGACAGGAGCTCTCATCCGAGGGACCTCCTATATGACGCTCTTTGCGGCAGGAGTCAGCATTTCGCATAGGCGAGTCTCCAATTGGGCCGGCCCATGAAGGTACACGGACTGTAGCTCAGAAAAAAAAGCGGCCGTCAGGGGTTTCAAACACAGGATCTTGGGCTATTCACAACATGGTGCTACCGGTTGAGCTAGCGGTCACCACTGGTCATATTGCAACGCCAAACCTCAAGAACCAAACAACAACATATATTCAAAATATTTTGAAATTTCGCAAAGTAAATTGTTTTTGACAAAAAACTGAGTGTTCTAGAAAGTGAAACACATTCCAAATCTATGAAATTTTTTAAAAAATAAACATTTTTGGAAAATGGACATTTGATGAACATCATGAACAATTGTTTTGAAGTGGGAACATTTTCTAAAATTCCAAAAAAAAATTGGAAACTTGAACATATTTTTGAGCTCCCAAACAATATTTGAAAACACGAACATTATTTGATATTCATGAACAATTTTTGAAACTGGAACATATCTTGAAACTCTTGAAAAAATGAAAAACAGAACACAGTCAAATTTTTGAACAATTTCTAGAAACAGGAACATTTTTTGAAACCCGAAACATTGTATGAAAAGTTGTTAAAACTTCAACCAAAAACATGCCGAATTTTTTTGTAAGACAAAGACATTTTCGCGAAATTCTCGAACAATTTTCTTAAAATGTGAACATTTTTTCAATTTATGAACATTTTATTCGAACACAAACATTTTTAAAATTTGGGAAACAAATTAAATACACGAACAATTTTGGAAATTTCCGTTCATTTTCGAAAACAGGAAATTTTTAAAAAGATATTAATCTTGAAAAAAGGAAACAGAAAACAAAAAATAAAGAAAGAACAAAGAAAAAAAGGCCAAATAAAAAAAGAACAAAGAACAAAGAAAAAAATCGAAAAAAAACCAGGAAAACCAGTTCAAGTAACCCCTCTAGTAGGTTCCCAAAACCAGGTGGCTAGCTGTAGTAAAATGGGCCAGCCCATTTCTAGCGCTGCGGGCGGTTCGTCTATGCGTTGGGTCGACAGTTCGACGCAGCGAGCAGCGAATATGATTTTTCTGAAATCACTAATGAAGGACTACTACTTTCAAAGATCACTCCCACCTCCTCAGGTTGCGATAAGTGGCGCATTGCATGCGCGTCACTTGTCGCAACTTGAGAGTTTTTCCTTTTCTTGTACATATGTTTATTCAAAATGTTTTATCTCTTAACCCGTCGTCCAAATCTCGAACCGTTTTCACCCTTCACATCGAGATCTTCAAAATTAGATCTCATGTTGGTAAGTTTTGACAAACTTTTTTTCCACAGAAAACCTGACAAAATAACCGGATGAAAAAACCGAACCGGGAACTTTTTTTCACGAAAGCACAGCCGTGCCTCTCACAGAAGCAAAACCGTCCCTCTCGCGGAAGAAAAAAAACAGAAACATGCTTTTTTTAGTTTTCGAGAGGCACGGCACAACCGTCCCTCTCGTGGAAGCAAAATCGTGCCTCTCGTGGAAGAAAAAAAAATAGAAAACACGTTTTTTCCGTTTCTAATCGTGAAATCACAACCATGCCTGTCGTCGAAAAAAAAGAAAACACTTATTTTCTTTCATTTTCGAGAGGCATGGTCGTGCCTCTCGCGAAGAAAAAAAATGTGTTTTTTTGCGTAAAAAAAGTTACCGTAATTTTTTTCTCCAAAAGCTAAGGAAGACCAATGGAACCAAAAAGAAAAAAAAACAAAAATAAAACCGTTTAAAAAGTCAAAAGCACGTGCGGAAAAATAAAAAAATAATACCCGAAAGGAGCGCCTAGTGGGCGCTCGGTCTTCTGGGCGCTCGGTCCACCCCCAAGTGATCGTTGGAAGGCTCACAAAGGAGTGCTCGGCAACTAGTTGCTCCCGAATTTTCCACCATCCGAAGCGACTCGTATGCGAGGGTCGCTTGCAGGGGGGCGTACTAGGCCGGCCCAGTAACCAGATGGTTTCGTCATGTCAACATCATGCTGATGTGACACATTTATTTGTTTTTTATTTTACCAGAAAATGCAAAAAAAACATATATTATGATAAAATGATCCAGTTCGTTGTTCTAAAAAAATGTTTATCTCACATTAATAAATGTAAGTGCCATTTAAAAAAATGTTCGCTGAACCTTTAATTTTTCTGTAACATTAAAGTGCATGGCATTACAAAAATATTCATGTGTTTCAAAAATGTATGTGACATTTTTTTAAAATGGCATACAATGTACAATGTTCGTGTAATTCAAGAAATGTTTTGTCCTGTTAAAAATGTATGTTGCATTTAAAAAAATTATTCACGTGAGTCAATGAAAATGTTTGTGACATTTTGAAAAGTTGTTTGTAAAATGTTTAAAATTGTTCACATAGTTTAACAAATATATTTTTCTTATCAAACTAAAAAAATGTTTCAACGTCTATTTGAGAAAAAAAAGGTTAACAAGTATTTGAAAATAATTATTAATCATGTATTAGAAAATGTTAAACCTATATAAAAAATGTTTAATATGTATCTGAAAAATGAACATCTTAGATGTGCGTCCGGAAAAGCAAAAAACACAGCCATGCTTCCCAAAAAAGTGGAAAACACAACTGTGCTTCCATGTTTCGGTTTCTGTTTTTTTTCTCTTTCCTTTTTTTTCCGGTTTCTTGGGGAAAAAAGTTCATCAAAGCCTCTTAACATGAGTTCTAGCTTCGAAGAAATCGAGAGGCAAACCAATGGTGAAAACGGTTCGTGATTTGGACGTAGGCTTCAACAGATTATACATTCTGAAGAAACGAAACTACAAAAGAAAGCCAATACTCCTAGATTGTGACAGGTGTTATATATGCAGTGTGTCATTTTTCATTACTAGAAAAGATGAGAATGACCTTTGCAACCCCTTCACTCATGATTTCGGCAACACATGACACTGGCGAAGTTGGAGCTCTCGGTAAATGGCAGAGCTTCTTCACCGGGTCAAACCTGGTCCGTGGGCCACAACCTGAAAGGAAATTCTTAATATTTAAGGCTGAGGAAATTCATTCAAGCGACGCTACGCATCAGCCGGTGGTTAATGGAGAAAGATCCGTCGCCTTGCTAACCATTGGATCGACATGCAAATAATCGTTCGATCTATCCACGTAAGCAACCATTCCTTTGCAACAAGAATGATGTTGCAGAAGGCTTTCTGCAACAAGATACTTGTTGCAATCACCTCGAAGCATTTCTTTTTCTTCTAAAAAAACTTTACAACAAAGGTAATGTTGCAGAATTTTTTTACAACAGATGATGTGTTGCAGTAAATTGCTAGTCGTTTTCAACCGTAATTTTTGCAACAGAGCTCGTGTTACAGAAAACATTTTACAACATCACACATGTTACAGAGAGCATTCTAGTGATAGTTGCGTGCAACTCGTCAGAAAAGCTCGTCGGAGAAACTCGTCGATGGCGGCAGTCGAACCAGCACGGAAAGGCGACAGCTCGACGGGGGAGCTCGGTCTCTCATACAACTCGCCGGAGCAGCTCGTCGGCGTGCTAGTCAGCGGCGAGCGCCGATGACGATAGTCAGAGCAGTGCGGGGAGGCAGCGACTCGATGGGAGCTCGAGGCAGTCGGAGCAGCGTGAGGGAGACGGCTACTCGATAAGAGCGCAAGAGGCAACTCCTCTCAAGGATCGAGATCCTGCAGCAGAGCTGTTGTTGCGATTAGAGAGATTGCAACAACGGGCTAGTTGCAAAGACGGGTGGTTGTGGTCATGGAGCACGTGGGGTGCACAGAAGGCGACGGACGCGGGTCTATGAGCCGCCAGGTGATTTCATTTCCCAGTTCTTTTAGTACCTCTTTTTAGCAGAAATTCTTTTAGTACCCGGTATTAACAAGACTTCCACTACAGCCCATAAGGCCCATTTATCATCTTCTTCTCTGCTCCGTGCCTCTGTCTGCCCGACACACAAAGACCCATCTGTTCTCAAAAAGAAAAAAAGAACCCAACTCTGATTCGCGTCTTCCGCCGTCTTCCACTTCAGTCTGGCGTGACCGGCGGAGCGCGGACTGGTCACTGGGGCTCGCCGGCGTGGGGGCTGTCGAGGGGCCGGAAATAACTGAAAGGCCAGAGGCTGGTCATGGCTCCTGGGTTCGTCTCGTCACGGCTGGGCTGGCGACGCCGGCTCCGCGCGCAGAGATCCGGTGAGCTGAAGTCCAACTCTTTTGATTTTGTCTTTTTAGTGTAGATTCTTCCATCTTAATTAGTTGGGGATAATTACGCCATAGAATTTTTGTATACTAAATTAAAATTGTTGCTTACAAAAGGAGGAACTGATGGTTAAGGGGGAAACCATTGATGCATCTTACAAAAGAAAGGGAGGTGAGTGTGAAGCCAACAAACTAATGGAAGCAGAACAAAGTCTCCTGTGTTGTTGCTCGAATTTGAGATCATTAAGACAAGGCTACATATACGATGGAAGATAAATTTCTAGCCAATAGCTTGATAGTTAACATAAAGAGTAAAGTCATGGAGAAGTACATCTATGAAGATGTTCTTATGCAATTTAGGAGCGCCAGGATAGGAGCCGATCTGTACTGATTAATTCAATACTCCATAGTTAAGTACTACCCCCTCTGTAAAGAAATATAAGAGCGTTTAGACCACTAAAGTAGTGATGTAAATGTTCTTATATTTCTTTACGGAGGGAGTAGTATTTTGGTAATCTTTTGTGATGAAGTAGATGATGCATACAATTAAAGTTAGAAATGTATTTTATAAACTGATGTGGACAGGATCAATATAATTATCTAAGTTTCTGAATATTCTGCAAAAGCTAGCTTGTTCTGGTTCTACAATTTCGTTCTTCTAAAAGAATACAGCTTCGCCCCTCCTGAGATTTCTTTTGAACTCCGTCACTGCTTGCTAATACATAATGGTTCGAAACCACATCAAATTCAACCCACTACAGCTACAATCGTGAAGACAACACCTACAGCTTCTGTTATTCCTTTATTTGGCATGTAACAGTACAACACACTATGTATGCAACACCACAGTATATAATGATCGAGTGTAATATAACCAGTTTAGATCTTTCTCTGATCATAATTGATTCCCGTGAACCAACAGAAGCTCACGCCCAGTAATCTTTCTCTGATCATAATTGATAGGCACAGTCGTGTATGATACAAACAGTGCGGTCGGCTATGGTAAAATACATAATAAACTAATACCATTTTAATCTTACTATAACAGAAATAGAACAAGCCGTCCGTCCAATCAATATTACTGCACCCAAGACGCATAGTTCTCGCTGGCCATGATTAGCCGTTTTATGGCACCCAATTCTCTTACCACATCGGTCATCTTTATGCGCTGTCTTGCAGAGCCTCTGCAGCAAGCTAAACCAAGTCTTGAAACTGGAGCAGTGAACAATTCTAAAGTCGCTTGAGGCTCTTGGTTGCATCTTATATTGACGTCCATTGTTTCCAAGAGATTACCCGGACAGGCCATCTCAACATACTTTGGTAGATTTATAGTGTCATTGAAACATAGCTCAGTTGGCCTTCTCCCAGTAAGCATCTCCAACAATAGCACACCATAGCTGTACACGTCACCTCCCACAGATATTTCAGTCCCCATGCCATACTCTAGTAAAGGAAGGAAAAGGTTTGTGTTAGCTTTCTTATAAACTACTCCCTCCGTTCCCAAATAATTGTCTTTCTAGCCATCTCAAATGAACTACAACATACAGATGTATGTAGACATGTTTTAGAGTGTAGATTTCACTCATTTTGCTCCGTATGTAGTCACTTGTTGAAATATCTAGAAAGACAATTATTTAGGAACGGAGGGAGTACATTGTATAGATATAATCCGTTCCACACACATTCCTTAGTTGTTTACATCTAGTAGTTGACTGTATTCTCGGCACAACATAAATTACTGTGAACGGACACATTCTTTTTTCAGATTCTCATTTGACACGGTGAGTCGGTGACCACATGAGGATGGCATGGAAGATACACAAGAAATCAGTTTTTTGTTTACTTATGGAACCATAAGAATTGGAGGCTCAAAGCTTCTTATAATTAGTAAAAAGAATCATGAACAATTATTGAGGGAAATTTACTGATTTTTAGACAATTTTACTGATTGTTAAGTCGACAATAACAATGCATGCCGGAGCCAAGTGGCTGCCCGGAGAGGAACAAACGCGAGGTAATCAGTCCACTAATTGTGTTGATGCGTACCTTAATTAGTGAACAAATGTAAACTACGATATATTTCGTAATTCATGTTTGGTCATGATGCAGGTTACCATTTATTTTATGTACGTATCTTTCAAGCCATTACTGAAAATGCGGTAGAGTAAGAAGGAAACAGCATACCTGGTGCAAGGTACCCAATTGTGCCTTTGATTCCAGCCGAGCAACTTTGATCGGCGAGTGATTGCCTGCTTTCTTCTGCTTTAATTATCTTTGCTAGTCCGAAGTCACCAAGATGTGCAACCATGTCATCATCAAGAAGAATATTACTTGGTTTAACATCACAGTGAACAATTGGAGGATCAATATGGTGATGGAGATATTCCAGTGCCTCCGCCACATCAAGAGCAATGTTTAGCCTCTGCATAAGGTTTGGTGTCCGGAACTCGCCTTCTGTGCTCGGGTGTAACCATTTATCCAAGCTTCCATGGGGAATGAACTCTAGCACAAGTGCCTTGAATTGGCTGCCACTGTTGTCCAAGCTATCACACACTGTGATAACCTTGACTAGTTTGCGATGTCGAATCCTTTTGAGAGCATTGCACTCAGATATGAAGCTCCTTGTGGCTCCTTGTCGTTGGACATCAAGTACCTTCACTGCCGCAGTAATCAAATTTGCACCAGAACCAAAAGTCCCTTTATATACACTGCCGAAGCTTCCACGGCCAACCAAATTTTCCACAGAGAATGAATCTGTAGCCAAATGCAACTCAGCATATGAGATCCTCTGAAACATCTCAGGGCTGTTTTCCTGACCTTGGCGGGCATCACCTCTTGACTTCCTAATGTAACAGCGTATAGCAATGCTGACACAGAGAAGGATGAATGCTCCCGCCACAGTAAACACCAAGATGCGAATCAGTTTGTGACGTGCAGGTTTATCAGGCGCTGGGTATGGGCATGTAGGGAAATGAAAGAATACAGGGCCACCACATAGCATGTCATTACTTGTGAGAGATACTGCACTTGCATTTGAGAAGATCCCCTTATCTGGCACCGGACCTGATAGGTGGTTGAATGAAAGGTTTAGATTCTTCAGAAGCTGGAAGCTCTCAAGAAATTCAGGGACATGTCCTGATAAGTTATTATTAGAGAGATCCAGCTCTTCTAGCCCTCTTAATGCCACGAGTTCTTTTGGAATTTGTCCATGCAAGATAGTCCCTTGTAAGTGTAGGAATTGCAATGCTACGCAACTACCAAGGGTATTTGGAATTACACCTGATAGCTTGTTTGATGAGAGATCCATTATTGCAAGATTGACTAGCTGCCCAACATGTGGGGTAATAGGTCCATCTAATAAATTGTTTGAGAGATTGAGAAATACAGCCAGGGAGGAGATGCTCATAACTTCTTCTGGGATTTGCCCACTCAAGAGGTTACTGGAAAGGTCCAGCGAGATCAGCTCAGTAAGGTTGCCAAAAGTAGCTGGAATGCTACCCTCCAAATTGTTGGTTGAAAGAATTAGCTTGTTTAGCTGTGACATGTTGCCTAGCGACAATGGAATCTCCCCATGGTATCTATTCTGAAATAGAAACAGATTTCTTAGGTTGGATAGCTTTCCAATATCTGAAGGTATGGTTCCTGTGAAGAGGTTATCTGCAAACTCAAGTACCGTGAGTTTGTAATATCTTCCTATTCCCGTAGGTATATGTCCAGCAATCTGGTTTCCTCCTACTTGAAGAGTTTCAAGTTTTTGCGAGAGATTACCGATGCTATTTGGCAAAATCCCCGAAAGGTTATTCAGTTGAAGATCTACAGTAGATAGGCTGCTACAGTTAGCCAAGGAGGTCAGAAAATCCCAATCCCTCGACTCTGTAGCCTGCAGCTCATTCGTCCCTAGCACAAATACAGTCAAACATCCATTTTGGCCAATATTTGATGGGATTCGTCCATGAAATCTGTTCCCATGGAGAACGATACGTTCAAGAGAAGATATGTTTGACAAGGAGGAAGGGATCTGGCCTTTAAATTTGTTGTAGAATAAACTGAACTCTTTCAGGTTAGGAAGTGTAGAGCCAATATCTTGTGGTAGAGAGCCTGACAGTTGGTTTGACTCAAAATCGAAGCGTTCAAGTGACGACATATTAAATAATACTGGAGGGATCAAACCTTGTAGGTTATTGGTTCCTAGATTCATAAATCGAAGGTTGGTAAGCTTAGACAAAGCTGGTGGAACATGGCCGCTCATCATATTATCTTCCACGTTCAAATCTTTTAGCGCTGTCAAATTGCCGAGCCATGGTGGTATTTGCCCATGCACATAGTTACTTGCTATACTGAACAAGGTGACTGTTGCAAGATCCGCAAAGGAGGGAGGAATTGTACCCAAGATATTGTTCTCGCGAATATTCAGAACAACAAGCTTTGACAAGTTTCCCATGGCGGGAGGAATGGCACCAGACAGGGAGTTGACGCTCAGGTTGAGCCTGCGGAGTGCAAAGCAGTTACCAAGGCTAGGAGGGATCTGACCTTCAAGCTTGTTGTTGGACAAATCTAGTACACGGAGACGGGAGAGGTTCCCGAGAAATGGTGAAATGGTCCCGGAGAGGCCAAGACCTTGCAAGCGCAGCGCCATGACATGGCCCGGGTGAGTCCTACTGCATTTCATGCCGGTCCAGCTGCAGAAGCCATGAGTACTGCCATTGGAGCTGCTGTTGATTGTCCACGAGGAGAGTGCGCCCAAGGGATCATTCGTGATGAGGGATTTGAACGATAGGAGGGCGGGGAGGTCGTGGACGATGGTGATGGAGCTGGAAGTGGAGGTGGATGGGCTCAAGAGAAGTGCAGTGGTGGTGGTGAGAAGGGCAAGAAGCCGGAGGAACCATCGTCTGATCTCCATGGCCAGGCAAAGAAAATCAATACCAGCTGCTGGTTCGGGGCGCCATACAAGTAGGAAGTAGGAACTGCAATTGTGAACCAAGCACCTATGATGTAAGTAACATTCTGTCATTGACTAGTCAATGACAATCAACAGACTATAAGACTCGTCAACGGCAGGGAAATAATATCGCAAACGCGAAATAAATGTGTGAACCTGTGAACACCAAAGGTCTATCACAACAGTACTACAAGAATGAGGTATTGAAAGGATATCTATGTCCCTGTTAATGTTAATGACAAGCTGATTAGATGACTAATCATGTTATCAAGTGTATACACAATGCACCGTTCAGCATGAGCGGTAAGCTATATCCAATAGTGAAAGGATATATCTTAATGGAAAGATAATTTCGTTGTGTAAAAAAAATGCTCTTCATGAAAAAAAAACACCCCTCAGTGAAATGATGTCTTTTCATCGAAAGTCATATTGGAACAAAATGAGAAGCACAGTAATTGTTAGGTTAGCCCACAAAACTTAGTTTGTAACTTTCCAAAAGATGCTACCATCGAACGTGCTTTAACTGTGCCAGAAAACTAATGTACCGAAATTTTACATTTCAATTTGTTTATGTATTTCAACAATATTTGAACTTTGCAACTATATGCTTAATAAAATGCAAACTTTATATGTAAACATTTTTAGAAGAAAAAAACCTACTCCCTCCATCTGACAAAAGCAACTGCAACAAAACCACAACACTTATTTTGGAACGGAGAGAGTACTAAAAACACCTAATAATATATGCAACTGCAACAAAGTTTTGGTACACTAGTTTATCCTATAGTAGTTTCAGTCTCAGACAAAAGAAATCAAACACCATCTTGTGTCAAAATTTTCAAAGCAAGGAACAGCAGAAAATTTCCGTTATTATTTTGGCCTTCCATAGATTGCTTCCGACACATCTGTAAACTAATACTAAAAAGGGTAATCATTTTCAGCATTGAATAAAGTTGTCATTTTTTCCACACTTTGTGTTGACATCTTCACTCTTTTGAACCAGACATCACGATATGGAGTTATGGACAAGACAACAACTGCAGAACCAAGACTAAATATACCACTAGCATTTGTATCCGGCCAACGCGAGGCTCATCCACTAATAAGTAGAAAGGGCTCGACTAGAGCGAAAGATACCTACCTGGAAGTAGCAAAATCCGTATGGTCTATCCCTGAAGCAAGTCCCCGTCTTAGTCTTGCCATGCTTCACGCGTTATACTTTTCGCGCACTGAAGTTTTCACTGAATTTATCATGATTTCGACAGTCAAGCATGCAGAGCACGGCGGACAGGGGCTAGCGCCCTGTCGGCAGGAAGTTTCTTATTGGCTATGCATCTGAGCTATCCTAAAGAAGCTGCGTACTCCGCATATCGGATGGTCAAGGGGCATTTTACGAAAGCAAAGTATACTGGTTCAAAAGAAAAGCTGAAGGACATGGATATCGATCAAGTGCTTAACAAGAAACCAAAGTATACTGGTTCTGTTGTCTACCATAAAAAAAGTATACTGGTTCTGTCGATGACAACTATGAAAACGCACACTGGTTAGGAACCATAAGTCGAGTTCATCGTCTGGGATGCCCCATCTTGTGGGTGTACTGTAATGGCTTTTATCCCTTTTCTCGCATATTACAATTCCCTTCTGTTTTTTTTAATGAATCGAGTCCTGAGGGGCCAACTTAAAAAAAAATCCGACTCACTGTTTTTTTCACATATTACATCTGATTCATGACTTTAGAACAAGAACACCAATTAATTTGAGAAAATATTCAGAATAGCCGTTGTGCAAATTTCAGGATAGTTAATGATCAAAAGAATCAGACTCATAGATCAACAAGTAGGTAATGTTATAACACAGTAGGCATGTTGTTGAGGAGGCAAGGCAAGCACAATTCCTTGCTTTGAATATAGTCCACCAGGCACCAACAGTAAGAGGTGCTGACAGACCGACTGTTTGCTCATTACCTGGATATTATACTAAAATATTTTAGAGAAAATTTACTTTGATATTCAGATTCAGAACAAAAAAGAATGTGGTCATGCCTGATCAAGTATACATATAAGCCTCAGCCAGTATGTATTTAACGTCTTCAAAGAGAAAATCAAATTGTTAGCACGAGACGTACCAATGCCCTTGCGGCACTTGACATTAGTTGTTCATTGACAAACTGAAAAACAAAAAGAACAGGAGCCCGTGCAACTTGATGTAGTACAACTGAAACACGCACACTTCCACACCATCTTTTTTTAACACCACACCATATATCACTTAACAAATATGTATACAATCGTCATACAAGACAGATTTCGCACAGAAAGGAACATCACTCCACCTAAAGTGTCAGAAACCCTTCGTGAATTCACCTCAAGTATTAAGTAATTGAACAGAGCATTGAAAATGACATACAATTGAAAGAATTCCTCTTATCGCCCGTATTAAGGCATGATAACAAGTCAAAATGTTTTCATCCTTGGTGATATAGATCCACCTAAGCTTTTCTTCCATTACTATCACCGAAAGTGCTTCACGAATATGGATCTACTCCATGCAATGCACATCACTCCATCTACAAATTTTTCATCTAAATTGGAAAACAAATAAACTAATGAATCATAGAGCAATATACGTCTATAGATTATCCAAGCAAATGTATAATCTCATCATAAAGTAATAGTTCATCACATAGAAATAAGATTCACCGTAAGAATTACATCAGATGGATCATAGCCAGGTACTGGTCAAACACGTCATGAAGAAGATGGTTTCAAACCCGGGCGAGCCGTTGGCGACAGGCCTTGGTGCCGCGGGCGACTCCGCCCATGGCCCCGGCGATCTCGCCGCGGCAGATGCGTGGGTGCAAGTCCGGCATGGCCCGAGTGGTGTTTTGGTCTCCTCTCCGGTGGTGCGCTCCTCGGAGACGGGGCGGGGGCCGTGTGGTGGCCGCTTCTGGGCCCTGGCGTCGGATGAGTCCGACGAGGAGGACGGGACCTCTTCGCCGCGACTGGCTGCTCCGACGGCGTGTGTGTCCCTCGGTGACTTCGTCCGGGCGGCGGCGGAGTCCGGCGTCGTTCGGGGTGACCACCGGCGTCGTTTTGCGCCGGGGGGTTGTGGATCTCGTGCCGCGGCGGTGCGGTGCTGGCGCCCTTCGTCTCCCCCGGCGGGGTGCCTGGGGGTGGCGGGCGACACCTCACCGTCCCCTGCCCTTGCGGCGGTCGCGGCGGTGGCTGAGGAGTGGCCGCCGCTCCCTCTCGTACCTTCTTCGGCGGCGTTGTTGCCGAGGGGCGCGGCGCCGGTCGTGGGCCCGCTCACGTCAGTTGGGCCTGGGCTGGCCTCTTCCGTCTCGGGGGCCTAACCGTCATCTGGGCTGGTTTCTGTGGGGGTTGCGGGTGGCCAGGGGGCTGCTTCTGCTACTGGGCCTGGCTCGGATGGGCCTGTCCCCCCGCGGCCCCCCCAGGATGGCGCCCATAAGCCCGGGTCGCGCCATTATATATGGTTGCGCAGGGGTGTGCGCGGCCCCTCACTAGGATTTCCTGCCCGTCCCAGTGAGGTGCGGCGATTTCGGCGCTTTGCCAGATCTCTCCTCCCCCTTCCCCCTCCTCCTCATCTCACCAGCTCCTTTGCTGCGGTGGCAGCCATGGGAGACCGACGCACGGAGAAGAGGCCGATGGAGCCTCCGATCCCCGACGAAGAGAGGCGGCGGGAGAAGGCGCTGCGGGAGCAGGCGAAGCGTGGCCAGCGTGCCAGGGCGGCGGGTCGTGAAGATGGGGGCGGTGGATTCGAGCAAGGTAAAGGTGGAGGCTACGGCCAGGGCTACGGGGGTAGCTATGGCCAAGGCTATGGATCTGGATCCCATGGGCGCGAGGGGGATTGGGGTCCTCCTCCACCTTGGTGGGGTCAGCAGGAGCGCAAGAAGAAGCGCAAGACTGGATCGAAGCGGCGGGAACTGGAGCGCAAGTCGATGGAGCATCCCCTCTGTGGTGGTGGGCACGGGGACCCGCTGGCTAAGAAGCCGCGGGCGTCGGCTGCCCCGCTTGCGGTGGTGCTGCCGGATGCGCCGCGTGGGTCGGCGGACGCCCCCATCCCTGTCGAAGAAGAGGGTGGCGAATGCTTCAAGTGCGGCCGTACATGGCACTTTCAAGCCAAGTGTACCTTCCCCCCCTCTGCATGATCTGTAAGCAGGAAGGGCATGCCTCGGCCTTCTGTCCGACACGGGGTAAGCATCTTCATCTCCAGATCATGGGCAGCGCGATTCCGGGGGAAGGATTTTTCTGCTTGGACTTTGAAGATGAAGAGGAGTCAGAGGGATATGATCTCCAGGCTGCTAATGGGGCCATCCTGTCGGCAGAGCCAGGGAGGCTGTCGATGCGGGTGCTCAAGCAGGAGCTGCAGCACATGTTTGCGGGCGACTGGGACTGGCAGGTTACTCAAGTGGGGGATGACGACTTTGCGGTTATCTTTCCTTCTGCGGACCTATTGCACATGGCCAAGTCTAGTGGAAAACTGTTTCTTTCCATCAATGATATTACGGTGCGGGTTCGCGATTCTATCCAGGAGACCATTCTGACCCTCTCCATGCCGGAGGTGTGGCTACGCCTTCACGGTATCCCCAAGAAGCACCGGCGTGTTGATCGCCTGATGGAAGGAATGAAGATGCTGGGCAGGCCCATTGTGGTGGACGAGCTCTCCCTCATCCGGATGGGACCGGTGAGAATGAAGTTTGGCTGCAAAGCCCCGGACAAGATGAATGGATACGTGCAAGTATGGTTCAACCATGAGGGTTTTGACATCAAGGTGGAGGTGGAAACACTCCCGAAGCGCTCGGGCGAGGGTTTGGTGGTGTCTGGTTCTGACAAGGCCCCCCTCGCCCCAGCGACAAGCAAGGCCAGCCGGGTCCGGGGACTGGGGGTGCGCCTGGGATGCCGCAAGGTTCGACCGCGACCCAGGGAGGGTCGGTCACTGCAGCTGGCAGCCACCAGCGGGATGTGGAGATGGCTTGCCGTGATGAGGAGAATGAGGACAGCATGCCGGACACGTCGATTGATACTGAGACTTGGGACAAGTTGGGGCTTTCTTCCCTCGCGCTTGAGGAGGACAGAGATGTGGTGGATGAAGGAAATATGCCCTAGAGGCAATAATAAAGTTATTATATATTTCCTCATATATCATGATAAATGTTTATTATTCATGCTAGAATTGTATTAGCCGGAAACATAATACATGTGTGAATATATAAACAAACAGAACGTCACTAGTATGCCTCTACTTGACTAGCTCGTTAATCAAAGATGGTTATGTTTCCTAACCATGGGCAAAGAGTTGTTATTTGATTAACGAGGTCACATCATTAGTTGAATGATCTGATTGACATGACCCATTCCATTAGCTTAGCACCCGATCGTTTAGTATGTTGCTATTGCTTTCTTCATGACTTATACATGTTCCTATGACTACGAGATTATGCAACTCCCGTTTACCGTAGGAACACTTTGTGTGCCACCAAACGTCACAACGTAACTGGGTGATTATAAAGGTGCTCTACAGGTGTTTCCGAAAGTACTTGTTGGGTTGGCGTATTTCAAGATTAGGATTTGTCACTCCGATAGTCGGAGAGGTATCTCTGGGCCCTCTCGGTAATGCACATCACATAAGCCTTGCAAGCATTGCAACTAATGTGTTAGTTGCGAGATGATGTATTACGGAACGAGTAAAGAGACTTGCCGGTAACGAGATTGAACTAGGTATTGAGATACCGACGATCGAATCTCGGGCAAGTAACATACCGATGACAAAGGGAACAACGTATGTTGTTATGCGGTCTGACCGATAAAGATCTTCGTAGAATATGTAGGAGCCAATATGGGCATCCAGGTCTCGCTATTGGTTATTGACCGGAGACATGTCTCGGTCATGTCTACATTGTTCTCGAACTGTAGGGTCCGCACGCTTAACGTTACGATGACAGTTATTATGAGTTTATGCATTTTGATGTATCGAAGGTTGTTCGGAGTCCCGGATATGATCACGGACATGACGAGGAGTCTCGAAATGGTCGAGACATAAAGATCGATATATTGGAAGCCTATATTTGGACATCGGAATCGTTCCAGGTGAAATCGGCATTTTACCGGAGTACCGAGGGGTTACCGGAACCCCCCGGGGGGTTATTGGGCCTTAATGGGCTTTAGTGGAGAAGAGAGAGGGTAGCCAGGAGGTGGCGCGCGGCCCTCCTTGCCCTAGTCTGAATTGGACAAGGGAAGGGGGCGCGGCCCCCCTCTCCTTCCTTCTCCCTTCCTCCTCCTTCCCCTCTTGTCCTAGTTGGAATAGGAAAGGGAGGGGAAAACCTACTTGGAGTAGGTTTCCCCCTCCTTGGCGCGCCCCCTCTAGGCCGGCCGCCCCTCCCCCTTGCTCCTTTATATACGGGGGCAGGGGGCACCCCATGACACACAAGTTGATCTTCGTGATCGTTCCTTAGCCGTGTGCGGTGCCCCCCTCCACCATATTCCACCTCGGTCATATCGTTGCGGTGCTTAGGCGAAGCCCTGCGTCGGTAGAACACCATCATCGTCATCATGCCGTCGTGCTGACGGAACTCATCCCCGAAGCTTTGCTGGATCGGAGCCCGGGGAGCGTCATCGAGCTGAACGTGTGCTAAGAACTCGGAGGTGCCGGAGTAACAGTGCTTGGATCGGTCGGATCGGGAAGACGTACGACTACTTCCTCTACGTTGCGTCAACACTTCCGCTTCGGTCTACGAGGGTACGTAGACAACACTCTCCCCTCTCGTTGCTATGGATCACCTTGATCTTGCGTGTGCGTAGGAATTTTTTTGAAATTACTACATTCCCCAACAGTGGTATCAGAGCCAGGTTTTTATGGTTTGATGTTATATACACGAGTAGAACACAAGTGAGTTGTGGACGATATAAGTCATACTGCCTACCAGCATGTCATACTTTGGTTCAGTGGTATTGTTGGATGAAGCGCCCCGGACCGACATTACGCGTACGCTTACGCGAGACTGGTTCTACCGACATGCTTTGCACACAGGTGGCTGGCGGGTGTCAGTTTCTCCAATTTTAGTTGAACCGAGTATGGCTACGCCCGGTCCTTGTGAAGGTTAAAACGGAGTCTATTTGACAAACTATCGTTGTGGTTTTGATGCGTAGGTAAGATTGGTTCTTGCTTAAGCCCGTAGCAGCCACGTAAAACTTGCAATAAACAAAGTAGAGGACGTCTAACTTGTTTTTGCAGGGCATGTTGTGATGTGATATGGTCAAGACATGATGCTAAATTTTATTGTATGAGATGATCATGTTTTGTAACCGAGTTATCGGCAACTGGCAGGAGCCATATGGTTGTCGCTTTATTGTATGCAATGCAATCGCCCTGTAATGCTTTACTTTATCATTAAGCGGTAGCGATAGTCGTAGAAGCATAAGATAGGCGAGACGACAACGATGCTACGATGGAGATCAAGGTGTAGCGCCGGTGACAATGGTGATCATGACGGTGCTTCGAAGATGGAGATCACAAGCGCAAGATGATGATGGCCATATCATATCACTTATATTGATTGCATGTGATGTTTATCTTTTATGCATCTTATCTTGCTTTGATTGACGGTAGCATTTTAAGATGATCTCTCACTAATTATCAAGAAGTGTTCTCCCTGAGTATGCACCGTTGCGAAAGTTCTTCGTGCTGAGACACCACGTGATGATCGGGTGTGATAGGCTCTACGTTCAAATACAACGGGTGCAAAACAGTTGCACACGCGGAATACTCAGGTTATACTTGACGAGCCAAGCATATACAGATATGGCCTCGGAACACGGAGACCGAAAGGTCGAGCGTGAATCATATAGTAGATATGATCAACATAATGATGTTCACCATTGAAACTACTCCATCTCACGTGATGATCGGACATGGTTTAGTTGATGTGGATCACGTGATCACTTAGAAGATTAGAGGGATGTCTATCTAAGTGGGAGTTCTTAAGTAATATGATTAACTGAACTTAAATTTATCATGAACTTAGTCCCTGATAGTATCTTGCTTGTTTATGTTGATTGTAGATAGATGGCCCGTGCTGTTGTTCCGTTGAATTTTAATGCGTTCCTTGAGAAAGCAAAGTTGAAAGATGATGGTAGCAATTACACGGACTGGGTCCGTAACTTGAGGATTATCCTCATTGCTGCACAGAAGAGTTACGTCCTGGAAGCACCGCTGGGTGCCAGGCCTGCTGCTGATGCAACTGACGACGTTAAGAACGTCTGGCAGAGCAAAGCTGATGACTACTCGATAGTTCAGTGTGCCATGCTTTACGGCTTAGAACTGGGACTTCAACAACGTTTTGAATGTCATGGGGCATATGAGATGTTCCAAGAGTTGAAGTTAATATTCCAACAGAATGCCCGGATTGAGAGATATGAAGTCTCCAATAAGTTCTATAGCTACAAGATGGAGGAGAATAGTTCTGTCAGTGAGCATATACTCAAAATGTCTGGGTATTGTAATCACTTGATTCAACTGGGAGTTAATCTTCCGGATGATTGCGTCATTGACAGAATTCTCCAATCACTTCCACCAAGCTACAAAGGCTTCGTGATGAACTATAATATGCAAGGGATGGATAAGACAATTCCCGAGCTCTTCGCAATGATAAAGGCTGCGGAGGTAGAAATCAAGAAGGAGCATCAAGTGTTGATGGTTAACAAGACCACTAGTTTCAAGAAAAAGGGCAAAGGGAAAAAGAAGGGGAACTTCAAGAAGAACAGCAAGCAGGTTGCTGCTCAAGAGAAGAAACCCAAGTCTGGACCTAAGCCTGAAACTGAGTGCTTCTACTGCAAGCAGACTGGTCACTGGAAGCGGAACTGCCCCAAGTATTTGGCGGATAAGAAGGATGGCAAGGTGAACAAAGGTATATGTGATATACATGTTATTGATGTGTACCTTACTAGAGCTCGCAGTAGCACCTGGGTATTTGATACTGGTTCTGTTGCTAATATTTGTAACTCGAAACAGGGACTACGGATTAAGCGAACACTGGCAAAGGACGAGGTGACGATGCGCGTGGGAAATGGTCCCAAGGTCGATGTGATCGCGGTCGGCACGCTACCTCTACATCTACCTTCGGGATTAGTATTAGACCTAAATAATTGTTATTTGGTGCCAGCGTTGAGCATGAACATTATATCTGGATCTTGTTTGATGCGAGACGGTTATTCATTTAAATCAGAGAATAATGGTTGTTCTATTTATATGAGTAATATCTTTTATGGTCATGCACCCTTAAAGAGTGGTCTATTTTTGATGAATCTCGATAGTAGTGATACACATATTCATAATGTTGAAGCCAAAAGATGCAGAGTTGATAATGATAGTGCAACTTATTTGTGGCACTGCCGTTTGGGTCATATCGGTGTAAAGCGTATGAAGAAACTCCATACTGATGGACTTTTGGAATCACTTGATTATGAATCACTTGGTACTTGCGAACCATGCCTCATGGGCAAGATGACTAAAACACCGTTCTCCGGTACTATGGAGAGAGCAACAGATTTGTTGGAAATCATACATACAGATGTATGTGGTCCGATGAATATTGAAGCTCGTGGCGGATATCGTTATTTTCTCACCTTCACAGATGATTTAAGCAGATATGGGTATATCTACTTAATGAAACACAAGTCTGAAACATTTGAAAAGTTCAAAGAATTTCAGAGTGAAGTTGAAAATCATCGTAACAAGAAAATAAAGTTTCTAGGATCTGATCGTGGAGGAGAATATTTGAGTTACGAGTTTGGTCTACATTTGAAACAATGAGGAATAGTTTCGCAACTCACGCCACCCGGAACACCACAACGTAATGGTGTGTCCGAACGTCGTAATCGTACTTTACTTGATATGGTGCGATCTATGATGTCTCTTACAGATTTACCGCTATCGTTTTGGGGTTATGCTTTAGAGACGGCCGCATTCACGTTAAATAGAGCACCATCAAAATCCGTTGAGACGACGCCTTATGAACTATGGTTTGGCAAGAAACCAAAGTTGTCATTTCTTAAAGTTTGGGGCTGCGATGCTTATGTGAAAAACTTCAACCTGATAAGCTCGAACCCAAATCGGAGAAATGTGTCTTCATAGGATACCCAAAAGAAACTGTTGGGTACACCTTCTATCACAGATCCGAAGGCAGGACATTCGTTGCTAAAAATGGATCCTTTCTAGAGAAGGAGTTTCTCTCGAAAGAAGTGAGTGGGAGGAAAGTAGAACTTGATGAGGTAACTATACCTGCTCCCTTATTGGGAAATAGCACATCACAGGAACCAGTTTCTGTGACGTCTAAACCAATTGGTGAGGAAGTTAATGATGATGATCATACAAACTCAGATCAAGTTACTTCAAAACCTCGTAGATCAACCAGAGTAAGATCCGCACCAGAGTGGTACGGCAATCCTATTCTGGAAATCATGCTACTAGATCATGGTGAACCTACGACCTATGAATAAGCGATGGTGAGCCCAGATTCCGCAAAATGGCTTGAAGCCATGAAATCTGAGATGGGATCCATATATGAGAACAAAGTGTGGACTTTGGTTGACTTGCCCGATGGTCGGCAAGCAATTGAGAATAAATGGATCTTCAAGAAGAAGACTGACGCTGACGGTAATGTTACTGTCTACAAAGCTCGACTTGTCGCAAAAGGTTTTCGACAAGTTCAAGGGATTGACTACGATGAGACCTTCTCACCCGTAGCGATGCTTAAGTCTGTCCGAATCATGTTAGCAATTGCCGCATTTTATGATTATGAAATTTGGCAGATGGATGTAAAAACTGCATTCCTGAATGGATTTCTGGAAGAAGAGTTGTATATGATGCAACTAGAAGGTTTTATCGATCCAAAGGGAGCTAACAAAGTGTGCAAGCTCCAGCGATCCATTTATGGACTGGTGCAAGCCTCTCGGAGTTGGAATAAACACTTTGATAGTGTGATCAAAGCATTTGGGTTTGTACAGACTTTTGGAGAAAGCCTGTATTTACAAGAAAGTGAGTGGGAGCTCTATAGCATTTCTGATATTATATGTCGATGACATATTACTAATCGGAAATGATATAGAATTTCTGGATAGCATAAAGGGATACTTGAATAAGAATTTTTCAATGAAAAACCTCGGTGAAGCTGCTTACATATTGGGCATCAAGATCTATAGAGATAGATCAAGACGCTTAATTGGACTTTCACAAAGCACATACCTTGACAAAGTTTTGAAGAAGTTCAAAATGGATCAAGCAAAGAAAGGATTCTTGCCTGTACTACAAGGTGTGAAGTTGAGTAAGACTCAATGCCCGACCACTACAGAAGATAGAGAGAAAATGAAAGATGTTCCCTATGCTTCAGCCATAGGCTCTATCATGTATGCAATGATGTGTACCAGACCTGATGTGTGTCTTGCTATAAGTTTAGCAGGGAGGTACCAAAGTAATCCAGGAGTGGATCATTGGACAGCGGTCAAGAACATCCTGAAGTACCTGAAAAGAACTAAGGATATGTTTCTCATATATGGAGGTGACAAAGAGCTCATCGTAAACGGTTACGTTGATGCAAGCTTTGACACTGATCCGGACGATTCTAAATCGCAAACCGGATACGTGTTTACATTAAACGGTGGAGCTGTCAGTTGGTGCAGTTCTAAACAAAGCGTCGTGGCGGGATCTACATGTGAAGCGGAGTACATAGCTGCTTTAGAAGCGACAAATGAAGGAGTCTGGATGAAGGAGTTCATATCCGATCTAGGTGTCATACCTAGTGCATCGGGTCCAATGAAAATCTTTTGTGACAATACTGCTGCAATTGCCTTGGCAAAGGAATCCAGATTTCACAAGAGAACCAAGCACATCAAGAGACGCTTCAATTCCATCCGAGATCTAGTCCAGGTGGGAGACATAGAGATTTGCAAGATACATACGGATCTGAATGTAGCAGACCCGTTGACTAAGCCTCTTCCACGAGCAAAACATGATCAGCACCAAAACTCCATGGGTGTTAGAATCATTACTATGTAATCTAGATTATTGACTCTAGTGCAAGTGGGAGACTGAAGGAAATATGCCCTAGAGGCAATAATAAAGTTATTATATATTTCCTCATATATCATGATAAATGTTTATTATTCATGCTAGAATTGTATTAGCCGGAAACATAATACATGTGTGAATATATAAACAAACAGAATGTCACTAGTATGCCTCTACTTGACTAGCTCATTAATCAAAGATGGTTATGTTTCCTAACCATGTGCGAAGAGTTGTTATTTGATTAACGAGGTCACATCATTAGTTGAATGATCTGATTGACATGACCCATTCCATTAGCTTAGCACCCGATCGTTTAGTATGTTGCTATTGCTTTCTTCATGACTTATACATGTTCCTATGACTATGAGATTATGCAACTCCCGTTTACCGTAGGAACACTTTGTGTGCCACCAAACGTCACAACGTAACTGGGTGATTATAAAGGTGCTCTACAGGTGTTTCCGAAAGTACTTGTTGGGTTGGCGTATTTCGAGATTAGGATTTGTCACTCCGATAGTCGGAGAGGTATCTCTGGGCCCTCTCGGTAATGCACATCACATAAGCCTTGCAAGCATTGCAACTAATGTGTTAGTTGCGAGATGATGTATTACGGAATGAGTAAAGAGACTTGCCGGTAACGAGATTGAACTAGGTATTGAGATACCGACGATCGAATCTCGGGCAAGTAACATACCGATGACAAAGGGAACAACGTATGTTGTTATGCGGTCTGACCGATAAAGATCTTCGTAGAATATGTAGGAGCCAATATGGGCATCCAGGTCCCGCTATTGGTTATTGACCGGAGACATGTCTCGGTCATGTCTACATTGTTCTCGAACCGTAGGGTCCGCACGCTTAACATTACGATGACAGTTATTATGAGTTTATGCATTTTGATGTATCGAAGGTTGTTCGAAGTCCCGGATATGATCACGGACATGACGAGGAGTCTCGAAATGGTCGAGACATAAAGATCGATATATTGGAAGCCTATATTTGGACATCGAAATCGTTCCAGGTGAAATCGGCATTTTACCGGAGTACCGAGGGGTTACCGGAACCCCCCGGGGGGTTATTGGGCCTTAATGGGCTTTAGTGGAGAAGAGAGAGGGTAGCCAGGAGGTGGGGCGCGGCCCTCCTTGCCCTAGTCTGAATTGGACAAGGGAAGGGGGCGCGGCCCCCCTCTCCTTCCTTCTCCCTTCCTCCTCCTTCCCCTCTTGTCCTAGTTGGAATAGGAAAGGGAGGGGCAAACCTACTTGGAGTAGGTTTCCCCCTCCTTGGCGCGCCCCCTCTAGGCCGGCCGCCCCTCCCCCTTGCTCCTTTATATACGGGGGCAGGGGGCACCCCATGACACACAAGTTGATCTTCGTGATCGCTCCTTAGCCGTGTGCGGTGCCCCCCTCCACCATATTCCACCTCGGTCATATCGTTGCGGTGCTTAGGCGAAGCCCTGCATCGGTAGAACATCATCATCGTCATCACGCCGTCGTGCTGATGGAACTCATCCCCGAAGCTTTGCTGGATCGGAGCCCGGGGAGCGTCATCGAGCTGAACGTGTGCTAAGAACTCGGAGGTGCCGGAGTAACGGTGCTTGGATCGGTCGGATCGGGAAGACGTACGACTACTTCCTCTATGTTGCGTCAACGCTTCCGCTTCGGTCTACGAGGGTACGTAGACAACACTCTCCCCTCTCGTTGCTATGCATCACCTTGATCTTGCGTGTGCGTAGGAATTTTTTTGAAATTACTACGTTCCCCAACAGTGGCGCCAGGCACTCTCGCGACGGCAGACACGGCTGGGAGCAGCCCGCCACCTGCGATTGCTTTGCTGGGGGCTTTTGACCAATCTAGTTCGAAGGAGCGGGCTGGGGCAGGCCCCATGCTTTTGGGTGCCCCAGCATCCCCCAGTCTGCTGGGCTCCGACACGGGTGTGGTGCTCAACGAACCATCTACTCACACCCCGCTGTCTAGTCGCCGCAGTGCGGGGGGCTCCGGGCGCGCTCCCAAGAAGATGGCGGGTCGCAAGCCCTTGGCCAACGCTGCGGTGCTCTCCCTTCCATCGCCAACTGCGCCTGCTTGCGTGGACCTTCAGGCGGTTCTGGGCTCTGCGGACGCCTCGACCAAGGCTCGGCGCTCACGCGCTTCTCCAGTGGCCCAGCGCGCGCCAAGTGCTCGGGCCAAGGCCCAGCTGGGTGAGCTTTCTTCCATGGAGAATGCGCAGCTTCGCCTTGCAGAGAAGAATCTCGAAACCTCAGGTAATCCCCCACCCTCCTTTAAGATTCTGAATGCCTTTACGGATCCGGAACTTGTCTCGATTCTAGACGACAGCGGTTTTAAAGTTGGTATGGAGAGCGGCGAGTTAGTTTCGTTGATTCGTGCCCGCGAAGATGCCCAAGCGGCTTTGGCCACAGCTGTCGCGTTGGCTAAGGCCAGGGAGGCCTCTGCCACGGCGCTGGTCGTCTCCAACCCCGCTGGGTCAGCTGTGTTGGCGAGTGGGAACGCTGATGCCAGGGAGGCGGAGGCTATACCGTCGACAAGTCGTGCCCTGGCTAAAAAACGTGTGGCAAAACCGGTGACATCCAGGGGGGGTGCGCCTTCGCAACCGTATTATCTAGATGCGCTACCGTTTTTGGAACATTCGGGGCTGCGGCCACGCTGGCCGTCGGACCCAGCTTAAAGATTACATTGCTAGGGAGCGCATTGACGTGGTTGCGCTTCAGGAGACGATGAAAGCTGATTTCACGTATCGAGATTTGGCGGCCTACGATCCTCTCCATCATTTTGTCTGGGGCTGGGTGCCGTCTGTTGGCCATTCGGGTGGTCTCCTATTGGGTTGTAACAGTGATGTATGCGATGTTGTAAGCTGGGATGTGGGCGCGTTTTTCATTTATGTCACGATTAAACACAGGATCTCGCTTGCTTCTTGGGCAATTGTTTGCGTTTACGGCCCGGCTGACCATTCTAGGGCGGCTGAATTCTTGGGAGAAATCCAAAGCTTGGTTGGGGCTAAGCAAGGCGCCAACATCCCCATCGTCCTTGGGGGTGATTTTAACCTTATCCGCTCGGGAGCGGATAAGAATAACCGAAACATTGACTGGCCTAGAGTCACCCTGTTCAATAATACGATTGCCTCATGCGCCCTGCGGGAGATTGCTAGGACCGGTGCTAGATTCACATGGACCAACAAGCAACTGTCGCCGGTGCGCAGTGTTCTAGACCGGGTGTTTGTGTCCTCCGATTGGGAAGTGTTATTCCCCATGTGTACGCTGGTTGCAGAAACGCGTATTGGGTCGGATCATGCGCCGCTGATCCTTGCCTCGGGGGAGGACCGGATCAAGCGCAATCCCCATTTTTTCTTTGAAACTGGGTGGTTTTAGATAGAGGGCTTCGGGCCCCTGCTCATGTCGCGCTGGGAGCGTGCCAGAGCTACGGTCGGCTGCTCCAGGGGCCCCTTGGATACTTTGATTGCGGCGGCTGCGACCCTTCGGGGTTTCCTCCGTGGGTGGGGTGCAAACCACGGGAGCGAAGCGAAGCGCGCTAGGGAAGCTATTATCGCTGAGATCAAAGCCCTCGACGAACAAGCTGACTCCAGACCCTTCCTGGAAGCAGAATGGGCCCACCGCTACGCTCTTGAAAATCAGGTGCTTGCCATTCTCAGGGAGGAGGAGGAGTATTGGCGCCGTCGGGGCGGCGTCAAGTGGGTTACCAAGGGCGATGCGAATACGGGATATTTCCACGCCTTCGCCAACGGTCGTAAACGGAAGTGCTCGATCTTGAGACTTCAATCTGATCAAGGGATTTTGGTTAGTCAGGCCGATATCGTGGCACATATCTATGACTTCTTTCTTAATCTGTTGGGAACAGATGAGGAGAAGCCCCTCCAACTCCGGGCAAACTTCTGGGGGGAAGAGGGCCGCGTGTCTCAAGCCGAAAATGACCTCTTGGCTTTGACTTTCTCCACGGAGGAGATCGACGAAGCCGTGGGTGCTATGAAGATTGACACGGCTCCTGGCCCGGACGGCTGGCCGGTCGCATTTTTCCGACGCTTCTGGCCGACGTTTCCGACTCTCATTAATGTTCCTTTCAAGATCTGCTCAAAGGCGTATGTGTTGGGGATCGTAGCAGAAATTAAAATTTTCCTACGCATCACCAAGATCTATCCATGGAGTATTCTAGCAACGAGGGGATAGGAGAGCATCTACATACCACTTGTAGATCACAACGGAAGCGTTCAAGAAGAACGTGGATGATGGAGTCGTACTCGTCGTGATCCAAATCACCGATGACCAGCGCCGAAAGGACGGCACCTCCGCGTTCAACACACGTACGGGACGATCAACGTCTCCTCCTTCTTGATCCAGCAAGGGGGAAGGAGAGGTTGATGAAGATCCAGCAGCACGACGGCGTGGTGGTGGATGCAACGGAGTTCCAGCAGGGCTTCGCCAAGCTTCTGTGGAGAGAGGGAGAGGTGTAACGGGGAGAGGGAGGCGCCAATGCAGCAGGGGTGCGGCTGCCCTCCCTCTCCCCCCTTTATATAGGCCCCCTAGGGGGGGGCGCAGCCCTGGAGATGGATCTCCAGGGGGGCGGCGACCAAGGGTGGGGGGCTTGCCCCCCAAGCAAGGGGGCTCCCCCACTAGGGTTTCCCCCCAACCCTAGGCGCATGGGCCCAAGGGAAGGGGGCGCGCCCAGCCCTCCAGGGGCTGGTTCCCTGCCCCTTGTGGCCCATGAGGCCCTCCGAGAGGGCTGGCCCCTCAAGGTGGACCCCCGGTGCCTCTCCGGTGGCCCCCGTACAATACCGATATGCCCCCGAGACTTTCCGGTGTCCGTACAACAACTTCCCATATATAAATCTTTACCTCCGAACCATTCCGGAACCTCTCGTGACGTCCGAGATCTCATCCGGGACTCCGAACAACCTTCGGTTTGCTGCATACTCATATCTTCACAACCCTAGCGTCACCGAACCTTAAGTGTGTAGACCCTACGGGGAGACATGCAGACATGACCGAGACGATCTCCGATCAATAACCAACAGCGGGATCTGGATACCCATGTTGGCTCCCACATGCTCCTCGATGATCTCATCGGATGAACCACGATGTCGAGGACTTAATCAATCCCGTACTCAATTCCCTTTGTCCATCGGTACGATACTTGCCCGAGATTCGATCGTCGGTATACCGATACCTTGTTCAATCTCGTTACCGGCAAGTCTCTTTACTCGTTCCCGTAATACATCATCCCGTGAACAACACCTTGATCACATTGAGCTCATTATGATGATGTCTTACCGAGTGGGCCCAGAGATACCCCTCCGTCATACGGAGTGACAAATCCCAGTCTCGATTCATGCCAACCCAACAAACACTTTCGGAGATACCTGTAGTGCACCTTTATAGTCACTCAGTTACGTTGTGACGTTTGATACACCCAAAGCATTCTTACGGTATCCGGGAGTTGCATAATCTCATGGTCTGAGGAATGATACTTGACATTCAGAAAAGCTCTAGAAAACGAACTACACGATCTTTATGCTATGCTTAGGTTTGGGTCTTGTCCATCACATCATTCTCCTAATGATGTGATCCCGTTATCAATGACATCCCCATGTCCATAGTGAGGAAACCATGACTATCTATTGATCAACGAGCTAGTCAACTAGAGGCTTACTAGGGACATATTGTGGTCTATGTATTCACACATGTATTATGATTTCCGGACAATACAATTATAGCATGAACAATAGACAATTATCATGAACAAGGAAATATAATAATCCTTTTATTATTGCCTCTAGGGCATATTTCCAACAGTCTCCCATTTGCACTAGAGACAATGGTCTAGTTACATTGTGATGAATCGCACACCCATGGAATTTTGGTGTTGATCATGTTTTCCTCTAGGGAGAGGTTTAGTCAACGGATCTGCTACATTCAGGTCCGTATGCACTTTACAAATCTCTATGTCTCCATTTTGAACACTTTCACGAATGGAGTTGAAGCGACGCTTGATATGTCTGGTCTTCCTGTGAAACCTGGGCTCCTTCGCAAGGGCAATTGCTCCAGTGTTGTCACAGAAGAGAGTCATCGGGTCCGACGCATTGGGTATGACTCCTAGGTCGGTAATGAACTCCTTCACCCAGACTGCTTCTTGTGCTGCCTCCGAGGCTGCCATATACTCCGCTTCACATGTAGATCCCGCCACGACGCTTTTCTTGCAACTGCACCAGCTTACTGCCCCTCCATTCAAAATATACACGTATCCGGTTTGTGACTTGGAGTCATCCAGATCTGTGTCGAAGCTAGCGTCGACGTAACCCTTTACGACGAGCTCTTCGGCACCTCCATAAACGAGAAACATATCCTTAGTCCTTTTCAGGTACTTTAGGATGTTTTTGACCGCTGTCCAGTGTTCCTTGCCGGGATTACTTTGATACCTACCTACCAAACTTACGGCAAGGTTTACATCGGGTCTGGTACACAACATGGCATACATAATAGACCCTATAGCTGAGGCATAGGGGATGACACTCATCTCTTCTATATCTTTTGCCGTGGTCGGGCATTGAGCCGTGCTCAATCGCACACCTTGCAATACAGGCAAGAACCCCTTCTTGGACTGATCCATTTTGAACTTCTTCAAAATCTTGTCAAGGTACGTACTTTGTGAAAGACCGATGAGGCGTCTCGATCTATCCCTATAGATCTTGATGCCTGATATATAAGCAGCTTCTCCAAGGTCCTTCATTGAAAAACACTTGTTCAAATAGGCCTTTATGCTTTCCAAGAATTCTATATCATTTCCCATCAATAGTATGTCATCCACATATAATATGAGAAATGCTACGGAGCTCCCACTCACTTTCTTGTAAACGCAGGCTTCTCCATAAGTCTGCATAAACCCAAATGCTTTGATCATCTCATCAAAGCGAATGTTCCAACTCCGAGATGCTTGCACCAGCCCATAGATAGAGCGCTGGAGCTTCCATACTTTGTTAGCATTCTTAGGATCGACAAAACCTTCCGGCTGCATCATATACAATTCTTCCTTAAGGAAGCCGTTAAGGAATGCCGTTTTGACGTCCATTTGCCATATCTCATAATCATAGTATGCGGCAATTGCTAACATGATTTGGACGGACTTCAGCTTCGCTACGGGAGAGAAAGTCTCATCGTAGTCAACCCCTTGAACTTGCCGATAACCCTTAGCGACAAGTCGAGCTTTATAGATGGTCACATTACCATCCGCGTCTGTCTTCTTCTTAAAGATCCATTTATTTTCTATGGCTCGCCGATCATCGGGCAAGTCATTCAAAGTCCATACTTTGTTTTCATACATGGATTCTATCTCGGATTTCATGGCTTCTAGCCATTTGTCGGAATCTGGGCCCGCCATTGCTTCTTCATAGTTCGAAGGTTCACCGTTGTCCAACAACATGATTTCCAGGACAGGGTTGCCATACCACTCTGGTGCGGAACGCGTCCTTGTGGACCTATGAAGTTCAGTAGGAGCTTGATCAAAAGTATCTTGATCATCATCATTAATCTCCTCTTGAATCGGTGCAGGTACCACAGGAACATTTTCCTGAGCTGCGCTACTCTGATTTTCAAGAGGTAGTACTTCATCAAGTTCTACTTTCCTCCCACTTACTTCTTTCGATAGAAACTCTCTCTCTAGAAAGGACCCATTCTTGGCAACAAAGATCTTGCCTTCGGATCTGAGGTAGAAGGTATACCCAACTGTTTCTTTGGGATATCCTATGAAGACGCATTTTTCCGATTTGGGTTCGAGCTTTTCAGGTTGAAGTTTCTTGACATAAGCATCGCAACCCCAAACTTTCAGAAATGTCAGCTTAGGTTTCTTTCCAAACCATAATTCATACGGTGTCGTCTCAACGGATTTAGACGGTGCCCTATTTAAAGTGAATGCGGCTGTCTCTAGAGCGTATCCCCAAAATGATAGCGGTAGATCTGTGAGAGACATCATAGACCGCACCATATCCAATAGAGTGTGATTACGATGTTCGGACACACCGTTACGCTGAGGTGTTCCAGGCGGCGTGAGTTGTGAAACGATTCCACATTTTATTAAGTGTGTGCCAAATTCGTGACTTAAATATTCTCCCCCACGATCTGATTGTAAGAACTTTATTTTTCTGTCACGTTGATTCTCAACCTCACTCTGAAACTCCTTGAACTTTTCAAAGGTCTCAGACTTGTGTTTCATTAAGTAGACATACCCATATCTACTCAAATCATCAGTGAGAGTGAGAACATAACGATAGCCTCCGCGAGCCTCAACGCTCATTGGACCACACACATCTGTATGTATGATTTCCAACAAGTTGGTTGCTCGCTCCATTGTCCCTGAGAATGGAGTCTTGGTCATTTTGCCCATGAGGCATGGTTCGCACGTGTCAAATGATTCATAATCGAGAGACTCTAAAAGTCCATCAGCATGGAGCTTCTTCATGCGCTTGACACCAATGTGACCAAGGCGGCAGTGCCACAAGTATGTGGGACTATCGTTATTAACTTTACATATTTTGGTATTCACACAATGAATATGTGTAACATCACGTACGAGATTCATTAAGAATAAACCATTAACCATCGGAGCATGACCATAAAACATATCACTCATATAAATAGAACAACCATTATTCTCGGATTTAAATGAGTAGCCATCTCGTATTAAACGAGATCAAGATACAATGCTCATGCTCAAACTTGGCACTAAATAACAATTATTGAGGTTTAAAACTAATCTCATAGGTAAATGTAGAGGTAGCGTGCCGACGGCGATCACATCGACCCTGGAACCATTCCCGACGCGCATCGTCACCTTGTCCTTCGCCAGTCTCCGTTTATTCCGCAGCTCCTGTTTTGAGTTACAAATATGAGCAACGGCACCGTTATCAAATACCCAGGAGCTACTATGAGCACTGGTAAGGTACACATCAATTACATGTATATCACATATACCTTTAGTGTTGATGGCCTTCTTATCCGCTAAGTACTTGGGGCAATTCCGCTTCCAGTGACCAGTTCCCTTGCAATAAAAGCACTCAGTTTCAGGTTTGGGTCCATTCTTTGACTTCTTCCTGGCAACTGATTTACCAGGCGCAGCAACCTCCTTGCCGTCCTTCTTGAAGTTCTTCTTACCCTTGCCTTTCTTGAACTTAGTGGTTTTATTCACCATCAACACTTGATGTTCCTTTTTTATCTCCACCTCTGCAGATTTCAGCATTGAATACAATTCGGGAATGGTCTTTTCCATCCCCTGCATATTGTAGTTCATCACGAAGCTCTTGTGGCTAGGTGGGAGCGACTGAAGGATTCGGTCAATGACCGCCTCATCCGGGAGATTAACTTCCAGCTGAGTCAAGCGGTTGTGCAACCCAGACATCTTGAGTATGTGTTCACTGACAGAGCTATTTTCCTCCATCTTACAGCTAAAGAACTTGTCGGAGACATCATATCTCTCGACCCGGGCATGAGCTTGGAAAATCAATTTCAGCTCCTCGAACATCTCATATGCTCCGTGTTGCTCAAAACGCTTTTGGAGCCCCGGTTCTAAGCTGTAAAGCATGCTGCACTGAACGAGGGAGTAATCATCAGCACGAGACTGATGGGCGTTCATAACGTCCTGGTTTGCTGGGAATGGTGCATCACCTAGCGGTGCTTCTAGGACATAATCTTTCTTGGCAGCTATGAGGATGATCCTTAGGTTCCGGACCCAGTCCGCATAGTTGCTGCCATCATCTTTCAGCTTGGTTTTCTCTAGGAACGCGTTGAAGTTGAGGGTGACATTAGCGTGGGCCATTTGATCTACAAGACATGATAATTAAGTTCATCTAATCAAATTAATGAATGAACTCTCACTCAGATTTGACATCCCTCTAGTCATCTAAGTGATACATGATCCGAGTCAACTAGGCCGTGTCCGATCATCACGTGAGACGGACTAGTCATCATCGGTGAACATCTCCATGTTGATCGTATCTTCTATACGACTCATGTTCGACCTTTCGGTCCTCCGTGTTCTGAGGCCATGTCTGTACATGCTAGGCTCGTCAATCCAACCTAAGTGTATTGCGTGTGTAAATCTGGCTTACACCCGTTGTATGCGAACGTAAGGACCTATCACACCCGATCATCACGTGGTGCTTCGGAACGACGAACCTTAGCAACGGTGCACAGTTAGGGAGAACACATTTTTGATATTTTAATGAGGGATCATCTTATTTATGCTACCGTCGTTCTAAGCAAATAAGATGTAAAACATGATAAACATCACATGCAATCAAATAGTGACATGATATGGCCAACATCATTTCGCTCCTTTGATCTCCATCTTCGGGGCACCATGTTCATCGTCGTCACCGGCATGACACCATGATCTCCATCATCATGATCTCCATCATCGTGTCTTCGTGAAGTTGTCACGTCAACTATTACTTCTACTACTATGGCTAACGCTTTAGCAATAAAGTAAAGTAATTACATGACGATTTAAGTTGACACGCAGGTCATAAATAAATAAAGACAACTCCTATGGCTCCTGCCGGTTGTCATACTCATCGACATGCAAGTCGTGATTCCTATTACAATAACAAGATCATCTCATACATCACATACATGATTCATCACAACTTCTGGCCATATCACATCACAAAGCACTTGCTGCAAAAACAAGTTAGACGTCCTCTAATTGTTGTTGCAAGTTTTTACGTGGCTGTTATAGGTTGCTAGCAAGAACGTTTCTTACCTACGTTAAAACCACAACGTGAATTGTCAATCTCTATTTACCCTTCATAAGGACCCTGTTCATCGAATCCGATCCAACTAAAGTGGGAGAGACAGACACCCGCCAGCCACCTTATGCAACTAGTGCATGTCAGTCGGTGGAACCGGTCTCACGTAAGCGTACGTGTAAGGTTGGTCCGGGCCGCTTCATCCCACAATATCGCTGAACCAAGATAGGACTAGTAACGGCAAGAAGAATTGACAATTCGACGCCCACAACTACTTTGTGTTCTACTCGTGCATAGAAACTACGCATAGACCTAGCTCATGATGCCACTGTTGGGGATCGTAGCAGAAATTAAAATTTTCCTACGCATCACCAAGATCTATCCATGGAGTATTCTAGCAACGAGGGGATAGGAGAGCATCTACATACCACTTGTAGATCGCAACGTAAGCGTTCAAGAAGAACGTGGATGATGGAGTCGTACTCGTCGTGATCCAAATCACCGATGACCAGCGCCGAAAGGACGGCATCTCCATGTTCAACACACGTACGGGACGATCGACGTCTCCTCCTTCTTGATCCAGCAAGGGGGGAAGGAGAGGTTGATGAAGATCCAGCAGCACGACGGCGTGGTGGTGGATGCAACGGAGTTCCAGCAGGGCTTCGCCAAGCTTCTGTGGAGAGAGGGAGAGGTGTAACGGGGAGAGGGAGGCGCCAATGCAGCAGGGGTGCGGCTGCCCTCCCTCTCCCCCCTTTATATAGGCCCCCCTAGGGGGGCGCAGCCCTGGAGATGGATCTCCAGGGGGGCGGCGACCAAGGGTGGGGGGCTTGCCCCCCAAGCAAGGGGGGCGCCCCCACTAGGGTTTCCCCCCAACCCTAGGCGCATGGGCCCAAGGGAAGGGGGCGCGCCCAGCCCTCCAGGGGCTGGTTCCCTGCCCCTTGTGGCCCATGAGGCCCTCCGAGAGGGCTGGCCCCTCAAGGTGGACCCCCGGTGCCTCTCCGGTGGCCCCGGTACAATACCGATATGCCCCCGAGACTTTCCGGTGTCCGTACAACAACTTCTCATATATAAATATTTACCTCCGAACCATTCCGAAACCTCTCGTGACGTCCGGGATCTCATCCGGGACTCCGAACAACCTTCGGTTTGCTGCATACTCATATCTTCACAACCCTAGCGTCACCGAATCTTAAGTGTGTAGACCATACGGGTTCGGGAGACATGCAGACATGACCGAGACGATCTCCGATCAATAACCAATAGCGGGATCTGGATACCCATGTTGGCTCCCACATGCTCCTCGATGATCTCATCGGATGAACCACGATGTCGAGGACTTAATCAATCCCGTACTCAATTCCCTTTGTCCATCGGTACGATACTTGCCCGAGATTCGATCGTCGGTATACCGATACCTTGTTCAATCTCGTTACCGGCAAGTCTCTTTACTCGTTCCCGTAATACATCATCCCGTGAACAACACCTTGATCACATTGAGCTCATTATGATGATGTCTTACCGAGTGGGCCCAGAGATACCCCTCCGTCATACGGAGTGACAAATCCCAGTCTCGATTCATGCCAACCCAACAAACACTTTCGGAGATACCTGTAGTGCACCTTTATAGTCACCCAGTTACGTTGTGACGTTTGATACACCCAAAGCATTCTTACGGTATCCGGGAGTTGCATAATCTCATGGTCTGAGGAATGATACTTGACATTCAGAAAAGCTCTAGCAAACGAACTACACGATCTTTATGCTATTCTTAGGTTTGGGTCTTGTCCATCACATCATTCTCCTAATGATGTGATCCCGTTATCAATGACATCCCCATGTCCATAGTCAGGAAACCATGACTATCTATTGATCAACGAGCTAGTCAACTAGAGGCTTACTAGGGACATATTGTGGTCTATGTATTCACACATGTATTATGATTTCCGGACAATACAATTATAGCATGAACAATAGACAATTATCATGAACAAGGAAATATAATAATCCTTTTATTATTGCCTCTAGGGCATATTTCCAACAGTATGCGACCAGACTTGCTCCGGTCGCGCAGCGCGTTATCAACCGTAGTCAGTCTGGCTTTCTCAAAGGTCGCAACATTCTCGAAGGGCCGATAGTGTTGCAGGAGACTATCCACGAGCTTAAACGCACCGGGCAACAGGCCGTGCTCCTAAAGCTTGACTTTGAGAAAGCATATGATCGCGTGAACTGGGAGTTCATACGCGAGGTTTTGACTCGGAAGGGATTCGAGTCAGGCTTTGTACACCGCATCATGCATCTGGTCTCGGGGGGCCAGACCGCGGTGTCGATCAACGGAGAGGTTGGGAACTTCTTCCGCAACAAAAGAGGTCTCAGGCAAGGGGATCCCTCCTCGCCCCTGATCTTTAACTTTGTTGCGGACGCCTTATCAGCCATGATCCATAAGGCTAAGGACGCCGGACACATTCGCGGAGTGGTCTCCCACCTCATTCCGGGTGGTCTCACCCACCTCTAATATGTGGACGACACCTTGTTGCTCTTTGAGCCTGACGATCACAGCATAGCTTCGGTCAAACTTATCCTCCTCGCTTTTGAAATCATCTCCGGTCTCAAGATCAATTTCCTTAAGAGCGAGGTAATTGCCATTGGGATGGAGCCTCTGCTCGCCTCTCGTGTAGCCAATTTACTTAATTGTAAGCTAGGGAGCTTTCCAATTAAGTATTTGGGCCTGCCTATTTCAGATAAACACATCTCCATTTTGGAATGGGAACCCTTGTATGGCAAGGTAGCAAATAGGGTTAGCCCCTGGCGTGGGCGTTTTCTCTCCTCGGCGGCCAGATTAATTCTAACTAACTCCAGCCTGTCTTCCCTCCCCCTGTTCACGATGGGCATGTTCTTGCTGGCTGATGGGGTTCATGCCCGACTTGATACGCCTCGATCCAAGTTCTTTTGGGAAGGAACGGGGATAAAAAAAAGTACCATTTAATCAAATGGGCCGCGCTCTATCGCCCTAAGAAATTTGGAGGACTTGGGATTCTTAATTCGAAGCTAATGAATGTCGCCCTCCTAACCAAGTGGATTTGGAAATTCTCCCAAAACGAGCAAGGGCTCTGGGTAGATATCCTTCGTGCCAAATACTTCCCAGATGGGAATTTTCTAACCTCCAAAGCTAAGGGATCAACTTTTTGGAATGGGATCCAGAAAGTTATGCCGGCATTTACCTTAGGAGCCAAGTTTTGTGTTAACAATGGGTCCTCAACACGGTTTTGGTTGGACCACTGGTTTGGCTCGGAACCTTTATGGAAAAGCCACTCCTTGGCATATAGGCTTGTTACTAACGTGGATATCCTAGTGGCAGATGCGCTGCGATCCAGCCCGCCTGCGATCTCCTTCAAAAGACCCCTGCTGGAGAACGAACGAGCCTGTTGGGACGGGCTTGTAGCTGATCTGGCAGGAGTGAACCTTCGTCCTGAGGTCGACTCGGTCTCCTGGGCCCTCTCGCGCTTGGGGAAGTTTTCTGTCCAATCCTTGTACAACAAACTGATTGAGGGCCTGACCCTGGACATAGCTAGGGGGCTATGGAAAGCTGCCATGCCCTTAAAGATCAAAATCTTCGTGTGGCAGATGTTCCGCGATCGCCTTCCCTCCTCCAATAAAATCACTCGTAGAAATGGGCCCTCCGACGGCTCCTGCGTGCTATGTGGCCAACATGAAGATGCCAACCACATATTTTTTAACTGTCATCTCGCTCGCTTTGCTTGGAGTGCGGTTAGGGAGGCTTTCGGGCAGACCTGGGATCCTCGCTCTACCGCTGACCTGCGCGCTTTGCTAGCGGCGTATACGGGTGGTTTTGGCCGTGTCTTATGGCGTTGTGTGGGAGCTTTGCTGTGGTCTATTTGGACCACTCGCAATAAGATGACTATCGAGCACAAATTTCCTTCTCACCCGGCTGACATTATTTTCAAATGCCACTTATTTCTTCAGACTTGGACGCCGTTGGGGAAACGGCGTGACGCGGATCGGATGTCAGAGGCTATGGAGCGGATCCGGACGATCCAGATTGATGCCCGCCACTAGCCTACCGTTCGCTCTGATCTTTTGGACCGGCCTAATTCTCTATGTCGCTTTTCTTTCTCTTGCAGTCTTCGGCCGGTAGCATGTATCGTACCTTGGCTTCGGCTGTTTTACCTTTGTTGTTGTTATGTGTTGAACCTGTTGGATGCTGCCTTATGTGGGCTTTATTAATTTAAAGCCGGACGCCTCCGGCGTCTCCGTTCTAAAAATCATAGCCATCTCATATGATCTTTGTATTGAGGTATGGAAGAGAAGATGCTACATAGCCACTACTACAAACACATAGTCGAGGAAATGGACTACTCACACCTTGTCATGAGAACTACGGCGGTCGATGTAGAGGAAGAAGGCGAAGGATTCCCCCTTGGGCAAAGCACTAAGACGTGGTTGTGTATTCGCTTTTTTCCCTGGTTCACAAAGTGACAACGCAGAAATTGCACAAGTCCTGAGGAGGATTTCGAAGCAATATATGGATGGGGGCACGAGACCCATGGTGAGGCATCACACGCGGGCCTGACGTGCCCTAGGCCTAGGGTGTGGGACACCCCTAGGATCCACTTCTATTTGGTCCTTTTCTGATGAAAAACTTCCTTCTAAATTTGTTTTCATATTTTTTTCTGAATTATGAATCTTCTGAAACTACATATGCATAGACATATAATCGACATGTCTGAAACATTATTAATAGGTTAGTCTAGATAAATATAAAACAATGCATATATTGATAAGAAAATGGTATGAAAACTACAAGTACATTTATGACGTATCATACACGTACAATCGGTGCAGGATCCAGGCCCGACCAAGTATAGATGTAGACTACCACGCTTGCTGCCACCCCATTTGACAGAAGCCTTGCACGCGATGAGGTCCCTGCAAACGCCCCGAATGCCCGAGAAGAATGCCCTGCTGTCATTGTCATTCGCGGGCTTTGCACAATGGCAACAAAAGAGGAGAAGTGGAAGAGGGGACTTCCTTGGTGCCGGCGGTGAGATCGCTACTTGTGTACTCCATGTTGTATATAGTATGGTGTATGTAGTAAGTTAGACAGGGAAAACAATCAAAATCAACCAACTGGTCTGCGTGTCGTGTCGGCCGCACGTTGTACCACCACGTGTCCCCTCGTGTCGTCGATCCCTTATCTCATCTCTCAGAAAAATCATGCCCCATCACCCCCCAACATCCATCTCTTCTCCCCCGAAGCTTCTCTCCTCATTGCGGTGTATCCTCGCATGCATGCAACATGGCATTGTCCAAGGAGCATACCACCCTATCTTAAGCAATAGGAGGCTGCGACTGATCTATCCTATGTACCCTCAGACTAGTACAAGGGACCCCTCTCCCTCCGTCTATCACTCTGGTGATAGGAGGGGGTGGGGGACCCTAGAGCTTGGGTCCGGTGGTGGTAGGGTTAGGAATAAATTTAGGGGTTTTCCTCGTATGACGGTGGCGAGACGATGGTGTTGCCATGTGCATGGAATAAGGTGTCCCCATCTCGCCTTATTTTGGTGATGCTTCTTCGTATCGCTGGAGGTGTGTTGAAGATGGTGTGTCCGCGGATCTGGTTCTTTGGTACTGGCATTTTCTTTTGCGGTTTCACCTCGGACGCACTATCCTACAAAACTGATAACATGGTTGTACATCTTGGTCCACCGGCTTCTGTTCCGATCGACGAAGGTTCGTTATCCTCGATCTCGCGAAGAACATGTAAGATTTGTGTCCTCTGGCTCCATCTAGTCGAAATTGGGGCATTCTACAAGTTATCTCCGGTGTTTTCTTCTCTGGGGTGGCGATTTGCTACATAGATCACGACCGCCGGTGCCTTCTGGTCTACATCGGTGACTTCCCGGTTGCTGCTTATACAAGCTTTTCGGTTTAAATAAGTTTGATCCCCTGAGATAGAGGCCCAGATGCGGCAACGGGCTTTGCTCACGACGCGTCATTAGAGGATGCATGAGCAGGAACACTTCAGCACCCCCAAGGAGTTGGATGTATTTTTCAATTTTTGTAAGAGTTTTTGCTACTTAATATATCATCTTTGGACTTTTCGCAAAAAAGTTGTATTGCTTTGGCAACTGTATATCATCATGCAAGTACTAGTTGGTAGCTATGTTTCTGGTTTCATCTAGAAACCAAAATAAGGTTAATAATGTTCGACGACAATTTTTATTAAGGTCAACAAAACAAACTAAAGCGATAAACTTTGGTTAATAAGGTTCAATGGCAAATTTTTTAATGATTATTTCCGTTCTTATTTTGCATAAACATGAATGATAAACTCTGAATAAATCAAAAAAAATTAGCCCTATAAATTGAATGGCCTAGTAGGGTCGAAGGACTCAATGCAGCAATGAAGGTAGAGTTATCACACCGCTGGCAAGGCGGGTGATTGGGCGGTCCGGTAGGCCAACCGACGACTTGTGTTGCCGAAAAACAAGGACCCTCTTATCAGGTGAATGTTTGCTGAGGAGGGTGATAATTGCGAACGATTTTCATGGCAATTTTAGCTATAGGGAGAGGCAATTTCTTCGGACTAGCATGGCAATTCCTTCCTAGAGAAGACTTTTTTTTCTTAAATATTTGTCATTGTTTCACCTCGATCTAACAGCTGTGAGAGCGTTAACGGGGAGTTCTTTCCCAGCGAATGTTCGTCAGTTAGTATTACCAAAAAACAAGACGTCCTTCCCATTCCATTAAAAAAAGGACTTCCTTACCATAAAAAGTAAAAAAAAAAACACGCACATATTCATTACGAAGTGTACAAAGTACGAACAATCTTATCATTGTTAAGATTTTTCAAGGAACTATTAGTATGGATAAGTCGATACATGATAATCATCATCGTGACTCATGACTAGTGCAAAAGCAACTTTCCAGATCATCCAATATTATCCGCAAAATCTGTTAGCAAGCTCCAAAATTTGTCACTGCAACGTGGTCGTGTCAGTTTCAATCTCAATCTCTTCAGCATCTCAGCACACAACAAATAAACAACAATCGGAAACGCAACCACATTTCGTACTGGAATCAATATGGGTAGGTTCGTCTTCTTCGCGGTGTTCCTGGCGGCTCTGGTGGCCGTCTCCGCCGCCCAAGGCGTGCTCGAGCAGAGCCTCACGGACGCGCAGTGCCGGCGCGAGGTCCGGGAGAAGCCGCTCCACGCGTGCCGGCAGATCCTCGAGCAGCAGCTGACCGGCCGCGCCGGCGAGGGCGCCGTCGGCGTCCCGCTGTTTCAGGCGCAGTGGGGCACCAGGGAGCGGTGCTGCCGGCAGCTCGAGAGCGTCAGCCGCGAGTGTCGCTGCGCCGCCCTCCGCGGCATGGTGCGGGACTACGAGCAGTCCATGCCGCCGCTGGGAGAAGGGCGCCACGGCTCGTCGGGGGAGCGTCAACAAGAGCGGGGATGTTCCGGCGAGTCCAGGGCGGAGCAGCGGCAGGAGGTACAAGGGGGGCAGTATGGCAGTGAGACAGGAGGAGGCCAGCAGCAGGGAGGAGGCTACCACGGGGTGACCGTCGGGCGTGGTGGCCAGCGGCAAGGACAGGTGCTCCGTCACAAGAGGCCGCAGCGGCAGCAGGGAGAAGGGTTCTCCGGCGAGGGGGCGCAGCAGAAGCCGCAGGCCGGTCGCGTGAGGTTGACGAAGGTGCGGCTGCCGACCGCGTGCCGGATCGAGCCCCAGGAGTGTAGCGTCTTCTCCGCCGACCAGTACTACTAGGTTAGCTGATTGGTGGATGCAATGTGTGAGCTCTGATAATAAGTGTGAGTGTGTGACCTGTAATCACAATCCTCCATGCGGAAATGACAGTGATAATGAAAAGGCAATGAATAATGAAATGAGTTTATTCGGCAGAACCGGTTAATTATCCCGTAATTCTTTTACTTTCAAAATTTAAAACGTGTGATTCACAAAACTCCCAAAAAAGTCACTGATGTGTGCATGTACACGGCACAGGAATACAAAATAAATCTTGAAAACTCTATGGGAAAAATGATTTTATTTGCAGGTCGAGAGCACATCACTATTTGAAATTATGGATCACCACATTTTATTTTCATTTTCAGTGCATCACATTTTTATTAAGGAATCTTTTTGGAACTTAAAAATGCACGCTTTTAACTTTTCAACATAAATATCGGTAGAGCTTAGGCCAAAAAAAAAATGCCGTGGTTACCACGACATTTATTTTGGATCGGAGGGCATGTAGTTATAAGTGATACAATTAGAATTACAAGCTAAAAGATGCGCAATTTGATTGGCTTTCCTAGGACAATGGTCGAATTTGACATTCACAAAACCTTGACATAGAAAGGAGCATTCTTTGTAAATTGCAGCCGCAACACCAATTGAATTGCCTCCATTCTTCATCATGCCGGCAACATCATGTAATTTGAATTCACTAGAATTGTGTTACAACCCACCTGTCCAGCGAGGACCAGGCTATTTCGGAGGGCGATAGCCTCTACCATGGCAGCCGAGTTGATGTAGGTTACAACGCAGTTGCTTGCCTGCCATGATTATCATGAAGCACCAGACTTGAAGCGTTATTCTTCTCGATAATGATGAAGGCCGCATCAATATTAAGTTTTACATAGTTCTCCGGTGGTTTCTCCCGGCCTCCTTTGCGAGTGCCCACCTTTTTGTTTTTTGCTCGCCTGTAGTTAAGACATAGCGGTTGTTAAGTTTTACATATTTTGTACTGCACTTAGTATAACTATAATTGTATTTTTTAGTACTATTAAGTTATACTTAGAATTGATTGCATGCTAAACACAATTAATAAATGGCGGATTATGTGACACAATAAACAACTATTGCCAAATTTTCTGCATGCATGACTTCACTTGGATTCCTTCCTAGTTTTTTTCCAGGAATTCTTTCCTAGTTGACCCGCTTCCCCATTGATGCATCCTCGCCTCAGGCAAACAATTACAATCTCTAATGGTGATGAATGCTTTGTTGTTAATACAAGTTTCTCTTAGTTATGAGCAGAACGAGAAGTAATATACACAAGTTTTTGCACCAAACCTAGAGGCAAGGTGGCATTGGAGGATTGAGGACGTTTGTGTTTTTTCTTGTGGGGATGTCTGCATTTGTTGTTGAGGTGGATTATGACAATCTATCTTTTGCCCGTTTTATTATTTGTTCAACATTTTATTTGCTTCTGTGGCAATCTATTTTTGTTGTTGATACAATGATTAAGGTTAACAAAGCATAATTTAGCAACCACAAAATGTGTATTAGGAGTCAGGGCCGGGCCGGCAAACTCAGGGGCCCTGCGCCAAACTCTAAAAATGGGCCTACCATTAGAAGAACGTCCGGCAAAGAGATGCACTGCAACATATGACCAAAACGTCATCCATGACCGAGTACAATTTTGTTAGTGCTTTTTTCATCAAAGTTATATTTGAAACATTTTAGAAAATTTGCCTTAATTTTTTCTCATGGCGTTTCCATCGGAAAATGTCTTAAAACCTCCTATATAAAGGCAATAAGGGAAAACACTTCGGATACCTTCCAAGCTAAGGTGTGTTTCTTTAGATGGTATGCTAAATTGTTCTTCATGACGCCTCAAATCATCATTTTGCAAGAAAAGACTAAAAAGAACGCTAACTATGGAGTTAAAGGTTTACAGACGACGAGCGGACAAGGAGTCTTATATAATTCCAGTAGCATGTATTCCATTTTGCTTCACATAGAAAATGTAGCTGAGGTGGTCGATGTTTATTTAGGCCCGCGTGAGGTCGCCGATTCGATCTCAAAAGCAACGCTGGAATATCCCATATAGATTTATTTTTTAGGCTGAGCGGTTCTGCTCGGGTGCCTCCAGCGTATGGGCTGAAATTCGGATCCTCTTCAAATCATGGGCCCTGTGTGGTTCACACGGGTTGCACATGCCTTGGCCCGGGCCTGCTAGGAGTGTACCTGGATTATGTTGGACGATGGGAGATGAAAGGGATGTATTAATTAACAGAGATAATGAAGCTTAATTTTCTTATATGTTGTTAATATTGACAAGAAACAAACAGCTAACTCAAAGTTGCGGTTACACAGCCGCAATCTTCTATATCTAAATAACATATTTCTCTCAACATGCAAGCATGCCACCTCAGCATGTAGCATGCATGGAAAAATGTCCACTTCAACATGCAACCATGCATCAAAATTTTCATTTTACTAGGCTATTTATTTGATAAAATTTCACAAATATGCAATAATCAAACCGAATATATCATATGTGTTTTCATTTTTGGTTCACACATTATTACTCCAAATATAAATGTTTCATATAACCAAAATTCATTCAAATATACTGCAAAACATTTCTGTGACAACATGTGGGGTACATCTAGTTATAAGGGATTATTAGTGATGGCCTGCAAGTGATAATGCCAATAAGAGAAGAAGTGCACCGTCTACAAAGGCCAGGGAAAGACAATGAACATGCAGAGAGGCAGGGGCGAGAAAGAGACACATGGAGATCATAGAAGAACATAAGAGGTTAAACACAGGAGAGGGATATAATGGACAATTAAATCCACATTACTTGAACTCATTTGGGAAGTGAAAAAATCCCCTATTTTGGCGTAAATTAAACTAATTGATGCGAGTTTTCTCTGAACATCCTATGTTAATTTTAGACATGAATGACCAAAGGTTTCAGTTAGTTGAGTTTTTGTCATCGAAAGGTGTTTACATAAACCCAAAAATTTTACCAGGTTTTGGTACAGTGTGTCATAGCACAGATAAATGTTGTGAGTCATTGGATAGATATTGTGAGTCATAGCATGGATTTGTGCTGCCTGGAAATCCAACTACATGACAAGAAACAAAACATAAATGGGCTTTTGAAAGATGATTTATCAACTTACCTTATCCATGCAAGCTACCTTCCACGGCATAACCACTTCTCTTAAATAAAGATAGCAGATTGATATACAAATGTCTACACTTCTGTAAACAATACCCAAAAGCCAGAATTAGGATTGAACCGATTACGTGGCTTTAGCAGACCGTCCAAAAATTTGTTTTGCAAAGCTCCAATTGCTCCCTTCTTATCCAGTTTCTTTTGTGTTGGCAAATTGCGCTTTTACAACCGACTTTATTCTTCTCACGTTTCTTCTTAGGCTGAACTAACATCGTCGTGCACACAACCATTGTCATGAACCTTCACCATGTCCCTATAAAAGCCCAACCAATCTCCACAATCACATCATCACCCACAACACCGAGCACCACAAAATAGAGATCAATTCACTGACAGTCCATCGAGATGGCTAAGCGGCTGGTCCTCTTTGTGACAGTAGTCATCGCCCTCGTGTCTCTCACCGCCGCTGAAGGTGAGGCCTCTAGGCAACTACAGTGTGAGCACGAGCTCCAGGAGAGCTCGCTTGAGGCATGCCGGCAGGTCGTGGACCAACAGTTGGCCGGCCGGCTGCCATGGAGCACGGGGCTCCAGATGCGGTGCTGCCAGCAGCTCCGAGATGTTAGCGCCAAGTGTCGCCCCGTCGCCGTCAGCCAAGTCGCAAGACAATATGAGCAAACCGTGCTGCCGCCCAAGGGCGGATCCTTCTACCCTCGTGAAACCACGCCACTGCAGCAACTCCAACAAGGAATATTTTGGGGAACATCTTCACAAACAGTACAAGGGTATTACCCAAGCGTAACTTCTCCTCAGCAGGGGTCATATTATCCAGGCCAAGCTTCTCCACAACAGCTAGGACAAGGGCAACAACCAGGACAAGGGCAACAGCCAGGCAAATGGCAAGAACCAGGACAAGGGCAACAAGGGTATTACCTAACTTATCTACAACAGCCAGTACAAGGGCAACAAACAGGACAAGGGCAACAAGGGTACTACCCAACTTCTCTGCAGCAGCCAGGACAAGGGCAACAGATAGGACAATGGCAACAAGGGTACTACCCAACTTCTCCGCAGCACCCAGGACAAAGTCAACAACCAGGACAAGGGCAACACATAGGACAAGGGCAACAACCAGAACAAGGGCAACAACCAGGACATGGGCGACAAGGGTATTATCCAACTTCTCCGCAGTTGTCGGGACAAGGGCAACAACCAGGACAATGGCAACAACCAGGACAAGGGAAACAAGGATACTACCCAACTTCTCTGCAGCATCCAGGACAAGGGCAACAAGGGCACTACCCAGCTTCTCAGCACCAGCCAGGACAAGGGCAACAAGGGCACTACCCCGCTTCTCTGCAGCAGTCAGGACAAGGGCAACAAGGGCACCACCCAGCTTCTCTGCAGCAGCCAGGACAAGGGCAACAAACAGGACAGCCAGGGCAAAGGCAACAGCCAGGACAAGGGCAACAGCCAGGACAAGGGCAACAGCCAGAACAAGAGCAACAACCAGGACAAGGGCAACAAGGGTACTATCCAACTTCTCTGCAGCAGCCAGGACAAGGGCAACAACCAGAACAATGGCAACAACCAGGACAAGGGCAACAAGGGTACGACCCAGCTTCTCTGCAACAGCCAGGACAAGGGCAACAAGGGCACTACCCAGCTTCTGTGCAGCAGCCAGGACAAGGACAACAAGGGCACTACCCAGCTTTTGTGCAGCAGCCAGGACAAGGACAACCAGGACAAATCCAACAACCAGGACAAGGGCAACAACTAGAACAAGAGCAACAACCAGGACAAGGGCAACAGCTAGAACAAGAGCAACAACTAGGACAAGGGCAACAGCTAGAACAAGAGCAACAACCAGGACAAGGGCAACAAAGGTACTATCCAACTTCTCCGCAGCAGCCAGGACAAGGGCAACATCCAGGACAAGGGCAACAAGGGTACTACCCAACATCTCCGCAGCAGCCAGGACAAGGGCAACAACCAGGACAAGGGCACTGCCCAACTTCTCCGCAGCAGCCAGGACAAGCGCAACAACTAGGACAAGGCCAACAAACAGGACAAGTGCAACAACCAGGACAAGGGCAACAAGGGTACTACCCCATTTCTGTGCAGCAGCCAGGACAAGGGCAACAGTCAGGACAAGAGCAACAATCAGGACAAGGACACCAACCAGGACAAGGGCAGCAATCAGGACAAGAGCAACAAGGCTATGACAGCCCATACCATGTTAGCGCGGAGCAACAAGCGACCAGCCCAAAGGTGGCAAAGGCGCAGCATCCCGCGGCACAGCTGCCAACAATGTGCCAGATGGAGGGGGGCGACACATTGTCGGCTAGCCAGTGATAGAACTCTCTGCAACTTGCATGGTGCTTGGGCATGCATGCACCTTAGCTATCCAATAAACGTGACGCGTGTTCACGGTTTTTCATGTAACTAGAGTAAACCCCGATAATAATGCAAAATGAAAAGCTTCTCCAGCTAAAAAAAGAACAAAACGGGCGTTGTATAGTATGTGTTGCATGTCTCAGCTCATTGTGTCGATGCATACTGATGACCCACAAGTATAGGGGATCAAATGTAGTCCTTTCGATAAGTAAGAGTGTTGAATGCAACAAGGAGCAGAAGGAAATGATAAGCGGTTTTTAACAAGGTATTTTCTGCAAGCACTGGAAGTAACAGTGACATATAGTTTTGTAGTAGGATAATTAGTAGCAAGTAACAAGTAACAATGGTAACAAGGTGCAACAAGGTGGCCCAATCCTTTTTATAGCAAAGGACAAGCAGGAACGTTCTCTTATTAAAGCAAAGTGCTCTCGAGGACACATGGGAATTGTCATCTAGTCACGTTCATCATGTTTAGTTGATTCGTGTTTCCTACTTTGATAATTCAATATGTGGGTGGACCGGTGCTTGGGTGATGTTCTTACTTGAACAATCAACCCACTTATGATTATCCCTTCTCGCAAGCATCCGCAACTATGAAATAAGAATTAAGATAAATCTAACCATAACATGAAACATATGGATCCAAATCAGCCCCTTACTGAATAACACATAAACTAGGGTTTAAGCTTCTGCCACTCTAGCAACTCATCATGTACTTATTACTCCACAATGTCTTCCCTTAGGCCCAAGTATGGTGAAGTGTCATGTAGTTGACGTTCACATGACACCACTATACATATAATCAAAATATCGAACGAATGCCAATATCACATGATTACTTATGATAAGACTTCTCTCATGTCCTCAAGAACAAAAGTAACTACTCACAAATCGTATTCATGTTCAAGATCAGAGGTGTATTGAATATGCTTAAGGGTCTAAACATTTAATCTTCCATCAAATAAATCAACTTTCATCAACTACAAGATGTAATCAACACTACTAGCAACCCACATGTACCAATATGAGGTTTGGGGACAAAGATTGAATACAAGATATGAACTTGAGATGAGATGGTGCTGGTGAAGATGTTGATGAAGATTGGTCCTCCCATGAAGAGAGGATCGTTGGTGATGTTGATGGCTTCGATTTCCCCCTCCCGGAGGGAACTTACCCCGGCGGAATCGCTCCGCCGGAGAGCGAAATTGCTCCTCCCAGGTTTTGCCTTGAGACGGTGGCGCTTCGTCCCAAAAGTCTTCTTCTTATTTTTTAGGGTAAATGTCTTCATATAGCAGAAGATGAGCACCAAAGGCCTGCCATGGAGCCCGCAAGCTTATATATTCCGAAATAATTCTTCGTAATTTTTCCGGTCATCTGGAGTTGTGCAGAATAGCTATCCTCCAATATTTTTTATATATTCCGAAATAATTCTTCGTAATTTTTCCGGCCATCTGGAGTTCTGCAGAATAGCTATCCTCCAATATTTTTTATATATTCCGAAATAATTCTCCGTAATTTTTCAGGTCATCTGGAGTTGTGCAGAATAGCTATCTCTGTTGTAGCCTTTTTCAGTCCAGAATTCCAACTGCGGGCAATCTCCCTATTCATGTGAAACTTGCAAAATAAGAGAGAAAAGGCGTAAGAATTGCATCATAAAGTGAAATAACAATGCAAAACAGAATAAATAACAATAGAAAAACATGATGCAAAATGGACGTATCAATCCTCCAAGCTTAGACCTTGTTTGTCCTCAAGCGAAAGCTGAAATTGATAATCATTACCACATGTTTAGAGAGAGATGTCGATAAAAACAAAATATAGACATGAAAGCATCATGCTCATTATCATATCATCAATATATCATCATAAAACTTCACATGCTAAAGTAACAATTCATTCACAAACTAAAGTATGAACCATAAACTTCATTGAAAACTAACAAACTATGATCTCAATCACTATAACAATAATAATCCATCATATTTTCAGAAAGAGTCTATGTAAGAGCTTTGTTTAACAAGTTCACATACTCAACTACTCCCTCCGTTCCAAAATAGATGAAACGGAGGGAGTATTATTTAGTCTTTTGTGATTGCTGACACTCACGTCATATTTGTAGAGCAAAAGTTTATGTGAAACACATAGAAAGATAGGGGTTTATGTTACCCTCGGCCCTATAAGGAGCACGTTCGCTTTCCAAAATCAGCCTCTCAACTGTCTTCGAATGAGAAAAAAGAAGTAAACCCACCCTAACCTATGCCCACCGACCTACACATTCAGCCACCCCCCGCTCCTACCTTCTCCTGGCTCCCGGCGGCGCCATCCCGCCCCACCTCCTCCCCGGCTCGCGGCGCCGCCCGGCCCCACCTCCTCCCCGGCTCCTGGCGCCGCCCGGCCCCACCTCCTTCCCGGATCCTAGCGCCGCCCGGACCCCAACCTCCAATCTCCCCGGATCCTGGCGCCGCCCCGCCCCTACCTCCTCCCTGGATCCCGGCGCCGCACGCCCCCATCTCCCCGGATCCCCGCGACGCCTAGTCCCCAACCTCTCCGGCTCCCGGCGCCGCCAACCGCCATCCTCTGCCAGCTCCGGTAGCCGCCTCCACCTGTTTCCTCCTGCGGGTCGGACGGTGCGAATCTGGCCGACGTAGCGGGGCTGTGAGACTCGCCGGGGTGGAGCTCCTCCGCCTCTAGCCGTCGATCCATAGTTCATTGTCAGTACAGGTTCTGAAACTGCCTAGTACATGTTGGGGGACATTTCTGGAATCACGTATCCTTGCTAGCTTGCAGCTGTAATTTTGATTGCATAGCAGTATAGTTTAGTTGTCTCTGAAGTTTTGATTCGCAGCAGCACAACTTAGTCCCAACTGCCATGATTCTGCAAACCATTGTGCTCCCAAAAGATGGTGCTTTGTTGCAACAAGTTGTGGGGAAAATGCAGTGAAAAAAATAAAATGTGCTCCCACAAGTTCATATGATATATTGTTGTTAATTCAATTTCTTTTATATACCTATACACATGTTTGTTGAAATGCTGACAAGGAGCTAGACTTGTTTTTTTGTTCATGTTTCTTGTTTCTTAAAACAACTGATGTACTACTATCAAAATGGAAGCCACAATAAAGATCTCATCTCTAAATTGATGATTCATCCATGTTTGCTTGTGTGTACTACTGAACTGACAATGTTACTAAACTTGTGTTCTCGCTGATTCTGAACTGTTGCTGGTAGCATTTGTGATGCTCGTCTGATTTTGGTTGGAAGTTTAATGAATCCATACATAGTTGAACTTTTAGGAAGTTAAAAGTTCAACGAGTGTCTTAGAGAAAACTTGGAAGTTTTGTCTATATAAAAAAGATAACAAAAATATATGTGTTCTGACCTAAGATGTTCAGGAAAGAGTTCCAGAACATCCCCGGTCGCCGCGTCCCCGGGAAGCCATACGACAGCCACCACCACTGCGAGATGCCGGTACAGCGTCCCACCAGCCCCCATGTGCCTCCATCCCTCAAGCTCCCAGATGCGTCGTCGCGAACCCTTTGTTCCCCATCGCTGCCTCCTCCAACTCCTTTCATGGCTCTGGAAAATCACTGATCAGGTATGTTCACTTCAGACCACACTAAAATGGCCAAATTATAGATAAATATTTGCATTGTCCTAAATTCTTCCACTCTCTGGAAACAAAGTCGCAGAATGGATATGAACAGAGTATACTTCCATGGTTTTGCAAGAAATCATACAATAAGTATACCGTTCACTATGTATTTTATCACGAGTTAAAAAATAATCATAGAAAAAGTTCAGTTTGTGTTACTGAAACAGCTCAATTTACCGGTATTGTGGAGATCATGCATGACTAGTATTTATAAATCACTTAATGACTGCCTTGACCAATTAAGGGGCCTGATTGGCGCTGCATAGAGTTACTGATATCTTGGTTGCAAATCAAGGTCACCTTGTCATATGGCTTATCACAGACCCTTTATAAATGACAAGCATCGTCAAGTCGCATCATCCAATGGTCTATGCTCAAGTTCGGCACGAAGAGTACACCAGACCCTTTATTACTCTTGTTCTGGTATTCATGCTGGTCGTTTGCTGAATGTTTCAGCACGCAATCCAGCTTTTAGCTGTGAGCACTCTGTTAATCAGGTTTATCATGTGTAATCCCCGACTGGATTTGGGAAAAATATTTGTACTATTGCTTCTGTTTGAATGAAAGTGTTGTCTTGCTCTCAAAAAAAGAGTACTCATCCAATCTGTTCTTTCTCCCAATTCTCCTCATTTTAGGATGGCACATGAACACAATGATGTTCTGCAGTACCAATTTATTTCTGAGATACTCCCTCCATCCCATAATATAAGAGCGTTTATACTCCATCCCATAATATAAGAGCGTTTATTACACTAGTGTAGTGTAAAAACCGCTCTTATATTATGGGACGGAGGGAGTACATATGCTATTCTAAGAATGATTTTTACTGTCATCATTTGACTTCCACTACAAATATCAATATAACTTGTGATTTTGACTCTTGCATGGACAATCTACTCATACATATGCATGGATAATATGATAAATTGTGGTCAGCTGCTTCTGCATGGTCAAGCTCGCTGATAAGGCACCATTTTCCTTGACCGGCACAATTGCGACATCACAAATTGGTTATTCAGTCATATGTAATGGCTCCAAACACATGCCTTTTTAGACTATTCAGCTACTATTTATGTGTTTTTGCCTGTTTGGTTATTTGATTGTTAACTGACAAACATTCTCTTTTTATCCTAAAAACATAAATACTGTTGCTATGGTGAGTTTAGTGCCCATCTGGAGTAGTGATATTGTTGTTTGCAAATCATGGGTTATTACTTACTATTAGTTACTGCAGAATATTGAGGACTACTTGGTTCAGTTTACATTTTATGCTCACTGCCCAATATTGGGGATTTGTTCTTGGATACATGTGAAACTGAACCTTAGATTTTAATCCCACGTGCTCTGTATTTCCCTTTCAAAAGTACACTGTAGATGATAGCTACATATGGCATCTAGCTTTAACAACATAACTTAATGCTGGTAAAAAGGAATTACGCTACATCTATGTTGTGCTTTGCTCTCTTTTTTTTTTTCAGAATATTCAGATCACATTTTCTATGCGTTGTTTGAAACGCTGCAATGTAGATATATACTCCCAGTGCACTGCCGCTGGCGTTGACACCACAGGGTCCTGAGGCCTCGGCATTCATGCCAAGGTGGTCCCGTGGAGCCAACAGATCAATCCGGGAAGGCGGGAAGGCCAGCAGGACGGAGGGGAAGGTTGACATCGTGGGCGTCGACATTCGTGTGGTGACCAGCACGGATGAGGAGAGCGCAAAAACTGCACCTCATGACGGTACTCCTGATCCTGGTGCTTCTCTCCCTCTGCTGCCTATGTTCTCAAGATATGAGAGAGTGGGATGTTCGCATGATTGTGGCTGGTTGGAGTGTATGGTCTTGCGGAGATCATGCATGTTATTTGCTTATGACACGATGTATATATATACTGCTAGAAGTTCTAGTACCTATATTACTACAATCCGCTAATAAAAAATGTATCAGTTCATTGTGTGTAGCACATGATTAACACATATAATTACAAAACAGTTACTTGAACTATACAAGAGTTCAACTTTTACTTGATTTTCAGTTCAAATTTTGCGTTATTTTCAGTACATCAACTTTAATGTGCAGAACATTGAGGAAATCCTGAAAAATTATATGTGCACTCTATGTATTTTCTTATGCTTACAAGAATTCTGCACTCATACTGTTATGCATCAGTTCAGGTCGCCCGTGGAGTTTTAGATATATGCAAAATCGGATTAGAGCACCATGCTCTCACCCAAAAGTTTGAAAAAACATTGCTTTCAGTTCTGGTAACATATGTTTTTGTTCCGGTTTTGCTTTTTCTTTCTCCAATGGGCCTTTATATATTATCTTTCACTTGTCTTACTATATGAAAAAAATATGTGGCCTTTAGCGAGCAATCTTGCTCAGTTTTCTGGTTAAAAAAACAGACAACATGGATTTACCATGTTCTATTAAAAGAAAGCTGGAGTTCAAATTCTAATTTTAGTTCAGTGAAGATCAATGGGAAAATGCACAAAAAGTTCAGACTCTTGTTTCCTAAAGTGTTTGTTTTGGTATGTCTAGCCCAAACAATCATCAATTTTTTAAAAATGTTTCTCTGTTGTCAAAATAAAAGCTATAGTAATTATTATGGACATGTTCAGTACAAACTTTTGTAATGGTGCAGTACACCTATTTAAAAAATTATATATTTGGAAAACATAAATTATAATTCTCAAAAACCTACAAAAAAAGCATCAATTTATATTGATAGTTGTTCTAGTCCTTATGTTACAACAGTGCAATGAAAAAATCTCATCAGTTCAACAACATGGGCATGCTAATGCTGTAGTGATCTCGCGCGCGGCCACAAGGATGTCGGCTGCAATGATGCCAAAGTGATGAGCTATCTACATTCTGCCTGGCTGTTGTCCATCTATATCTGCGTCTGTGGTGCGTCGCCAGCAGCATCATCCCTGACCAGGGCACCTTGCTGAGGCACTTGCTACTACTAATGTACACTGCATTTGACGCATAAAGATGGAAAATGTAGGAAGCCGCATGTTTATGTGGAGCTAATGCACACCATTTTTTTGCTGAAAAATGCCGCGGCTAAAATGAAGGTAAGCTTGTGCGTGTATTTGTCTGAGGTGGTTGGTTCTGGAAAGGGAGATTCACACAAGTTGATTTAAAGATATGATTTATTAAAAAGTTGTAGCTCTTTTCTTGGTTTATGGTTGGTAACCCATAAGTATAGGGGATCGCAACAGTTTTCAAGGGTAGAGTATTCAACCCAAATTTATTGATTCGACACAAGGGGAGTCAAAGGATATTTTCAAGTATTAGCAGTTGAGTTGTCAATTCAATCACACCTGGATAACTTAATATCTGTAGCAAAGTATTTAGTAGCAAAGTAGTATGGAAGTAACGGTAACGGTGACAAAAGTAACAGTAACAGTTTTGTAGTAATTGTAACAGTGGCAATGGTAAAATAACTAAGCAAAGATCAATATGTGAAAAGCTCGTACGCATTGGATCAGTGATGGATAATTATGTCGGATGTGATTCCTCATGCAACAGTTATAACATAGGGTGACACAGAACTAGCTCCAATTCATCAATGTAATGTAGGTATTTATTCTGAATATAGTCATACGTGCTTATGGAAAAGAACTTGCATGACATTTTTTGTCCTTCCCTCTCGTGGCAGCGGGCTCCTATTGGAAACTAAGGGATATTAAGGCCTCCGAGTATCGGACCAAAGCATTAACACTTAGTGAATACATGAACTCCTCAAACTACGGTCATCATCGGGAGTGGTTCCGATTATTATCACTTTGGGGTTGCCGGATCATAGCACATAGTAGGTGACTATTGACTTGCAAGATATGATCAAGAACTCACATATATTCATGAAAACATAATAGGTTCAGATCTGAAATCATGGCACTCGGGCCCTAGTGACAAGCATTAAGCATAGCAAAGGCATAGCAACATCAATCTCAGAACATAATGGATACTAGGGATCAAACCCTAACAAAACTAACTCGATTACATGGTAAATCTCATCCAACCATCACCGTTCAGCAAGCGTACGATGGAATTACTCACGCACGGTGGTGAGCATCATGAAATTGGTGATGGAGGAAGGTTGATGATGACGACGACGATGGATTCCCCTCTCCGGAGCCCCGAACGGAATTCAGATCAGCCCTCCCGAGAGAGATTAGGGTTTGGCGGCGGCTCCGTATCGTAAAACGCGATGAATCCTTCTCTCTGATTTTTTCTCTCCGAACGTGAATATATGGAGTTGGAGTTGAGGTCGGTGGAGCACCAGGGGGGCCCACGAGGCAGGGGGCGCGCCCGAGGGTAGGCGCGCCCCCACCCTCGTGGACAGGGTGTGGGCCCCCTGGCCTTGATTCTTTCGCCAGTATTTTTTATATATTCCAAAAATATTCTTCGTGAAGTTTCAGGTCTTTCCGAAAACTTTTATTTCTGCACAAAAATAACATCATGACAATTCTGCTGAAAACAACGTCAGTCCGGGCTAGTTCCATTCAAATCATGCTAGTTAGAGTCCAAAACAAGGGCAAACGTGTTTGGAAAAGTAGATACGATGGAGACGTATCAATGGTCAGCTCATGCATCGAGTTTCCATCCAATCCGTGGGATGACCTCTACGTGCACGTACTTGTTGCTAAAATGTTGTGTTGTTAAACTTGTTATGAAGCCACTGTTATTCTTCAGCTGCGACCTACAGGAGTTTCTTCATCTGCGGTTCAACAAAAAACAGCAGCTGTCCGTGCATCCGTCGTATCTCTTTCCTCTCTACTGCTCTTTTCTCTTACTAATTTGTTTTTCTCCGAACTACGGCACACGGGAGGTTGGACTACAAACAGCCCCCGCCGCCCCCATGCATTACTTCCTCTGGTCCCTATCCAGGTATGGGGCTCACACCAGTCCAACTCTTTCTCCATTCTCCATCTAGTTGTTGTATGTTATTCCAAATGCCAATGACCATGCAAAACAGTTGTTGCTAGAGTCTAGATGATGTGTAGTGTAGATGCCATAGTTTCACCCTATTTTTTTGGTTCTAATTATTGCCGCATAACTCTTTAGAAGAATGTTCTGTGAATGTTTATGATCATGGTTTGTAGGTATTCATGTGAACTTTAAAATAATGACTATTCTTGTAGGAGGTTCAAAGATTGTCGTTGTCGGTGTCAAAACCGGCGGATCTCGAGTAGGGGGTCCCGAACTGTGCGTCAAGGTCGGATGGTAACAGGAGACAAGGGACACTTTGTTTTACCCAGGTTCGGGCCCTCTCGATGGAGGTAAAACCCTACTCCTGCTAGATTAATATTGATGATATGGGTAGTACAAGAGTAGATCTACCACGAGATCAAGGAGGCTAAACCCTAGAAGCTAGCCTATGGTATGATTGTGTATGATGATCGTTGTCCTACGGACTACAACCCTCCGGTTTATATAGACACCGGATAGGGTTAGGGTTAAACAGAGTCGGTTACAATGGTAGGAGATCTTGAATATCCGCACGCCTAGCTTGCCTTCCACGCCAAGAAAAGATCCTTCCGGACGCGGGTTGAAGTCTTCAATCTTGTATCTTCATAGTCCTGGAGTCCGACTGAAGGTATAGTCCGGCTATCCGAACACCCCCTAATCCAGGACTCCCTCAGTAGCCCCCGAACCAGGCTTCAATGACGATGAGTCCGGCGCGCAGATTTTCTTCGGCATTGCAAGGCGGGTTCTCCTTCAAACTTTGTGTACCTGCGGGTATAACGTCCGATTTTTATAATGCAGCGTTCCTTGGCTTTCACGCCCAATAATGGCCGCCTTCCATGTGTCAAACGAATGCGAAAAGCTGGGGCGGTTTTACATCCAAGCCCCTAGCCGTATAAACGAGCCGCCCATATAACAGGATGGGGATTCAGATCCAAACCACACCTTCCCCTTTCGCGAGAAATCATCAGAGCATCTTCAGCAAAGATCCATTCCAACATGGCCAGCCGTCGTAGCTCCTCCTCTCGCCCTTCCAGTCCTATCCCTGGAGACTGGGAGAGTTGTTCCATCCCGCATAGCGAATTAGTGTCGCTCCAAGCCAAGGGATTTCTCCCTCAAGCCTATATGGTCTCGGTCCGAGCCGGACTCACCACTTATCAAGGCGGAAAACAAGCGGAGAACTCACCTAGTCCCTCTAAAGGGGAGCGGGTGTGCCTGGTCCCTTATCTAATAAGGGGACTGGGATTTCCAATTCATCCCTTTCTCCGCAGGCTTCTGGAGTTCTATGGCCTCCAGCTGCACCACCTTACGCCCGGCTCCGTGTTATATATCGCGGGCTTTGTTGCTCTTTGCGAGCTATTTTTAGGCGTTGAGGCTCATTTCACGCTGTGGAAGAAGATATTCTGCCTGGTGCCCCGTTCCCAAGAGGGGTCCATATATCAAGTGGGCGGAGCCGAAGTATGGCGCATCGCCGGGGTCGGATACCCGTCTGGAACCCCGAAGAAGGCGTCCGAGGACTGGCCTTCAGAATGGTTTTACATAGACGACGTCCCCCTGCCGGACCCTATCCGGGCCGGTCTCCGTGAGTTCAACAACGCTCCCCTGAAGAAACGCCTGAGCTGGTGCCCTCGGAGCTCTCAGAGAGAGAATGACAGAGACGTTCTTTACTTAATGGGCCGGATTAAGTTACTGGCTCATGCCGGACTAATCATGATTAAAGTCATGGCCATATGCATTATGCGGGGGGTGCAACCGCTCCAATACAGAAGCCACCCCATGTGGGATTTCAACGGGGAAGATGACGCCACCCGTTACGGCCGTAAAGGGCCGGACTCGCCTGCTGCTCTAATGAAGATCTTATCCTCTTTGTACAAGGGAGAAGAAGAGGAATTCCTCCGCGTCGACCCGCAGGGCGGATTTTCCATGTATAGTCCTCCGAATTGGGTAAGCGGACAATCGTGCTTCCCTGTTCATTTTATATTCTCATGATTAAATAGGCAGTCTAACGACTTCAACGCAGGACCTGCGTCAGGAGGTAAAAAACATAAACAGCCATCCTCCACAGCCGAAGGACCCAGAACGGTCCCTCGGTCCGGACTCCGAAGAGGATCCGGACTTAGCGGTGGAGCTTATCGACGGAGTGTTTTATCAGCTAAGCAAGGACGATACCTTGGTAGCTATTATAGCTGATTACCCAGGGTTAATCCCGGCCTCCCAGGTGACAAACACCGGAGCTTTACCCCCTTAAGAGGGGTTCCGTTTTCACGGGTTTGGTTGTTCTGACAGCAACCGTGCTTTGTAGGGGAGATTCCCGAGGCGGGAAGCCGACCCCGCTGCAGCCAGCCGGCAGGGGGCCGCAGGGTCCCGTGGGGCAAAAAGGAACGTAGTCCGGACTGAGGTGCCGGAGCAAAGGTATGGCGTACCCTCTCTTTTTCCCTGGTGTTTTACTCCTCCAGGGTATATTAACATTCGAGCTATCTTCAGGACGAAGAGACCTCGCCGGACTATATCCGGAGAGGTTGCCAATCGCGCCTCCACCAGCCAGACTCCAACGCCCGGCCCGGAAGCGGGGGCCCGCGCAAGGCGCGTGCCGGACGCCCCTCCATCAGAGGATGCGGATAGGCTGTCTGCCACCCATTCCGAGGTGGAGAGTGCCATGAACCACATGCGTCGCCGGACAGTTCTTCGCGATGCTTGTTTCTCCCAGGAGGCTTTAAATGCCTTCAATTCAGGAGACGCATACCTCCGTGCCGCTCAAAATGGTTTAGCCAGAGCCACAGAGCAGTATGTAAAAGACATACGGGTAAGAAAATTTTGGTGAATATAGATATGCCAGTAGCCCCCGAGACTTGAAGCAGTGGAAATAACTGATTCGAGAATCAAATAACATGCAGTGTCTTACCGAGAAGAACACCGCGCTGTCCCAGGAGCTGGAAAGGTGCAGGGCCCAACTAGAGGCTGCACTAACGGCAGCAGGGGGTCTAAAGAGACCCCTGCAGGTAAACAATACACTAGAATATTTAGTATTATGCGGATTTAAGTGCCAATCTGACAAATGGTATTGCAGATGGCGCCGGACTCGATCCGGACAGGCAACAGCTTCTACGCCAGTTAAAGGCTGGTGAAAGCGTGCTAACAAAGGTGAGGCGGGAGAAGAATGATCTCCAGGATGCCAACACCAGGCTGGATGTTGAACTAAAAGATGTTCGTGGCCAGCTGTCGGACTCCAATAAGGAGAATCAGCGACTTCGACGCGGCATTTTTAGTAAGTGCTTAAGCGAACTCTTGAAAAAGGAGTTCGGCGAGGAAGACGACTAACAGAGTTATGTCTGTAGGTATGCTGACAGGTCGTTCTGCAGAGGAGATGCCCGGTTCAATGGGCGATCTTCTTCCCGAACTCTCGCAACTGCACGAACGAGTTCGGCAGGCGATGCGAGGTATTGCCCAAGCCTTGTGGCCTGCCCACTCCATACCTGAGGGCCTTGGAGAACTTGCGGAGAAGTTGAAGGGAGCTCGGCGGCGCTTCCGGTTATGGAAGATATTGGCCTGCCGGCAGGGCGCTAGGGAGGCCTGGGCCATGGTGAAGACTCGCTTTACGAAATCTGACCCCAATCACATGGCCGAGGTCGGACCGGTGGGGCCTGACGGGAAGGAGATCCCTGTGAGCTTAGTGTATGGCCAGGTAGAATTGGCCGCAAAGTATTACCAGCAGGACTGTAAATTAGACAGCCTGTTAGATGGTATAGAGGAGGAATACAATCAGTCAGGATGACTATGTAATTTATAATTGACATGTGTAATGCCTTCTAGCCGGATTGTAGATCGTTTGTCGTTGCCGACCTTTTCGCTTCGACCTCAGGACCTGACGGTCCGGAGTGTGTCCGAATACCATAACGGTTATATAAGAACCGAGGTATGCATGGAGACCAGGCGTAGGGGTCATTAGTGCTTTATCAGACAAGTGCCCAACTAGTTATGTTATATTACATGGTTAGTAAGAAACATCTTCCAGAGAGAATAGTTCCGTTAAGGGTTCCTTTCGCTGGGGTGGCGTGCCCTGAAGTGCACGTCCGGACTGCAAATGCAGGAAAACATCTGGGGGCATGTATAAGTAAAAAAGGTTCCTCTTTAGTTCACCGACCGAATATTCCCTTAAGAACGCTAGCTTTCGGCTTCACCCAGTCTGAGGTACACATCCGGCTTATCCGGCAGTGGCAATCGCAGAGGTGCTCCCTTTAACGCCTAGCCGAACAATCGGGAACGTAGGCGTAAGCACAGGAGCCAGACAACCCAGCTTGGCCAAAACTTAAGTCATATTGATGCATATAATGGTGAAGAAAAGGTGCATGCGGAAGTCTGACGCATGCGTTGGGTGTGAAACCCATATAAACAAGCTTCTGTTAAAGAACCCCCCAGGTTTAAGGAGCGCGGGTAGCGCGTCACATGATGAGCCTTTAAGGGCTATAAAAGGAAAGAGTGGGAGGAGACAAAATAAAAACAGAAAAATATATATATAAATGGACAGAGGAATGAGACAAACCCAGAGTTCGGCGCTAGGCATAGAATCTCCGGAGACGTGTTGCGTTCCATGGGTTCGGCTCGAGTCGGTTATCCGACGCATCTCGCAGGCGGTACGCTCCACCCGTCAGGACTTGGTCAATTATGAAGGGACCTTCCCATTTGGGCTTGAGTTTGTCCTTTTTCTTATCCGGCAGGCGTAGAACTAGTTCGCCAACGTTGTGACTTTTGGCCCGTACTTCTCTGCTTTGATATATTCGAGCCTGCTGTTGATAAAATGCAGAACAGGCTTTAGCCACGTCGCGCTCCTCCTCTAAGGCGTCTAGGTTGTCCTGCCAATCAAGCTCGGCTTCTCTTTCTTCGTACATGCGCACTCGAGGTGAGTCATGAATTATGTTGCAGGGCAGAACTGCCTCGGCGCCGTACACCATAAAGAATGGTGTGAATCCGGTGGTACGATTCGGCGTGGTTCGCAACCCCCAGAGTACGGAGTCGAGCTCCTCCACCCAGTGCGTATTAGATTCCTTAAGGGACCGTACTAGTCTGGGTTTGATGCCGCTCATGATGAGACCATTTGCACGTTCGACCTGACCGTTAGTTTGTGGGTGATAGACAGAAGCATAGTCGAGCTTAATGCCCATGTTTTGCACCACAACTTTACTTTGTCGGAGGTGAAGTTTGTGCCGTTATCGGTGATGATACTGTGGGGGACACCGTAACGGTGTACGACCCCGGATATGAAGTCTATCACAGGTCCGGATTCGGCCGTCTTAACAGGCTTGGCTTCTATCCATTTGGTGAATTTATCCACCATGACCAATAAGTATTTTTTCTTGTGGGTTCCACCTTTAAGGGGTCCCACCATATCAAGCCCCCAGACTGCAAAAGGCCAAGTGATGGGGATAGTTCGGAGGGCGTTGGGCGGCATATGGCTTTGGTTTGCAAAGAGCTGGCAGCCGACGCATCGTTTGACTAAGTCATGAGCGTCTGTTCGGGCCGTCGGCCAATAAAAGCCCGTACGGAAAGCCTTGCTTACAAGGGACTGAGCTGCGGCGTGGTGGCCACCGAGTTCGGCATGAATTTCAGCCAACAGACTCCGCCCTTCCTCTTCGGAGATACATCTTTGAAGAACTCCTGTAGTGCTTTTCTTATATAGCTCTCCCTCGTGGACTTTATAGGATTTAGATCGCCGCACTATGCAGCGTGCCTCGTTTTGGTCCTCTGGGAGTTCCTGCCTAGTAAGGTAGGCTAGGAATGGTTCTATCCACGGGGCGATGACCGCCATTATTACGTGGGCTGAAGGTGTGATTTCGGTGGCAGGGCCTCCGATTATGTCGGATTGTTCGGCGTCGGGTTGTGCGGTTGTGTCCGGACTATTATCCGAGGGTTCCCCCTCCCATGCTACAGATGGCTTGAATAATCTTTCTAAGAAGATGTTGGGGGGGGGGGACTGCATCTCGTTTTGCTCTGATGCGTGCCAGGATGTCCGCTGCCTGATTATTTTCTCGGGCTATATGGTGAAACTCCAGTCCCTCGAACCGAACTGACATTTTTAGGACGTCATTGCGATAAGCTGCCATTTTGGGTCTTTGGCGTCGAAGTCGCCATTTATTTGGGATATCGCGAGGTTTGAGTCCCCGCGTACTTCCAGGCGTTAAATGCCCATGGATACTGCCATCCGGAGACCATGTAGAAGGGCCTCGTATTCGGCTGCATTGTTGGAGTCCGTGTACATAATTTGGAGTACATATTGGACTGTGTCTCCTGTAGGGGACGTCAAAACAACGCCAGCCCCCAGTCCGGCCAACATTTTGGAGCCGTCGAAATGCATGATCCAGTTTGAATATGTGCCGTACTCTTTAGGGAGTTCGGCCTCTGTCCATTCGGCGATGAAGTCGGCTAGGACTTGCGATTTAATGGCTCGCCGTGGTTTGTAGGTTATGTCGAACGGGAGGAGCTCTATGGCCCATTTTGCTATCCGGCCCGTTGCATCGCGGTTGTTGATAATATCGTTGAGTGGTACTTCCGAGGCTACTGTTATAGAACACTCTTGAAAGTAGTGTCGTAGCTTCCGGGATGCCATAAACACCGCGTATGCAATTTTTTGGTAATGCGGGTACCGTGATTTGCATGGTGTGAGGACAGTGGACACGTAGTAAACCGGCCTTTGAAGGGGGAGTTTGTGTTCGTCCGTTGCCCGCTCGACGACGAGTACTGCGCTAACAACTTGATGAGTTGCGGCAATGTACAATAGCATGGGTTCGCCAGTGTTCGGCGTGGCCAGGACTGGGTTTGTTGCCAAGATGGCCTTTATTTCCTCGAGTCCGGCTGTGGCAGCATCTGTCCACTCGAAGTGTTCGGTGCGCCTGAGAAGGCGGTACAGGGGCAATGCCTTTTCTCCCAGGCGGGAGATAAAGCGGCCTAAAGCCACCATGCATCCGGTGAGTTTCTGTATTTGTTTGAGGTCTTTTGGGACATCCAATTGTGACAAAGCTCAGATTTTAGCTGGGTTTGCCTCAATTCCTCTACCGGATACAATGAAGCCCAGGAGCTTTCCGGCTGGAACGCCGAAAACGCATTTTTCCGGATTGAGCTTAATGTCGTATTTTCGGAGGTTGTCGAATGTAAGCCTCAAGTCGTTTACTAGAGATTCGACATGTCTTGATTTAACGACCACATCATCTACATACGCCTCCACTATTTTGCCGATCTGGTTTGCCAGACATGTTTGAATCATGCGCTGATATGTTGCGCCGGCGTTTTTAGCCCAAAGGGCATTGTGTTGAAGCAGAATGGGCCGTATGGTGTGATGAATGCTGTTGCGGCTTGGTCTGATTCTGCCATCTTGATTTGATGGTAACCGGAGTATGCGTCGAGGAAGCACAGCGAATCGTGTCCTACAGTGGCATCGATGATTTGATCTATTCGAGGGAGGGGGAAGGGATCCTTTGGGCAAGCCTTATTAAGGTCTTTGAAATCGACACACAGGCGCCAGGATTTGTCCTTCTTTGGTACCATCACCAGGTTTGCTAGCCAGTCCGGGTGTTTTATGTCTCTAATGAATCCAGCCTCCAATAGCTTGGCTAGCTCCTCTCCCATAGCCTGTCTCTTTGGTTCGGAGAAACGCCGAAGGGCTTGTTTGACAGGTTTGAATCCTTTCTGGATATTTAGGCTGTGTTCGGCCAACCTGCGTGGGATTCCTGGCATGTCTGAAGGGTGCCAAGCGAAAATGTCCCAGTTCTCTTGTAGGAACTCTCGCAGTGCGGCGTCTACATCAGGGTTCAGTCTTGCCCCGATGGAGGCTGTTTTATTGGGGTCCGTTGGGTGGACCTGGAATTTGACTATTTCGTCCGCTGGTTTGAAGGATGTGGATTTGGATCTCTTATCGAGTATCACATCATCCCTATTAACCGTGGATCGCAGCGCTGTCAGTTCTTCGGCCGCTAAGGTTTTGGATAGTGCCTCGAGGGCCAATGCGGCTATCTTGTTTTCGGCGCGGAGTGCTATGTCTGGATCACTAGCGAGAGTGATAATTCCATTTGGCCCAGGCATCTTAAGCTTCATGTACCCGTAATGGGGTATAGCTTGGAAAACTGTGAAAGCCTCCCGTCCTAGTATAGCGTGATATCCGCTTTTGAACGGGGCCACCTGGAACGTGATCTGTTCAGACCTGTAATTATCCGGCGTGCCGAATACCACATCTAGTGTGATCTTTCCGGTGCAGCGCGCTTCCTGACTGGGGATTATTCCTCTAAAGGTTGTGCTGCTTCGCTCAATGCGGTTCCAGTCTATTTCCATCTTTTGGAGGGTTTCCTCGTAAATGAGGTTCAATCCGCTGCCTCCGTCCATGAGTACCTTTGCGAGGCGACATCCGTCCACTATGGGACTGAGGACCAATGCGGCTGGTGCTCTGGCTGTTCGAAATTTAGGTTCGTCGCTCGCGTTGAAGGTGATAGCAGTATTACTCCATGGGTTTATTGTCGCCACTTGATAGACTTCAGTGAGGCTGCGGAGTGTTCTTTTTCGCATGTTATTTGATGCGAAAGTCTCAATGACTGTGAGAACGGAACTGAAATTCTCGGGCTGGTTTCCTTCGACCTCTGGAATTAGGAGGTCCTCGCCAATTTTGGCCACCTGCCGGAGTATCCAACATGCCCTGAGGCTGTGAGTTGGGGTGGCATCCTCTGCACTATGAATCTTGCAGGGTCCATCTAGCCACTTTTCCAGTATGGTTCCATGCCCTCTAAAGGGTTTTGATTTTTTGGTATTTAGTCCGGGCGCCTTACTGTGGTGCGCCCTCTTAATTCAGACGGGATTGCTATTCAAGGCCGGATTATCCCGAAATTTTATTTCGGTTTTCCAAGCACTTTCCATCGCACAGTATTTTTGTACTATGGACGCCAAGTCAACAAAGCGTGTAATATTACGACGACTTACGGCGTTGAGTATTCCCTTGTCCGTGCAGTTACTGCAAAAGATTGAAATTGCGTCTCCCTCGCGGCAGTCCTTTATCCTGTTCATAACCAGGAGGAATCTGGCCCAGTAATGATGTACTGTTTCTTTGGGCATTTGCCTGATTTGGGAAAGATCGCTTAAGATCGGGCGGGCGGGTGTCGTTGAATCTAAGAATTCGCCCAGTTTGCTGTTCGGAGGCCGAAGAACTTCCGGATTCTGAGATCCGGAGTCTTGGATGTTATCCGATTTGCCTGATTTTAAGCTCAGGTCTTGGATTGTATCCTCCCCTCTGCGGATATCCGGCATGGAGGCTTCAAGAATTTGGACGTAACTAGTCCTCAAGATAGATGAAGGGTCGCCGCATTGTGTCTCCACCACAGCAACGTGGTGGGTAACTTGGGGAGAGTTAATTTCTCTTAGATCGGGTTTAAGCCCAACCTGGTCGTAATTTGTAGCGACACCCAGTGCGGCGATGCGATCCAGGAGCTTGTTTACAGAAGAGAGTTCCATCGGATCCAATTGCTCGGCGAGTTCTGAGCCGACGTGGAGGTTGCTTTCGATGACCCGGGAGGTCACCGTCGGCGCAACAGCCGAACAGGTGGTTGCGAGAAAACCACCTAGCCGGAGAGTTTGGCTGACAACCAAGGCTCCTTTTGTAATGGCGCCGTCTTTAAAGACGGGAAGAGGCATCCTTCCTGATCGCGACGGCACAGAGGAACTCTCAATGAAAGCACCAATGTCGGTGTCAAAACCGGCAGATCTCGGGTAGGGGGTCCCAAACTGTGCGTCAAGGTCGGATGGTAACAGGAGACAAGGGACACTTTGTTTTACCCAGGTTTGGGCCCTCTCGATGGAGGTAAAACCCTACTCCTGCTAGATTAATATTGATGATATGGGTAGTACAAGAGTAGATCTACCACGAGATCAAGGAGGCTAAACCCTAGAAGCTAGCCTATGGTATGATTGTGTATGATGATCGTTGTCCTACGGACTACAACCCTCCGGTTTATATAGACACCGGATAGGGTTAGGGTTAAACAGAGTCGGTTACAATGGTAGGAGATCTTGAATATCCGCACGCCTAGCTTGCCTTCCACGCCAAGAAAAGATCCTTCCGGACACGGGTCGAAGTCTTCAATCTTGTATCTTCATAGTCCTGGAGTCCGGCTGAAGGTATAGTCCGGCTATCCGAACACCCCCTAATCCAGGACTCCCTCAGTCGTCGAGCAAGTTCAAGAGATTAGTTTCGTGAAAATATTGTGATCTTTTGGTCAGGATTTTGCATGATCCATAGCCATCGGTAGCAACAGGCTAGCAGTTCACGGCCTCCCACGTGAGTCGTCCATCATCTTCTATGCGTGATCTTGTTGTCTCAACACATCTAGCATCGGAGTATCTGCATCCCCTTGCCGCACAAACATGCCCGGCGGTCGAGATAGTGTTGTTTGTGATTACTAGTCGTGACTCTTACGTTGTCTTTGGACAAAGAATTTGTTCTGTAACTCTGTATTGGCAGGACCTTCAGTAAATATATGTTCTTAGTATTTTGATCTGTAGGCCAAAATGGTGAAAATTTAAACATCAGTCTGAAATAATAAAACTGAGAAGTTCTACTATCAGTAAACGGGTGAACCTAGGTGCAACAGAGCTCTGCCATTAACCGTGGAGATTATCAGTTCACGTGTATTGTGTTCTTTTTGTTAGTTTATGTGTGTTCTTGTTTGTCAGGTTGTGTGCAAGTTTGTTATGAGTTCATGTGTATGTGTTGGTAATCACTGTTGTTGTTGCTAGCTATCGATCTGACCATGGTATTACTTTGGCTGCTCTATGTAATTAGCCCCTTTGTTGGGTGAATCTCCTACTATTTGCTAGCTTTGGTATTGAAAAAACACAACAAGTTCACAATTTTAAAACTTATAAGTTCAACACGACATCCCAGATAAGTTTGGGAAAAAGTTCAAACAAAAAGAAACCCCATGAAAATTCAAATGGTAAAAGTTCAAGTCACAAAACGAGAGAAGTCCAAAACATCGTTGCAAAAAATACTGAGCTAAAAAACATATTAAAAAAACATATCATTCAGTTCAACGATATAAACCATGGAAGCTCGGGGACTATGAGACTGTAAACCCTTGAAAAGTTACGAGGAAAACCATATCGAAAAAATAGAGTAAAATCTAGTATGTGAAAGCACGCTTAGTACAAACCCAGACGGACATAAGTTCGAGTACTCTTTTTTCAGAACCATTCAACATTAGTCTATGAAAAATATCTCAGTACAAACACGGACATAGATCAGTACGAGTACTCTATTTTTTAGACAGGAAAAAACAACACAATGGGTTTCACCTTATTCAAAATTACTGTTAAACGGTTGCGAAGTAGAGAAAACGTTCAACATGACTAAGTTTCGCTATCCAATGGTATATTATTTGCCCCATTTCGACAAAATTTTTAAAAAATCGCGTTAGAAATCAAATTTGACAGTATTTGAATTCGAATTTAAACCGTAAGTAATTAGAAAAACATTTCTATACGAAAAGGTTGCGTATTTTCCATAGCTTTCCAACGACTTATCATCTGCGTCAATCCGACAAACAGTTTCCAGAAAAATGCGAAAATACGTTTCATCCAGAATTTCACCATTTTCCAAATTAATTTTAAATCATATAGAATTTGAAAAAACATTAAGTATATGGAAGAAGCGGATTTTCATCAGCTTTCCAACATCATCTTATTTTCTCAATTTCGAAAAACCGTTTGAAAATTAAGTCCAAAATATGATTCGCGTTTTCGGTTTTGAAAAAAATGGTTTTTTCAAAACTGTTCTTAAACCATAATTTTTTGCAAAAAAAAATTTTATATGATTGTATGTAGATGTCAAGAGCTTTCCAACGATATATTACACGCCCCGTTTAGACAAAAAAATTGCAAAAAATTGAACTAAAGAAGACAATTTTCAACAGAAAATGAAAGCATCAGTTCAACCGCTCGAATTCATCAGTTCAAGTAGGGTAACAGAATAATATTCTGTTACGCGAAACAGAATAGCCCATATTCTTTGTGTGTGTGTGTGTGTGTATTCCCCACCACATGATGCTCCAACTAGAGAGTACATAGAGTGGAATAGGGATGAACATTATTGACTCTTGCATAAGAATAAATACAGGAAAATAAAAGATAGACCCTTCACGGTGGAAAGGAACGTCACTTTATATTGCCTCTTGTGATGGCAACCTTTATTATGCAGTTCGTCGCTTTTATTTCTTCACCATCACAAGTGCATAAAAAGCTTATTTTGCCTTCCAATAAAAGATCATACATATTTAGGAGCAATTTTTATTGCTTTACGCACCGATGACAACTTACTTGACAGATCTTATTCAATCCATAGGTAGATATGGTGGATGCTCATGGAGAGAGACTGGGTTTAATGGTTTTGGATGCAAAAGTAGTATCTCTACTTAGTACGAATTTTGGTTAGCAAAAGATCCTAGACAAGCACCACATGTTAGAGGATCCATGGCAATATAACTTCTATGTGAATATAAGAAAACATAACTCATTACATTGTCTTCCTTGTCCAACGTCAACTAATTGATATAGAATATTTAACGGGGGCTCATAATAATAAAATACGTCCAAGATAGTATATTTATATGTGAAACCTCTCTTCCTTTGTTACTTTTTCATGAATTGCACCAACGACCAATGCTATGTTTGTTAAGTTCCAACAAATTTTATCAACTATACTTCTTTTATGTGAAATCATTACTCCCCATGGGATTAGCATATTATCTTTTCATTCTTTATTTTATTTTGTTGCTAGGATTGAAACAAGAAGTTAAAGCAAACTCAAACTACTATTTATTATATAACTCTCACACGATTACATAGATAGATAGATCAGAAAACAAACACTCGAAACTAGATCATACTAAAACTTTATTCTTCTAAATAACGAAATAACTAAGGATCGAACTAAGATAGGTAATGATGATAAAAGTGATGGTGATATGATACCGGGGAACCTCACCCAAGCTTGGAACAAGCCAAGGGTGGTGCCCATACCCGTGTACTCCAAGTGTCTTTCTTATGTGATGGTGGTGATAGGCTTCTTCTTCAGCTTCAATAATTACTCCAAATTACTGTTAATCCTTCGACGAGCATGGTTTTGTTCCTCCAGTGCAATGACCTCATGAGTAAGCGATGTATTCTGAGCAAAAATTGCTTCAAAGATCTTTATTGTATCAATTTAAGATGGTGAGAGATTATGATAAAGGGTTTTAGGAAGTCTCCCTCTTTTGTAGCCTCTTCTGTGCGCATGGATTTGTTTCCTTCTTCATGGGTCTGGCTTCCCACGACCTCCCTAGCTTCCTCTCACTCGATACAAGAACCTCATTGAAAGTATGTTTTCTCGGTGAAGGTTGCACGATCTGGTGCTTGGTACGGGGCCTTCAGGGAGCTATGGCGATCTAGATCTGTCAGAAAAATAGCACGATACAAGAACAGATGAGAAACTTTCGATGCGGTAGTCAAAGCAGCACGGAGTATATATAATGATTTTTTTCATGCAGGACAAGTAAAATATAAGAAAAACGGAGTCCAGAAAGTCCACGAGGGAGCCACAAGCTCGGAAGGTGCGCCCAGGGGGTAGGGCACACCCCTAGGCTTGTTGCTTCCCCGTGCACTTTCCGGATTGTTTATTATTTTCCTAATTTTTCATATATTCCGAAATGAACAAAAGGTACGTTTATGGAATTTTTGGAGTCAGTTTACTTGCCTTACCATGTACCTACTCCATTTCATGGTTCTGGAGTGTTCCGGAAGGTCTCTTCTATGTGCTCCTCGAGTGTCATTACTTGAATAATATTAGTTTGCTCACTGTTCATCAAGAGGCAGCATTGACCGGCTTCAGTTAGCAGTAGTAGCGAAGGAATCACTCGGGTTCAGTTAACAGCAAGGGATCGATCGACGTTCAGTAACGTAGCTAGTGCAATCGCTCGGGTTCAGTTAGAGCCCAACGCCTCGCTCGGGTTTGGTTAGAGCGCAACGCCTCGCACACACACGCGTACGTGCACGAGAGAAACGCGCAAACCTCCGTGCATCGCTCGGCCCCGATCATCCACCGTAACCGGGAACTCCACAATATTTTCCTCGCCCTTGCTTCTACCACGGTTTTTTCTGTCATGGATGGCCCAAAGAATGTCATGCAGCTGCGTCTCCGGCACGCCCAGGACAAAAAGCCCATTTTTTGTCATGATTTTTTGTCATAGAAGTAGGAGCCCACCACATCTATGATGATACCGGGTTTCGTCACAATTATCATCATAGAAGCGTCATAAGCATGACAGAAAAAAATCGTTCGGCCCAAAATGTCACGGATGTCTTTTTTTTGTAGTGGTATCTATAATTTTTTTGTTCCATGCTATTATATTATCTATTATTGATATTTTATATGCATTAATATGCTATTTTATATTATTTTTGGGACTAACCTATTAACCTAGAGCCCAGTGCCAGTTTCTGTTTTTTCCCTTGTTTTAAAGTTTTGCAGAAAAGGAATACCAAACGGAGTCCAAACGGAATAAAACTTTTGCGATGATTTTTCTTGGACCAGAAGACAACCAGAAGACTTGGAGATGAAGTTGGAGGAGCCACGAGGTGGCCACAAGGACGAAGGGCGCGCCCCCACCCTTGTGGACCCCTCGTGCACCTCCTGACCTAATTTCTTCGCCTACATATACTCTTATATCCCCAAACCAACAGAGGAAGCCAGGAAAACACTTTTCCACCGCCGCAACCTTCTGTACCCGTGAGATCCCATCTAGGGGCATTTTCCGGCGTCATTGCTGGAGAGGGATTTGATCACAGAGGGCTTCTACATCAACTCTATTTCCCTTCCAATGAAGCGTGAGTAGTTTACCTCAGACCTATGGGTCCATAGCTAGTAGCTAGATGGCTCCTTCTCTCTCTTTGATTCTCAATACCACGTTCTCCTCGATGTTCTTGGAGATCTATTCGATGTTATACTTTTTGCGGTGTGTTTGCCGAGATCCGATGAATTGTGGATCTATGATCATATTATCTATGAATATTATTTGAATCTTCTCTGAATTCTTTTATGCATGATTTGATATCTTTGTAATTCTCTTCGAACTATCAGTTTGGTTTGACCAACTAGATTGGTTTCTCTTGTGATGGGAGAAGTGCTTAGCTTTGGGTTCAATCTTGCGGTGTCCTTTCCCAGTGATAGTAGGGGCAGCAAGGCACGTATTGTATTGTTGCCATCGAGTATAAAAAGATGGGGCTTTCATCATATTGCTTGAGTTAATTCCTCTACATCATGTCATCTTGCTTAATGTGTTACTCCGTTCTTTATGAACTTAATACTATAGATGCATGCTGGATAACGGTCGATGTGTGGAGTAATAGTAGTAGATGCAGAATCGTTTCGGTCTACTTGACACGGATGTGATGCCTATATTCATGATCATTGCCTTACATATCATCATAACTTTGTGTTTTTCTATCAATTGCTCGACAGTAATTTCTTCACCCACCGTAATATTTTCTATCTTGAGGGAAGCCTCTAGTGAAACCTATGGCCCCCGGGGTCTTTTATCCATCATATAAGTTTTCGACCTACAATTTTAGTTTCCGATCTACCTTTTTGCAATCTTTTACTTTCCGTTCTATAAACCAAAAATACCAAAAATATTTACATTACCTTTTATCTACCTCTGTTAGATCTCACTTTTGCAAGTAACCGTGAAGGGATTGACAACCCCTTCTATCGCATTGGGTGCAAGTTGTTTGATTGTTTCTGCAGGTATTCGGTGACTTGAGGGTTGTCTCCTACTGGATTGATACCTTGGTTCTCAAACTGAGGGAAATACTTACTCTACTTTGCTGCATCACCCTTTCCTCTTCAAGGGAAAAACCAATGCAAGCTCAAGAGGTAGCAAGTACCAAAAGTGGTGATTTATTTTCTTATACTAACGGACCTCATAAGTTTTTCTGTTGAGTTTTGTGTTGTGAAGTTTTCAAGTTTTGGGTAAAGATTTGATGGACTATGGAATAAGGAGTGGCAAGAGCCTAAGCTTGGGATGCCCAAGGTACCCCAAGGTAATATTCAAGGACACCAAGCATCACTACTAGGGAAAAGCCTAGTAGTAGCGCGGGTTTTAGGCCTACTAATAGCGCGTGTAGCAGCGCTGCCAGAAAGGTGCTACAGCTAAAGCTTAGCAGTAGTGTGGGCTCAACCGCGCTACTCATATATCCACTTAGTAGTAGCACTTCCCTAAAAGGCGCTACTGGTAACTACTAGTAGTGCCTCTCGCAGCCCGCGCTACTACTACTATTCCGTATTATATTTCTTTTTTATTTCATGTTGTATTCATACACCTTTATACAAATTTTCATACAGCAGCAATTTAGAGATTGTTTTTACATCATAATGAGTTATTACATCACTGGGTGAAAGAACCATGGACTAGTTTCAACTGGATGGACATCCACTTGAAACTAATCGGCGGTTCTTTCACCCAATGATATAATAAATGTCATCATCATCATATCATTAACAACTTATCATCATAATACATCATTGTCATATAACACCTACTCATGATCATCATTTTCATCAATGAGACATCATATAGCAAGTTGGTCACTAGTCATAATCACAACTCATCCTCATCATCATCAACTCTAACACATTGTACCACATAATAACACATTGTATTTAGGACCTACTGTTGGGGAACGTAGTAATTTCAAAACATTTCCTACGCGCACGCAAGATCATGGTGATGCGTAGCAACGAGAGGGGAGAGTGATGTCCACGTACCCTCGTATACCGTAAGCGGAAGCGTTATGACAACACGGTTGATGTAGTCATACATGCTCACGGTCGACCGATCCTAGTACCGAAAGTATGACACCTCCACGATCTGCACACGTTCAGCTCGGTGACGTCCCACGAACTCACGATCCAGCAGAGTGTCAAGGGAGAGCTTCGTCAGCACGACGCCGTGATGACGGTGATGATGAAGCTACCGGCGCAGGGCTTCACCTAAGCACTACGACGATATGACCGAGGTGGATTATGGTGGAGGGGGGCACCGCACACAGCTAAGAGATCAATGATCAACTTGTGTGTTCTAGGGTGCCCCTGCCCCCGTATATAAAGGATCAACGGGGGAGGCTGGATGGCCCTTGTGGCGCGCCAGGAGAGGAGGAGTCCTCCTCCTAGTATGAGTAGGACTCCCCTTTCCTACTCCTACTAGGAGGGGGAAAGGAAGGAGGAGAGGGAGAAGGAAAGGGGGGCGCCGCCCCCCTTCCCTAGTCCAATTCGGACAAGAGGGGGAGGGGGCACGCGGCTTGCCCTGGCCGTCCCTCTCTCTCTCCACTAAGGCCCATGTGGCCCATTAGTTCTCCGGGGGGGGGGGGGGTCCGGTAACCCTCCCGCACTCCGGTTTTCTCTGAAATCACCCGGAACACTTCCGGTGTCCGAATATAGCCGTCCAATATATCAATATTTATGTCTCGTCCATTTCAAGACTCCTCGTCATGTCCGTGATCACATCCGGGACTCCGAACTATCTTCGGTACATCAAAACACATAAACTCATAATTGTAACGCCCGGATAATCATGCTACAGTAATCTCACGTTAATGGTGCCATGTCACCTCTGTCACTATAGTTAATCTCGGGTTAATTCGAAACGGCATCAAAATTCAAATTCAAATTAATGTCAAACGACAAAAGTTTTCAAAATATTAAGCTAAAATGTTCGGAGTGTGCAGTTAAATGCCTAGGTAATTATAGTGCAACAAACCCCACCTTTATAAAATGTTTTAATACTCTAAAATAAATAAAACAGAAAATGAGAAAAGAATAAAAACAGAAAAACAAAACTAGTAAAAAGAAAACAAAAGAAAAGAAAACTCCCGGCTCCCCAAGAGCCTTGGCCCACTGGCCCAGCTGCTGGCCGGCCCAACCGGCCACGCTCCCACTCCCCATAACCCCCACTTCCCCCGGTCCAACCCTAGCCACCACCCACTCCCCCACCCCCCTTGTCAGCCCCCACCTCCCGATTCGATCGGGATCGAGGAAGGGAACCGACCCCCCGAGCCGCCCGACGCCGCCCCGCTGTCGCCGCCGTCAACTCGTCGCCGGAGCTTCCTCGCCGGACGCCATCGCCGACCTGCCTCCTCTCCGTCGCGACGTCCCTGACCTCCACCTCGCCCCCTGCTGCCACTCCCCTATAGCCACAGTGAGCGCGCGCCCCTCCTCCCCTCCTCCTATCTCCCTCGCGCACGCACTCACGGCCACGGCCACGTTCCGCGCGCGCACGCCCTGTCCCGCGCGCACACATCACCCGCTCTAGCGCCAGTCGCAAGCCTCTCCCTCTCACTGCGTCGCGCGCCCGCGAACGCCTGCTGCTGCCGCCGACCGCCCCGCTCTGCTCCTGCTGCCTCGCGTCCCCGCGCTCGCCCCCGCGCACAGCCGCGTTCCCGCGGCCACGCCCTCTGCTCCTGCCGCTACTCCTCGCCCGCTGCAGCCCGGTCACCCCTGGCCTCTCCTCCTCTCGCACCCGCGCGCACCCCGCGGCCATGCGGCGCGCCCACCTGCTCGCTCGGTCGCTCTGTAATTAAGATTAACTTAATAATAATAACAATAATAATAATAATAATAATAAAATTAATTAATGAATTAACTTAATTAATTCTGATTAAATAAACTAATTAAGATTAACTAATCTAATGACTAATTAACCTAATTAACTAACAGAGTATGAGAGTGGGGCCCACCCCCAAATTAATACTAATTAGGTTAATTAAATTGTTTAATTAAAATGTGTCACTGACCAGTGGGACCCACTAGTCAGGTTGACGAGTCAACCCTGTTGACTGCTGACGTTAGCATGACATCATGCCGATGTCATAAATCCATTTTTGAATTAATTTAAATAATTAATTAAATTTCAGAAATTAATAAAATCCTTAGAAAATCATATCTTTTAATTCGTAACTCGGATTAAATTATTTTCAACATGAAAGTTGCTCAGAACGACGAGACGAACCCGGTTAGGCAGCCTGTTCGTCTGCCACGCATCCCTAACCTATCGAACATGTAACTTTCCCCCTCTGGCTCCTTTGCCCGAAAACGCGAAACACCGGGGATACTTTCCCGGATGTTTCCCCCCTTCACCGGTATCACCTCATACCGCGTTAGGGCACGCCTAGCATCACGCTTTGCTTTGTCATGCATCGTTATGCATTTGATTGTATTGTATTCACTGTTTCTTCCCCCCCCTCTTCTTCCGCTAGACACCGAGACCGACGCCGCTGCTACCTAGTACGACTACGGAGTTGACGACCCCTCTCTCTTGCCAGAGCAACCAGGCAAGCCCCCCCTTGATCACCAGATATCGCCTATTCTCTTCTATACTTCTTGCATTAGAGTAGTGTAGCATGTTACTGCTTTCCGTTTATCCTATCCTGATGCATAGCCTGTCCTTGCTACTACTGTTGTTACCTTTACCTGCAATCCTACATGCTTAGTATAGGATGCTAGTTTTCCATTAGTGGCCCTACATTCTTGTCCATCTGCTGTGCTATACTATCGGGCCGTGGTCACTCGGGAGGTGATCACGGGTATATACTATACTTTATACATGATACATGTGGTGACTAAAGTCGGGTCGGCTCGAGGAGTACCCGCGAGTGATTCACGGATTGGGGGCTGAAAGGACCTTTGTCCTGATGGCCCTCTGGGTGGATCTTTGTGGCGGAGCGACAGGGCAGGTTGAGACTACCTAGGTGAGAGGTGGGCCTGGCCCTATCGGCGTTCGCGGTTATTTCAAAATAACACGCATAACGAGTTCTTGGTATTTGATCTGAGTCTGGCTACTGGCCTATACACACTAACCAACTACGCGGGAACAGTTATGGGCACCCGACGTCGTGGTATCAGCCAAAGCCTTCGTGACATCAGCGGCTGAGCGGCGCGCGCCAGATTGGACCGCGTAACGTGACTTCCGTTATACTGGAGGTTGCTAGGTCTGTTTCCGGCCGCCAACGCAACATGCAGGTGTGCTAAGGGCGATGGGCCCAGACCCTTGTGCGCTTTAGTTTAGACCGGCATGCTGACCTCTCTGTTGTGCCTAGGTAGGGCTGCGATGTGTTGATCTTCCGAGGCCGGGCATGACCCAGAAAAGTGTGTCCGGCCAAATGGGATCAAGCGTGTTGGGTTATGTGGTGCACCCCTGCAGGGAAGTTAATCTATTCGAATAGCCATGATCTTCGGTAACAGGACGACTTGGAGTTGTACCTTGACGTTATGACAACTAGAACCGGATACTTAATAAAACACACCCTTCCAAGTGCCAGATACAACCCAGTGATCGCTCTCTAACAGGGCATCGAGGAGGGGATCGCCGGGTAGGATTATGCTATGTGATGCTACTTGGAGGACTTCAATCTACTCTCTTCTACATGCTGCAAGACGGAGGCTGCTAGAAGCGTAGTCTTCGACAGGATTAGCTATCCCCCTCTTATTCTGGCATTCTGCAGTTCAGTCCACCGATATGGCCCTTTACACATATATCCATGCATATGCAGTGTAGCTCCTTGCTTGCGAGTACTTTGGATGAGTACTCACGGTTGCCTTGTTTCCCCTTTTCCCCTTTATTTACCCGATTGCTGCGACCAGACGTTGGAGCCCAGGATCCAGACGCCACCGTTGACGACGACTCCTACTACACCGGAGGTGCCTACTACTACGTGCAGCCCGCTGACAACGACCAGGAGTAGTTAGGAGGATCCTAGGCAGGAGGCCTGCGCCTCGTTCGATCTGTATCCCCGTTTGTGCTAGCCTTCTTAAGGCAAACTTGTTTAACTTATGTCTGTACTCAGATATTGTTGCTTCCGCTAACTCGTCTATGATCGAGCACTTGTATTCGAGCCCTCGAGGTCCCTCGGTTGTATTATGATGCTTGTATGACTTATTTATGTTTTTAGAGTTGTGTTGTGATATCTTCCCGTGAGTCCCTGATCTTGATCGTACACATTTCCGTGCATGATTAGTGTACAATTGAATCGGGGGCGTCACAAGTTGGTATCAGAGCCGACTGCCTGTAGGAATCCCCCTTCCACACTCCTTGGCCGAAGTCGAGTCTAGACGTTGCAAAACCTTTTACTAACAAGGCTGTGTGTCTTACGAGCCCACGTCGCCATTGGGTGGTACTAGGATCTTTTACTCCTCGACCTTTACTCTGGGACTCTGAACTCTCTTCTACTCGGGTTAAACGAATTTACTAACTCTAATACTAGGATCCCGTGATGACATTCACCCCAAAGTTGGACAAAAGCCATAGTTATTTCGTAGAATAGTATTTTGAACAATTTCCACACTGTCATTTGACTCCTTTGAAACATCTTTGTTTTCAGATGGAACCCACGAGGCAGGTCATGAGCCACACGACGGCCATTGTGCCTCGGGATCACCTACCGTGCTAGCTGAGATGATGACCTATCTGGGTTATCGCTGGCACCCCGAGTACACCGTCTTCGAGGAGTACCAGGACTTTAACCAGGAGAAGTACCGTGCCATCGTCCACCTCTACTCTCGGCAGTATGACTCCACTACTGTGTTGCACACCGCTCATGGTGTTGGAGTGACCATCGATATGGTAGTTCACGATGCTGCTTATGCTGCTCTGACACGCCTTCGTAGGGAGTATTGGGAGTTGGACACCTCCCCCTTCAGGCACATTGCTATCGCATCCGATGTTGGTGCGGAGGGTTACTACACTACTGCCTACTCCACTGTCACCTGAGAGCCTTTCTACCATCAGAACCTGGTTCTGCATGCTGATGGGCTGGATCGAGCTAACCGAGCTCTTCGCCACGAGTTGTACACCACCCGTCAACACCTTTACCGTGCTCTGATGCTGTTGCAACCCTTTGTCGGATCTAGAGAGCTGTCATGTTATGTGATCTACCCAGCCAGGACTGTGATGCCCCAGGGTGTCAGTTGGCCAGATGTGGGAGGCTACTCTCCCGCACTTGGTCCTCTTCTGCCACTTGAGCGTCGGGTTCTGCACCAGAGTATCCGCGGGCCCCAGGTTGCTGACGTGGAGTTCCCGATGCAGCACCACCAGCTTTCGGGCTACAGCTACCTCCATAGTACCTCTTGGGACTGATGTAGTCTTGCTTAGTAGTATTAGATGCATTCGCCGCGAGCCTGCGTGCCACCTATGATGTCTTAGTCTATGTACTGAACTCTGTGTACCGAACTCTATGCATGATCCCTTTTGTAAGATATGCCGACTACTATGTAGTATCTATCGTGCTGCTTTCATTATGCATGTTTCATCATGAATGATTCTTGTCCTTTGCAAATTTTTCAAATGCTGAACAACCCCTGTTATACATTAGCAGGATGGTTAGACCAGGTGGTCGTGGTCGTGGTGGCAACACCCCACCACCGCCTGAGTACATGGCTGGTATGATCCAACAGCTTGAGATGAATCACAGTTCATGGAGAATATGATGGCTCAGTTTCCTCACCCCAATATGAACCAGCAGCCAACCCCAGTAACTCTGCAGGATTTCATGCGCCTGAACCCAACTGTGTACCGCAGCTCAACTCAGCCTCTGGATGCTGATGACTGGCTCTGTGACATCACCTATGAGATGGAGTTTGCTGATGTAGCCCCTGCCAGCTATGTCACCTTTGCTTCCTTCTTCCTGAAGGGACCCGTAGCTCAATGGTGGGACAGCCACAGGCGTACTCTGCCAGTTGGAACAATCATCACCTGGCCAGACTTCCATGCTGCTTTCCGTGCCCGCTTCATTCCTCAGGGAGTCATGGACCGGAAGAAGCGTGAGTTCCGCAACCTCACCCAAGGCAACAAAACTGTTGAGGCTTATCAGCGAGAGTTTCTGGACATGTCTCGCTATGCGGAAGAGGACATTGCAACTGATTCACGCAGACAGGAGAAGTACCGTGACGGTCTTCAAGCTGACATCAAGCTCGCAATTCTAGTGCACGACTTTACTGATTTCGCCACCTTGGTGAACAAGGCCATCAATGTCGAAACTGGTCTGCAGGAATACCAGAGCTCTCATAGGCGCAACCGTGACACAGGCTCATCTTCGGGCCCGTCCTCGCAGAAGCGTAAGATATGGATTCCCAACAGCATGTGCCAGCCGAATGCACCTGCCCCAAGGCAGACCTATGCTGCACCGCGTCTGCCTCCTCCACCATCTAAGTAGCCAAGGCTTCCAGCTCCACCACCCGGAGCTCCTGTCCCCACTCCCAATAATGGTCTGTGCTACAAGTGTGGTCAACCAGGTCACCTTGCCAGGACCTGCTATCAGAATCAGAACCAGAATCAACTGGCCCTTCCAGTAGCTGGCCGTGGAAACAACCAGGCCCGCAACAACAATGCCAAGTCCTATGGTCGTGTTCATGCCAACCACGTTGATCTGAACGAAGCTCAAGACCAGCCTGCTACTGTGATGGGTACACTCCTCGTAAATTCAGTACCGACATCCGTTTTATTTGATACAGGTGCATCACATTCATTCATGTCATAAGATTTTGCATGCTTGCACGACATTAAATGTGAGGACATGAACGCCTCGCTATTAGTGCACACCCCTGCGGGCCAATGCCGAACCTCCATGATTTGCAACAACGTCCCCGTTGAAATCGAAGGATTGGAATTCCTTGTCTCTCCCATCATACTGAAGTCCTGTAGCATTGATCTCATTCTGGGAATGAATTGGTTAAAAGCGCATACTGCTTCTATCGTTTGCGCCACCAAGACCGTCCATCTGCTACACCCTTCCGATGAAATAATAAGCTACAATGCTCATCTGGTTCAGAATGTCGAGGCAATGCTTTATGCCTTGAATGCATTGAATGCTTCACCACTCGAGGGCATTGAAAACATTCCCGTCGTGCGTGAATTCCTCGACGTCTTTCCTGAAGAACTTCCAGAGATTCCCCATGCTAGAGCTGTCGAATTCGTCGTCGACTTGAAACCAGGCACCACTCCTATAGCCAAGCGACCCTATAGGATGCCGCCTCATGAACTCCTTGAGCTTAAGGAGGAAATTGACAAATCTCTTCGAAGTGGTTTCATTCGCCCAAGTTGCTCTCCATGGGGAGCACCTTCTCTCTTTGTCAAGAAGAAGGATGGGACAAACCGACTGGTACAAGACTACCATCCTATTAACCAAGCTACCATTCAGAACAAATATCCTCTTCCTCGGATCAATGATCTGTATGATCAACTGGCTGGTTCGTCAGTGTTCTCTAAACTCGACTTGAGGTTGGGTTACCAACAGATCCGTGTTCGTGAAGAGGATATCCCAAAGGCCGCCTTTGTGACTCGATATGGTTCATACGAGTACACGGTCATGTCATTCGGCTTAACCAATGCTCCAGCCACCTTCTCTCGCCTGATGAACTATATATTCATGGATGACCTCGACAAGTTCGTCGTGGTTTATCTGGATGATATCCTGGTATTTTCCAAGAATGAAGAAGAACATGCTGAACATCTTCGTCTTGTGCTGGAAAAGCTACGAGAGCATCAGCTATACGCCAAGTTCTCCAAATGTGAATTCTGGCTTCCCGAAGTAACCTATCTTGGGCATGTCATCTCTAAGGATGGTATTGCCATCAACCCTGAACGAGTTTAGGCTATTCTTGATTGGACTCCTCCGAAGAACGTTAAACAAGTCAGAAGTTTTCTCGGTCTCGCCAGCTATTGCTGTCGATTCGTCGAGAACTTCTCCAAGATTGCCAGGCCTCTGACTAACCTGTTGCATAAAGGCGTCAAGTTCCAATGGACTGACAAATGTCAGGAAAGCTTCCAGGCACTCAAAGACAAGTTGACTTCTGCCCTAGTGCTAGCTCCACCTGATACTAAGAAGGATTTCGTCATTTACTGCGACGCTTCCCGTCAAGGATTAGGCTGTGTCCTAATGCAAGACCGCAAAGTGATTGCTTATGCTTCGCGGCAATTGCGCCCTCACGAAGAGAACTACCCAGTTCACGACCTCGAGCTTGCTACTGTTATTCATGCGCTGAAACAGTGGTGACATTACCTCCTCGGTAATCGTTGCGAGATCTTCACTGACCACCAAAGTCTGAAGTATTTGTTTACCTAGCCAGACCTGAACCTCCGTCAGCAGAGATGGATGGAGATTGTTGCAGACTTTGACTTGGGTATTTCATATACACCAGGCAAGGCTAATGTAATGGCTGATGCCTTGAGCCGCAAGTCTTACTGCAACCACCTCCAGATTCACAAAGTTCAGCCCTCGCTTGTTGAAGAATTCAGAAAGATGAACCTCCATATTGTTCCTCCGGGTGCACTCGCTCCCCCCCTAAGGAGTTTTGCAAGATGAACCTCCGAGTCGTTTCCCGGGGTTCCCTCTATACCCTGGTTGTCGAACCAGATCTCGTGGGCTCCATCAAGACAATACAGGGATATGACTTTGAAGCCCACAAGATTAAGCGCTACCTCAAAGAAGGAAAGCCCTCATTCTTCACTATTGCTGATGATGGCGCCTTGTACTTCAAAGGCCGCCTAGTGGTGCCGTATAAGGAGAAAAACCTGAATATGACTCAGAAAGTTATGAAAGAAGCTCATGATATGCCTCTATGTATCCATCCTGGTAGTACAAAGATGTACCAGGACATCCATCAGAGATTCTGGTGGTCTAACATGAAGCAAGACATTGCTCGTTATGTTGCTGAGTGTGACGTTTGCCGTCGTATCAAAGCAGAACATCAAAGGCCTGCTGGAACTCTGCAACCTATCTGTATTCCTGAATGGAAATGGGACCATGTTGAAATGGACTTCATCACTGGATTTCCCAAATCGCAGAAAGGTAATGATGCTATTCTTGTCGTCATTGACCGGCTTTCTAAAGTTGCACATTTTCTGGCGGTCAAAGAAACGATCACTGCTAGTAAGCTTGCAACTCTCTACATGTACAAAATTGTTTCACTTCATGGTATTCCACTGGTTATCAGTTCGGACCGTGGCAGCTTATTCACTTCAAGATTTTGGGCAAGTTTCCAAGAAGCTATGGGAACTCATCTGTCATTCAGTACTGCGTTTCATCCTCAGTCGCAAGGGCAAGTTGAACGTGTCAACCAAGTTCTCGAAGACATGCTTCGAGCTTGTGTTATTTCCTTCGGCAAGAAATGGGAGGAATCTCTCCCGTATGTTGAGTTCTCTTATAATAATAGCTATCAAGCTAGTCTGAAGATGGCCCCCTTCGAAGTGTTATATGGACGAAAGTGCCGAACCCCTCTGAACTGGTCAGAAACTAGGGAACATCCATTCTTTGGTCCGGATATTATCCAACATGCCGAAGAACAAGTCTGCATTATTCGCGAGAGTCTCAAGACTACTCAGTCACGTCAAAAGAGTAATTATGACCGTCATCATAAAGACATGGTCTATCAACCTAGCGACAAGGCTTACCTTCGAGTCACACCAATCAAGGGTGCACACCGCTTCGGGATCAAGGGAAAGCTAGCTCCCTGCTATATTGGTCCTTTCACTATTCTTGAGAGGCGTGGAAAAGTGGCATATCAACTGGAGCTTCTGTCAAACCTTTCTCAGGTTCACAATGTGTTCCACGTGTCACAACTCCGACGCTGCTTCAAGGACCCAATTCAAGCAGTGGATCATGAAGTGCTCGAATTGCAGCAGGACCTCTCCTATAAAGAGCATCCAGTCTGCATTCTCGACCAAGCTGAACGCCGCACACGTCAGAAGGCGATCAAGTTCCTCAAAGTCTAGTGGTCGAATCACTCTAAAGACGAAGCTACTTGGGAACACGAGGATCGCCTACGTGAAGAATACCCCGCACTGTTTTCTTCTACCTCCTAAATCTCGGGACGAGATTTCTTGTAGTAGAGGAGATTTGCAACGCCCGGATAATCATGCTACAGTAATCTCACGTTAATGGTGCCACGTCACCTCTGTCAATGTAGTTAATCTCGGGTTAATTCGAAACCACGTCAAAATTAAAATTCAAATTAATGTCAAATGACAAAAGTTTTCAAAATATTAAACTAAAATGTTCGGAGTGTGCAGTTAAATGCCTAGGTAATTATAGTGAAACAAACCCCACCTTTATAAAATGTTTTAATACTCTAAAATAAATAAAACAGAAAATGGGAAAAGAATAAAAACAGAAAAACAAAACTAGTAAAAAGAAAACAGAAGAAAAGAAAACTCCCAGCTCTCAGAGAGCCTTGGCCCACTGGCCTAGCTGCTGGCCGGCCCAACCGGCGACTCTCCCACTCCCCATAACCCCCACTTCCCCCCGGTCCAACCCTAGCCACCACCCACTCCCCCACTCCCCCTTGTCAGCCCCCACCTCCCGATCCGATCTGGATCGAGGAAGGGAACTGACCCCCCGAGCCGCCCGACGCCGCCCCGCTGTCGGTGCCGTCAACTCGTCGCCGGAGCTTCCTCGCCGGACGCCATTGCCGGCCTGCCTCCTCTCCGTCGAGACGTCCCCGACCTACACCTCGCCCCCCCCGCTGCCACTGCCCTACAGCCACAGTGAGCGTGCGCCCCTCCTCCTATCTCCCTCGCGCACGCACTCACGGCCACGGCCACGTTCCGCAAGCGCACGCCCCGTCCCGCGCGCGCACATCACCCGCTCCGGCGCCCGTCGCAAGCCCTCCCCCGCTCACTGTGTCGCGCGCCCGCGAACGCCTGCTGCTGCCGCCGACCGCCCTGCTCTGCTCCTGCTGCCTCACGTCCCCGCGCTCGCCCGCGTGCACAGCCGCGTTCCCGCGGCCACGCCCGCTGCTCCTGCCGCTGCTCCTTGCCCGCTGCAGCCCGGTCACCCTGGCCTCTCCTCCTCACGCACCCGCGCGCACCCCGCGGCCACGCGGCGCGCCCGCCTGCTCGCTCGGTCGCTCCGTCGCCGCGTCCGACTGCACGCGCCGGGCGCCCCCCCGCGTCCAGGCCACGCCCCGACCGCACCTGCCCGCGTCCTCCGCCCCGCTCCGCCGCGCCGTCTTCGCGCGCCGTCTGCCCCTACTGCTGCTGCTCGCGGCCACCTCGCCGTCCGCCGTCCCGCTCCGCCCGCGGGTGCGCCCTGCCCCGCGCGGCCTCCTGTCCCTGCCACTCACCAGCCTCGCCTTGACCCGGGTCGGGCTCGGTCTTCGCCCGGGCGACGCCAACGCCCTGGTCTAGTCGTCGTACGCCTGTGAACCCGGCGCCCGATAAGGCCCTTGGGGCCATAGACATGTGGGGCCCAGCCCCCACAGAACGTTTCTGTTAAAAAAGGATTAATAGTAATAATAATAATAAAATAATAAAAAATAATCAATTAATTAACTAATTAATTAACTTAATTAATTCGGATTAAATAAACTAATTAAGATTAACTAATCTAATGACTAATTAACCTAATTAACTACTGTTAATTAACTAACAGAGTATGACAATGGGGCCCACCCCCTAATTAATACTAATTAGGTTAATTAATTGTTTAATTAAAATGTGTCACTGACCAGTGGGACCCATTGGTCAGAAATTAATGAAATCTTTAGAAAATCATATTTTTTAATCCGTAACTCGGATTAAATTATTTTCAACATGAAAGTTGCTCAGAACGACGAGACGAACCCGGTTCCGCAGCCCGTTCGTCCGCCACACATCCCTAACCTATTGAACTCGCAACTTTCCCCCTCCGGCCTCTCTGCCCGAAAACGCGAAACACCGGGGATACTTTCCTGGATGTTTCCCCTCTTCACCGATATCACCTCATACCACGTTAGGGCACGCCTACCATCACACTTTGCTTTGTCATGCATCGTTATGCATCTGTTTGCATTGTATTCACTGTTTCCTCCCCCTTCTTCCGCTAGACACCGAGACCGACGCCGCTGCTATCCAGTACGACTACGGAGTTGACGACCCCTCTCTCTTGCCAGAGCAACCAGGCAAGCCCTCCCCCTTGATCACCAGATATCGCCTATTCTCTTCTATACTTCTTGCATTAGAGTAGTGTAGCATGTTACTTCTTTCCGTTTATCCTATCCTGATGCATAGCCTGTCCTTGCTACTACTGTTGTTACCTTTACCTGCAATCCTACATGCTTAGTATAGGATGCTAGTTTTCCATTAGTGGCCCTACATTCTTGTCCATCTGCTGTGCTATACTATCGGGCCGTGGTCACTCGGGAGGTGATCACGGGTATATACTATACTTTATACATGATACATGTGGTGACTAAAGTCGGGTCGGCTCGAGGAGTACCCGCGAGTGATTCACGGATTGGGGGCTAAAAGGACCTTTGTCCTGATGGCCCTCTGGGTGGATCTTTGTGGCGGAGCGACAGGGCAGGTTGAGACTACCTAGGTGAGAGGTGGGCCTGGCCCTATCGGCATTCGCGGTTATTTCAAAATAACACGCATAACGAGTTCTTGGTATTTGATCTAAGTCTGGCTACTGGCCTATACACACTAACCAACTACGCGGGAACAGTTATGGGCACTCGAAGTCGTGGTATCAGCCGAAGCCTTCATGACGTGAGCGACTGAGCGGCGCGCACCAGATTGGACCGCGTAACGTGACTTCCGTTGTACTGGAGGTTGCTAGGTCTGTTTGCGGCCGCCCACGCAACGTGCAGGTGCGCTTAGGTTTAGACCGGCGTGCTAACCTCTCTGTTGTGCCTAGGTAGGGTTGTGACGTGTTGATCTTCCGAGGCCGGGCATGACCCAGAAAAGTGTGTCCGGCCAAATGGGATCAAGCGTGTTGGGTTATGTGGTGCACCCCTGCAGGGAAGTTAATCTATTCGAATAGCCGTGATCTTCGGTAATAGGACGACTTGGAGTTGTACCTTGACCTTATGACAACTAGAACCGGATACTTAATAAAACACACCCTTCCAAGTGCCAGATACAACCCGGTGATCGCTCTCTAACAGGGCATCGAGGAGCGGATCGCCGGGTAGGATTATGCTATGCGATGCTACTTGGAGGACTTCAGTCTACTCTCTTCTACATGCTGCAAGACGGAGGCTGCTAGAAGCGTAGTCTTCGACAGGATTAGCTATCCCCTCTTATTCTGGCATTCTGTAGTTCAGTCCACCGATATGGCCCTTCACACATATATCCATGCATATGTAGTGTAGCTCCTTGCTTGCGAGTACTTTGGATGAGTACTCATGGTTGCCTTGTTTCCCCTTTTCCCCTTTCTTTACCCGATTGCTGCGACCAGACGTTGGAGCCCAGGATCCAGACGCCACCGTTGACGACGACTCCTACTACACCGGAGGTGCCTACTACTACGTGCAGCCCGCTGACGACGACCAGGGGTAGTTAGGAGGATCCTAGGCAGGAGGCCTGTGCCTCGTTCGATCTGTATCCCCGTTTGTGGTAGCCTTCTTAAGGAAAACTTGTTTAACTTATGTCTGTACTCAGATATTGTTGCTTCCGCTGACTCGTCTATGATCGAGCACTTGTATTCGAGCCCTCGACGCCCTGGCTTGTATTATGATGCTTCTATGACTTATTTATGTTTGTAGAGTTGTGTTGTGATATATTCCCGTGAGTCCCTGATCTTGATCGTACACATTTGCGCGCATGATTAGTGTACGATTGAATCGGGGGCGTCACAATAATACCGATCGTCACCGAACGTTAAGCGTGCGGACCCTATGGGTTCGAGAACTATGTAGACATGACCGAGACACGTCTCCGGTCAATAACCAATAGCGGAACCTGGATGTTCATATTGGCTCCCACATATTCTACGAAGATCTTTATCGGTCAAACCGCATAACAACATACGTTGTTCCCTTTGTCATCCGTATGTTACTTGCCCAAGATTCGAACGTCGGTATCTCAATATATTACCTAGTTCAATCTCGTTACTGGAAAGTCTCTTTACTCATTCCGTAATGCATCATCCGGCAACTAACTCATTAGTCACATTGCTTGCAAGGCTTATAGTGATGTGCATTACCGAGAGGGCCCAAGAGATACCTCTCCGACAATCGGAGCGACAAATCCTAATCTCGATCTATGCCAACTCAATAAGTACCATCGGAGACACCTGTAGAGCACCTTTATAATCACACAGTTACATTGTGACGTTTGGTAGCACACAAAGTGTTCCTCCGGTATTTGGGAGTTGCATAATCTCATAGGCATAAGAACATGTATAAGTCATGAAGAAAGCAATAGCTATATACTAAGCGATCAAGTGCTAAGCTAACGGAATGGGTCAAGTCAATCACATCATTCTCTAATGATGTGATCCCGTTAATCAAATGACAACTCATGTCTATGGCTAGGAAACTTAACCATCTTTGATTCAACGGGCTAGTCAAGTAGAGGCATACTAGTGACACTCTGTTTGTCTATGTATTCACACATCTACTAAGTTTCCGGTTAATACAATTCTAGCATGAATAATAAACATTTATCATGATATAAGGAAATATAAATAACAACTTTATTATTGCCTCTTGGGCATATTTCCTTTAGTCAATAATCTAGATTACACAGTAATGATTCTAACAACCATGGAGTCTTGGTGCTGATCATGTTTTGCTCGTGAGAGAGGCTTAGTCAACGGGTCTGCAACATTTAGATCCGTATGTATCTTGCAAATCTCTATGTCTCCCTCCTTGAGTTGATCGCGGATGGAATTGAAGCGTCGCTTGATGTGCTTGTTTCTCTTGTGAAATATGGATTCCTTTGCCAAGGCAATTGCACCAGTATTGCCACAAAATATTTTCATTGGACCCGATGCACTAGGTATGACACCTAGATCGGATATGAACTCCTTCATCCAGACTCCTTCATTTGCTGCTTCCGAAGCAGCTATGTACTCCGCTTCACACGTAGATCCCGCCATGACACTTTGCTTAGAACTGCACCAACTAACAGCTCAACCGTTCAATATAAATATGTATCCGGTTTGTGACTTAGAGTCATCCGGATCAGTGTCAAAGCTTGCATCGACGTAACCATTTACGACGAGCTCTTTGTCACCTCCATAAACGAGAAACATATCCTTAGTCCTTTTCAGGTATTTCAGGATGTTCTTGACCGCTGTCCAGTGATCCACTCCTGGATTACTTTGGTACCTCCCTGCTAAACTAATAGCAAGGCACACATCAGGTCTGGTACACAGCATTGCATACATGATAGAGCCTATGGCTGAAGCATAGGGAACACCTTTCATTTTCTCTCTATCTTCTGCAGTGGTCGGGCATTGAGCCTGACTCAACTTCACACCTTGTAACACAGGCAAGAACCCTTTCTTTGCTTGATCCATTTTGAACTTCTTCAAAACTTTATCAAGGTATGTGCTTCGTGAAAGTCCAATTAAGCGTCTTGATCTATTTCCATAGATCTTGATGCCCAATATATAAGCAGCTTCACTGAGGTCTTTCATTGAAAAACTCTTGTTCAAGTATCCTTTTATGCCATCCAGAAATTCTATATCATTTCCCATCAACAATATGTCATCCACATATAATACTAGAAATGCTACAGAGCTCCCACTCACTTTCTTGTAAATACAGGCTTCTCCAAAAGTCTATATAAAACCATATGCTTTGATCACACTATCAAAACGCTTGTTCCAACTCCAAGATGCTTGCACTAGTCCATAAATGGATCGCTGGAGCTTGCACACTCTGTTAGCATCCTTTGGATCGATAAAACCTTCAGATTGCATCATATACAACTCTTCTTCCAGAAATCCATTCAGGAATGCAGTCTTTATATGCATTTGCCAAATTTCATAATCATAAAATGCAGCAATTGCTAAGATGATTTGGACGGACTTAAGCATCACTACGGGTGAGAAGGTCTCATCGTAGTCAACTCCTTGAACTTGTCGAAAACCTTTCGCAACAAGTCGAGCTTTGTAGATAGTAACATTATCGTCAGTGTCAGTCTTCTTCTTGAAGATCCATTTATTCTCGATGGCTTGCCGATCATCGGGCAAGTCAACCAAAGTCCACACTTTGTTCGCATACATGGATCCTGTCGGTGTCAAAACCGGCGGATCTCGGGTAGGGGGTCCCGAACTGTGCGTCTAGGCGGATGGTAACAGGAGACAAGGGACACGAAGTTTTACCCAGGTTCGAGCCCTCTTGATGGAGGTAAAACCCTACGTCCTGCTGGATTAATATTGATGATATGGGTAGTACAAGAGTAGATCTACCACGAGATCAAGGAGGCTAAACCCTAGAAGCTAGCCTACAGTATGATTGTTGTATGTTGTGTTGTCCTACGGACTAAAACCCTCCGGTTTATATAGACACCGGAGAGGGTTAGGGTTACACAAAGTCGGTTACAATGGTAGGAGATCTGAATATACGTATCGCCAAGCTTGCCTTCCACGCCAAGGAAAGTCCCATCCGGACACGGGACAAAGTCTTCAATCTTGTATCTTCATAGTCCATGAGTCCGGCGGAAGGTATAGTCCGGCTAGCCGGACACCCCCTAATCCAGGACTCCCTCAGTAGCCCCTGAACCAGGCTTCAATGACGACGAGTCCGACGCGCAGATTGTCTTCGGCATTGCAAGGCGGGTTCCTCCTCCAAGTACTTCATAAAAGATTGTAAACACTAAGGATAGTGTCCGGTTCTGCAAAATAAGTTTCCACATATTGCCATAGAGAGAATAATATTTACACAAATCTAATCTGCTGACGTATTCCGTAGCGTGGCATCACACTACGGCCAAGCCTTTATTCGAATCGTTTTTACTCCCCCACCTCAACGCATTTTGCGAGGCGGTTTCCTTGGCACGTCTTGTCAAAGTAGAGATCGTGTCCCCTTTATTTACGGGATTCTCATTAATATGGACGTGGGTAACCCAATCGTGCCCGTTAGCATGTTTTCTTGATTAAAGGCGAGTCCCAAACGGTTACGGGGAGGGCCCTTGGTATTCAACCTCTTATAAAGAGACCAAGGCCTTACTCCTTTCTTTCTATCTCAAACGAGTTTTCCCGTCGCCTCGAGTTCCGACACCCTAGGCTCTAGATTTCAGGCGCTTCGGACCTTCAACAATGTCCGGTTCCGACCTTCAAGGCCGATGGATGCACGGAGGAGGATGTGCTAAAGTTGAGAGAGGCCAAGTTCTTGACCGGCGAAATTTCGCATAGGCTGCCTGCTCAAGGGCAGGCTATTCCCAGTCCCTAGCCTGGTGAGAGCGTGGTGTTCGTGTCTCACTTCCTTCGGGGGTTAGGCTTCCCAATGGATCCCTTTGTGAGGGGGCTGATGTTCTATTATGGGCTGGAATTTCATGACTTAGCCCCGGAGTCCATCCTCCATGTTTCCTCATTCATCGTCGTGTGTGAAGCATTCCTCCGTGTTACTCCTCACTTTGGATTATGGCTCAAGACCTTTAAGGTAGAGCCGAAGATGATTGAGGGACGGCACACAGAGTGCGGAGGCGCTGTTATAAGCAAGAATGCTGATGCTCCATGGCCCGAGGGCCCTTTTCAAGAGGAGTTCGGCTTGTGGCAACGAGAGTGGTTCTATATCACCGCTCCCAGGGGCACCAAGTGGGTGGCGCCACCTGCCTTTCGCTCGGGTCCCCCAAAGCAGCTAGGGTCGTGGGTCAATAAAGGCCTAGATTGGGGACCACCCCAGGACGTGCCTTTGTTGCAGGGCCGTATCAGGGATCTCTTAGAAAGAGGTCTCGGCCTGGTCAAAGTGACGCAAGTCATGCTGATCCGCCAAACACTGCCCGGCAAACGTCGCTCCCTTCGTCTGTGGGAGTTTAATACGGAGGGACCACGAGCTCTCCAGCATTTTATGGGCGCAACGCCCGCGGATATGTATAAACTGTTCTTCGGATCACAAGCAATGTGTCTGGATTTGACCGAGGACGCAGGTCTGAGCTGCAATCACCCGGATACTCAAGTAAGTAGCCTTGTGCCCAGACTCGTTATCCGTATATTTGTCATAAACTTGCCCCTAAAAGAGCTGCCCTTTTAAACAGGAGTGGATAGCGAAAGCAAAGCTGATCAGGTGTCCGGCTCCCCTCCCCGAGACTAGGCCGGATCCCGTACTAGTTAGGATGTTGAAGATTGTGCCTTTGGAGGAAAGTGAGGGAGGGGACAAGGAAACTACGGCCTCCTCGAAGGAGGCTGTTCGGAAGGAAGGAACCGAAAATTCCTCTCCTCAGGGGAAGAAGAGGACCGCCTCTAAAAACTCGGAGACCATGGCCTCAAAGCAGCGGGGGGGGGGGGGGAATCCTCGTCAGAGGGTCCTATGCCGGGGGTACCTCGGCCGAACTACGCCCTCAAGGGGATCAGCCCTCCAGCAAGCCGTAAGTAGAGAAAGATTTTCTTTTTGTGAGATGAGAGAAATCCTTGCTTTATATCTGAGAAGATTAACCGAAATTTTACCTTGCAGTTTGGACCTCAGCCCTTCTCAGCAGAGCTCATCTTCGGGGGACCTTCTTCCGGAGATGATGGAGAGCGGAACGCCTCCCCCTGCCGTACCACCTAGCGAGGCGGGCAACCCTGAGGTGTCGTTGCGAAGGGTTTCTCCGAATCCGGCAGGGGTGGAAGGTAGCCATATGGCCCCCCAAGGTTCTCCGCGTCCGGCCTTCGAAAGAGGCCATAGGACGAGTCCGGCACCGTCCGGTGCTCGGTCGGAGGACCTGGAGAATCTGCTAGGGCGAGCTTCTATCTCAGAGGAGCACCGTGCATTGATGGGCACGGTGATTGAAAGGATTTTGTCTGCGGAGAACGGATTGCACGAGGCCGTCAGAAGTTTACTGACAGGTTCTGAGGGACGTGAAATAATGTACACTTTTTGACAGTTGCGCATAAATAAGATGTGCCCTGTGTAGCTAGTAGCCCCTGAGACTCTGTGCGTTGTCAAAAGTGACGACGCGCAGAGGATCATAATCCCAGGTCTAAAATGTCGCCTTTGTATGTAGGTGGCGAAGTGTCCGAAATCCAGCCGGACTGATGAATTTGCCGAGCTAAAGCGGCAACTTGACGTGGCAGATGCCGACATCGCGCTCGTCAACAAGCGGCTTGATGAGGCACAAGGTGTGTAATTCCTTGGGCAGCACCTGGTAAGAGGAGCTTTATGCCAGTATCTTACAATGTGTGTGCTTGACGCAGATGGTGCGGCCGTCGTGGAAAGTCTTCGGGCGGAACTTGCCTGAGCCAAGGAACAAGCCAGAAAAAGTGATGCAGCTGCCGAGAAGGCCCTTGAAGAGCTGAGAGCTGAACATGCTGCTCACTGCCGAAGAAAGAAAGAGATGGCCGAGATGGCCGTGAAGCTAAAAAGCGCTACTGACCGTTGCAAGCTTCTTGAAAAAGAAGACCGGGCGGGACAGACGGACTTAGAGAAGGCCGTTGCCGATGCCAAGGATGTTCGCTCTGCGATGAGAGCTGCGAAGGAGGAGTTGCGTCAGGCTGGAGAGATCGCAGCTGGAAAGCCCTTTATGCTACGGAGGAAGTTTGGTGATCCTAAGCATGCTCCGTTGGACCGGTTGTGGAGTACGGCGGACACCTATCTGGATTTGGCAGCGAACGCTGCTGATGCGACCGAACACTTTCGAGATCAAGAAGATCGCGAAGTGGAAAAGCTTTTCTGGTCGCAGTTCCACAATCCAGAGCGTCCACTGTCAGTGGCAGATCGTCTGGCCGAATGGGCCGAACTGAATAGGTTGTCCGGACTCGCCATGAAGTGCATCATGAGTCACCTATGGCCGGGGAGATCGGAGCCGAAGAGTTATTTCAGCTTGGTGCAGCAGTTCCTTGGTGCGATGTCGCGTATTGATGCAATTAAGAGGTCAGCATGCATAGAGGGTGCGCGGATGGCTCTTGCCCATGTCAAGACATACTGGACGGAAATGGAGACCACCGTTGTTGCATCCCGAGATTCGGACAGAAGCCGAGTACCTGACGAGCACTATTTTCAGGAAGTTCTGCAAGGCGCTCGTGTAATAGAGACGCAAAGCTCGAAGCATGCTATGTTCGAATAGCATATGCGATTGTAAAACGGCATTTTGATAAATTGTAGGAACTTTTTATACTTGTGCCTGCAAGTATTGCAACACCTCCTGTGCGGCCGTTTAATATATAAAATCTGAAAGATGGCAGTCGTCGGCTTCAGCCCCCACGCAAATAATGCGAGGGTGTTCGCAAAAGGCACATTTTCACACTTGATCCAACGTCTTGGTCCTACAAAGGAGGTGATAGCGCAGCGAACTAGGCAATCGGACTATAATGCTTTATCACTTTCACTTAGCCATAGGAGCTTGACAGTGGGACTACTTAGATAGCCCCTGGTGGCGACTGCGCTCACCCGAATTCGGGGCGCGTATGTGCCTGGCCAGGAAACGACCCTTCTTTAATGCGGAGGAATCCTATAGATTCCGGAGAGTCATCGAGTGGCTGACCAGTCTCACGCTATATCATGACAGTCAGTTTTTGGCTTTCTCTACCGAGGTGCTCGCCTGGCCGAACCGGGGCACAATCGCATTAGTTCTCCTGGTGCCGCCTTAGCCGATAGAGCGGAACGTAAGGCAGCCCAACACAGGAGCCGGGCAACCCAACATTTGACCAAAGACATGATTCGGAGCTGATGCATATAAGGCCAAACTCGCGACGCCGAACACTCCCTAAGGTATTCGGTCTTTATGAGGGCGGGCGAGACAACGCCCTTAGGTATAAGCCCCTAGTGTCCAGGTACGCGCAGAAATTCTGACGTGGCCACATGCCAAGACGCCAGCCTCCTCCTTGGTTATACTAGAGAAAACCAGGGGATGTGTATCAACAAAAGACAGTAAAAAAGGTTTACACAGGGTCTTAATCTAAAAAGAATCCTTGGAACGGGTCCCTGCTGCACGTCTGCGCTTGTGTCTCCGTTGTGCCGTATCCTGGACGGGCGCAGCATGATATTCATCTGTAAAAGAGAGGAACTAAGTTGAAAAAAGGTCGTGCCGAACAGAAGTTATATTAAATAAACAAAGTATAAATTGAGATGGGTAAACTTGAGCTTGATTGTCTCTTATTTTATATGTGTGAAGCCCCTAGAGCAGGGGTATACGGCCATTAAGCCTTTATCAATGATATTTTTGTGCCGGACTCGTCTAGCCGTGTCCGTGGTCTTAATGACCTGTTTAGATGTTTTGGCTGGTGAAGCCATTTTATTGTGGGGCTGTTAAGGCGGCCGCACAATCCTCCGCGTGGGGGGGGGGGGCGCACTCAATGCTTCCCCTTTAGAGAGATGATGCCTCGTGGACCGGGCATCTTAAGCGTAAGAGATGCGTAATGCGGTATTGCGTTAAAGCAGGCGAAAGCTTCACGTCCCCGCAGTACTTGATAGCGACTTGAAAATGGGACAATGTGGAAAGTTAGCTTTTCGCGACGGAAGTTATCGGTGGAGCCGAATATAACTTCAAGCCGGAGAAAACCCATGCAATGGGTATCCGGACCTGGCGTTACCCCTTGAAAGGAGGTTTTGTTGTGGCGAATTTTTGTTGGGTCTATCCCCATGTGGCGGATTGTGTCCTGATATATCAGGTTTAGACCGCTGCCGCCGTCCATCAGGACATTTGTAAACTGGAGTCCGCCAATTATTGGATCGAGTACCAAGGCAGTCCAGCCTGCGTTCCTGATACTTCTAGAATAATCCAGGTGACCGAAGATGATTGGTTTTGACAACTAGTGGTGAGACTCCTTTGGGATAGGCCGTATGGCGCGTACCTTTATGGGCGCCGCACGTTTTGTTATGTGAAGTAAGTTTACTATTTTTACTTCTTGTGGAAAATTCTTTTGTTTCCTGGTGCTCTGCTTTTGGGGTTCGTCATAGTCTTCGCTTGGTGTGTCGAGCCCCTTGCGTTCGGCGTTGAGTCTGCCGGATTATTTGAAGACCCAACAATCTATGTGGGTATGGTTAGCAGGCCTCCCGGGAGTACTGTGTATTTGACATATCCTGTCCAAGATTTTGTTTAGGTTGGATAGCTCGTCCCTGTTATCCTGGAGGGGCGGCTTTTTCTGATTCTGTCGTGAGCTTTTGAATCCGGCGTTGACTGCCGCGCTCTTCGGACTATTTTCCTTACCCCGGCGACGATCCTTGTTGCGTCACGGTTTGCCGTTTCCATCCCTAGTTTCGGATGTACTTGGGTCGCTGGTGCTACATCTTGCCAACCAGCTGTCCTCTCCTGCGCAAAAGCGGGTCATGAGGCTTGTTAATGCGGCCATTGTTCTTGGCTTTTCTTGGCCGAGGTGTCTGGCGAGCCATTCGTCTCGAACGTTATGCCTGAAAGCTGCTAAGGCTTCGGCGTCCGGACAGTCGACTATCTGATTCTTTTTAGTAAGAAATATGTTCCAGAATTGCCGAGCTAACTCTCCGGGCTGTTGAGTTATGTGACTGAGATCGTCTGCATCCGGAGGGCGGACATAGGTCCCTTGAAAATTTGCTCGGAAAGCATCCTCGAGCTCTTCCCAACTTCCAATTGTGTTTTCAGGAAGGCTTTTAAGCCAATGCCGGGCTGGCCCTTTAGGCTTGAGGGGTAAGTATTTTATGGCGTGGTGGTCATCTCCTCTAGCCATATGTATATGGAGGATATAATCCTCGATCCAGACTCCAGGGTCTGTTGTTCTGTCGTATGCCTCTACGTTTACGGGTTTGAATCCCGCTGGAAATTCATAATCCAGGACCTCATCGGTGAAACATAGGGGGTGTGCAGCACCCCTGTATTTGGGTGTGCCGTGATGTTCGGATACTGGTTTTGTTGCATTGCTTACGAGAGCTTGCTTTCTTGGCCCATAAATGGACCTGGCTGGGCCATCTTTTTGATGCGAAGCCTTGAGTGGGTCGCATGCCGGCTTGAGTGCGGCACCGCTTGCCGCTTTATGCTGTCCATGGGGTCGTCTATCCGACCGGGTGGCTTTCTTACTTTTTGAATGCAGGGGCTCTAAGGCCTCTTCGTCGAATTCAGGCAGTAGCTTTCGCTTCGGATAGCTTTTAGTGTGGCCACTGCCGCCGTATTTGTCTGTGGTATTGATTACTTTGCTCCATCTGATTCTAAGTGCATCTTCCGCAGTTTTTAGCTTCCGCTTCTGCTTTTTCAGGCTGCGTGCGGTTGCAACGAGCCTTTTGTGGAGGTTCTTCTGCTCCGTGGGCTTATCCGGCGTAAGATCGTCCGGAATGCCGTTTTCGCCGGGGACGGGTTGTTCGCTTTCTTTATCCGAGTTGCTCTGTTCGGACGGTTGCTCTAAGGCATGCTCGTCGTCTGCCAGCTCATCCTGCTCTATGGTTGAGTCTGTATCGAGGCGGGGTTTGGGGCGGCGTTTACGCCACCGCTTTGATTGCTTTTCGAGAGATCGATCCCTCGTTGCATCCCCGTGTTCCTTGTTGTCGCTTCCTTTAGGTGTATCCACCATGTACACATCATGAGATGAGGTGGTTGTCCAATGCCCTATAGGCGTTGGTTCGTATGTGTCTCCTGCATCGTCGTCCATACCGTCGATGTCTTCGGAGTCGAAATTGAGCACGTCGTTTAAATTATCGATGGTGGCTACCAAATGGGTGGTGGGTGGGTTTTGAATTTCTTCATCGTCCGTATCCCAACCTTGCTGACCGTAGTCCGGCCATGGTCTTCTGATAAAGAGAGAGACTTTAGTGACTTCAGAATATCGCCAAAGGGCGAGTGCTGAAAGATGTCCGCGACGGTCAACTCCATGATCGGCGCCCCATCGGATTCGATCGGCAGGCGTGCGGAGGGCTCGGAGTCCGAAGAGGAATCCGGCCCCTCGGAGTCACGGGCTTTGCGGAGTACGGGGCTGGTGTTCAGCTCGATCGCCTTTGAGATCGCAGCCCCCGAGGCGGCATCCAACCACTCATCCTAGATCGGCGTAGTATGCTCCGAATTAAGGGTCAGAACTGATGCGTGTGCGGCCTCCAAGGCACTGTTCGGCGGCAGAGCTAGATCATGCCCATCGAGACAGTGCGGCGCGCTCGGCTGTGGCTCGAATCCGTCGAAGATCAAGTCCCCGCGGACGTCAGCCGTGTAGTTTAAACTTCTAAATCTGACCTGATGGCCAGAGGCGTAGCTTTCGATCTGCTAGAGATGGCCAAGCAAATTGGCCCGCAGTGCGAAGCCGCCGAAGACGAAGATCTGTCCGGGGAGAAAAGTCTCACCCTGGACTGCATCGTTGTTGATGATCGAAGGAGCCATCGGGCCTAAAAGCAACGACACAGAGGAACACTCAATGAAAGCACCAATGTCGGTGTCAAAACCGGCGGATCTCGGGCAGGGGGTCCCGAATTATGCGTCTAGGCAGATGGTAGCAGGAGACAAGGGACACGAAGTTTTACCCAGGTTCGGGCCCTCTTGATGGAGGTAAAACCCTACGTCCTGCTTGATTAATATTGATGATATGGGTAGTACAAGAGTAGATCTACCACGAGATCAAGGAGGCTAAACCCTAGAAGCTAGCCTACGGTATGATTGTTGTATGTTGTGTTGTCCTACGGACTAAAACCCTCCGGTTTATATAGACACCGGAGAGGGTTAGGGTTACACAAAGTCGGTTACAATGGTAGGAGATCTGAATATCCGTATCGCCAAGCTTGCCTTCCACGCCAAGGAAAGTCCCATCCGGACACGGGACTAAGTCTTCAATCTTGTATCTTCATAGTCCAGGAGTCCGGCGAAAGGTATAGTCCGGCTACCCGGACACCCCCTAATCCAGGACTCCCTTAGATCCCATCTCAGATTTCACGGCCTCTAGCCATTTCGTGGAATCTGGGCTCATCATCGCTTCCTCATAGTTTGTAGGTTCGTCATGGTCAAGTAACATGACCTCCAAAACAGGATTACCGTACCACTCTGGTGCGGATCTTACTCTGGTTGACCTACGAGGTTCGGTAGTAACTTGATCTAAAGTTACATGATCATCATCAATAGCTTCCTCACTAATTGGTGTAGGAGTCACAGGGACAAATTTCTGTGATGAACTACTTTCCAATAAGGGAGCAGGTACAGTTACCTCATCAAGTTCTACTTTCCTCCCACTCACTTCTTTCGAGAGAAACTCCTTCTCTAGAAAGGATCAATTCTTAGCAACGAATGTCTTGCCTTCGGATCTGTGATATAAGGTGTACCCAACAGTCTCCTTTGGGTATCCTATGAAGACACATTTCTCCAATTTGGGTTCGAGCATATCAGGTTGAAACTTTTTCACATAAGCATCGCAACCCCAAACTTTAAAAAACGACAACTTTGGTTTCTTGCCAAACCATAGTTCATAAGGTGTCATCTCAACGGATTTAGATGGTGCCCTATTTAACGTGAATGCATCAGTCTCTAAAGCATAACCCTAAAATGATAAAGGTAAATCAGTAAGAGACACCATAGATCGCACCATATCTAGTAAAGTACGATTACGACGTTCAGACACACCATTACGCTGTGGTGTTCCGGGTGGCGTGATTTGCGAAACTATTCTGCATTGTTTCAAATGAAGACCAAACTCGTAACTCAAATATTCTCCTCCACGATCAGATCGTAGAAACTTTATTTTCTTGTTACGATGATTTTCCACTTCACTATGAAATTCTTTGAACTTTTCAAATGTTTCAGACTTATGTTTCATCAAGTAGATATACCCATATCTGCTTAAATCATCTGTGAAGGTGAGAAAATAACGATACCCGCCGCGAGGCTCAACATTCATCGGACCACATACATCAGTATGTATGATTTCCAACAAATCTGTTGCTCGCTCCATTGTTCCGGAGAACAAAGTTTTAGTCATCTTGCCCATGAGGCATGGTTCGCAAGTACCAAGTGATTCATAATCAAGTGATTCCAAAAGTCCATCAGAATGGAGTTTCTTCATGCGCTTTACACCAATATGACCCAAACGGCAGTGCCACAAATAAGTTGCACTATCATTATCAACTCTGCATCTTTTGGCTTCAATATTATGAATATGTGTATGACTACTATCGAGATTCAACAAAAATAGACCACTCTTCAAGGGTGCATGACCATAAAAGATATTACTCATATAAATAGAACAACCATTATTCTCTAATTTAAATGAATAACCGTCTCGCATCAAACAAGATCTAGATATAATGTTCATGCTCAACGCTGGCACCAAATAACAATTATTCAGGTCTAAAACTAATCCCGAAGGTAGATGTAGAGGTAGCGTGCCGACGGCGATCACATCGACTTTGGAACCATTTCCCACGCGCATCGTCACCTCAACCTTAGCCAATCTTTGCTTAATCCGTAGTCCCTATTTTGAGTTGCAAATATTAGCAATAGAACCAGTATCAAATACCCAGGTGCTATTGCGAGCATTAGTAAGGTACACATCAATAACATGTATATCACATATACCTTTGTTCTCCTTGCCATCCTTCTTAATCGCCAAATACTTGGGGCAGTTCCGCTTCCCGTGACCAGTCCCTTTGCAGTAGAAGCACTCAGTCTCAGGCTTAGGTCCAGACTTGGGCTTCTTCACTTGAGCAGCAACTTACTTGTCGTTCTTCTTGAAGTTCCCCTTCTTACCTTTACCCTTTTCTTGAAACTGGTGGTCTTGTTGACCATCAACACTTGATGCTCCTTCTTGATTTCTACCTCCGCAGCCTTTAGCATTGCGAAGATCTCGGGAATTGTCTTATCCATCCCTTGCATGTTATAGTTCATCATGAAGATCTTGTAGCTTGGTGGCAGTGATTGAAGAATTCTGTCAATGACACTATCATCAGGAAGATTAACTCCCAGTTGAATCAAGTGATTGTTATACCCAGACATTTCGAGTATATGCTCACTGACAGAACTATTCTCCTCCATCTTGCAGCTGTAGAACTTATTGGAGACTTCATATCTCTCAATCTGGGCATTTGCTTGAAATGTTAACTTCAACTCCTGTAACATCTCATATGCTGCATGACGTTCAAAACATCGTTGAAGTCCTGGTTCTAAGCCGTAAAGCATGGCACACTGAACTATCAAGTAGTCATCAGCTTTGCTCTGCCAGACGTTCATAACATCTGGTGTTGCTCCTGCAGCGGGTTTGGCATCTAGCGGTGCTTCCAGGATGTAATTTTTCTATGCATCAATGAGGATAATGCTCAAGTTACGGACCCAGTCCGTGTAGTTGCTACCATCATCTTTCAACTTAGCTTTCTCTAGGAACGCATTAAAATTCAATGGAACAACATCACGAGCCATCTATCTACAACAACATAGACATGCAAAATACTATTAGGTACTAAGTTCATGATAAATTAAACTTCAATTTAATCATATTACTAAAGAACTCCCACATAGATAGACATCACTCTAATCATCTAAGTGATCACGTGATCCAAATCAACTAAACCATGTCCAATCATCACGTGAGATGGAGTAGTTTTCAATGCTGAACATCACTATGTTGATCATATCTACTACATGATTCACGCTCGACCTTTCGGTCTCAGTGTTCTGAGGCCATATCTGCATATGCTAGGCTCGTCAAGTTTAACTCGAGTATTCTGCGTGTGCAAAACTGGCTTGCACCCGTTGTATGTGAACGTAGAGCTTATCACACCCGATCATCACGTGGTGTCTCGGCACGACGAACTTTCGCAAAGGTGCATACTCAGGGAGAACACTTGAACCTTGAAATTTAGTGAGAGATCATCTTATAATGCTACCGTCGAACTAAGCAAAATAAGATGCACAAAGGATAAACATCACATGCAATCAATATAAGTGATATGATATGGCCATCATCATCTTGTGCCCTTGATCTCCATCTCCAAAGCACTGTCATGTTCACCATCATCACCGGCGCGACACCTTGATCTCCATCGTAGCATTGTTGTCGTCTCGCCAATCTTATGCTTCTACGACTATCACTACCGCTTAGTGATAAAGTAAAGCAATTACATGGCGATTGCATTTCATACAATAAAGCAACAACCATATGGCTCCTGCCAGTTGTCGATAACTCCATTACAAAACATGATCATCTCATACAATAAAATTTAGCATCATGTCTTGACCATATCACATCACAACATGCCCTGCAAAAATAAGTTAGACGTCATCTACTTTGTTGTTGCAAGTTTTACGTGGCTGCTACGAGTTGAGCAAGAACTGTTCTTACCTTCGCATCAAAACCACAACGATTTTTCGTCAAGTATGTGCTGTTTTAACCTTCAACAAGGACCAGGCGTAGCCACACTCGATTCAACTAAAGTTGGAGAAACTGACACCCGCCAGCCACCTGTTTGCGAAGCACGTCGGTAGAACCAGTCTTGCGTAAGCGTACGCGTAATGTCGGTCCGGGCCGCTTCATCCAACAATACCGCCGAATCAAAGTATGACATGCTGGTAAGCAGTATGACTATTATCGCCCACAACTCACTTGTTTTCTAGTCGTGCATATAACATCTACGCATAAACCTGGCTCGGATGCCACTGTTGGGGAACGTAGTAATTTCAAAAAAACTCCTACGCACACGCAAGATCATGGTGATGCATAGCAACGAGAGGGGAGAGTGATGTCCACGTACCCTCATATACCGTAAGCGGAAGCGTTATGACAACGCGGTTGATGTAGTCGTACGTCTTCACGTTCGACCGATCCTAGTACCGAAAGTACGGCACCTCCGCGATCTGCACACGTTCAGCTCGGTGACGTCCCACAAACTCACGATCCAGCAGAGTGTCGAGGGAGAGCTTCGTTAGCACGACGGCGTGATGACGGTGATGATGAAGCTACCGGCGCAGGGCTTCGCTTAATCACTACGACGATATGACCGAGGTGGATTATGGTGGAGGGGGGCACCGCACACGGCTAAGAGATCAATGATCAACTTGTGTGTTCTAGGGTGTCCCCTGCCCCCGTATATGAAGGAGCAAGGGGGGAGGCCGGCTGGCCCTTGTGGCGCGCCAGGAGAGGAGGAGTCCTCCTACTAGTAGGAGTAGGACTCCCCTTTCCTACTCCTACTAGGAGGAGGAAAGGAAGGAGGAGAGGAAGAAGGAAAGGGGGGCTCCCCCCTTCCCTAGTCCAATTCGGACAAGAGGGGGAGGGGCGTGCGGCCTGCCCTCTCTCTCTCTCTCTCTCTCCACGAAGGCCCATGTGGCTCATTAGTTCTCCGGGGGGTTACGGTAACCCTCCGACACTCTGGTTTTCTCCGAAATCACCCGGAACACTTCCGGTGTCCGAATATAGCCGTCCAATATATCAATCTTTATGTCTCGACCATTTTGAGACTCCTCGTCATGTCCGTGATCACATCCGGGACTCTGAACTATCTTCGGTACATCAAAACACATAAACTCATAATACCGATCGTCGCCGAACGTTAAGCGTGCGGACCCTACGAGTTCGAGAACTATGTAGACATGACCGAGACACGTCTCCGGTCAATAACCAATAGCGGAACCTGGATGTTCATATTGGCTCCCACATAATCTACGAAGATCTTTATCGGTCAAACCGCATAACAACATACGTTGTTCCCTTTGTCATCGGTATGTTACTTGCCCGAGATTCGATCGTCGGTATCTCAATACCTAGTTCAATCTCGTTACTGGAAAGTCTCTTTACTCATTCCGTAATGCATCATCCAGCAACTAACTCATTAGTCAGATTGCTTGCAAGGCTCATAGTGATGTGCATTACCGAGAGGGCCCAAGAGATACCTCTCCGACAATCAGAGTGACAAATCCTAATCTCGATCTATGCCAACTCAACAAGTACCATCGGAGACACCTGTAGAGAACCTTTATAATCACCCAGTTACGTTGTGACGTTTGGTAGCACACAAAGTGTTCCTCCGGTATTCGGGAGTTGCATAATCTCATAGTCATAGGAACATGTATAAGTCATGAAGAAAACAATAGTAATATACTAAACGATCAAGTGCTAAGCTAACGAAATGGGTCAAGTCAATCACATCATTCTCTAATGATGTGATCCCGTGAATCAAACGACAACTCATGTCTATGGCTCGGAAACTTAACCATCTTTGATTCAACGAGCTAGTCAAGTAGAGGCATTCTAGTGACACTCTGTTTGTCTATGTATTCACACATGTACTAACTTTCCGGTTAATACAATTCTAGCATGAATAATAAACATTTATCATGATATAAGGAAATATAAATAACAACTTTATTATTGCCTCTAGGGCATATTTCCTTCACCTACTTCTCTCTCATAGGACCTATACCTTCTCTTAGGTAAAATAGCATAAAACAAGATAGGTCCTGACTCTCCATTGTGGAGAATGGAGATTATCCTGTCTCCAATTCTTGCCTTTCGAACAATGTTGCTTTCAAGTACCTCCTTACGACTGTCCATACATTTTTCCATTCTTTGATTTTCATGTCTTCACCGGTTTTAGAAATCCGATATGGACAGGTGTGATTCGTAGGATGACCTGGTCGTATGTTCAAAACATCAAGGCGACCATTCTGAAACATCAGATGAGGCACACAATCCTTCCGGATTATCTGTTGAAAACATAGTAATAACTTCGTAGTTAGCAATGTAGTTCGGTTGTAGAAGAATTTATGCAAAAGATGCACGGATGTCGTAATAGTAGAAAATCTTACCCTGGCATCTCTATGGATATTACCGTAGTTCAACACGTGCACTAGTGGCACGTATTGACCATAATGTGGAGGAGTTTGATAATAGATGTTGTAATTCTCAAGATCAGTACAAGATGCGATCAGATGATTTTTCCCCTGGTAAGTTAATTCTGAGCCATCAGTGTAGTAGGTTCTATCTACCATCTTCCGCACATTGTTTGAAGAATGAAAATAAGATGTTAATGGAAACAAACTGTCAACTATTTTGAAATAAACAATATAAATTAGTTAATAACTATGTTTGAGAAACTCACATAGCGGTAGAATTGGAAGCGTGTTAACAAGGACCCAAATGTCATATTGTCTTGGTCGATGTCAGGATCACCAAGATCCATGGTGACAAGCATACCCCCATAAAAACCATACATCTTGTAAAGTGCTTCCCAATTTGTGCAACCAAAATGGGTTACGCTCTCATAATTGTACAGATTTACTTCAAAATCCATACCATGATGGGTCCTTAGGTGAATTTTCCTTGTTTCGAAACTTTCATGGTCTTCAAAACCCATTCTCTCCAAGACATAGCGTCTTGCATGGCATGGGATAAGCTAGTCGAATTGTAAAAGATGAAAATTACATGTTGAAATAGTTGAAGTCGTGCTTAATTATGAAAAAAACACTTGTCGTCATTGCGTACTGTTTGAACATCGAAGGTCTCCTGGAGCTTAATGCTGAAGCGTCGATCTTCGTCTAGGTGAGGCCTGTCGCACAGACCTCGGTCGTTGTTGCACCAGTCACACTCCCCCGGGAGACTTTTGTCATCCGATGACGACATTTCCTATGTTCATAATTCAAAGATTAAAATTGTACAATTAAATATATGTACTACAAAAACTAAATTAGATCATTATTATTCATCACGGGTTGACTATCGGTCTGCCGAGTCTTTTCTTGAAAACTCTCAGCTCACGTGGTGTATATATTTGACCGTCGATGATGGTCGCTCCTCCCTTCATCCCCGAGTGCATTACACCAAAATGTCTAGCACACGGGAACAAAGGAGAAGCGACCCCCACGACAAAAGTCGGGATTCTTCGTCCTCTCATATATGGTGCAGAGTCTCCCTCACTGATTCCTCTCTGACATTTGCGACCGTCGATGATGGTCGTTACTCCCCCTTCCCCTAGTGCATACCAAAGGTCTAGCACAAGGAGAAGAAGGAGAAATGACCCCCACGACAACAGTCGGGATTCTTCGTCCTCTCATATATGGTGGAGCCTTGACAGACTTAAAGTCAACCCGAAATGTCGTTTAATTATCTTTCTAGAAAATCCAGGTCACTCGATATTTCCTACATATTCTAGCACAAGTCATGCCAAAATTCATGGAAAAATCCAGCATGACCTTTGCTAAAAAAGGACATATTGAGCGCCTGAAATTTGCCGGAACGGAAATTAATCAACACTCCGACAAAACATAGGCCACTCGGAGGTGTGCACTTGGGCAAGCACATATCCTATTTGAGCAACACAAGATATACATGGTTTTATCTACATCATATGAGCATTCAAAACTTGATGGTCATTGCATTTCAATGGTTGAAAATATGAGCAAAAGCATTTCAAAATATCTTATAGGACTCATATTGACATGCAGATTTGGCTGGTCTCACCTCGAGGTCGGAGGGGGTCGGTGACGGGGACGACGGCGGGGATGATGGAGGGGCTCCTGGGTTTCTGCAAAAACAAAAACCCTATAAGCTATCAACTAATCAAATGCATACCCCTTGCATAGTGGGGTCCAATTTGAGCATTCAAAATAGGAGTATTTCTCCAATTTGAGCATTCAATAAGCAAAACCAAATCGTAAAATAAATAAGTATTCAAATTAGCATGCATTCAATAAGCAAAACTAAATCATCTCTTGCGCCCGTACATCGTCGAATATTATCACTAAAACATCTCGAATAGTATCATGCATATAACATCACTAATACAACTAAAACCCTAGCGAACGACGGGTATCGGCGCGGGCGGTGGCACCCAAAGAGAAGGAACCATCACAGGATCATAGCTCCAGTGAGATCCCTGAAGAACCTGCCGGGTATTGGAGAACCTGCCTCCAAGTCAACCATGTAGCGACGGACGTGCTCGTCCTCCTCGCTGACACGGAGACGTACCACCTCCGCGGGGTCCTCAAGCCTCTGCACCATCACTGGCCCACGTAACCGCCACCAAAGAAGGTTCAGGTCAACGACGGGCTGGCTCCTCACCAAGCTGCGCCCCCCAGTAGGTAGCACCTCCCAGTACCAGCCCGGCGGAGCCCAGTCTCGGACATGGCCCCTCTGATCAAGAAGGTGTCCTCCATCGAGCCGACAACGAGGATGCGGGATAGGCATCGTCGACGTCAACGCGGGAATAATTGCTTTAACTAAAAGAATAACAACTAAAGATAAATTTTCTTACTAAAAATAAACTAGTTCTATTAATTCAACTAAACACTTACTATAAATAAAAATAAACTAGTTGTTACTAAAAATAAACTAGTTCAACTAGTTCTATTAATTTTCTTACTAAAAATACACTAGTTCTATTAATTCAACTAGTTCTTACTAAAAATAAACTAGTTCAACTAGTTCTATTAATTTTCTTATTAATTCTATTAAACACTTACTAAAAAAAGTAAAAAAATACATTATACAATAGTAAAAAAACTATAGTAAAAACAGAAAAAAAATAGAGATGGAGGGAGGAGGGGTGGGAGGAGGGAGGAGGAGGAGGGAGGAGAGAGGAGGAGGGGGGAGGCCGGTGGGATCAGAGGAGGAAGGAGGAGGGAGGGAGGAGGGGTGGGAGGAGAGAGGAGGGGGATGGGGCGGCTGGAGGAGGAGGAGGGAGGGGCGATGGGAGGAAGGCTGCCAGCGGAGGAGGGAGGAGGGACGAGGGGGAGGACGGAGGAGGAGAGACGAGGGGGCTACCAGAGGAGGAGGGATGGAGGGAGTACCTCGATGGAGGAGCAGCGCGGCGGCGGCGAACGACGGGTATCGGCGCGGGCGAGAGTGACTGAGAGGGAGAGTGAGTGAGAGGGTCAGCCGCGTGGGGAGGATCATGTAAGGTTAGTAGTAGCGCGGGTCGTGAAAAGCGCTACTGCTACGAAGCATAGCAGTAGCGCTAGGTACGGATACGCGCTACTGCTAACTGGGGCTAGCCATGTGCGCCCAGTTCAAATTTAGCAGCAGCGCGTTTTGCTAGTATGCGCTACTGCTAAAATGATAGCAGTAGCGCGGTTTATTTACACGCGCTACTACTAAGTAGCAGTAGCGCATGATTTTTTCTAGCACTACTGCTAAGATGTTGTGTATAAGGTTTTCCCTAGTAGTGCATCTAAGCTTGGGGATGCCCCGGATGGCATCCCCTCTTTCGTCTTCGTCTGTCGGTAAATTTACTTGAGGCTATATTTTTATTCACCACATGATATGTGTTTTCTTGGAGCGTCTTGTGTGATATGAGTCTTTGCTTTTTATTTTGCCACAATCATCCTTGTTGTACACACCTTTTGAGAGGGACACGCATGAATCATGATTTATTAGAATACTCTTTGTGCTTCACTTATATCTTTTTAGCTAGGCAATTTGCTCTAGTACTTCACTTTTATCTTTTTAGAGCACGGTGGTGGTTTTATTTTATAGAAATTAATGAACTCTTATGCTTCACTTATATTATTTTGAGAGTCTCTAAACAGCATGGTAATTTTCTTAGGTTGTGAATTTAGTCCTAATATGATGGACATTCAAGGGAGATATAATAAAAACTTTCATATAGAGCATTGAATACATGAGAAGTTTGATTCCTTACATTTGTTTTGAGATACAAAGATGGTGATATTAGAGTCATGCTAGTAGTAAATTGTGGAGTCAAAGAAATAACTGTGTTAAGGTTTGTGATTCCCGTAGCATGCACATATGGTCTTCTAGTTATGTGATGAAGTTGGAGCGCAATTTATTCTTGATTGTCTTCCTTTGCGTGAAAGTCGGGAGCGCGTGATGGTTAACTCCTACCAACCTCTCCCCTAGGAGCATGCGTAGTAGTACTTTGCTTTGAGGGCTAATAGATTTTTTCAATAAGTATGTGAGTTCTTTATGACTAATGTTGAGTCCATGGATTGTACACACTCTTACCCTTCCACCTTTGCTAGCCACTCTAGTATCGTACAACTTCCGCCGGTGCATTAAACCCACCTTATACCCTTCCTCAAAATAGCCACCATACCTACCTATTATGGCATTTTCATAGCGAATCCGAGATATATTGCCATGTAACTCCACCGTTTCGTTTATTATGACATATACCATCATTGTCATATTGCTTTGCATGATCATGTAGTTGGCGTAGTATTTGTGGCTCTGCCACCTTTCATTTTTTGTACATCTCACTCTTGATCATTGCACATCCCGGTACACCGCCGGAGGCATCCATATAGAGTCATATCTTCATTCTAGTATCGAGTTGTAATTTTGAGCTGAAAGTAAATAAAAGTGTGATGATCATCATTATTAGAACATTGTCCCATGTGAGATTATAAAAAAGAGAGGCCAAAAAGAGCCTAATAAAAAAAGAAGAGAAAAGAGTCTCCAAAAAAAGAGAAAGGAGAATCAAAGAGAGAGAGAGAGAAAAAGAAAGAAGGGACAATGTTACTATCCTTTTCCACACTTGTGCTTCAAAGTAGCACCATGTTCTTCATGATAGAGAGTCTCCTATTTTGTAACCTTCATATATTACTAGTGGGAATTTTTCGTTATAGAACTTGGCTTGTATATTCCAACGATGGGCTTCCTCAAATGCCCTAGGTCTTCATGATCAAGCAAGTTGATGCACACACACTAATTTTCTTTTGAGCTTTCATATACTTATAGCTCTAGTGCATCTGTTACATGGCAATCCCTACTCACTCACATTGATATCAATTGATGGACATCTCCATAGTCCATTGATTTTCCTAGTTGATGTGATACTTTCTCCCTTATTTTGTCTATTACCACCTTCTACTCCACCCATGGTGCTATGTCCATGGCTCACACTCATGTATTGCGTCAAGAGTTGAAAAAGCTGAAGCGCGTTAAAAAGTATGAAACAATTGCTTGGCTGATACCGGGTTGGGAATGATTTATACTTTGCGTTAAGAAGAGGGAGCATAACAAGACTATATGATTTTGTAGGGATAACTTTCTTTAGCCATCTTATTTTTGAAGCTTAATGATTTGCTTTCTAGTGTGCTTGAAGTATTATTGTCTTTGTGTCAATGAACTTTTGTTTTGAATCATACGGATCTAAATATTCATGACAAATAAAAGAATTTACGTTGATAAATATGTTAGGTAGCATTTCACATCAAAAAATCTGTTTTTATCATTTACCTGCTCGAGAACGAGTAGGAATTAAGCTTGGGGATGCTTCATACGTCTCCAACGTATCTATAATTTTTTATTGTTCCATGCTATTATATTATCTGTTTTGGATGTTTTATATGCATTAATATGCTATTTTATATTATTTTGGGGACTAACCTATTAACCTAGAGCCCAGTGCCAGTTTCTGTTTTTTCCTTATTTTTGAGTTTCGCGGAAAAGGAATATCAGACGGAGTCCAAACGGAATAAAACTTTACGATGATTTTTCTTGGACTAGAAGACACCCATAGGACTTGAGAACCAAGTCAGAAGAGTCCCGAGGTGACGACAAGGGTGCAGGGCGCGCCCCAGGGGGGCTCCCCCTACCTTGTGGCCCCCCTCGGGAGTCCACCGACCTACTTCTTCGTCCTATAAATTCACATATATTCCAAAACCCTCAGAATCATCCACAAAAATACTTTTCCGCCACCGCAGGTCTCTGACCTCGTGAGATCCCATCTGGAGGCCTTTTCCGGTACTCTGCCGGAGGGGGACTCTACCATGGAGGGCTTCTATATCAACCCTATTGCCCTTCGATGAAGCGTGAGTAGTTTACCACAGACCTTCGGGTCCATATCTAGTAGCTAGATGGCTTCTTCTCTCTCTCTCTCTGTGATTCTCAATACCATATTCTCATTGATGTTCTTGGAGATCTATCCGATGTAATCTTCTTTCGCGGTGTGTTTGTTGAGATCCGATGAATAATGGATTTATGATCAGCTTATCTATGAATATTATTTGAATCTTCTCTGAATTCTTATATGCATGATTTGATATCTTTGTATTTCTCTTCGAATTATCGGTTTGGTTTGGCCAACTAGATTGATATTTCTTGCAATGGGAGAGGTGCTTAGTTTTGGGTTCAATCTTGCGCGATTTCACCCAGTGACAAAGTAGGGGTAGCGAGACACGTATTGCATTGTTGCCATCAAGGATAAAAAGATGGGGTTTTCATCATATTGCTTGAGTTTATCCCTCTACATCATGTCATCTTACTTAAGGCATTACTCCATTCTTTATAAACTTAATACTCTAGATGCATGCTGGATAGCGGTCGATATGTGGAGTAATAGTAGTAGATGCAGAATCGTTTCGGTCTACTTGACACGGACGTGATGCCTATATGCATAATCATTGCCTTGGATATCGTCATAACGTTGCGCTTTCCTATCAATTGCTCGACAGTAATTTGTTCACCCACCGTATTATTTGCCTTCAAAAGAGAAGCCTCTAGTGAAACCTATGGCCCCCGGGTCTATTTTCCATTATATATTTTCAAATCTATAAACCAAAAATACCAAAAATATCTTGCTGCAATTTATTTACTTTTATCTTGTTTTACATTTTAGCAATCTTTTATACCTATCTCTATCAGGTCTCACGTTTGCAATTGACCGTGAAGGGATTGACAACCCCTTTATCGCGTTGGGTGCAAGTATTTGATTGTTTGTGCACGTGCATAGATTGGGGACTTGCTTGTACCTCCTATTGGATTGATACCTTGGTTCTCGAATCAAGGGAAATACTTATCTCTACTTTGCTACATCACCCTTTCCTCTTCATGGGAAAAATCAATGCAAGCTCAAAAAGTAGCAGTGTGATGTACTCCTTCTGTTGCAAAATAATTGAAGTTCCAGAATTGTCCTAAGTCAAACCTCTTCAAATTGGACCAAGCTATAGAAAGAATGCTAATGTCCACAATGTCTAATATATATATATATATATATATATATATATATATATATATATATATATATATATATATATATATATATAATATGACAATATATTTCATAATGAATCTAATGAAGCAAATTTGGTGTCGTAGATGTTAATATATTTTTATGTAAACTTGGTCAAACTTAATGAAGTTTGACTTAGGACAAGCCCATAACTTCAATTATTTTAGAACAGATGGAGTATACATTATATGATTAAATATTTCTTTGAATCCCGGTCGCCTGTCTTGATAGCATTTTTAATGCAAATACATTTAATCTAGTAAATAAATTGGATAAAATCTTAGGTCAAATTTCGTAAAAAGACAGAATTTGTTTCACTTTTCCAAATTATGGACAAACAAAATGAAGTGAGTACATATTCTAAGGGTTTATTAGTTACATCTCTTGTATACACATACTAATTATCACTTTTGATGTTTATATTATGGGGCATCAGTTCTAGTTTCACGGGGCCCCGAAATCCCAAGATCCGCCATGTCATTCCCTTCTCTCCCCATTGCGGGGCAGCTCCTGGCCTCCACGTGTGCGCCCAACTCCATGGTCTTCCCACGCCGCTCGTCTGGTGCACTCTCCTCCTACTTGTCGGGGTCACTACAAGGACCGGTCATGCAACCTGCTGCAAGCGGGACACACCTTGTTGTTATTCATCCACTATTTCTACAAAGCGGGTGACGCATGATGTTGTAGGTGGCGGTCGCCGACGATGGAAGCTAGGAATCGTGAGCTGCAAGGTCACACGACGATGCTAGAGCCGAAGCTGACCGCGCTACAAGGTTTCCCGACAATGCTCCATGTCCGGGTCAAAGATTCCCGGAGCGGCAACAATAATGTTGCATGTTCGCATCGGCGGTGTTGTGGGCGGTGGTAGCGATAGGTCGAACTCACCACCAGTGTTGCATGTCGGCGGGCAACAATTGCAAGCTTGGCAAGTTTTTCATGCTGCCAAGCGAGATGTAGTTTTTTTGTCTCCCCATGTGCATGGTAGGAGGGGCGAACGGGACAATGCAGCGGTGAGGTTATCGCTCGGCTGGCAAGGCTGCCGATCGGGCGATCCGGTTGCTCCTGACGCTGAAACAACACATTCTCGCCACAAATAGTGAAAAAAACAACACTCATAGCAACTTGTATTCAGGGGCGATTCTACCGTCAGGGCACCCCGGGCACGTGCCCGGGCTTGAGCGCTGCCAATTTTCCAAGCGCCAGAGTCATAATCTGTGAATACGTACAATATACGCTAAAAAATACATCTGGTTCACAAATTGGGCTACTTTGGACGTTATTTTTGCCTCTTGGGCTTACCCACGTCAAAGGCCCATCCATTAATTTCCCTACATGGGCCATAATAATAGGTAACCAGATCGTGCCATCGATCAGGAGGCCGGTGGCCTCATCGCTCGCCTCGCCTGGGCGGCTACCTCGCACGCCTATTCGTCTGTGCGCCGCGCCGCACGATGTGCCCTAACAACTCTGGCGGTTGAAGGCGGCGACCGGCGAGGTGGACTGACGGAGCACTGGCGGTCAGCAAGACCGCAAGAGATGATGCACGCCTGGGCCTAATCAGGCTACGACTTCAGCAAGCGACAATCGGGATCGGGATCGGAAGAGGAAGCCCGAAAGTCAAAGCGGCAGCCCCTTGTGTAAATTCCACTTCGGCTCCGGCAGATAGTGCTTGTATTCGTCACGATCGGCACTTCAATTCAATGAAAATTCTATAATCTGGTAATGTGTTGTATCTTGTAGATTTTCTTTTTTTTTTGCACTTCAATTCAATGGAAATTTAATTATTTGATAATGAGTTGTATCTTGTAGATTCTCATCTGTGCACAAGGATGAACATCGGAGATTGGAATTTTATTTGGTAAATTGTATCTCATGTTTTAATTTATTGATATGATGTATGAAATATTAGTGTGCATATTACACATGATGTTTACCTAAATATATGATACTTCTGGTGTTGTTAGACCAAAGTAAATTTTAGCTTGCGTCGTGCCCAGGCTTCGACAATTTGCTAGCTCCGCCACTGCTTGTATTGTATATCCGATAACATGGTTGCTCCTGGTTCTCCTTTCCAAGCACGGAAGTAAACCCATTGTGAGATTCCCACATGATCTCGTGCCTAAATATTCCCTCACCTGTTGCGGGAAGCCGTCGGCGAGGGCTCCCATCCAACCGAAGTTGAATAGGGCAGTGGTCGGACGACGTAGCAGCACCTCACCGAAGTGGACCGGAGTAGTATCCACATATCTTCTCGTCTTGTCAGTTAAGTTTTTCGTTTGAAAAAGATAATCCAGAGGGTCGTAGTGACTTCGATACCCAGTGTTTGTCAATTCCTCCAGAAATACCACTCAAAACCAAACTCGAGAGGAATAGTACAACTAAAGCTGGTTGATTCACCCTTGCATTATTTCCTGTATCCGATTAGAAAACCTTCAAAATTCATTGTGAAATGTACAAAGTACAAACAAGATTATCATACGTGACACTTATCAAGGAATTATTATTATTATGGATAAGTCGATACATGATATGCATCATGGTGACTCATGACTAGTGCAAAAGACATTACATGCTGAGGACATCCATACTACACGATAAAAAGTGTTGGCGGTAAAAGCAACTTTCCAGCTCATCCAACATCATCCGGAAAACATGTTTCAATCTCAATCTCTTCAACATCTCACCACACAACAAATAAACCACAGACGGAAAGGCAACCACATTTCGTACTGGAATCGATATATGTAAGTTCGTCATTCAGAAAATACGGCGCCGAACATGTACACCTCGGCGCCAGCGCCACTTAGTTTGGCGCCGATGTGTACATGTTCAGTGCCATGTTGTGCAGCGCCGACCCCAGGAGCCAGATTTCGAAATAGTTTTGCCTGGAGGCCAGACATGCCTGAAGTTGCTCAAAGGGGCCAGATTTGTCAAAAAAATACTTCCAATTGTAAGGCTGACAGAGCCGGACAACTAATTGTGTGGTGGCCCCTCCCTCGCTCGGCCCATCTCTCTTGCTGGACACCTAACAATTTCTCTTTGTTCATTAGGGTTCCCAGCTGAAGGAAAGCGCCACCGCACCAGAGCTCGACCTGCATAGTCGGCCACCGCCCCCGCTCCCATGTCTCCCTCGTATCCCGATGCTCTCCATTCTCGTGACGCCGGCTACTATCGCTGCCGCTTTTTTCATCATCTCTCCTCCACAAATCTCGCACATCTGGCGGTGATTCAAGAGGAAGAAGATCACAGGTTCGTGGTGGTCTTTGATGGAAAAGGGTTCCCCCCCCCCCCCCGCTTTAGATTATAAAGCAACCGCACCAACAACATCCGACCACAACATCGAGTTCAAGGTTCAAGCGGAAACAAAAGCAAAAGCAAAGTCGAAGAGTGCAAAATAGGTTCAACTGGGGGCACAGCACAACAAACCCCTATAAAAGAAGCAACGAACTAGCTAATCCGGCTCTGGCGGTGGAGTGGGGCGGTGGCGCAATGGATCCGGCAGTGGAGCAAAGTCCCGCAATGATCATGTCGATGTTGTCCCGGTCGTACCGCTTGCTAAGCGGTCTCCAGAGCTGTAAGAAACCACACAGTTTATATATCGCGTCAGTCGCACAAAAAGGAATCACATGCTCAATCACTAGTTTATTGCGCACATTCCATAATGTCTATACAAGCGAGCCCATCACTACCCAAAGGGCGGGGCACATCCTGCAATCCAGACTTAGGATCTCTTGGAACAAGTCAGGAAGATTGTCGTGGCACCTATTGCCACCAACGGTATCCCGGAGGCAACTCCAAAGGAAGATCACTGCCGGACAACGGAAGAATATAGGGTTAGAGTCTTCCGGCACTCTGCATAATGGGCATAGCCCGTCCCCGGGGCTGTTACTTTTAAGGACCTCAGTACCTGAAGTAAGGCGGCCATGCACCCATTGCCAGAGGAGGATGTGAATCTTCAGTGGCAGCTTAATCTCCCATAGAAGAGTCAGCTCGGTCGGGCCCAGGGTGGCCACAAGTGCGTGATATAGGGATTTGGTGGAAAACCTCCCACCTAGTTCAAGTGACCAGGAAATCGCATCCTCCTCAAGGGAGGGAGAATGGAGGGCTATGCATTGAAGCAGCTCCTCCCACTGGTCCCGCTCAAGCGGGCCAAACATGCAGTGGAAGGCAATGCACCCCAGGTCCGTTAGGGCCGCACTCACCGTAAGTTGTGGGTGAGCGGAAATACTAAATAGTGCATAGAATCGTTCGGCGAACGGTCTATCGCCCGACCACCGATCTAGACAAAAAAGAGTGTTGGTACCCGTCTCCACTGCGATCGAAGATCCTATCCGAAGAACCGGCATCAGCTGAGTGATAGATTGCCAGAACTAGGATCCACCCGTTCTGGGTGCAAAAGCTAGGGGTTTCCCACGCAAGTATTTTGCGCGGATAATCTGAAGCAACAACCCGCCTTCACCAACCTCAATGCGCATAACCATTTGAACAACAAGGCGATGTCTCGACAAGTATTTGGCAATTTCCTGGTCAAGGGATTCATGCAGGCTATAGAATCCCATCATGTACATCAATAGGCTAATCAATGAGTAGTTCATCAAAACTACCCGCGCCGCTTTGGAGAGCCAACACCCCTACCACGGCTCGACACGGTACTAAACCTTAGCCACCGTGGGACGGAGATCTTTCTCCTAGAGCCGGGAGTCACTAATCGGCAAGCCGAGATAGGTACTCGGGAATGATCCTAATCGACAGTTAAGCCGGTTGGCTATGCGGACGGAGTCCTCCGCGGAATACCTAGTACCATCACCTCACTCTTAGTGGTGGTCTTAATGAGGGAGATGAAGATGGATAATTTGTAGGGAAGCTGTGTGTTTGTTTCAGGTTGGGAACACCTGGGGCAGGTAGTGGAGACGGTGACCTTGTTGCGGGGTGTACAAGGCGAAGCTGGCCAACATTGAGCTGTCGCTGCTGCGCGAGGGAAAGAACTACAAGACGCTGGGTCATGCAATCCTATCGTGCGACACATCGGGGTTTAGAGGCGAGCGGCACTAGACTTGGTGCCTCTGCGAGCCTTCAATCAAGGTTGGCGAAAAGAGAAGATGGATGTACTACTTCATCTCCATGACCTCCTCCACCAGGGTTATTTTTTTGTCAAAGGATTTGTGGTATTTCTTTGATCCGAGTGGAAGACCACTTTTTTCAAGATCTTGTCATTTTCATTGATTAAGCAGAAGAGAATTTCCCGGTTAATTGACGAAAAACCGGGCTAAAACCAATACAATCCAACCCACATGACATGGTTACCACCGGCCAACCTGGCCACCGACATGAAACAATCATGACAGCCATGACAACCCGCTCCACCGCAGCTCCGACTTCAAAGCAACCAGGCAACCCACAGAAGAGCACCTCGGACACGCCGGGAAGAACCGACTACCGAAGTCCACGTCACGACCCGAGCTTCTCTCGACGACATCATCATTGCCAAAACAGAAACCAGAGCCCAACCTCAGCAAACCACGTGGCGAAGATGCCGCCATCCACCGGTCTCCCAGTCGTAGCCGGCTCCTAGACAATGCCCCCAAGGAGGAGAAAGATGCAAAGACGCCTTCGTCGCCCGATCCAGCGGATCTGCGGTTTCCCTCCGAAGCCCAAGCCGTGGAGAGGAGGAGCACACCTCCACGACGACGCTTCCAAGAAAGGGCGCGGCACCCGCAGGCGCTGCCGTCGCCGGCTCCGATGCAGACCGGAACAAGGATTTCTCTCGGAGGTGCACCAACCACCTACCACCACCGACCACCGCCCACCGACCACCACACCCCTGCCGAAGCCGACTCCAATCTGGCCGCGGGATCCCTCGATCCACCACGCCCAGGCATGCACCGCCCCCTGGCCGAAGCCGCCACCATCAAAACCCGGGGTTGCCGCCCCGCAATACCATCAGCCACGAGTCCCCACAGCCGGAACTCGGACAGGGAGACAAGCTGCAGCGACGACGCCCTCGACAGGGTCACGACGCCCGTGGACGCTGTCATCGTCGCCCTGTCCGTAGACATGCATGGTTTTCACCAGCAGCCGCACCACACGATCGAAGACCGGCTGCTCCACCGGCACACCACGGCCACTGCTTCACCCGCACGAACACCGCGGCCGTCGTCACCCACCACCGTCCGGGGCTGCCGCCCCGGGATCCAGACCGCAGACCTTCATCGCGCGGCCGCCGCACGCCGGACGTTTTGTCCATTATTTTCTACAAAGAATTTGTATGGATTGGTGCTGGTGTTCATGTTGGCTTTTGATCGCTAGACCAAAACTCCCAGGAGCACTATTAGCTAGACAGTCAAACAATCAGCTTGATTGATGAACAGTAGACCAGCATGCACGTAACTTGAACCTGGGCTTCACTAACGCTAGGATCGGTTGATCTCTCGATGAACTTCGACGTGGTCGGCGAAACACTTGCGTACGAAACAAACTGGACCGAGGAAAAATCTTTTGGTGATAGCTACAGGGGCGTGTCGCTTCTGGGCTTTTTCTTTGTATTGCTCTTTTTGTTGGTACAATGTTTACAAGGGGTATACATGGGTGTATATATATATACTAACTGAGGTAGCACCGTCAAACCTAGTCGCTTTCCTGTACTAGCTAGTCCGGCTCGGACACAAACTCATGCATGGATAACTTACACGTACAAGTATAGAAATCCTAAAGCCGTGTTTAACTCTAATATTCACCCACTTAAACATGGCGTTCTCTTCGTTCCTTACCTGGATCCCAAATGCGAGTGACGCAATTCTTGGGTGTTATCCTCAGCATTGCTTTCGCCGTTACTGATAGCATCTCAGTCACTGACTTTACTACCATCAGCTCATCCATAGCTTGACGGCAACACTTATCCTTGGTCGCGGCTTCAACCATCACCTGTTCTTCGGTGCTTAGTAGACTATCTTTTGAATCCTTGAGGGGACATCTTTTGAACTCTAGCGTGACCAAATTTTGGTCTAACTCTGAATTCCAAGCCCTTGGCGCTTGCTTTAGCCCATAAAGTGCCTTCTTGAGCTTGTAAATTTTCCTTTCTTCGCCTTTCTTCTCGTAGCCGAGGGGTTGTTTCACGTACACTTCTTCTGTGAGTCCACCGTTGAGGAAAGCGAATTTAACATCCATATGATGAACCTCCCAATCCTCTTGTGCTGCCAAAGCTAGGAGCATCCTCACTGTCTCGAGTCGAGCAACCGGTGCAAACACCTCGTCATAGTCAACTCCTTGACGTTGTACGTAGCACTTTGCGACGAGTCTTGCCTTGTACTTCACAATGGCACCCTTCGCGTCCTTCTTCAACTTGTAAACCCACTTCAAACCTATCGCCTTTTGATTCGGAGGTCGGGTTACCAAAGTCCACGTGCCATTGCTCTCGATCGTCTTCATCTCCTCATCCATGGCGTGCATCCAACTTGAACTTTTGCTCGCCTCTACGAAGTTCGCTGGCTCCTCAACTCCGAGCAAACATAGTCCGGAGTACTCGAGCGTAACTGGCTTTGCGTACTTGTAGACTTTCTTGAGGGTCTTGTAGCGACGAGGCCCGGAAGAATCCGTTGTGGCTTGCGAAGGGGGCGACACAAATTGTGTCATCGTCGCACTTGAGGAAGACAGTTGAGTCTCGGGCGTGGTAGATGCCAGGTCGTTGGCATCCGCGCTGTCGGCGTAGTCGTCATGATCGTGACCATCATCTTGATTGTCATCATCACTATGCGCCTCGTTGTCGATGTCGTTGTCGAGATCTCTACCCGTGTCTTGCGCGTCGTTGTCGCTATCACCTTGCGACCCATGCGTGTCGTCGTTGGTGTCGGCACCATGATGATCACTATCATTGTGGTCATCTTGGTTGTGCGTCTTGCCAACCACCTGGATGTCCTCCCTTGCATCATCATCATCAGTTGGAAATCAACTGTGAATATGTTACTGTTTGGAGCATTGTCGGCTGCTGCGCTCCAATTCCACGCTTGATTTTCTTCAAACACGACATCGCGTGAAATCCGTAGACGCTTGGTTCGTGGATCGTAGAAGCGGTATGCCTTGGTGCAGGAACTCCTCTCGTATCCGATGAACATCTTCTTGGTGCTACGATCGGCAAGCTTTGAGAGATGCGGCTCCGCCGTCTTCATATGTGCCACACACCCAAACGTCCGTAGATGAGACACATTCGGCTTCCGTCCGTAAATTGCTTCATACGGAGTCTTTCCGATCACCGCCTTCGTTGGAGCCCGGTTGAGAAGATAGACTGCCGTCGGGACAACTTCTCCCCAAAAAGTCCCCGGCAAGTTCTTGCTCTTGAGTAAACTTCTCGCCATGTCAACGACGGTTCGATTGTGCCTTTCAACAACCCCGTTCTACTGCGGCATATAAGGTGCCTTAAGGAACCTCTTTATGCCAATCTTCTCGCAGTAGTCGTTGAACTCGTTCGACGTAAACTCTCCGCCGCGATCTGTCCGTAGAGCGCGAACCTTCAGCTTGTGTTCCATCTCCGTTGCAGCCTTGAGCTTCTTGAACGCTTCAAACGCCTCATCTTTAGATTGTAGGAGAACGACCCACATGTATCTCGAGTAGTCATCTACCACAAGGAAGAAGTACTTCTTTCCTCCGTGAGTTGCTGGGGTGATAGGGCCACATAGATCACCATGGAGCAGCTCGAGTGCATCACTTGCACGATAGGTAGACTGAGCAGGGAATGGCCTGCGGTGCTGTTTTCCAACCAAGCACCCATCACATACTCGATCAACATGGTCGATAAACGGCATCCCAGATACCATCTCCATCTTCGACATCTTCTTCAAGGCGTAGAAGTTAACGTGTCCAAATCTAGCATGCCATGCATAACCACGAATCATCATCACTCTTGGCGAGCCAACACTCTGGTTGAGATTGATCAAGGTTGAGAATATAGAGCCTGTTCCATGTGCGATTAACACGGGCTAGCACTTTTCGGAGGTTGTCGAAGATCGTCATCACTCCGTTCTCAATATCCACCTTGAATCCATTCTCGTCAAGTTTCCCGACTGAATGATGTTGTTGCGAAGCCTTGGGATGTAGTATACTCCGGTGAGTATGCGATGTTCTCCTGTGAGACCCTCGAAGAGGATAGAATCTTGCCCGCAAATCTCCACATTTGAACCATCACCGAACTTGACCGAGCCTTGAACATCATATTCCAGCTAGAGGAACTTCTCCTTACACCCCGTCATGTGGTTACTGGCACCTGTGTCTAGATACCACGACACGTTCTGGCTCCCGGATAACTTTGGTGTTACCTTTTTCTCATGAAGTAGCACCTTCCGGTTTGGTTTCACAACCGTTGTTTGGACGAGATCACAAACTTCGGCCATCAGAAGACCTGGACATTCGTCTTCCTGCTTCGCCAAATTTGCCTTGATCTCTCGCTTGTTAGGCTCCGGACAATCTTTCGCAAAGTGACCCATCTCGTTGCAGTTATAGCACTTGACCTCGGACATATCCAAGTTCCTTGGCTTCCGCTCTTTAGATCGGTCCGCCTTACCACGACCTTGTGGCTTGCCTTTTCCTTTGCTTTCTTCGGTTTGTCCGCCGCGCTTCGCGTTGCTTGAGCCTTCGCCAACGTTGCACCTTCCTTTGCTACTTGGGGACTCCCAATCTGCGCGCGAGTACATGAGTTGGTCATTACCTCCTCCTTTGCCTTTCCGACAGCCACGAGCATTCTCTTCCCATGTCCGCAAGCGTCCGATCGCCTCCGTTATGGTCATGTCGTCGATGTCGTAAAGCTGCTCAAGCGTGCCGATGATGTACGTGAATTTATCAGTCACCGAACTGAAAAACTTCTCCACAATCTCGGTCTTCTCGAGCTTTGCACCAAGCGCGCGGATCTCTCCCACCAAAGTAGTCAGACGCATGGCATAGTCGTTCACCGATTCAGTTTCCTCCATCTGCAACTTGTGAAATTGGCGCTTCAGCACTTGTGCCCGAGCCTTCGTGACGCGATCTTCTTCGATCCTCGTCTCTTTGAGTGCGTTCCACGCCTCTCTTGCTGTCTCAAACTCCGCCAATGTCATTAGCACGGAATCTGGCACAGACTGGGCTATGGCGGCCATGGCACCTTCGTCGCACTCCTCGTCGACGTCATCGTCCGTGATGGCCTGCCACACTCGTAGGGTTCGGAGAATGATCTTCATCTTCACTGCCCACACGCCGTAGTTGGCGTCGGTGAGCATCGGGTACTGGATGGGGATGTTGCGATGCGCCTGTATGTTGGCGCCGCCCGTTCCACCACCACTGGTCGCTGACTTGCCGTCCTTCTTCACCTTGTCGCTGTTCTTGTTCGCCTTGGAACCGCCGCCGCCGGACTTGTTCCCATTGGAACCACCGTTGCCGGACTTGACTGACTCAGCGTCGCTGTCTGTCATCGTAGATCGTCGAGGCTCTGATACCAATTGTTGGATTTAGATCGCTAGATCAAATCACCCAGGAGCCGAAACACATGTGTGCAAAGCTAGCAAGCAAGCAAGCTAGCAGCTTGATGGATTTCGTAGCTAGCTAGGACTGCATGCACGCGTACAGGGTCAATACGATCTTGGCGGAACGTAGCAACTTCTCTGGACGGAACCCTTTGTAACTTGGCGAACGTGGACGGAACAATACTGAATCGATTTGATGGCTAAAGGCCCGTGTCGAGCCTTTGCTTTTTATTGCTTTTTGCTCTTTTCGTTGTGTTGTATTACATCGTGAGTTACAGGGACTATATAAAGGAGCTAAACAGCCCAAGCTAGCCTAGCCGGAACCTACTTAGAGTACTACTCGGAATCTAGGACGTGATCGTGTTTAGCTCTACAGTTCATCCATTCCCTGCAAATGTTTTGATCCGAATGCTACAGGTGGAGACCTCATCATTTAGATGCCTGGGAGAAATTTGTTTACAGTACCATCTTGACTAGATATATATGGGATGATATGATTTTGAACAAAGTTCGGTTAGGTGATATCAAGCAATACTATCATTTTATTAGAGGCGAAGGTGGTGTGCTGGTACTGGTTTCAGTTTCAAAACTGCTCAGGATCTAATTTGATATGTAATTGCTTCCTGTAACTGATATCTTATATTACCCCTCGTTCTGTGCAAGCCGATGATTGGAAATTCATGTACGTGTGATGTTTAATTATCATCAGTTTCTTGGTTTCTCAAAGCAGTGACATCAACAGACAATGGCGCTTCTAGCACAAATGTACTATTCTAAATGGACAAGCAAGACAACAGATTTTGTTTATGCTAATTTGTGCTTCTGTATATATTTAGAAGATTGCAGGCTTTGGTTGTTCTGTTCATACCTTCAACCGAGGACCAACCATGCCTCCTGAAATGGGCACTTTCTTTCCATTTACTTCAATGTCAGAACTTATTCGTGGTGAAATAGACTACCACAACTTGCAGAAAACTGAAGTGAACATTTATGTTCGGGGAAGCAAAGAGCATCTTGCTGATAGAGGGGTAGTTCAAGAGGAAAAAGAGCTAGGATATAGAGATTGAAAGTAATTTGTTCGCATGCTTGAATTGATGGGATTAGCACTATAGAGAAATATGCAGTGCATGTCATACCCTCTTTAACCACATGAAATGAGATCAGGATAATGTTGAAAAGTTCAATCCGTTCCAATAAAACACCAATTTAATTTTCAACTCACAATCCCCTCACAATTTCTTCCCGTGTGATATGCATCAACCCCTCCGCATGGTCTGCATCTGAACCTGACCGCCTCTCAGAATTACACGGTGGCCATCTTTCTGTGCGACTACCCTGGTCTCTATCATGACCATTTTATTTCATTTTGTATAAATCATGCTTGAATTGATAAGTATGTAGTAGTGCCACAAGTTGACTGGGGTTGACCTAGATAAGGCTTTCATTAGGCGGTTCACCCACAGGTAGTAACTGTATCTCATCTCTCATGCATTGGGTTGGGATCACCGAATTGTTGCCTATTGGTTGCTAACCATTTGATTGGTAATTATTATCACTATTGTAGGCCGATGATAAACTTACGTGATGCATCAAATAGAGAGAATTTTTTTGAAGTAATTTTGGAAGAAGTGGCTGAAGACTCTTATCTAGAGTCACTTGCCATTGCAATATGAATTATGGATATTGAGAAAATGACCTTTTTAGAGAAAAGGCGCCGGCCGAGCCCGAGAAGAGTTCGAACCTAGCCCGACTTTGAATTAACAAAGCCATCAACCGGCCAGGATTACAGGGGCACCACATTACAAAGAGAAGAATGCAATGCAAAGCGGAAAGAAGATACATAGAGCTAGGCAGAACAACACAATGGCAACAATGGAGCATCGTTGCCGACGACCATCACTACGCCTACGCCAACTAGCCAACTAGGTACTTGGGAGGAGGGACATGTCGTGCAAGCATTGGGCGCCGGCTACATCCATGGCCAAACTTGGGCAACACTTGAGCTGTCTCCACCGTCGCAAAGGGCCACTACCCTTTCACCCAGGCTCGATGGGTGCCACACCGGCGACCAGCAGAGTGGCTACACATAGCCCAGCTCCAGGTGACCGAGCTGCCAAAGGAGAAGCAGCCAACGCTGACCCACGAGCAACGGAAGACCATCCTGACGAGAACCAGTCCGGCAGCGGCAGCACGGAGCAAGGGACGTGAGCTGTCGGACGAAGGCGCGCATCCATGACGAAGACCGAAGAAGAAGAGCAGGACAACCAGGCCGCCATGCTTTGGAGCCGAGACACCAACCGCTCCACCACCAAGAGCAACTCCCGACCACTGCCTTCAAGAAGGAACACGCCACCGAGGTGCCATTGACGCCCAGACCAGGGGAGAAACGGCTTTCGCCGGAGCTCAGGGAGGAGGCGGGAGGGGGAGGATCCACCCCAAAGCCTCCAAGGAGGGGCTCGGCGTCAAAGACGTCGACTTTGGGGGGCCGTCACGCCGGCCAGGGGTTTCCCCCGGAACCACAACCAAACGCCAGATCCGGCCATCCGGCACCACGGGACGATGGACGCCACCGCCAGGGACCAGCGCCAGCACGGATCGGAGCAGATCGGGCCGGCACCGAAGCTTCACCATGGAGCCCGGCGGACTGCGAGGGGCCGCCGCTGCGCCATCGACCGTGACCTCCATGCTGCCCACGCAGTCGTGGGAGGCCACCCACCAGCACCCGCCGGCGCCGCCCCGGGGCCCGCAGCCCTCCATCCGAGGAGGAGGCGCCAGATCCCCGCCGCCACCATCATCGGGGACGCGCGTCGAGCGCCGGGCGCCCCTCTGGCAGCGGCGGAGAGGAGGAAGAGGGAGGGGGAACCGCGGTGGCGGCGCTAGGGTTGCCCCCGAGTCGCCTCAGAGGAGGCGACGCGGGGGGGGGGGGGGGAGGGGGGTTCTTGAGGAAATGACCTGAAGGTATGTTTGGTCTTACTTCGGCCTCTTATAGATGATATCCTCCTAAAAATAACAAATTAATAAACGAAGGTTGTTTTCATACTTGCCAAACCAGTTTGGTTGTCAAAGTCTGCATCACATATTCACAACACATCCCCGGAAAATAAAATGTACGCAACTGTTGATGTGCCCTTGCTTGATTTCAACATAGTGTTGTAAATTAAGTGCCACTAACAAAGTCATATGCATTGTCAGTTTTTTCTTCTGCCAAACGAAATTTAAGCCTTTGTGTAAACACACATGAGACTACTACAAACAACATCTCTGAAGAATTTAGCCAAATACATTGTAAACTATCTTAGGATATGTGCAAGGTCTGCTGGTATCTCCTTGCATGACGTGATAGTAAAGTAGCTTCTTGAATAAGATATGAAAAGTCGCTTCTTTTGTCTTGCGAATATACTGTTGTCTCGAGACAATGGCCAATCGTTTACACTGGTGTTCTGGTATTTGTTGTAAAAGCGATATTCGTAGTGACCGGCAAGACCAGAGGCAACGATTACGGGGCTGCAAGGTGCAAGTTGGCCAGTAACTGCATAGCTGATCGGGAAAGAACACTCCCTCATGAGTTGTATGCGGGTGTCAATGGTTTGACACAGGATCTTCTTTCTTAACTAAGTTACAGTTGACCCCTCATGTTGGTCTTGACAATATTGTTTTTTCTTTGTATTAAGACAATTTGTTTCTTGATGATATTGTAAATCTGATTCCAGATGACTAGTTCGGATGCCATCATTTTCTTCAGCGGCAAGGTTTTCTGTAATGTTCAGTTTGCCTTTGCTGAACTCCAGATAATGATGGCAAGGTGGTGGCTAATTGTGAAGGAGATCTCTTATTTAATTCCTTATTCTCCCTAATTTGTGAATTCTAAAAGTCAATTGAGGTCTCCAATTTGAAATTGGATCATCCGATTTTGACTGAGTCGACAATTGTTTTTTTCTCTCTCAAGGAGCCCTCTCATTCAATTCTTTTAATTCATTATGCTCCCTATTGGAGCTCTCCCATCCGATTGAAATATTCAATTTTAGATTTGGTTCACAATTTTGACCGGGTCGATGGTATCAATCCCGCACATCCTCTCACCACTGAGAAAAAAAAACATCAATATATGATATTGTACAAAAAAGGGTTTCCCCCCGCTTTATATTATAAAGCACAACCGCCAAGCATCCAACAACATAAGAGTACATGACAGAGTACATGAAGCAAATAAATGAGGTCCGGCTGGGGGCACAGCCCCCCCAGCCAAACAAGCCCCAACTACAAAAAGAAAGAACTCTAGTCAGGCTCCGGTGGAGGGGGTGGTGATGGCGGAGACATCGCGGCAGCCGAAGAACGAAGACCGGCGACGATGGAGTCAATGGAGCCACGATCATGTCGCTTGATAAGCGGTCTCCAGAGCTGTAGAAATCCACACATTTTAAAGATGGCGTCAATGACACGACAAGGAATGACGTGCTCGATCACTAGTTTATTACGACAATTCTAGAGGGTCCATGCCAGGGTGCCCACTGCGACCCAAAGGGTTGGCCTACTAATCGAGGGGAAATCTAGGACCTCACTGAATAGGTCAGGGAGGTTATCATGGCATCATGCCCCACCCACGACGTCCCGGAAGCAACTCCATAGGAATCGTGCCGCCGGGCATCGAAAGAAGATGTGGTTGGAGTCTTTCGGGATGCCACGGAGGGGGCAGAGGCCATCACCCGGACCATTCCGCTTCTGGACCTCTGTGCCTGAAGGCAGGCGGCCACGAACCCATAGCCACATGGAGATACGAATTAAGTGGCAACTTGATTTCCCAAAGAAGCGTAAGTTCATTGGGACCCGGAGACGGCAAGATTGCGCGGTATAGGGACTTAGTCGACAATGTTCCACTCGACTCAAGGTGCCAGGCCACAGAGTATGGTTCGAGCGAGGGGGTGTGTAGAGCCACGCATTCCAACAGTTCGTCCTACTGTGCTCCCTCAAGCTCCCCAAAGGTGCAACGGAAGGAGATGGTGCCAGTATCATGCAGGGCGGCTCCCACCGAAATCTATGGGTGGGAGCAAATCGAGAATAAGGCATAGAACCTTTCCGCCAACGGTCTAGTTCCCGACCATCTATCCAGCCAGCATGATGTGTTAGAACCCGAGCCCACAGCAATCGACGTGCCGATCCGGAGAACCGGCAACAATTGAATAATTGACTGCCAGAAGTGGGACCCCCCCCCAACCCAGGGGGCAAAGGCAACGGGTTTTCCACGCAGATACTTTGCGCGGATAATATATAACCACAGCCCACCGGCACCGGTCTCAATGCGCCACAACCAATTGGCGAGGAGAGCGATATTCATACACTTCCAGGAGATCACCCCAAGGCCACCATGGTCATTGGGTTTGCGGATCTAGACCACTTAACCATGCGGTATTTCTGCTTATTATTTTCTCCCGCCCAGAAAAATCGGGAGATGTACTTGGCAATCTTCTGGTGGAGGGATTCATGAAGACTATAGAATCTCATAATATACATGAGAAGGCTAATAAGGAATGAGTTCATGAGAACCACCCGAGCTGTCTTGGAGAGCCACCGCCCTTGCCACGGTTCTACCCGGAATTGGAGCTTGGCGACCGTAGGGCATAGGTCTTTTTCCTAAAGGCGGGCATCACTATTTGGCATGCCGAGGTAGGTCGTCGGGAAGGATCTCAAGCGACAGTTAAGGCGGTTAGCTATACTGTTCGCCTCCTCCATGGAGTAGCCAAGCACCATTACCTCGCTCTTTGCGAAGTTTATTGTAAGCCCCGACATCTCCTGAAAACAAAGGAGCAAGAACTTGAGGTGTTGGATGTCCTCATCCGATCCCTCCACCATCAAGATCGTGTTATCCGCATATTGCAGGTGTGTGAGCCCTCCATCTCTAGTGAGATGGGGACATGTACCTCTAATGTGGCCATCCCGCCTAGCCAAGTCCAAGATGTAGCCAAGGCATCAACCATCAAATTAAAGAGGAAGGGAGAGAGAAGGTCTCCCTGACGTACCGCCTGGCCGGTGGGTAAGTATGGACCCACCTCTTCATTGATATTGATCGCCGTGCATCCACTGGTCACTAGTCGCCGTGGGGATATGATATTGTAGCATCAATACATTACCTTTAGCCACCGACATAGAAAACGTCCCTACATAAATATGGTTGATTAATGAAAAATAATCACACCGTGAAAGTCTCACCAAAACCCGCATTATTATAAATAAAAAGAAAATACATTTCATCATTTCCCTCACTCGCCAAGCTAAATACTCCATCTGTTTCTTTGACCAAGTTCACAACCAAAAACAACGATATCCGTAATACTAAATAAATAAAATATGTAAATTCGTTTCATGCTTAATCCAATGATATCGACTTGATATTATGGATATTTGTATATTTCTCTACAAATTTGATCAAACTTTAAAAGGATTAACTTTTCAGAAAACTAGTACACCTTATATTTTGAAACAGATGGAGTAGTTCTTTTTTACCCCAACAACACCAACGACGCAGCAAAGCGCGCCCAACCCTTCTAGTTTAAATAACTAGCCTCCACTAACATATTTCTCTCGACATGCAAGCATGTCACCTAAGAAAATGCCCACCTCAATATGCAACCATGCATAGAAGAAAGCTCAGCTCAGCGGACGTGGAGTTTCTACACCCAGGAGCAAATGCTCCTGGTGTGAACAGTAAAATCAAAAAAAGTTCAAAAAATCTGAAATTTATTTGTTTCATACTTTCACAAATGTTTGTTGTGCATGCGAAATTTCATCACAAAATCACATAGGTGGAAGGCGTTGTAAAGAAACAAAATCGATGCTTCGAAAATGTTACTTACAAAAGCATTTTGGAGTTTCGATTTTTTTTTGCACGACTTCCACCAATGTGATTTCGCGATGGATTTTTGCGTGCACGACAAACATTTGTTAATGTCACAAAAAAATAGATTTTTTAAAAAATAAATTCTATTTTTTTATTTTACTGTTCACACCAGAAGCATTTGCTCGTGGGTGTAGAAAGGCACTTTCGTGGCTCAGCATGCAAACATGCAATATAATTTCCTTTTTACTTGGCTAATTATATTTGATAAATATTTCACAAATATACAATAATCAAACACAATAAATCATATGTGTTTTTAGTTTTAGTTCTCATATCCAAATATACTATAGCTAACCAAATCTCATCGGGAAGTTAACCATGCCGAGGTAGGTTGTTGACGGAATGTTTTTAGTTTTAGTTCTCATACAACCAAATCTCATTCAAATATATAAAACATTCCGGCAACAACTTGTGGCGTACATCTAGTTACAAGGGAATATTAGTGATGTTGTGAGCAAGTGATAAGGCCGAGGAGAGAAGAAGTGCATCGTCTACAGAGACCAGGGAAAGACAATGGACATGCAGAGAGGCAGGGGAGGGGAAGAAGCACTTGGAGATCATAGAAGAAGATAAGAGGTTAAACATAGGAGGAGGATATAATGGACAATTAAATCTGCATTAATTGAACTCATTTGGGAAGTAAACAAATTTTCTATTCTGTGTAAATCAAACTATTTGACGCGGATTTTCTCTGAAGATCCTATATTAATTTTAGACATGGTTTGGTTAGTTCATTTGTCATGAAAAGGTGTTTCCATAAGTCCAAAATCCTACCAACTTTTTTGTATGGCACGTCATAGCATAGATAGATGTTGTGAGTCACTGGATAGATATTGTGAGTCATAGCATGGATTCGTGTTGCTCGAAATCCAACTACATGACAAGCAACAAAACCTGAAATGGGCTTTAGGGGTTATCAATTTACTTGTTCCATGCAGGCTACCTTCCACTACTCGACATGCTTAGAAGCTTTGAGTAGCCGTAGATTTGCAAAAGCAATGGCTAACAGACACATATTGTGCCAAAACCCAAGAAGGATAATCACTTCTCTTAGATAAAAAAGAACAAACCAATATACAAACATCCACACTTCTGCAAACAATACACCAGAACTAGGATTACGCCGATTACGTGGCTTTAGCAGATCGTCCAAAAATCTGTTTTGCAAAGCTCCAATTGTTCCTTGCTTATCCAGCTTCTTTTGTGTTGGCAAACTGCGCTTTTCCAACCGACTTTGTTTTTCTCACGCTTTCTTATTAGGTTAAACAAACCTCACTGTGCACGCAGCCATGGTCCTGAACCTTCATCTCGTCCCTATAAAAGCCTAGCCAACCTTCACAATCTCATCATCACCCACAACACCGAGCACCACAAACTAGAGATCAATTCACTGACAGTCCACCGAGATGGCTAAGCGGTTAGTCCTCTTTGTGGCGGTAGTCGTCGCCCTCGTGGCTCTCACCGTCGCTGAAGGTGAGGCCTCTGGGCAACTACAGTGTGAGCGCGAGCTCCAGGAGCGCGAGCTCAAGGCATGCCAGCAGGTCATGGACCAGCAGCTTCGAGACATTAGCCCCAAGTGCCACCCCGTTGTCGTCAGCCCAGTCGCCGGACAATACGAGCAGCAAATCGTGGTGCCGCCCAAGGGTGGATCTTTCTACCCCGGCGAGACCACGCCACCGCAGCAACTCCAACAAAGTATATTTTGGGGAATACCTGCACTACTAAAAAGGTATTACCCAAGTGTAACTTCTCCGCAGCAGGTTTCATACTATCCAGGCCAAGCTTCTCCGCAATGGTCAGGACAAGGTCAGCAGCCAGGACAAGGGCAACAATCAGTACAAGGACAACAAGGGTACTACTCAACTTCTCCGCAACAGCCAGGACAATGGCAACAACCAGAACAAGGGCAACCAGAATACTACCCAACTTCTCTGCAGCAGCCAGGACAATTGCAACAACCAGCACAAGGACAACAAGGACAGCAACCAGGACAAGGGCAACAAGGTCAGCAGCCAGGACAAGGGCAACCAGGGTACTACCCAACTTCTTCGCAGCTGCAGCCAGGACAATTGCAACAACCAGCACAAGGGCAACAAGGGCAGCAGCCAGGACAAGGGCAACAAGGTCAACAGCCAGGACAAGGGCAACAATCAGGACAAGGGCAACAAGGTCAACAGCCAGGACAAAGGCAACAATCAGGACAAGGGCAACAAGGTCAGCAGCTCGGCCAAGGACAACAAGGGTACTACCCAACTTCTCTGCAACAGTCGGGACAAGGGCAACCAGGGTACTACCTAACTTTTCTGCAGCAGTCAGGACAAGGGCAATCAGGGTACTACCCAACTTCTCCGCAGCAACCAGGACAAGGGCAGCAACCAGCACAAGGGCAGCAACCAGGACAATTGCAACAACCAGCACAAGGGCAGCAACCAGGACAAGGGCAACAAGGTCAGCAACCAGCACAAGGACAACAAGGCCAGCAGCCAACACAAGGGCAGCAACCGGGACAAGGGCAGCCAGGGTACTACCCAACTTCTCCGCAGCAGTCAGGACAAGGGCAACCAGGGTATTACCCAACTTCTTCGCAGCAGCCAGGACAATCGCAGCAACCAGGACAAGGGCAACAAGGTCAGCAGCTAGGACAAGGGCAACAAGCTCAGCAGCCAGGACAAGGGCAGCAACCGGGACAAGGGCAGCCAGGATACTACCCAACTTCTCCGCAGCAGTCAGGACAAGGGCAACCAGAGGACTACCTAACTTCTCCACAGCAGCCAGGACAAGGGCAGCAGCCAGGACAATTGCAACAATCAGCACAAGGGCAAGAAGGACAGCAACCAGGACAAGGGCAACAAGGTCAGCAGCTAGGACAAGGGCAACAAGCTCAACAGCCAGGACAAGGGCAACAACCGGGACAAGGGCAGCCAGGATACTACCCAACTTCTCCGCAGCAGTCAGGACAAGGGCAACCAGGATACTACCTAACTTCTCCACAGCAGTCAGGACAAGGGCAGCAGCCAGGACAATTGCAACAATCAGCACAAGGGCAAGAAGGACAGCAACCAGGACAAGGGCAACAAGGTCAGCAGTCAGGACAAGGGCAACAGGGTCAGCAGTCAGGACAAGGGCAACAGGGTCAGCAACCGGGACAAGGGCAGCCAGGGTACTACCCAACTTCTCCGCAGCAGTCAGGACAAGGGCAACAGCCCGGACAATGGCAACAACCAAGACAACAGCAACCAGGGTACTACCCAACTTCTCCGTTGCAGCCAGGACAAGGGCAACCAGGGTACGACCCAACTTCTCCGCAACAGCCAGGACAAGGGCAGCAGCCAGGACAAATGCAACAACCAGCACAAGAGCAACAAGGGCAACAACTAGCACAAGGGCAACAAGGGCAGCAACCAGCACAAGGGCAACAAGGTCAACAGCTAGGACAAGGGCAACAAGGGCAGCAGCTAGGACAAGGGCAACAAGGGCAGCAACCAGGACAAGGGCAACAAGGGCAGCAACCAGCACAAGGGCAACAAGGTCAACAGCCAGCACAAGGGCAACAAGGTCAGCAGCCAGGACAAGGGCAGCAACCGGGACAAGGGCAACCAGGGTACTACCTAACTTCTCCGCAGGAGTCAGGACAAGGGCAACAGGCAGGACAATGGCAACAACCAGGACAAGGGCAACCAGGGTACTACCTAACTTCTCTGTTGCAGCCAGGACAAGGGCAACAAGGGTATTACCCAACTTCTCTGCAGCAACCAGGACAAGGGCAGCAACCAGGACAATGGCAACAATCAGGACAATGGCAACAAGGGTACTACACAACTTCTCCGCAGCTGTCAGGAAAAGGGCAACAGCCAGGACAATGGCTGCAACCAGGACAAGGGCAACAAGGGTACTACCCAACTTCTCCGCAACAGTCGGGACAAGGGCAACAGCCAGGACAATGGCTGCAACCAGGACAAGGGCAACAAGTGTACTACCCAACTTCTCCGCAACAGCCAGGACAAGGGCAGCAATCAGGACAAGGGCAACAAGGCTACTACAGCTCATACCATGTTAGCGCGGAGCACCAGGCGGCCAGCCTAAAGGTGGCAAAGGCGCAGCAGCTCGCGGCACAGCTGCCGGCAATGTGCCGGCTGGAGGGCGGCGACGCATTGTCGGCCAGCCAGTGATAGAACTCTCTACAGCTCGCATGGTGCTTAGGCATGCATGCACTTTAGCTATACAATAAATGTGACGTGTGTTCACAGTTCTTCATGTAACTAGAGTAAAGCCTAGTAATAATGCAAAATGAAAAGCTTTTCCCGCTAAAAAAAGAACAAAACTGGTGCTATATAGTATGTGTTGCATGTCTCAGCTCATTGTCAGCCACTGAATGCGAACAGACTCCTATATTTTGCATGCGAAAAAAGAGGGTGTGGCGATATCCCTGACTAAAACTAACAACAGTTAGAAGGAAAAAAGAACAGACCAAAAATGGCTTCTTGGTTTGAGACCTATCATCATCCAAGCAAGCCTCCAAGGGAAAGGGAAACCGCTGCATTCTTCGAGTGCAGATTAGGGATACGAGAGAACAATTGTGTGCTCACCTGTGCCTCCTGCCGCTCCTTCTTACCGCCGGTGAAAATTCTTATCCGGTGATCGTAATGATCGGCACGAGAGTGCTCGCCCACTCTCGCGTCGATCCAGCAATTCGATGGGGTGCTGCTGCTCGTGGATTCGTGGTATTCGCACCGTGAAATGCAGCAGCATACGCCTCGGGTGCTGCTGCTCGTGGGTTCGTGGTCTTCGCACCGTGAAATGCAGCAGCATACGCCTCGGGTGCTGCTGCTCGTGGGTTCGTGGTAGCTGTGCTTGCTGCTGTTCATGGATCCGTGGCCTGTGCGGCAGGAAGAAGAGGGAGGCTGGGAAAGAGACATCGACATCAGAGACAAAGAAAACAAAGAGGAAGTGGAGGCGCAATTTCTGTGGCTGGACGTCACATGAAGCAAAGGAGCCATTGACATCAGAGACAAAGAAGAAGAGGGAGGCTGGGCAAGAGGCATCGACATCAGAGACAAAGAAAACAAAGAGGAAGTGGGGGCGCAGTTTCTGTGGCTGGACGTCACATGAAGCGGAGGAGCCATCGACATCAGAGACAAAGAAGAAGAGGAAGAACGGGGCATCGAGCTCTGAGCCGGACAAGAAAAGGTGGTTCAAGAACAAGATTTGGAGAAAGAAGAAGGCCAAGAACAAACAGTTGGCAACCCTTGTGAAAGAGATTTCACTCCCAAGTAATGCCCTCCATCATCTTATTATCCATCTTTGCAGAGAAACTAAATTCAGCAATGCATGTCAATATCAAATTTATCAATGAATATTTGCCCAACACAGATATGTGACGAGCATTTAGGTACTTACATAGGAAATCTGGTGGTAAGAATTTTCAGTTCAAATACATTGCAACAACAAGTCAGTGATGTTCAGGAAAGTTGTCTGTGCATTGCCCTCTTCTTGGACCTACTTTCACCCTGAAATTTGTAATCCTGGATTAGTAATTCATGTTTGGGCGATTAAGTAAGCATTTCTGATTGAGAAGAAATCTTAAAATGCAGATAGTCCCAAGGCCAGGGCTGCGGCAGGGGAAATACTACGGATCGGCAACCACAACATTCCTAGCAGAGTGTTTACGCACAGTCAACTGTCAGACGCGACCAATTCTTTCAGCCAGGAGAATCTCCTTGGAGAAGGTGGCTTTGGAAGGGTGTACAAAGGATACATTCCAGAGAGCATGGAAGTAATAAGCATTCCTTCTCCCAGCTTCCTGTTCTATGTTTCGTTAAGTTGGCACCTCAAGATGCTATGCTACATACAGCAGCAACACGTTTCTGATGTAAATTATGTGCATACGTAGGTCATAGCGGTTAAGCAGCTGGACAAGGATGGGTTGCAAGGAAATCGTGAGTTCCTTGTCGAGGTGCTGATGCTTAGCCTCCTTCATCACCCAAACCTTGTCACCTTGCTCGGGTACTGCACCGAATGTGACCAAAAGATTCTAGTGTATGAGTATATGCCACTCGGTTCTTTACAAGATCATCTCCTAGGTAATACAGAATAATAATGTTGTGGTTCTCGAACATATTCCGCAGAACTGAAAGATCTGAAATTATGATCGCACATTTGTAACGACGCTGATTTGGTACTTGAATTCTGCAGATCTCACTCCAAAATCTCAGCCGCTGTCCTGGCATACGCGGATGAAGATTGCAGTTGATGCTGCCAGAGGCCTCGAGTACTTGCATGAAGTAGCCAATCCACCGGTGGTATACCGTGATCTCAAGGCATCAAATATTCTCTTGGACGGGAACTTCAGGGCAAAGTTGGCAGATTTTGGCCTTGCAAAGCTTGGCCCGGTTGGCGACAAAACTCATGTCACCACAAGGGTGATGGGCACGTACGGATACTGCGCTCCCGAGTACGCCATGAGTGGCAAGTTAACAAAGATGTCAGACATATATTGCTTTGGTGTAGTTTTCTTGGAGCTCATCACTGGGAGGCGAGCAATCGACACCACGAAACCAACTCGCGAGCAAATTCTTGTCCACTGGGTAAGACTTACATCTATTTGACCAAGAAATACTATAGCCTTGAAATTTTCACTTGGTAGTCATATTGGATTGTAGTCCCTCTGTCCCAAAATAAGTAACTCAACTTTGTACTAACTTTATATTTTGGGACGGAAGGAGTAATAACCAAGTAAAACAGCTCATACTTGAGATATACAGATTGCCCATACGGTTTGGCATTAAGATGCTGCTATACCTGCAGGCAGCGCCACTCTTCAAGGATAAGAAGAAGTTCACCAAGATGGCTGATCCAAAACTTGACAGCAAGTACCCCTTAAAAGGTCTATACCAGGCACTTGCAATTTCATCAATGTGCCTACAAGAAGAAGCGAGCAGTCGTCCACTAATCAGTGATGTGGTGACGGCCCTTACATTTCTTGCTGATCCAAACTATGACCCTCCAGATGACATTGAGCCTCTACCTATAACAGTTCCCGATTTCGACAGAGGAATTAGCCTAGGCGAACCTGAAGAGGTCAAAGAAAAGTTTGAGGAAAAACAAGTAGAGGATAGCTAAAATGGCTTGTGAGACGAACAGATGGTGAATCAAGCCAGCAAAGTTTGTAGGGGTGCAGATGGAGGCGCCGCAGGCCTTGTATGATATCTCTGTTTGTAATGTACAGCACATATAGAAAGGATGTAACAGCATATGACGTTCTTGAATGAGATTGACTTGAGTTCACAGCACATATAGGAAGGATGTAACAGCATATGACGTTCTTGAATGAGATTGACTTGAGTTCTTCGATTAGGCATAACCAATTTTTCAGCAGCAAGATATTCTGGCTGGTGCGAAAACTGAGCCAGTGATTGATGGCAAACTCACTAAATTGTGATCAGCGACATTTACTTTAATTCTTTTAGTTGCATGAAGAAGACTAAAATTAAGATAGAACTAGTGTCAAACGGCTGCACATCTGACTTGGTAAAAATTAGATGAAATGGTATATGAACCACTAGTTACAATATACCAAACAATGTTTAATTTATTTCTTTGATTGCAAAAAACAAACAATGGTAATTGCAATACAAAATTTTCCCCACTTCTCATAGAAACAGTATTTGTTTGGTTTTATTGTTAACAGTATATAATCAACGGATATGCAACGATAAACAGTCCCAAATATTAGCCTTTCTAGTATTTAAGAATAAAGCAGCTCGAGGTAAACAATACTCCCTACCTATAAAATGTGTGCCTCTTCAGATGTGTCGTCACAGTGTGCTCAGAGCAGAAACTAACCGCGCCATCCAAGCAAATCGGTGGCCGTGTTGCAGTCCTAAACAATGGACTATGACAAGCAATACTCTGGAACTACTCCAGGCAATGCCTGGTTTCCACTTTCCACGCCAGTTAAGTTAGCACGGAAGCTAGGGCACGAAGCCACACACCGTCAGTACAGTACAGTGCAGTGCAGCACAGCAGGAGAAATCTGAGCGCACCTGCCCGGCCCGTGAAGCAGCGGGGAATAAGTAAAGCCACGGCGGCGCCGGCGAGCGGCCGCGCACGGGCACGGCCATGGTTTGCCACCGGACACACGACGCCGTGCCGGGAGGCGGAGAATGCGCACGTAGCGACGTGGACAGGACAAATACCTCGCGGTGCCTGCCACTGGTCGGGCGGCGAGCGGGGAGCGGACGGGAAGCTGCGCCGCGGTCTTCTGCCGGCGGGGCCGCGTCGCCGACGAGAGGGGGGAGGGGGTGGAGCGCCGGACCGGCCGTGAGGTGGTTGGGCCTGAGAGACGGAGGCCTGCGCTGCTGAAAGCATCAAGATGGCCCAGCTAGTTCTGGGCTTTGCTTTGAGGCCGGGAAGCCAGGAGTTAAACTGGCCCGGCCATGAGCGATAGATATCTTTGTCTCAAGAAAAAAGTGAGCGATTCATCATTGAACTCGTCAAAATTCTGAAAGAAAAGATATTTCACCTAAAAAAATGAGCGATAGATATTTCTGCTGTTGCTGCTGCTGTGTTTTTTTTTTCCTGCTATATTTTTCTCATGCACGGTCAGCAGAAAAAGACAGACTTCATCGACAGAAATAAAAGAGGCGAAAAATAGAGATGGAAAACTACGTGGCAGCTGCACAAAGAAGGACGTTTCACCGTAGCTGTCACCAAAGCTGGAGCACGAAGCCCACACACAGCGAGGTCGCCCTCGCGTCGCGGCCTCGTGGAAGCCATTACATACAGCAGCTGCATTTCTGTCTCTGTTTCATTTTTCCTTGGATATAAAATACCTCCAACGCCTTACGATATTTTCAGCGGAATGAAATATCTCCTGCATTTACAGTAGACAGTGCCACGGTGATGGGGTCATGGAGATCACATAATATCCTGCTCCAGGAGAGGAGAGCTGCATCGGATCCTCGTCGCATACATGTTTCCTCGTGTCCTTGCAGAGCCCATTAAACTGTACTGCAATTCGAGTAAATTGGGTAGTCAATGCGGCTAATTACGCACTTCACATGTTGGTTCATGCGTCGCGCGCGCAACCACCGGCCGGCCGGCCTCTGTGCATGAATGAATGAATAGTCCTTGGGAACCAGTGATGGTCAATGCCGATGCCGTGCTTAACTGGAGGCCGGCCGGTTTGCTCCTCGCATGTGAAGGCATGGCATGGCATGCCACCCACTGACTGGACTTGGTACGCTGGAGCACATGGCCACTGGCTTAGTTTAGTGGATGCGATCAGCACTCTAATCCACCTAATCTAGCCATCGAATTAAGAGAGATGTTGAAGAAGATTACAATATTGGTGGTCGACATGGGTTGCCACTTGCAGCTCAAGTGGTGATGGGATGAACCCCTGTGACTCTCTCTCTTTTTTCCCTTTTTGATTGATTCAAAGCAGGGAGGGGGGAGGCTGCGATTAATAATTATAATTATCGTCAGTGGAAGGATATTCTGCAGATCTTTGCAGTATAAGTATTCCCTGCTAATGATAATCCATTTACTCTGCTGGTCGATCAAGCTGGCCAGGTGTGAAGAATCTTGTGAGGTTGGCACGATGCCAGGCTCGATTCAAAATTCAAAATCCAAACAATAAAAATTTTAAAAAATTTAGTAGTGTACTGGTTCTATTGGCACACAGGGGGAGGAGAGGAGAGCAGCTCCATGTGCCGATTTGTCTCCACCCGCTGACAGGCGGAATATGCGAGCGGCCGTGCCTAAACCTGGGAATAGTTTGTAATCCAGACTAATCCCAGCCCAATCCATATGTGTATAAGTCCAGCAACCAAACCAGGTTAGACCAAACAGCAAGCGGTGCAATCCAAACCAATCCAAACTGTACATATTTTCAATCCAAACCCATCCAGACCATTCTCTATATACACTTTGTACCCGAAGTTTCAAACCATGGACGTGTCCAGTGTCTGATCACTGCCGTAAGAGAGGCGTGGGGCGGGTTGTTAGCTGCTGCCACATGCCTACTAATTTCCATCGCTGTCGTTCTTAAAATGCGCGACCAACGAAACGTTCATGCGTGCATATGGATTCTAAAGCTAGCCACGCACTCACAAACGGATTCACCATACCTAGAACAAATGGATTTACCATACTCACAAATGTGTGATGGGAAGCCTTAAACCCCCTTAAATGCCCGGGTGGACCTAGTCAGTGACCGATCCAAAAAACCTAAGGACGTGGCAAACACGGGTGACGCAGATTTACAGGCGAAGCAGTAGGCAATCCTCGATTCATTTCTATCGGAGGCGGAGGCCAACCGCTGTATCCAGACGGAGCAGAAAGCGGACGTCGACGAGATGCTTGCCTCTAAAAGCATCTATAGCCGGGCATCCCAAACCCGCCTCATACGCCCAAGCAGGCCGCCCGGTCATGAATTTTTGACCCAGACGGGCGCCTCAAACCGGCCTAAAACGCTCGAGCTGACCGGCACCCCTCATATCTAGTCCAAATATGAGGCGGATATGGGGCGCCCGGGTGCGTCCACCACGTAGGACTGATGATGGGGTCCACCGGATGCCTCCTTCGTCGCCGCAGTGTGAATACCGGGTGGCGCTTCTTCAGCTCGCCGCCCCAGGCCAAATCCGGCTTTTTAATCCGGCCGGCGTCCCCCAACGGCCCAACCCTAGCCCATCCACCTCCTCCTTCTCTGCGCCGCCACCCAAGCCCGTCCGCCTCCTCTCCCCCGCTATCCCACGCTCTCTGGCATCGCCATGGTGCGGCGGCTGATCACCATGTACGCTATGCTCACGCTGGAGCGCTGGAGGAAGACCACATAGGCGATCCAGGCAAGGCGCGCCGCCCACATCGCTGCCGGGATGCCTCTGGACTCGACGGAGCCGGAGAAGGAGGAGGAGGAGGAGCAGCCAGAGGAGGTGGAGGAGGAGGGAGATCCGCTGCCGGAGCCGATGGAGGCGGCGGATCCGGAGGAGGACGAGCCGGACCAGCCTGCTCCAGGGTTCAATGTGGCGGAGGCGGAGGCGGAGTTCACCGTCGCCCAAGCCGCGGAGATGGTGGAGCAGTAGGCCAGCCTGGAGTCCATCCAGGATGAGGCCTATGTGGAGACCAACCGGCAGTTCCTCCTGCAGGAGCAGGCGACGGCCGACGCGCTCTTTGCCGAACTCGATGCGAAGATAGGGGGGGGGGGGCGGGGACCAGTCGGAGGCGTCGGAGCTGTAGCTGACGCCCATGCTGTCGGAGCCAGGCACGAAGATTGTCGACATCTTCGACCAGGAATAACTAGATCATCTATGTAGTACGTACTTCCCGCGTTCCTAAATATAAGTTTTTTTAGAGATTTCAATAGAAACTACATATGTATATAGACGTATTTTAGAGTGTACATTCACTCATTTTGCTCCGTATGTAGTCCGTAATGGAATCTCTAAAACGACTTATATTTAGAAACGGAGGGAGTATGTTTTATTGTTTGCATGCTTTTGTGGATTTGGAAATCCAGTATGAGTTGTCCGGATGCAGTTGTGCAAATTTGAGAAATGTCCGGTCACTATCGGCGGACGTTTGAAAGATCATATTTATCATATGCGCTTGTAGATGCTCTAAGCTGATACTTGCTCTATACACAGCCCTCAGCCTGCCTTTCTGATATTCATGGTGCACGACCCGAGCCCATAGACGGTAGTTTTGGTTCCGCCACGCCGCCGTATCCGTGGTCTGAGCAGTAATGATGAGAGGACGTTGCCATTACGTGCGAACCGTGAGGAGGAGAAGCTGGTGGCCGATTTGGTTCTTAGTCCGTGGGTTGAAAGAGTTTGGGATTGTTTGGTCTGTGACCAGACCGAACCAAACCAAACCAATAATAAGAAAAACCCAAATCAAACAAACTTACATTAGGAACTCAACCCATTTTATCCAAACCAAAAGAGTCCAATAGGAAAACTGATCCAAAATTGAAGTTTGAGTCCAAACCATTCCCAGGCCTAGCCGTGCCCGTGCATGCGGCGCCTTGCCGCCCCACGGTCACCTTCCCGTTGCTCCATGCGACTCGTAGAGGTACAAGCCTAGCTCATCGCTGCCCCCCGAACACGGCGCATCGCGCGAGACCACGCACATGTGCTGGGCATAGGAGCTCGGCGTGGACGGTAGCTGGAGAGTGGAAAGAGAAACCGACCTCTTGGATCCCCATAAGCCTAATAATTTTCATAAGTTTGTGTACTATTTTCATTCAAATTCGAAATATGGTTTGTCAGTACTGGCCTACTTGGGAGCCACTAGTGCAAATAGTTTTATATGCTTGCATGCACATATGCTGTCCTTGAATTTGAGGACGGCGAGAAGGTGCTCGCTCTTTAGTGACCCTTGTGTGCGTGGCTAGAGTGCGTTGCAACAAAAGCGCAAAGTGAAGGGATATGTGCTGCCGGGAAGCCCGGGGCAGTGTGGTTGGGAGGTGGATGGATGGATATACACGAATGACGAACTTGCCTTTCATGCTTTTCTTTGCTAACCCACTGGACTGGGTGCTGACCTGGAGTAGTTACGAGCCATGCATGTCTCACCAACTTTACACACATTTGATTCTCAAAGAAAAAAAAAGTTACACACTTTTTTTTCCCGAATAATCTTAGGCCAACTCAAACGCGCGCGACCCATTTGTCTGCCTGCATCCGTTTGAGTCCAAACGGACAGAAAACGTGACCAACGCACCGATGCACACAGATGGATGTCTGTTTTCTTTTATGTTTGCACTCATTTTGGCCCAAATTTGGGTCGGGTTTGCGTCCGCGCGGATGCCCGCAACGTCCTCCCATGTCCTCCCCCTGGTCCGCCAGTCTGTGGCACAACGGCCATGCTCCTCCCCCCCCCTCCATTTCACACACACACCACCCTGGCCTCGTCGCCCTCGCCGCCGCCACCTAGTTCTGCCCACTTCGTCACCGCCCCATCGCCGACTTTTGTCGGTGTTTGTGGCCTAACCCAGGGTCGTCGGCACCGCCTCTGCCTCCACCGCTCCACGATCAACACTGGAGGGTGCGTGCTTCGACTGGCCTGCTGCAGGTATATGGAGATGGTGTTTCCCTTCACCGGACGTGACTCGACCCGCCCGCCTCCGTTGTTCCCCTCAGGGTGTTCGGGCGTTTGCCCACAAGGTACCATGGTGGACAGCTCGAATGAATTATTTTACAACAAGTTCATATGTTCATCGATGAATCTAACGATGAGGATTTTGTGGTTGCTACTTTGGTTGTTAACAAGCACATTGATAGTCAACAGCCTAGTTTTAGGGGATCGATCATGGGCCATGCTCCGGGGTTGAATCGTAACAGAGAGTGCGGCCATTTCCTACTCTACAACGATTATTTCAAGTTCATTGACCCACTATTCCCTCCCAAGCTTTTCCAACGACGACTTCCGGATGGTGAGACATGTGTTCAACCGTATTCGAGAGGGAGTGGTGGCGTATGATGATTACTTCAAATGCAAGCATAATGCCTTGAAAATGTTAGTTTCTCTTCTTATCAGAAATGTACTGCAGCTATCCGGATGCTTGCATACGGAATTTTCGGTGATCTTGTGGATGAGTATGTTTGCATGAGTGATTCCATATGCCTAGAGTCATTGTACAAGTTTTGCAAAGTTGTGGTTGCGGTGTTTGGCCCGGAGTACTTGAGAGAACCAAATGTTGTGAATGCATCCCAATTGTTGGCTATCAATGAATCTAGAGGCTTTCTGGGAATGCTTGGTAGCATAGATTGTATGCACCACGTGTGGAAGAACTGTCCATTTTCTTGGCAAAGGCAACATAAGGGACATGCTAAAGCTTACACGACCATAATTGAAGCTGTGGCACCACAAGATCTCTAGATTTGACACTCTCTTTTTTTGCATGGTAGGTTCTCACAATGACATCAACATGCTTCAGCTCTCAACGGTGTTCGGTGTTCGCAAGGCTTTCAGAAGGCAACTCCCAGAGGTCAACTTTGAGGTCAATGATCACCAATACAACAAGAGATACTACCTAGCTGATGGTATCTACCTCCATGGTCAACTATTGTGAAGACAATCTCCAAGCCCATGGGAGAGAAGAGGGCTAGGTTTGCCCAAGAACAAGATAGTGTCAAGAAGGACGTTGTCGAGGGAATTACCCGTGGCTAGACCCGGGTTTTGAGGTTAAGTCATCTCTGGAGTTAAGTCGACCGGCTACTATCTTGACCCGGTTACAATCTTGACCCGGCCTATTACAAGACAAGTTTTCTGACTCTGAAGATAAGCCGGCTCATGGATGAGTGCTACTTCTTGAGCTTGCCTTGGTTTTTCCCTTAAAGAGGAAAGGGTGACGCAGCAAAGTAGAGATAGTGTTTCCCTCAGTTTGAGAACCAAGGTATCAATTTAGTAGGAGACAACGCACAAATCACTGAATACCTGCACAAACAATCAAACAACTTGCACCCAACGCGATAAAGGGGTTGTCAATCCCTTCACGGTTACTTGCAAAATTGAGATCCAATGGAGATAGATGAACGGTAAAGTAAATATTGGTATTTTTGGTTTATAGATCCATGGACTCATCATTAGTCATAAAGAACTCACATTCTTATTGCAAAAATCTATTAGTCATCGAAACAAAGTACTACGCGCATGCTCCTAGGGGGATAGATTGGTAGGAAAAGACCATCGCTTGTCCCCGACAGCCACTCATAAGGAAGACAATCAAAAAAAATCTCATGCTCCAACTTCGTTACATAACGGTTCACCATACGTGCATGCTACGGGACTCACAAACCTTAACACAAGTATTTCTCAAATTCACAACTACTCACTAGCATGACTAATATCACCATCTTCATATCTCAAAACAATCTTTAAGGAATCAAACTTCTAATGGTATTCAATGCACTTTATATGAAAGTTTTTATTATATCCCTCTTGGATGCCTATCATATTAGGACTAAATTTATAACCAAAGCAAATTAACATGCTATTTAAAGACTCTCAAATTAATATAAGTGAAGCATGAGAGTCCATTAATTTCTATAAAATAAAGCCACGGGCGTGCTCTAAAAAGATATAAGTGAAGCACTAGAGCAAAATTGCCTAGCTCAAAAGATATAAGTGAAGCACATAGAGTATTCTAATAAATCATGATTCATGTGTGTCCCTCTCAAAAGGTGTGTATAGCAAGGATGATTGTGGCAAACTAAAAAGCAAAGACTCAAATCATACAAGACGCTCGAAGAAAAACACATATCATGTGATGAATAAAAATATAGCCTCAAGTAAAGTTACCGATAGACGAAGACGAAAGAGGGGATGCCTTCCGGGGCATCCCCAAGCTTAGGCTCTTGGTTGTACTTGAATATTGCCCTGGGGTGCCTTGGGGCATCCCCAAGCTTAGGCTCTTGCCACTCCTTATTCCATAGTCCATCAAATCCTTACCCAAAACTTGAAAACTTCACAACACAAAACTCAACAGAAAATCTCATAAGCTCCGTTAGTATAAGAAAATAAATCACCACTTTCGGTACTCTTGTGAACTCATTCTTTATTTATATTGGTGTAATATCTACTATATTCCAACTTTTCTATGGTTCATAACCCCCGATACTACCCATAGATTCATCAAAATAAGCAAACAACACATATAAATCATAATCTGTCAAAAACAGAACAATCTGTAGTAATCTGTAACTCTCGAATACATCTGTAACTCCAAAAATTCCGAAAAATTAGGACAACCTAAGAAATTTGTTTATTAAGCATCTGCAAAAATAATCAAATCAAAATCACCCTTATGTTCAAAATTATAATTGTTTTCCTGAGCGCAAAAGTTTACGTTTTTTCTACAAGATCAAATCAACTATCACCGTAAGCCATCCCAAAGGTCTTACTTGGCACAAACACTAATGAAAACACAAAAACCACATCTAACCAGAGGCTAGATGAATTATTTAATGCAAAACAGAACCTAAAAAGCAAAAACAAAAATAAAATTGGGTTGCCTCCCAACAAGCGCTATTGTTTAACGCCCTTAGCTAGGCATAAAAACACGAATAGATCTAGGTATTGTCATCTTTGGTATGCAATCCATAAGTAGCTCTCATAATAGATTCATATGGAAATTTTATTTTCTTTCTTGGAAAGTGTTCCATGTCATTCCTTAACGGAAATTGAAATCTAATGTTTCCTTCTTTCATATCAATAATTGCACCAATCGTTCTAAGGAAAGGTCTACCAAGAATAATAGGACATGTAGGATTGCAATCTATATCAAGAACAATGAAATCTACAGGCACATAATTCCTATTTGCAACAATAAGAACATCATTAATCCTTCCTATAGGTTCCTTAATAGTGGAACCCGCAAGATGCAAATTTAAAGAACAATCATCAAATTCAAGGAAACCTAATACATCAAATAAAGTTTTTGGAATCGTGGAAACGCTAGCACCCAAATCACACAAAGCATGGCATTCATAATCTTTTATCTTAATCTTAATAGTAGGTTCCCACTCATCATAAAGTTTTCTAGGGATAGAAACTTCCAATTCAAGCTTTTCTTCAAAAGATTGCATCATAGCATCAACGATATGTTTAGTAAAAGCTTTGTTTTGATTATAAGCATGAGGATAATCCAACAAGAAAATACAATCTATTAAAGAACAATTATCATAATTAAATTCCTCGGAATCCAAAAGAGTGGGTTCATTGCTACTTAAAGTTTTGACCTCTCCAATCCCACTTTTATCAATTTTTGCATCAAAGATCTAAAAACTCCGAATTATTGGGATGCCTATTAACTAAAGTTGACTCATCTCCAGTCCCATCTTTATCAAGATTTATATTGGAAAACAAAGATTCAATAGGACTCACATCAATCACTTTAAGATCTTCATCATTATTTTCACGGAAACTAGAAGAACAAGTTTTTACAAACCAATCTCGTTTAGCACGCATCTTAGTAGTTCTTTCTTTGCAATCATCAATGGAAATTCTCATAGCTTTGAGAGACTCATTAATATCATGCTTGGGTGGAATAGATCTAAATTTCAAAGAATCAACATCAAGAGAAAATTTATCCATGTTCCTAGCCAAATCATCAATCTTAAGCATTTTTTCTTCAATCAAAGCATTAAAATTCTTTTGCGAAATAATAACTTTTTAACACTATTCTCAAAATCAAAAGGCATCTTATTAAAATTTCCATAATAATTATTATAGGAATTACCATAATTATTAGAGGAATTACTAGGAAATGGCCTAGGATTAAAATTACCCACTAGTACGTGTCGGTCCTAAACAAACGGTTTTTAACCCCTTTCCGCGACGACATTTGGAACCCTCGCCAAGTGAGTGTGGGCGATAGGGGGTCCTTCCCACACGACCTAGAAGCCGTCGGGGATATGCCCTCCTGGCACACACGTTCGGCAAAATGAGGTCGTGTGTGACCGGCGAGCACTCAAATACGAAAATACGTATAGTAGAGCTAAAAAATACAATTATACGGCGAAATTGTTTCCGGTTGCAAGTACATCCCACACAGTCAGTCCCCGCTAAACGTTTTCGTTCGTATGCACATCCCACACAGTCGCTCCAAAGAACGTTTCCGTTCACAGGTACATCACACATAATTTTTCCCGTTAAATCTTTTGGGTTATTGAATGTATCACACACGGTCCGTAGAAGAAACTGTGTGGCAAAGGTTTTCCATCACACACAGTTTTTATGTGGTAAACGTTTGCGCAAGGTGCCTAACGCAAACAATTTTCAAGAGAAAGTCGTGTGTGATTGTTCATTGATCCAACATGGTTTATTTCTAGAAACTGTGTGCGTTGCCAGAGGTCATCGCCCATGGTATTTCTTTAACAACCGTTTGCAATAGCAAAACACAATTAGCAGGCTAATTCGCCATTAGCAGGCTAATTATTCGATTATTCATAATCCATTTATTAATCTAATTGACATTTCATATTAAGCACACAATATATTTCATTTCCATATTAAGGAAGCAGAATTTCATAATTGAAATACATCAGAGTACAACATGATATAGCTTCAGCACTCAGCTACCCCATTACACAACTGCACTAGCAGCAAGTTCCACATGCAACATGTAGAACCTTTCGAAATTAGCATCATAGATGGTATATAGACAGATGCATCTCATCTGGAAAACTGCTGAAGCGGAAGGCGAATATTGAGCCTTCATCCATGTTGAAGGTCTTTGCAACTTTAGGCCAGTGCCTGTGGATGATTGACCGTCCGTCCTTCGTCCTCTTCAGGAACACTTCAATATTGAACCGTGGGTGTTGTATGAAAACCTTCCTCGCCTCCTGACCATAGAGGTGGTTTGAGAGGTAATCATGAGTGAACTGCTTTGGAAAGGCCTGAAAACAAGGATGTGCATAAATATCTTCTCTATATTGGAAATGGGGCAAAGGAATAAAAAAAGGCAAGGTATAATAGTTAGTACCATCTTGTAGTGAATTGATGTCTTCTTCATTGTGCAGACAAAGATCTTGTTGTTTTTTTTTCCGCTAATTTCTTTATCCTAACAATCTTTCTGAGTTTCTTGATTTGATTGATATTCATGGATAACTCATTTCCCCATATGCAAAAAGGGTCGAACAGTGGGTCAAAACCTCTGACAGCAGGACCTACATGTGCAAGACCAAATTGTTAAAAACCAAAATATTAGAATGATTCCTGCAATTGCACAATAATGTGCTATTAGACAACGGAGCATGCACGTGCTAACCTCGATTGCAAACCTCAGTGCTTCCCATTGTTTCCCAGCAACACATATAAGGTAGTTAGTCATCAGGTTAAGTAAGGGTTCGCATGCTATTAGTAAAATATGTTGATGAAAAATAAGCACATTGCAGATTCATCAGATTAATTGAAACCACACGGAAAACCCATTTACCCAAACCAAGCATGATTAAGAACTAGGAAATATGGCACTTGTATATGTTTCTCATGTATTAACTGCAACCAAATTCAATTTATTCCTCACATGCACAACAATACAAAATTCTACCCACGACAATTGGACATCGCATTGCAGAATTAAACCAAGAAGTTAACTAAACACCACAACAAATGAACCAAACATTAACTGAGCACCACATTGCACAATATAACATACTCCTAATAGAAGATCAGAAAGTTAACCAAACAGCTAACTACAGCCAATTGTAGCAATTGTATTTGTTTCTCATGTATTTACTACAGCCAAATTCAATTTATTCCTCACATGGTATACAATAACAGAATGCACCCACAATTTTGTAAAGATAAATTCGATTTATTTCTTACATGGAAGACAATACAAAATTGCAGCCTGAAGAATTGAGCATCACATTTGCATAATTGAACTAAATAGTTAACTGAAGACGACAACTAATTAACAAAACAGTTAATAAGTGAGCACCACACTGCACGACATATATAACATATACATGATAATACCCAAGTGCAGGGAATCATCGTAGCAATTCCCAATGGTGGAAGTGATAATTATGGAGTGTCGAACCCACAAGGTGCTAAAGGTAAGATCAATATTCTCTCAAGTCCTATCTGCCACTGATACAACTCTACGTACACCGAACGTTTGCTTCCAACTAGAAACGAGAAATAAAACTACGTTGTGGGTATGAAGAGGATAACTTTGCATGATATCGGAGAGCTAAAATATAAAAGTAGGTGTTGTTATCATGAAGTTAGAATATATTACTAAATATTATAAATAGCGAGTGTGGAATAATGATGGGTCGGTGTGCGGAATTATCCTAGGCAATTGTTAACAAGACCGGTAATCACTATTGCAATTTCATATGAGGGAGAGGCATAAGCTAACATACTTTCTCTTCTTGGATCATATGCACTTATGATTGGAACTCTAGCAAGCATCCGCAACTACTAAAGATCATCAAGGTAAAACCCAACCATAGCATTAAAGCATCAAGTCCCCTTTATCCCATATGCCACAACCCTCTTACTCGGGTTTATGCTTCTGTCACTCAAGCAACCCACTATAAGTGAATCATGAATGTATTGCAACACCCTACAACAGGAATCCCTCACGCTTGCGCGACACGGAGGGCACAATAGGACAGCACCAAAATAAAACATACAACTCATACTAATCTAGATCATCAATCAACCAGAAGACAAAGGATATCTACTCAAAACATCATAGGATGGCAACACATCATTGGATCATAATATGTGGCGTAAAGCACCATTTTCAAGTAGGGATTACAGCGGGGTGCGGGAGAGTGGACCGTGTAGAAGAGATGAGGCTGGTGATGATGATGGTGATGTTGATGAAGACGATCACCGCAGCGATGATTCCCCTCCTGATGGCACTCCGGCGCCACCTAGAGAGAGAAGGAGAGGTTCTCCCCCTTGTGCTTCCTCCTCCATGGCCTCCCCCCTAGATGGGGAGAGGTTCTCCCTCTGGTCCTTGGCCTTCATGGCGATGATGGCCCCTCCGAGATCCTCCTCCATGGCCTTCAGTGATGATGGCCCCCTCTGGCAGGGTGCCAGAGAGGGCCTAGATTGATTTCTCGTGGCTATGGAGGCTTGCGGCGGTGGAACTTCTGATCTAGGTTAATTTCTGGAGGTTTCTGTATTTATAGGAGAAGTTGGCATTGATTTCACGTCAGGGGGCCTTGGGGAGTCCATGAGGCAGGGGGCGCGCCCCCCACCCTTGTGGAGCCCCCGTGACTCCCCTCTGGTAGATTTGTTTCCCAGTATTTTCATATTTTCCAGAAAAATTCTCTGTTGATTTTCATCGCGTTTCGAGAACTTTTATTTCTGCACAAAAACGACACCACGGTAGTTCTGCTGAAAACAAAGTCAGTCCGGGTTAGTTCTAATCAAATCATACCAAAATCATACAAAACTATTGTAAACATGGCATGAATACTTCATAAATTATAGATACATTGGAGACGTATCAGCATCCCCAAGCTTAATTCATGTTCGTCCTCGAGTAGGTAAATGATAAAAGAAATAATTTATGAAGTGTGAATGCTAGCAAGTGCATAAGTTTGATCAATGATAATTTCAATCACCTTTTCTAGCATCATTATATGTCATAATAGTATCTCATCTCATAAAACTTTTCATGATCAAGTGACAAGCTATTCACATGTTAAAGTATAGATCATAAACTTTCTTGAAACTAACAAACTATATTCTCAGTCATCAAACAATTGCAATTCATCTTATTTTCAGGAAGGGTCTATGTCAGAGCTTTGATTTAGCAAACTCCACATACTCAACTATCATTTAATATTTCATAATTTCTAACACTCACGTGATATTTATGGGTTCAAAGTTTTAATCGGACACAGAGAAAGATAGGGGCTTATAGATTCGCCTCCCAACCTTTTACCTCAAGGGTAATGTCAACAATAATAGTTCATGATAACTTACATCCAATTGGATATATATATTAGGATCTTTCCAACACAATGTGCTTGCCAAAGGATAAAATGTAAAAAGGAAAGGTGAAGATCACCATGACTCTTGCATAAGGTAGAAGATAAAAGTAAAAGATATGCCCTTCGCAGAGGGAAGCAGAGGTTGTCATGCGATTTTAAGGTTGGATGCACAAAATCTTAATGCAAAAGAACGTCACTTTATATTGCCACTTGTGATAGGGACCTTTATTATGCAGTCCGTCGCTTTTATTGCTTCCATATCACATGATCGTATAAAGCTTATTTTCTCCACACTAATAGATCATACATATTTAGTGAGCAATTTTTATTGCAAGTATCGATGACAACTTACTTGAAGGATCTTACTCAATCCATAGGTAGGTATGGTGGACTCTCATGGCAAAACTCGTTCTAAGGGATGCTTGGAAGCACAAGTAGTATTTCTACTTGGTACAAAGAATTTGGCTAGCATGAGAGGGAATGGCAACCTCAACATGTTGGATGATCCAAGACAATATAACGTTCCAGATATAGGAAAACATAACCCATTAAGTTGTCTTCCTTGTCCAACATCAACTTTTTAGCATGTCATATTTTCATGAGTGCTCACAATTACAAAATATGTCCAAGATAGTATATTTATATGTGAAATCTCTCTTCCTTCAATATTCTTTCATGAATTGTTCAAGTGACCAATTCTACGTTTGCTAACTTTCACTAAGTTTACTACCTATACTTATTATGTGTGAAGTAATTACTCCCCATGTTATAAGCATATGAAACATACATAAATTCAGATTTATGACATTCAATTCATTCAACCATTTACTCATATGATATACGTGAAGCACGTGAGTAAATGACAAACTACTCCAAAAAGTATAAGTGAAGAACACTAAGTAGGCAAATAATTAACTAGCCATGGGAGGATTCTATTTCATTCAAGATTTCAGATCCAATGATTTTATTCAAACAACAAGTAAAATTGAAAATATGCTCCAAGCAAAACACATATCATGTGACGAATAAAAATATCGCTCCGAGTAAGATATACCGATAGTTCTGAAGACGAAAGAGGGGATGCCTTCTGGGGCATCCCCAAGCTTAGGCGCTTGAGTCTTCCTTGAATATTACCTTGGGGTGCCTTGGGCATCCCCAAGCTTAGGGTCTTTCCACTCCTTATTCTCCTCATATCAATATCTCACCCAAAGGTTGAAAACTTCAATCACACAAAACTTAACGGAACTTCGTGAGATAGGTTAGTATGATAAAGAGTAAACCATTCACTTTGGTGCTGTCAAAGATAAGGTTCATAATTGTTCTCACACAATGCCTACTGTACCATATCATTTCCACAATTTATATTGAGAAATATAAGCCATAGAAACTAGAAAACAAGCAAACTATGCAATGAAAACAGAATCTGTCAGAAACAGAACAATCTGTAATGATCTGAACAACAACCATACTTCTGCTACTCCAAAAATTATAAAATAAATTGGTGGAAGTGAGGAATTTGTCTATTAATCATATTCAAAAAGAATCAACTCAAAATCACTCTTCTGTATGGCAGCTAATCTTGTGAGCACAAAGTTTCTGTTTTTTTACAGCAAGATCACATTAACTTTCACCCAAGTCTTCCCAAAGGTCCTACTTGGCACTTTATTGAAACAAAAGCTATAGAACATGATTACTACAGTAGATTAACCATGTAAACACACAAAAACAGTAAGGGTAGATATTGGGTTGTCTCCCAACAAGCGCTTTTCTTTAGTGCCTTTCAGCTAGGCATGATGATTTCAATGATGCTCACATACAAGAAAAGAATTGAAACATAAAGAGAGCATCATGAAGGATATGACTAGCACATTTGAATCTAGCCTACTTCCTATGGCTAGGGATTTTGTGAGCACATAATTTATAGGAACGAGAATCAACTAGCATAGGAAGGCAAAAAAAGTATAACTTCAAAACTTTAAGCACATAGAGAGGAAACTTGATATTATTGCAACTTCTACAAGCATATATTCCTCCCTCATAATATTCAGTAGCATAATGAATGAATTCAAGAATATAACCATCACATAAAGCAATCTTTTCATGATCTACATGCATAGAAAATTTCTACTCTCCACATAAGCAAAATTCTTCTCATTCGGAATAGTGGGGTCACTAATTCCTAAAGTTGACACTCTTCCAAACCCACCTTAGATGATAGTATTATTCATACTCCAAAAGATATAAGTGAAGTTCATGGAGCGTTCTACAATTAATATAGACTAACCAATATCCAAGCTCAAAATATATAAGTGAAGCACACGAAGCATTCTATAAAACCATACTCAAAAAGATTTAAGTGAAGCACAAAAAGCAATTTTATAAGAACATACTTAAAAGATATTGTGACAGCCTGATTTTTGGCCCTTTCTTTTTCTTTTGTTTTTCTGAGATTTTTTGCTTGAGTTTTCTTTTTCCGTGGCTTTGTGGTCTGGAAACTGAAGAAGATGAACTCTTCTTTGCTTCCAGAGTGGCTTGTAATACCCAAATCCTTCCCTAGACCCTGTCATTTTCATCCTAGCCCAAATCCAAATATTCTTTTTATTGGGAATATTCCTTCTCTATTAAAGGAATAACCCAATTTACCCTGGGTTGTGAAGCAACCTATATTTCTATCACTCCTAAAATTCCCAAATAATTCTCATAAATTGTTTGGGTCATATCTTTCTCAAATATGGAAAAATATTTCATTTTCCATGTTCCTCATCATGCTCAAATAATTCATTTCCTATTCTGTCCTCAATGGCAGAATGTGAAGCAAGTGCCATTTATCTTTTCCCAATTGACCTCAAACTCCTTGGACACTTTTTCCTGTCCATATCATTGCCACATGCCAAAGTGCAACCTCATTTGCCTAGTAATCATTTAATTATGATTTTCCAAAGTTCCTGTCTGAGGGAACTGGTTGTGAAAGAAGTACAAGCTAGGAATATCCAAATGAGTTGCCATTTTGCATGGCCCTTCATATAACCAAATAATCACTCTCCACAACAGTAGAGCTCATGTCATGCCTCAATGTGAGCTCACCTTCAATTCTTTGATTCTGTCCAAAATTTTAGATTGTGAAGCAAGTATATTTTATATTGCTCCATTATGGCTGCCAATTTTTCTAGGCCTCCTATGATCCATATAACCTACCTCCACCCATTTTGGGCATGTTTCATCAAGCCATTATTCCTCTAGGATTTTTGCAAGTTTCTGGTCAGTGAAAATGTTTGTGAAGGAAGTATCATTTTGGTTTATCCAATTGGTATGAAACCTTTTTCAGCATCTTCATATGGCCAAATAAGCCTGCCTTGCCAAAGTTCAGCTCAAGTGGCTTCTCCATTTGAGAGCATCATCATGATCTTCACTCTGGACCAGATTACTTAGTTGCAAAGCAACTCCATCAATCCTTGATCCTAATCCCTCCATAATTACCAGGATGTAAGTCCTTGTTACCCTGAATCTACCAGACAACTCCATTGCTCCCAATCCCTCTCCTGTGGATCATCAGTTCTCACCAAAGTTTACTGCAGTAAACTTCAGAGGTTAACTGCCATTTAACAGTGTCACTTTTAACCAATCTACTCCCATAGTTATAACATCCCCTGGATGAACTACTCATTAGACAACATTTGCGAGCCCCCCTCCTCCACTACATGCCAGTGCACATGGTGACCACGACAATGGCGTGCCTGTGCACGCGCTCTGTGTGCAGTGCGCGCGACCAGTGGGTGTTTGTGCTGGACCCCCTTCTCCTCTCGTCGTCTTCGTGCTTGTGATCATGTCCCACAGCTGGCCTGCATCGTCGCCGTCCTCCTGGAGCCCTCTCCCCTCCGTCAGCCCCTCCGTCAGCGCTCGTCGCCGCGCGCCCACGGGCGAGCTGTAGCCGATCGAGGCTTTAATGGCGTTCGGCCATTTCCCCTCTTGTCCTCGAGCTTCGCTCGTCTCCGTGACCTCTGTGGCTCGTCCGTTGCCTTCGCCATCGCCTTCCCCGAGCTCATGCGCGAGCACACGCGTCCGCGGCACCGGCCGCGTGTCCGCGGCGACGCCAGCGCAGCAAGTCCTCGCCCCGCCTATAAATAGGCCTTCCCCGAGCCGTTCGAGCACACCACTGGCTCCCCGCACTCCACTCCCCCTCCCCCTCCCCATCCACTCGCCCGAGCTTCTAAAGTTCTCTGTACGCCCATCGCCGCCATGGCCGCCGCCTCTGCTCACTCCGATTCCGGCGACCCCGAGCCCCGTTCTCTCTTCCACCACCTCTAGTAGATCACCCAGCCACCAGAGCCTCTCCAGCCGCCCTTCGTTCGTTGCCGGAGTCACCCTGGCCTCGGCCCCAACTCCGGCCGAGCCGCCACCCGCCGCAGCCCTCACCTCTGCCATTCCCGAGCTCTCCGGTCACCGCGCTACCCTGGGATGGGTTGGCCTCGTCGCCCTGAGCACGTGGGTAGGTCGGGCGCCACCCACGGTGGCCGGAGTCGCCGGCAAACCTCGTCGGGGCCGGCTCTGCCTCGGCCAGGTGCGGGCGCAGGCGAGGAGAAGAAGGAGATGACCCCCCCTCCCTGCCAGCTGGCCGCGGGCCCTGCGCGTCAGCCACACACGCCCGGCCCCGCCTCTGCCACGTGTTTAAGTGGAGGCGTAAAACTTGCGGGTACGTTTTCGCGTACAGAAAGCGTATTCTCATCTGAGTACGTTTTCTCTTAGAGAAAGCATATTTTCTCTCTGTTTCAGCCCGGAATGCGTTTTCTTAATCAGAAAGCGTATTTCTAACTTTGCACTTCTGCCTTATCCACTCAGGGACCCGTTGGTGATGAGATATTCACAGATTGGTCCTTCTTCTTCAAACCTTCATATCTTTTTAACCACAACTCCAAATGAGGTGATTCCAAAGCCCACTTCTTCGTTTCGTCGAGCCCGTTCTGTTGGTAACATTTTCATGATGGTTTGACACTGTGAAAATGACCATTTTCCCCTTGCCATTAAACAGCCCCTCCGAGAGAGAACTGTTTTCGACAAATCTTTCCGCGGCTTCACCGCACTTCTTCCCGGAGTATTCTTCATCCCTAGGAAAGCCACAATACCCACTTGCATGATAGTCATGCAGTAGCCATGGTTTTCAACTTGAATATTTATTAAATGATTGCTTGTTTAAAATATGGTTATCGTTGTTTCAGTAATGTTTCTGGGTTAGTGCTTACTTGTTTGCTATGTTGTTATGCACCTGGTCATCATGCCTTGCTAGTTGCTAGTATTACTTTCATATTGCCATCCTTGATTGTAGTACATGTTGGATTGGTCATGTTCTTCGGTGCATGACTAACGTCGGTTATCGAGTACTGTTAGTATGCGTTGTTACTTTGTTGTTAGTTGGTTAAGTTGTTACTCGGTGATGTTATTGATGAGTTCTTGCATGTTATTTATGGTTGATGCTAGTGGTCATGTTATGTTATACTATGAGTAGTGTTGCACTTGTAATATTTATGCCCGTCATTATGCCATGTTCAGTTGGAGATTATTTCATAGTCGATGTGATGGACAGTTATGTTGCATCCCGTGCTTATGTTGATATCATGTTCATGCATTGTAATTGCATCATGTTATTTTATCATGGCTCAGCATATTGCATTCAAGTTTAACCGGATTTAATTGAACTTGAACAACTGTTGGCTGGGTCATGGTGCCGCTGAGTTGAGTTCTTTCTAGTGCAACCACATTTGCCTTTATGGGGGGCCTTGATTCGGTCCATTGACACGGCCTCTGGTCGGTGCCTCCATCTAGGGAAGGTTATGTCATGTTTGCCCTGGCCCGGCAAGCAGACATAACCTTGTGTGCTCGTTGATGAGATTGTTGGAAATATGCCCTAGAGGCAATAATAAAAGCATTATTATTATATTTCCTTATTCATGATAATTGTCTTTATTCGTACTATAATTGTGTTATCCGGAAATCATAATACATGTGTGAATAACAGACAACAAACATGTCCCTAGTGAGCCTCTAGTTGACTAGCTCGTTGATCGACGGATAGTCATGGTTTCCTGACTATGGACATCGGATGTCATCGATAACGGGATCACATCATTAGGAGAATGATGTGATGGACAAGACCCAATCTTAACATAGCATAAGATCGCATAGTTCGTTTGCTAGAGTTTTCCAATGTCAAGTATCCTTTCCTCAGACCATGAGATCGTGTAACTCCCGGATACCGTAGGAGTGCTTTGGGTGTGCCAAACGTCACAACGTAACTGGGTGACTATAAAGGTATGCTACGGGTATCTCTGAAAGTGTCTGTTGGGTTGACATGGATCGAGACTGGGATTTGTCACTCCGCTTGACGGAGAGGTATCACCGGGCCCTCTCGGTAATGCATCATCATATGAGCTCAAGGTGATCAAAGTGTTTGATCACAAGGATCATGCATTACGGTACGAGAAAAGTGACTTGCCGGTAACGAGATTGAACGAGGTATTGGGATACCGACGATCGAATCTCGGGCAAGTAAAATACCAATTGACAAAGGGAATCGTATACGGGATTAATTGAATCCTTGACATCATGGTTCATCCGATGAGATCATCGTGGAGCATGTGGGAGCCAACATGGGTATCCAGATCCCGCTGTTGGTTATTGCCCGAGAGCCGTCTCGGTCATGTCTGCATGTCTCCCGAACCCGTAGGGTCTACACACTTAAGGTTCGGTGACGCTAGGGTTGTAGGGATATGTATGTGCAGTAACCCGAATGTTGTTCGGATTCCCGGATGAGATCCCGGACGTCACGAGGAGTTTCGGAATGGTCCGGAGGTAAAGATTTATATATGGAAAGTCATCATACGGACATCGGGACAAGTTTCGGGGTTATCGGTATTGTACCGGGACCACCGGAGGGTCCCGGGGGGTCCACCAGGTGGGGCCACCTATCCCGGAGGGCCCCGTGGGCTGTATGAGGGAGGGAACCAGCCCATAATGGGCTGGTGCGCCTCCCCCCCAAGGGCCCATGCGCCTAGGGTTTGGGGGGGAGGGAAAACCCTAAAGGGGGCGCCCCCCTTGCTTGGGGGGCAAGCCCCCCTTCCCTGGCCGCCGCCCCCCTAGGAGATCTCATCTCCTAGGGCCGGCGCCCCCCACAGGGGGTTATATAAAGGGGGGAGGGGAGGGGGGGCTGACCACCCTATGCCCTAGCGCCTCCCTCTCCCTCTGTAACACCTCCTCCTCCTCCCGTAGTTGCTTAGCGAAGCCCTGCCGGAGTTCTGCTGCATCCACCACCACGCCGTCGTGCTGCTGGATCTTCATCAACCTCTCCTTTGCCTTGCTGGATCAAGAAGGAGGAGACGTCACGCTTTCCGTATGTGTGTTGAACGCGGAGGTGCCGTCCGTTCGGCACTAGATCATCGGTGAATTGGATCGCGGCGAGTACGACTACCTCATCCACGTTCACTCGAACGCTTCCGTTGCGATCTACAAAGTGGTATGTAGATGCTATCTAATCTTAATACTCGTTGCTAGATGAACTCATAGATGGATCTTGGTGAAACCGTAGGAAAAATTTTAATTTTCTGCAACGTTCCCCAACAGAGATAATGGTATCGATTTCCCCAAGTGGGAGTTTCCGCGAGTGAGAGTTTGACCACGACAGTGGTCAGGGTGTATTTGGTAGACACGGGGCCACCCAGGACCAGCCCGATGTGGATTTGGGTCGGAGTGGCCGGGAGAGTGTTGTGGCAATGGAGGGGTTTTGTCGGAATGCCGTTGGTCCACCCGAATGGGAGTGCGAGGCCATGGGTTCCGTGGTGTGGTTACAGTGTGCTACCTCTGCAGAGTGTATAATCTATCGATAGCCGCGTCCACGGTTACGGACACCTCGTAGTAGATCCCACCGTGAGTCAACGGTATTAATAATAACTTGATTAATAACAACCCCGGTTTGATGATGAGATAAGTGGTTGTGATCGCCGTAAGGATCACGGGCCAAATATTGGTCGTGGTTGTGATCGTCGTAAGGATCACGGTTTAAGACCAAGTGTTGGTCGTGGTTGTGATCGCCGGAATGATCACTATGGTATCGAGGATACCGATTTGTTGGATATTCGTGATGTTGTGTGAGAATCATGGGTAAAGGTCAAGCTCCTTGTGGTCATTTAATGATTACTACGGTATTGTTTATACCAAGCTTGATTTGATCCTGAGATGATCGTGGGATGTCCGAGGTTGGTAAGTAATGCTTGTGATGGTTATGAGATAACCCGAGCAGAATAAATAATGCATATAGTGTCATCATGTTGCATGCTAGTATCGTCAGATTCATATGTTCATGCCATGCTCATATTGTTCTAGCCGTATTATGTTCATGTTGCCTTTGGATTCTTAGTGGCTATTATGATTATTTTCATGATGGTAGCTGGTAATAATTTGGTAGTATTACGTTGGATGACATGTTGCTCATGTCATGTTGTTATGAGGATCTCATGTTAATTCCTACTTAACCTGTAATTGCCATGCTGTTGTTTGTCTTGAATGCTTCTGGTTTATTGTGAGCTTGCAAGTACATTCAATGTACTGACCTGGCGTGTCATGCCAGCTTGCAGGTCGTGCTGGGATTGCTTGCTTGTTTGATGTTGGTCCTGTGTTCACGAGCTAGGATAAGCGTTCCAGCCAGAGTCCCTGTGGATTGGAGTTCACCACCGTCGTTGTTGTTCCGCTGCCAGTAGTTTTTCCGCTGCTAGAGTTATTCCGCTGCTTTGAGTTGTTCTGCTACTTGCATAGAGCAACCGAGGATGGCTTAGTGTCGTCGTGTTGATGTTATTCATTGTAATATCGGAGACCATGTAATCATATTTGTGCAATAATAGAAAGCTGGTTTGTTCTATGCTAAGCTGTGCCGTATTCCAGAAGACTTCTCCTCGATCTCTGGGCTGGAATACGGGGTGTTCCGGTTCCTCTAAGCCGGGGTGCCAGAGATATAAGTGAAGCACATGAAGTATTCTATAAACAATGAAGGACTATCTCATACTAGCATGTTTCTTAAGGGAAAAACAAAAACACAAAGGACACAAATCATGTGAACAAAACAAAAAACCGAGGTATACCGATATTTGTTGAAGAAGAAAGATGGGATGCCAACCGGGGCATCCCCAAGCTTAGATGCTTGAGTATCCTTTGAAATATTTACTTGAGGTGCCTTGGGCATCCCCAAGCTTGAACTCTTTCCTCTATTTATTCTTCTCATATTGATAGCCCCTCGATCTTCGAACACTTCATCCACACAAAACTTTAACAAAAACTTTGTGAGATCCGTTAGTGTAATAAAGAAAACTACCAATTTAAGATACTGTTATGAACTCATTCTTTATTTATATTGGTGATAAACCTACTGTATTCCAACTTCTCTATGGTTCATACCCCCTGATACTAGCCATAGATTCATCAAAATAAGCAAACAACACGCGAAAAACAGAATATGTCAAAAACAGGACAGTCTGTAGTAATCTGGAAGTTTAGTAAATTCCAGTAAAAATTATGAAATAAATTTGAAAAAATGAAAAATTTGTACATAAGTAATGTGCAAAAAGTTTCAGACCCATTTGACCCAAAGTTTCTGTTTTTGTTCTGCACATAGTAAACAAGCAATCTAATCATCCTAAACCCAAAGCTTGGCACATTATTTTTATAATACAATGGATATACACAAGGGGATAATTATTTACAGAGAAACTTCCATGAAAAATTCTACATTATTTCCGCGAGCATGAACACAAGTGCTCAAGGTCGACCCTCACTTCTTCAATTGATAACTTTCCAATCACTTCTCTTGTTGAAAAACTTTTTAGGCATGAGAGGCAAGTGAATCTTTTTGTATTTTCATTCTTTTAAAAAAATTGTATGTTTCACCCACAACTAAACAGAAACAAAAAGGAAAAACAAAATCTACTTAGTGAAGAAAGCAAACAAGCACACACGAGAATATCAACCCCACGCTATTGCTCCCAGGCAACGGCGCCAGAAAAGAGCTTGATAATCCCCAAGTGCAGGGAATCATCGTAGCAATTCCCAATGGTGGAAGTGATAAGTATGGAGTGTCGAACCCACAAGGAGCTTAAGGAAAGATCAATATTCTCTCAAGTCCTATCTGCCACTGATACGACTCTACGTACACCGAACGTTTGCTTCCAACTAGAAATGAGAAATAAAACTACGTTGTGGGTTTGAAGAGGATAACTTTGCATGATATTGGAGAGCTAAAATATAAAAGTAGGTGCTGTTATCATAAAGTTGGAATATATTACTAAATATTATAAATAGCGAGTGTGGAATAATGATGGGTCGGTGTGCGGAATTATCCTAGGCAATTGTTAACAAGACCGGTAATCACAATTGCAATTTCATATGAGCGGGAGGCATAAGCTAACATACTTTCTCTTCTTGGATCATATGCACTTATGATTGGAACTCTAGCAAGCATCCGCAACTACTAAAGATCATTAAGGTAAAACCCAACCATAGCATTAAAGCATCAAGTCCCCTTTATCCCATACGCCACAACCCCCTTACTCGGGTTTATGCTTCTGTCACTCAAGCAACCCACTATAAGCGAATCATGAATGTATTGCAACACCCTACATCGGGAATTCCTCACGCTTGCGCGACACGGAGGGCACAATAGGACAACACCAAAATAAAACATACAACTCATACCAATCTAGATCATCAATCAACCCGAAGACAAAGGATATCTACTCAAAACATCATCGGATGGCAACACATTATTGGATCATAATATGTGGCATAAAGCACCATGTTCAAGTAGGGATTACAGCGGGGTGCGGGAGATTGGACCACGTAAAAGAGATGAGGATGGTGATGATGATGGTGATGTTGATGGTGATGTTGATGAAGATGATCACCGCGGTGATGATTCCCCTCCTGATGGCACTCCGGTGCCACAGAGATAGAGGAGGAGAGGTTCTCCCCCTTGTGCTTCCTCCTCCATGCCCCCTAGATGGGGAGAGGTTCTCCCTCTGGTCCTTGGCCTTCATGGCGATGATGGCCCCTCCGAGATCCTCCTCCATGGCCTCCGATGATGATGGTCCCCTCCGGCAGGGTGCCATAGAGGGCCTAGATTGATTTCTCGTGGCTACAGAGGCTTGCGGCATCGGAACTTCTGATCTAGGTTCATTTCTGGAGGTTTCTATATTTATAGGAGAAGTTGGCATTGATTTCTGGAGGTCAGGGGGGCCTTCGGGGAGTCCACGAGGCAGGGGGAGCGCCCCCACCCTCGTGGGGCCCCCGTGACTCCCATATGGTAGATTTTTGTTCTAGTATTTTTCATATTTTTCAAAAAAAAATTCCGTTGATTTTCATCGCGTTCCGAGAACTTTTATTTCTGCACAAAAACAACACCACGGTAGTTCTGCTGAAAACAGCATCAATCCGGGTTAGTTCTAATCAAATCATACCAAAATCATATAAAACTATTGTAAACATGGCATGAGTACTTCATAAATTATAGATACGTTGGAGACGGATCAATACACTAGAGCAACAGATTGCATGGTGAAATTAGATAGCACAATTCACTAGAATTTGTGAAGGAAAGGCAGGAGCAGCACACGCAACGGGTAAACCGAGCATGCTTAACCGGCGTAGCTAGCAATTAGCAAGGAGCTCCTTCAAGATCTGGGGGTTGATGTCTACTACACAACCTTCTTCTTGTAGACGTTGTTGGGCCTCCAAGTGTAGAGGTTTGTAGGACAATAGCAAATTTCCCTCCAGTGGATGACCTAAGGTTTATCAATCCGTGGGAGGCGTAGGTTGAAGATGGTCTGTCTCAAACAACCCTGCAACCAAATAAGACAGAGTCTCTTGTGTCCCCAACACACCCAATACAATGATAAATTGTATAGGTGCACTAGTTCGGCGAAGAGATGGTGATACAAGTGCAATATGGATGGTAGATATAGGTTTTTGTAATCTGAAAATATAAAAACAGCAAGGTAACAAGTAATAAAAGTGAGCGTAAACGGTATTGCGATGCTAGGAAACAAGGCCTGGGGTTCATACTTTCACTAGTGCAAGTTCTCTCAACAATAATAACATAATTGGATCATATAACTATCCCTCAACATGCAACAAAGAGTCACTACAAAGTCACTAATAGCGGAGAACAAATGAAGAGATTATTGTAGGGTACGAAACCACCTCAAATTTATCCTTTCTGATGGATCTATTCAAGAGTCCGTAGTAAAATAACATGAAGCTATTCTTTCTGTTCGATCTATCATAGAGTTCGTACTAGAATAACACCTTAAGACACAAATCAACCAAAACCCTAATGTCACCTAGATACTCCAATGTCACCTCAAGTATCCGTGGGTATGATTATACGATATGCATCACACAATCTCAGATTCATCTATTCAAACCAACACATAGAACTTCAAAGAGTGCCCCCAAAGTTTCTTTTTTTGAAAGGAACACGATGCATTCCATTAAGTACAAGGGCTGGACAAGTCGCCAGCAACAACATCATTTACAAGGTCTGGATATTGGCCGAGCCAAATCTCGCATTTGCCCACTTCTAATTTAGCACCATACGCAGCTAAACAATGCGCAACTAAATTACAAGTCTGAGGACAAGATACACCAGTTACATCATTGAAACCCACTCTCAGTTGAAACTTAATATCTTTGAAGATAGCTCCTAATGCAGAAAGGTCGTAGTCTTCATTGCTCACCGCTATCTTCAGTTGCACGGAGTCAGTTTCCACAATCACTCGGTGGCAACCCATCTGGATGGCTGTGTTAACAGCATGTAACATTGCCAACACCTCCGAATGAAGGGCATCCGAGACTTGCTCCAAATTCCCTGCTCCAGCTGCTATTACCGTACCAAAATTGTTCCTGATAACAAAGCCCCAACCTCTAGAATTTGATTCCTTCAGGAAGGAACCATCAGTGTTGATTTTCAAGATTTCTGGTGGAGGTCTGGACCATCTTTCCTTCTGCTGATGTTCATGTATTCTCCCTTCACTCTTTACCTTCGAAAACTGCATACAAAGATAGCCAATAGAATGACAGATTTCATCAGAAGGTTTGATTTCATTTCCCGCATTTGCATTATTCCTCTCACGCCACCAACACCAAAGGAGCAGGCATGATTTAATTTTTTCTTCGTCATTGAGGTTCAAAATTTCCTCCATACAGCTCAATGCATCAGTACAATTTAGAATTTGTAATCTGACATGCTCCAACTGAGCTTTCCTCCAGACTTACTTAACCCTCTTACATTTAATGAAGCAATGCCCACCATCCTCATTCAAACGAAAACACATAGGGCATCGAGTATCAACATGCATACCTCTATGTTGGAGCTTCATGCGCAGCGGTAAGGTATTTGTAGCCATGCGCCACAAGAAGTGACGAACCTTGCTTGGAAGGTGTGACGCCCGGATAATCGAGCTACAGTAAACCTCTGCTAATGGCGCCACGTCACCTCGGTTACTGTTGATAAACCCGCGTTGATTCGAAACCGTTCCAAATTCAAATTCAAAAGTCAAGTAAAACGATAAAGGTTTTCAAATATTGAGACTAAAATGTTCCGGATGTGCCAAATAATGCATAGGTAATTATGGTGCAGAAACCACACTTTTATAAAAGGTTTGAATGCTCTAAAATGATTTAAGCGGTAACTAAAACATTACTTCAATGCCTTTGGTAATTTATAAAATACTAAACTATTTTAATTTGGGTTAAAACCTCTTGTGGCAGAGGGTTATTTTGAGACGTTATTTTAGGAACTATTATCAAATTATACGAACTAAAAATAATGTGGAACTAAAATTAAAACAAAAAAAATAAATAGAAAAGGATGGGAAAATAAAACGAAATAAAAAAAGAGGACCCCCCCCGCAGACCAACTGGGCCTCAGCCCAGCCTATGGCCTGCCAGGCCGGCCCAACTGGCCCAGTCGGCCACACCTTATCCCCACACCCCCGCAAACCCTAATCCCCACTATCCCCCACTCCTCCCACTCTTCCCCCCGATTGGATCGGGGTCTCGAACCGCCCCCGACCCTGTTGCCTCGACGCCGCGCCGGCGCTCGCCCGAAGCCGTCCACCGCCGCACGAGGACCCGGAGCAACCCCGTCGCCCCGTCGCCGAACCCCCACGCCACCATCACCTCCGACGCCGCCGCTCGGAGCTTGCCGTCCGTCTCCTCCTCGCCGGCGACGCGTCCCCGTCACCCCCCTCGACCACCGCTGCCCAGACCCTACGGCCCCTGTGAGCACGCGCCTCGCTCCCTCCCTCTCCTTCACGCGCTCGCGCTCGTCGCCGCAACCCCGCGCGCGCTCACTGCATCGGCCGCGCGCCCTGGCCGAAACGCCCGCGCCACTTCCTTCCCTCTCCCTGTCTCTACTGCCGCGCCTGCTGTCACAGCCCCGCGCCTGCGCCCTGCACCCGCCTGCGCACGCGCTGCCCACGCCCGTAGCCGCCGTCTCCACCCCGCCTGGCAGGGCCTTGCCCCGCCTCCTTGGTCGTGCCCCCGCGGGCGCTCGTGCCGCGCACACGCCCATCCCCCTGTACACCTCGCCGCCCCGGTCTTCCTCACACGCACGCGCCCGCAACCGCGTAGCACGCTGCTCTGCTGCAGCCACCTCCGCAGCCCAGCAACGCCATTGCTCACCGAATCCCCCCTCCCCCCGCGGTGGTCCGGCCGCACCTTCCACGGCCCCGGCGTCCTCCTCCGGTAGCCGCCGGCTTCGCCACGGCCCCGCCCCGCCGTGGCCTCGCCGGCACCCGCGCCTGCAAACTACCCTGGGTCTCCTCGCCCCGGTGATCTGGGCGAACGCCCAGTCGGGCGCCGCAATGCCCGACCCGCCCCGTAGCGCCCGTAACCCGTTACGGCCCCTGTGCCACTGACACTAGGGGCCCACCCCTGGAACGGTTTTAAAAAAAGGATTTATAAAAAAAGAGAATTAATAAAAATAAAAAAATAAATTTAATTAATTAATTAGTTAACTAAATTAATTAAGTTAATTAATCCTAATTAATTAATCTAATTAACCTATTAGTTAACTAAACCCTACTTAACCTAACAGAGTATGACAGGTGGGTCCCACTGGACCCATGCGTTAGTTTGACCCAGTCAACCCTTGTTGACTGCTGACGTCAGCATGACATCATGCTGATGTCATAAATCTATTTACGAATCAATTTAAATAATTAAATAAATTCCAAAATTAATAAATTCTTTTGAAAATAATATCTCTTAATCCGTAACTCTGATGGAAAAACTTTGTACATGAAACTTGCTCAGAACGGCGAGACGAACCCGGTTACACAGCCCGTTCGTCCGCCGCGCATCCCTAACCTATCGAACCTGCAACATTCCCCCTCCGATTCATCTGTCCAAAAACGCGAAACACCGGGGATACTTTCCCGGTTGTTCCCCCCTTCACCGGTATCACCTCGTACCGCATTAGAACACGTCTAGCTCTGCCCGTTTTCCTGTTATGCACTTGCTTGCTATGTATTTACTGTTTCTTCCCCCTCTTCTCTCCGGTAGACCCCGTGACGATGCTGATGCCCCTGTGGTCGACTACGTCACCGACGACCCCTCCTTCTTGTCTGAGCAACCAGGCAAGCCCCCCCTTGATCACCAGATATCGCCTACTCTCCTCTATACTGCTTGCATTAGAGTAGAATAGCATGTTACTGCTTTCGTTATTCCTATCCTGCTGCATAGCCTGTCCTTGTTACTACTGTTGATACCTTTACCTGCAATCCTACCTGCTTAGTATAGGATGCTAGTGTTCCATCAGTGGCCCTACACTCTTGTCCGTCTGCCATGCTATACTACTGGGCCGTGATCACTTTGGGAGGTGATCACGGGCATATACTATATACTTTACACTGTTACATTACCTGTGATACTGTTCGGAGATGGGGGCTGAAGGGGCAGGTGGCTCCATCCCGGTAGAGGTGGGCCTGGGTTCCCGACGGCCCCCGACTGTTACTTTGTGGCAGAGTGACAGGGCAGGTTCAGACCACCTAGGAGAGAGGTGGGCCCGACCCTGGTCGGCGTTCGCGGATACTTAACACGCTTAACGAGATCTGGGTATTTGATCTGAGTCTGGCCATTTGGTCTATACGCACTAACCATCTACGCGGGAGTAGTTATGGGTATCCCGGCGTCGTGGTATCAGCCGAAGCCTTCGTGACGTCAGCGACTGAGCGGCGTGCGCCGGGTTGGACCGCGTAACGTGACTTCCTTTGTAATGGAGGTTGCTAGGTCTGCTCTCCGGCCGCGTACGCAACGTGCAGGTGTGCTCAGGGCGATGGGCCCAGACCCCTGCGCGCTTAGGTTTAGACCGGTGTGCTGACCTCTCTGTTGTGCCTAGGTGGGGCTGCGACGTGTTGATCTTCCGCGGCCGGGCATGACCCAGGAAAGTGTGTCCTGCCAAATGGGATCAAGCGTGTTGGGTTATGTGGTGCACCCCTGCAGGGAAGTTAATCTATTCGAATAGTCGTGTCCCTCGGTAAAAGGACGACCCGGAGTTGTACCTTGACCTTATGACAACTAGAACCAGATACTTAATAAAACACACCCTTCCAAGTGCCAGATACAACCCGGTGATCGCTCTCCAACAGGGCAACGAGGAGGGGATCGCCGGGTAGGATTATTGCTATGCGATGCTACTTGGAGGACTTCAGTCTACTCTCTTCTACATGCTGCAAGACAGAGGCTGCCCGAAGCGTAGTCTTCGACAGGATCAGATATCCCCCTCTTATTCTGGCATTCTGCAGTTCAGTCCACTGATATGGCCCCTTACACATATATCCATGCATATGTAGTGTAGCTCCTTGCTTGCGAGTACTTTGGATGAGTACTCACGGTTGCTTTCTTCCCCCTTTTCCCCCTTTCCTTTCTTCTGGTTGTCGCAACCAGATGTTGGAGCCCAGGATCCAGACGCCACCGTCGACGATGACTCCTTCTACACTGGAAGTGCCTACTACTACGTGCAGCCAGCTGACGACGACCAGGAGTAGTTAGGAGGATCCCAGGAAGGAGGCATGCGCCTCTTTCGATCTGTATCCCAGTTTGTGCTAGCCATCTTATGGCAACTTGTTTAACTTATGTCTGTACTCAGATATTGTTGCCTCCGCTGACTCGTCTATGATCGAGCACTTGTATTCGAGCCCTCGAGGCCCCTGGCTTGTATTATGATGCTTGTATGACTTATTTATGTTTTAGAGTTGTGTTGTGATATCTTCCCTTGAGTCCTTGATCTTGTGCATGATTAGTGTACGATTGAATCGGGGGCGTCATAAGTTGGTATTAGAGCCGACTGCCCGTAGGAATCCCCCTTTCCAACTCCTTGGCCGAAGTCGAGTCTAGGCATTGCAAAACTTTTACTAACTTGGCTGTGTGTCTTACGGGCACACGTCGCCATCGGGTGGTAGTAGGATCTTTTACTCCTTGACCTATACTCTAGGACTCTGACATCTCTTCTATTCGGGTTAAATGATTTTGCTAAAATGTAACTCTAGGTTCTCGTTACCACTTCCTGCCGGAGAGCCCTTTAATACAGATGATCGACTGCTTCAACGGAAGATTCAAACAATACTCTCGGATGTTCCCTCGATACTTTGTGCCATCCCTCTTGCAATTCCCCTTCCACCGTAAACCCTTAAGGATAACTACTTAAAGTTGTTATTCTTACATTCATCCCCAGTTGGTCTTGTTATTACAAGATACCCCGAAACACTCGTCGTTGTTCCAAGAATCCTTTGAGCTTACTGCTTTATAGTTCTTGCCTCATGAATCCCTTACGGATAATTCCTCGCACTTATCGAGTATCCGCTCTTTCTCAGTTTTTCATGTGTTTCACAAAAGTTTTCGAAATACCATTCGTTCTTCCAAAAATCTTGAGCATCCTCTTGCTCTTGAAATTCTTGCTTGCTTGCATTATGGTTAATCCCATAAGTCCCGTAATCTTATTGGCACCTCTTGTCATTATCATTTTGAGTCCGTTGATTCAATTTGTTGTGAATGCTCGCAATCCTCAATCAGATCCTATAATTCAACCTTCCGGCTCAGCCGTCATTTTGAATAGGAGCTAGTTCTCGACCAATCAAATTGCCGTCGATTGTGCCCCTAAGTCTATTCAACTTATCCATCCTTGATCAGAGCATCTGCTTCTGATCCTTCGATTTGGAATCATAATACCTTTGCATAAGCTTCGAATTATTCAGATGATTCCATAACCTGTTGCATTTGCATTCTTTCCTCTTCTAGTTGAGTATCGATGCTCACATCAGATCCTTTGAGGACCAACGGATCCTTTGTTGGATTTTATCGGATAGCGTCCTTCAAATTCAACCCCTTTGGAAGTTCTTTCTCCATTGGTAAATCCTATCCTCTGATTGACCAACCATGCTCTGCTTTTGAGCTGGTGGTATTTACTATTGAAGCTTGCGGTATATGTTTCCACGATACCCTGACGGGTTGAACATATGCCTTTTTCTAATCTGTGTGAACCCAGAAATTACTACGGGTCATACTCTATTGGTGTTATGACGGATAAAATTTCAACACCACAACTTCGTTGAAGGCGAGAAGTAAATGAAAGGTTATGCATTAAAGAAGTGGGAGTCGACCTTGAACTTTGTGTTCATGCCCATAGACACGATGTAGATCCTATCATAGAAGCTTCTTGCAATAATAACTATTTCCTTGATATGGCATCATCTGGTATCTATGTATTGATCATTTGCAATCGTGATCCCGACCACATTTTCTCCTTGATTCCATTTCTCACACAAGTTAAAGCACTTGTCTTTTGTTGATCGATACATCTCCGCAACCTCTATTTTGATCTTCCTCGAGTATTAACCTCTGGCATCTCGAGTACTGTGTTGCTTCCTGTGAGTCTGCATCTAGTATTGTTTCTCACCGATCTCAGATCCCCCAGGTTCTGAGTTATTAGTCACTCGAGAACACCGATAAGTGAATCGATTTCGCACTCCGATTCGATAACTCTAAGTAATTCTTGTTGCTTACGAGTTTAATAATCCTTCAAGTCATTCCTAGCCTGATCGGCTATATCATTATCGTGCTAAATTTTAACTGTGCTACCTGGTCCTTAACCCCGGAGCACAACTTTCGATGATGAGCTAAGCTTACGTCAATCTTGCTCATCATATCAGTTCACCTTGAACAACAAGCTTGATTTCAAGTTTGTGCCCTACCCATGGTTCCAATAACCTTCCGCTTCATCATTCCTTTGATTTGATGTTGTCACTGATTGATTACATCTTGAAATCCCTCGACAAATGTGTCGTGAAGATCATCAACCTTATGAGGTCTTCCTGGATATCAATTGAATTCATGATGAGAAATACCATCCTTGCCCCCGATGATTTGTGTTATCATCGGCCACTTTATTGCCTTCCCTCCAACACAAACTTGTTCGTATTTTGTGTTATACCTTGAGTTCCTTGCTATCCAGCATTTGTTCTTCTTTACCTTGGAATATTACCACCTTTTATGTCAAGAATGTCGTGGTAATTTTACCACCTCTTGAGAATTCTTGATATAGTAATATCTCTCGTCATTGGTGTTCATTTCTTGGTCTCCGTGTTGTTTCTAACCGGAATACCGACAAATGGTCTGTGATGTGTAAATTCTAAACTTCTAGCAACCCTATTGCTTTGAAGTTATTGTTGTACAGTTTCATTCTATGTCTATTGCTTATTGAATCATCATTCGAACATTGATCGTGCTACCTAGTCCATTTTCCTGGGTGCGCCCTTCTATCATTGTTCAGTTGTGTATGTTTCCCTCGAGCATACATCATTATATCATTTGATCCGACAAATGATATTTCCTTGTTCACATAATTGTGGAAATCCATCTTTTGCTAATCTCGATGAATTACCGCTGATTCCATCAACCACCTCCTCATCCTCTCGTTGGTTTACTGGTGAACTCATGTTTCGGGACTCGCTTCCATAGTTCATTGCCCGAGAATCTTATTATGTCATCTTGTCAATTGTGTTGCACCTCTTCTTGTTAGGCAGCCTGAGTCTGAGGTATCCTGACACCAATCAGATTTGAAACTTGGTCAGATATGATGGTTGGAACATATTTCCAAAAGTTATAACATTGGTCCTCATATGACCCGGTAAGGTGATGTCATGCCTAGCACACCTGGCCGGAGGCCCTATTGTATAGATTCCTTTTTTTGCAAGGTTATCTATTCTTCCATGAGAAATGGTAAGACTTATTCTACAGATTGTTCTTGAGGGATCCTTTTTGTTCCCAAAGTCTGATTTTCACCTGTTGACCATGTCAATGCTATCTCGAAGCACGTCTATGGTACTCCGTCCTTCAACAAGAACATTTGAAGCCCAATGCTAATTGTTTCTTGCTCAACTATCCAAACACTGTTGTATGGATAATGTCATGAAATTTTTCTCCCCTTACCTAAAGGGTTTTCTACATTATATCCTGTCATGGATATCATGCTCTGCTTAACATTGGGGCAGGATATACCCCTAAAATATCTAATAATCATATTTTCCTTTCCATTATTTGGTTTAACCTTTCTGGTGATCATTTTGGTCTAAGCAGTATTAATTCCCTGCTTATGTAGACCCCTCGTGTACAGTTCTGTCAGTAAGACCCTGTTACTTTTGTTGATGACATTCCGGTAACCACCGATGGACAAGAACTTTTCCTATTGGTCCGCCTCGTTGCAACGAGCAGGAAAATGGTTCTCTTCGTCCCTCGCCCTTGGTACCAACGTTATTGCCGACATAACTGACATGGTACTCTCTGACATGCCTTGCTATCATGACCGGGTAAGATGTCACTGCTCCTATTAAAAAAAACCACATGGTGGGCCCATAACCCACAGTTCCACAGGATCGAAACCTGACTCTCTTGTACACCCCTGTTTCTAAAGTCATTCCTCACGCTTGGCTTCGTATGAAAGATCACGAGCCACCTTCCTAGTGATCTATTCTGGTATCAGACACAATACTTATTCTCGTTGCTCTGGCCCCCTTTCACACTCTGTTTCAGGCATCGAACGATTGCCTGGCACTTGAAACTTCTTATTACACCTTCGAACTTAACTCTCGATGTGTTTTATTTATTCAACTCGAAAGGTACTCATAGGCTCATTCATGGGTTAATCCCAGATTATTACCCTATAACATTCTGTTGTTGCCGATCTGCCCCGTTACCTATTCGTAAGTATGATGGAGCCCTCGAAGAAAGGATGACAACTTCATCACGATGACCTGAAACAACGGAATGAAGACAACAATGTAAAGGATCGACCTCTTCGAGAAGAGCAATCAAGACCGAGAAGATCTGTTAGATTTTTTTTTCGTAACCCAATCCCTTCCCCCTTACTCGCCTCCTAAATCTCGGGACGAGATTTCTTGTAGTGGAGGAGAATTGTGACGCCCGGATAATCAAGCTACAGTAAACCTCTGCTAATGGCGCCACGTCACCTCGGTTACTGTTGATAAACCCGCGTTGATTCGAAACCGTTCCAAATTCAAATTCAAAAGTCAAGTCAAATGATAAAGGTTTTCAAATATTGAGACTAAAATGTTCGGGATGTGCCAAATAATGCATAGGTAATTATGGTGCAGAAACCACACTTTTATAAAAGGTTTGAATGCTCTAAAATGATTTAAGCGGTAACTAAAACATTACTTCAATGCCTTTGGTATTTTATAAAATACTAAACTATTTTAATTTGGGTTAAAACCTCTTGTGGCAGAGGGTTATTTTAGGAACTACTACCATATTATACGAACTAAAAATAATGTGGAACTAAAACTAAAACAAAAAAAGAAATAGAAAAGGATGGGCAAATAAAACGAAATCAAAAAAAGGAACCCCCCCCAGACCAACTGGGCCTCGGCCCAGCCTGTGGCCTGCCAGGCGGGCCCAACTGGCCCAGCCGGCCACACCTTATCCCCAGACCCCCGCAAACACTAATCCCCACTGTCCCCCCACTCCTCATACTCTTCCCCCTGATTGGATCGGGGTCTCGAACCACCCCCAACCCCGTTGCCTCGATGTCGCGCCGGTGCCCGCCCGAAGTCGTCCACCGCCGCACGAGGACCTGGAGCAACCCCGTCGCCCCGTCGCCGAACACCCACGCCACCATCACCTCCGCCGCCGCCGCTCGGAGCTCGCCGTTCGTCTCCTCCTCGCCGGCGACGCGTCCCCGTCACCCCCCTCGACCATCGCTGCCCAGACCCTACGGCCCCAGTGAGCACGCGCCTCGCTCCCTCCCTCTCCTTCACGCGCTCGCGCTCGTCGCCGCAACCCCGCGCCCGCGCTCACCGCATCGGCCGCGCGCCCTGGCCGAAACGCCCGCGCCACTGCCTTCCCTCTCCCTGTCTCTACTGCCGCACCTGCTGTCACAGCCCCGCGCCTGCGCCCTGCACCCGCCTGCGCACGCGTTACCCACGCCCGTAGCCGCCGTATACACCCCGCCTGGCAGGGCCTTGCCCCGCCTCCTTGGCCGCGCCCCCGCGGGCGCTCGTGCCGCGCACACGCCCATCCCCCTGTACACCTCGCCGCCCCGGTCTTCCTCACACGCGCGCGCCCGCAACCGCGCAGCACGCAGCTCTACTGCAGCCACCTCCGCCGCCCAGCAACGCCACTACTCGCCGAACCCCCCCCCCCCCCCGCGGTGGTCCGGCCACACCCTCCACGGCCCCGGCGTCCTCCTCCGGTAGCCGCCGGCTTTGCCACGGTCCCGCCCCGCCGTGGCCTCGCCGGCACCCGCGCCTGCAAACTGCCCTGGGTCTCCTCGCCCCGGCGATCTGGGCGAACGCCCAGTCGGGCGCCGCAACGCCCGACCCGCCCCGTAGCGCTCGTAACCCGCTACGGCCCCTGTGCCACTGACACTAGGGGCCCACCCCTGGAACGGTTTAAAAAAAAGGATTTAGAAAAAAAAGAGAATTAATAAAAATAAAAAACAAATTTAATTAATTAATTAGTTAACTAAATTAATTAAGTTAATTAATCCTAATTAATTAATCTAATTAACCTGTTAGTTTAATTAAACAGTAATTAGTTTAACTAAACCCTACTTAACCTAACAGAGTATGACAGGTGGGTCCCACTGGACCCACGCGTCAGTTTGACCCAGTCAACCCTTGTTGACTGCTGACGTCAGCATGACATCATGCTGATGTCATAAATCTATTTACGAATCAATTTAAATAATTAAATAAATTCCAAAATTAATAAATTCTTTTGAAAATAATATCTTTTAATCCGTAACTCTGATGGAAAAACTTTGTACATGAAACTTGCTCAGAACGGCGAGACGAACCCGGTTACACAGCCCGTTCGTCCGCCGCGCATCCCTAACCTATCGAACCTGCAACATTCTCCCTCCGATTCATCTGTCCAAAAAAGCGAAACACCGGGGATACTTTCCCGGATGTTCCCCCCTTCACCGATATCACCTCGTACCGCGTTAGAACACGTCTAGCTCTGCCCGTTGTCCTGTTATGCACTTGCTTGCTATGTATTTACTGTTTCTTCCCCCTCTTCTCTCCGGTAGACCCCGTGACGATGCTGATGCCCCTGTGGTCGACTACGTCACCGACGACCCCTCCTTCTTGTCTGAGCAACCAGGCAAGCCCCCCCTTGATCACCAGATATCGCCTACTCTCCTCTATACTGCTTGCATTAGAGTAGTGTAGCATGTTACTGCTTTCGTTATTCCTATCCTGCTGCATAGCCTGTCCTTGTTACTACTGTTGATACCTTTACCTGCAATCCTACCTGCTTAGTATAGGATGCTAGTGTTCCATCAGTGGCCCTACACTCTTGTCCGTCTGCCATGCTATACTACTGGGCCGTGATCACTTTGGGAGGTGATCACGGGCATATACTATATACTTTACACTGTTACATTACCTGTGATATTGTTCGGAGATGGGGGCTGAAGGGGCAGGTGGCTCCATCCCGGTAGAGGTGGCCCTGGGTTCCTGACGGCCCCCGACTGTTACTTTGTGGCGGAGCGACAGGGCAGGTTCAGACCACCTAGGAGAGAGGTGGGCCTGGCCCTGGTCGGCGTTTGCGGATACTTAACACGCTTAACGAGATCTAGGTATTTGATCTGAGTCTGGCCATTTGGTCTATACGCACTAACCATCTACGCGGGAGTAGTTATGGGTATCCCGGCGTCGTGGTATCAGCCGAAGCCTTCGTGACGTCAGCGACTGAGCGGCGTGCGCCGGGTTGGACCGCGTAACGTGACTTCCTTTGTAATGGAGGTTGCTAGGTCTGCTCTCCGGCCGCGTACGCAACGTGCAGGTGTGCTCAGGGCGATGGGCCCAGACCCCTGCGCGCTTAGGTTTAGACCGGCGTGCTGACCTCTCTGTTGTGCCTAGGTGGGGCTGCGACGTGTTGATCTTCCGCGGCCGGGCATGACCCAGGAAAGTGTGTCCTGCCAAATGGGATCAAGCGTGTTGGGTTATGTGGTGCACCCCTGCAGGGAAGTTAATCTATTCGAATAGTCGTGTCCCTCGGTAAAAGGACGACCCGGAGTTGTACCTTGACCTTATGACAACTAGAACCAGATACTTAATAAAACACACCCTTCCAAGTGCCAGATACAACCCGGTGATCGCTCTCCAACAGGGCAACGAGGAGGGGATCGCCGGGTAGGATTATTGCTATGCGATGCTACTTGGAGGACTTCAGTCTACTCTCTTCTACATGCTGCAAGACGGAGGCTGCCAGAAGCGTAGTCTTCGACAGGATCAGATATCCCCCTCTTATTCTGGCATTCTGCAGTTCAGTCCACTGATATGGCCCCTTACACATATATCCATGCATATGTAGTGTAGCTCCTTGCTTGCGAGTACTTTGGATGAGTACTCACGGTTGCTTTCTTCCCCCTTTTCCCCCTTTCCTTTCTTCTGGTTGTCGCAACCAGATGTTGGAGCCCAGGATCCAGACGCCACCGTCGACGACGACTCCTTCTACACTGGAGATGCCTACTACTACGTGCAGCCAGCTGACGACGACCAGGAGTAGTTAGGAGGATCCCAGGCAGGAGGCCTGCGCCTCTTTCGATCTGTATCCCAGTTTGTGCTAGCCATCTTATGGCAACTTGTTTAACTTATGTCTGTACTCAGATATTGTTGCTTCCGCTGACTCGTCTATGATCGCGCACTTGTATTCGAGCCCTCGAGGCCCCTGGCTTGTATTATGATGCTTGTATGACTTATTTATGTTTTAGAGTTGTGTTGTGATATCTTCCCGTGAGTCCCTGATCTTGATCGTACACATTTGCGTGCATGATTAGTGTACGATTGAATCGGGGGCGTCACAGAAGGGGAAGCGACCATAGGTTCAGCCAATTAAAGCCGCATGTATCTTCATCTACACTTGAGGAAGAAGTTAGTCCTGAAATGGATTCACGAGCTACAGTGTCTACAGCAACTCTATAAGCAGATTTGACCAAAAATTTACCTTTTTTATCATAGTGCCATGCAATGAAATCATCATTATGCACATGAATTGGGATTTGTAGAATAATCTTCACATCTTCAGGGAGAAATGTTTGTCTTACTAAGTCTCCATCCCAATTGTTTGTGGCATGATCAATCAAGTCATTTACTTTAGATATAACATTTCTACCCCTCTGAGTGATGACTCTTCTAGTACTTCCTCTCGGGATCCAGGGATCAGTCCAGATATGAATGTTATTACCACTGCCTACTCTCCATATGATCCCCTTTTTGAGCAGATCTAACCCTTTTAGTATACTACGCCAAGTGTATGAGATGCCGCTTCTAGGACTGGCTTGCAGAATTGAGCCATCTGGGTAGTACCTTGCCGATAGAACCTGTGCACATAAAGAAGTTGGGTTTTGGATGAGCCTCCATGCTTGTCTTGCAAGCATGGCTAGATTGAAGGCATGGAGATCCCTAAAGCCCAAACCTCCTGTTTTCTTTGTTTTCGTCAACTTTTCCCAGCTAACCCAATGTATTTTATTTTCTTTATCCATTTGGCTCCACCAGTATCTACTAATCATAGTGCTCAACTCTTCGCATAAGGACTTAGTCAAATCAAAGCAAGCCATGGAGTACACCGGAATTGCTTGTACTACTGCTTTTATGAGAATTTCTTTCCCCCCTTTGGACAAGAGTTTTTCCTTCCAGCCTTGGATCTTTTTCCACACTCTCTCTTTTATATACTCAAAGGTTTTTGATTTGGCCTTACCCACGTAGGATGGAACACCAAGATATTTTGGAGATAGACCTTGCGAGGTTATCTGCAGAATACTTCTCATTTCCCCCTTTAGCATTTGCCTTGTATTTGCACTGAACAATATTGAGGATTTTTCTTTGTTAATCACTTGCCCCGAAGCAGCTTCATAGAGCTTTAGGATTCTATTGATTTCTTGGGCACTCACAGTATTGGCCTCCAAGAGGAGTAGTGAGTCATCTACAAAGAACAGATGGCTTACACTAAGAGCATCCCTACATATCTTGATTCCCTTTAGTGATCCCCTCATCTCAGCTTCGTATAACATGGAGGAGAACCCCTCGGCACAAATAAGAAACAAATATGGAGAAAGTGGATCTCCTTGGCGCAATCCTCTTTGCGGTATAATTATATCTGTTGTTTCTTGGTTCACCTTGATTTGGTATCTGACAGTTGATACACACTTCATTATCAGTCTAATCCAATTCCTATCAAAGCCCAATCTTTGCATCATATCCTCTAAAAATTTCCATTCGACACGGTCATAGGCTTTGCTCATGTCCAGTTTCATAGCCGCATAGCCCACCGAGCCCCTTCTTCTTCTTTGTAAGAAATGTGTTAGCTCGTAAGCCAGTAGGATATTATCTGAAATTAGCCTCCCGGGCACAAAGGCGCTCTGGTTGAGGGAGATGATGTCAGGGAGAATTATTTTGAGTCTATTTGTAATTACCTTAGAGACCACCTTATACACCACGTTACACAAGCTAATGGGTCTTGGGTCCTTTATGCTCAAAGGGTTGGCATTCTTCGGGATAAGCACTACTAGTGTGTCGTTCCATCCTTCAGGCATATCTCCTCCTCTCAGTATATGAAGAACTTCTCTAGTAATCTGGTTCCCTACAGTTTGCCAAAAATCTTTTAAAGAAGATGGTTGGCATACCATCAGGTCCCGGTGCTTTTAAATCACCTATGTTGTCTAATGCTCTTTTTACTTCCTCTTATGTATAATCAGCGCATATCATGTCGTTCATCTCTGATGTCACCTTTGGCTGCACCATTTGCATAATTTCCCCATTATCTCTTTCTGTCGTGGAGGAGAATATTTTTAAAAAGTAGTTTGCAATATGCTCTCTTAAATGTTCTTGTCCCTCCACCCAACTACCATCTTCGCTTTTCAATTTCTTGATGGTATTCCTTTTCTTCCTTTCGGAGGCAAAAGCATGAAAGAAAGATGTATTTTTGTCACCAGCTTGCATCCATTTAACATGGGCTCGTTGCTTCCAATGCATGTCTTGTTGTTGCTCCAAACGGTCTAGCTTCTCCTTTAGGAAGTGCTCTCTGTTAACCCTTTCTTGGTTGATGTCTCCTTTGCGTACCTCCTCTAGTTCCTTCTTTAGGATTTTAATCCGTTTTTGAAGATCACCTAAAACATTATTGTCCCACTCCTTCAGCTCTCCTGCTACCATGCGTATCATCCCCTGTGTATTATGTTCCCCTCGCCTGCCAGCATTGGCCCACGCATTATTAACCACGAGCTCACAATCCTCTTCTTGTAACCATCTAGCTTCAAACCTAAAGTCATGAGCCCTTCTCCTGGGAATATATGATCTCCCAGATTCTTCTATCTGGATGGTTACTGGCCTATGATCTGAGTGGTGTGGGTCTCCATTCAGAACTTTGAAGTGAGGAAATCTTGCACACCAACTCCTTGTCCCCATTGCTCTATCCAACCTTTCTTTAACAAAATGCTTAGCATCCCAGCTATGATTGCGCCATGTGTATTTGTCCCCCGCGTAGCCCAAATCTTTCAATCCACAATCCTCTACAGCCGTTCTAAAACTCTCCATTTGACTTTGTGCTCTAGCTGGTCCCCCATTCTTTTCATGATTATACATGATCTCATTAAAGTCACCAGCGCATAACCATGGGAGGTTTAGCTACTGATTTAGGATGCGCATTAATCTCCATGTTATCTTCTTTTTGTCACTTGCTGGTTCTCCATAGATGCCCGTGAATCGCCATTTGAAACCATCTCTTTCCTCTACTATAGCATCAATGTGATATCTGGAGTAGTAATGAAGTTCTAGATTTACATCTTTCTTCCATAGCAACGCCAATCCCCCACTCTTTCCTTCACAATCTTTTACCACCATGTTCCCCATCCCTATCGTCCACTTAAGTCTTCCCATCCTCCTCTCATCCATTTTGGTTTCAGATAAGAAGAGGATATCGGGGTCCACCTGCTTCTGGAGCTCCAGAAGTCCTCTTACTGCCCGGCCGTTCCCCAATCCCCGACAGTTCCACGCTACAATTCTCATTTTGATTCGCCAGGCTGACCCTGCAGCCCGGCATTCACAAATTTTGACTTATTGTTCTCTTCTTTTTCAGCATCCTCATCTACTTCCATCTTCGCCTTCTTCGCTAACTCTATCTCCTCATCAGCATCCATGGCATTACCCTTCCTTTTCTTTGGTTCTGTTATATTTGGTTGATATTGTTGATTTTCCCTTCTCCCAAATCGCCTAAACGTACCTTGGTTTGTGCTTTTCTTTAGCTTCTGGTCTTTATTTTCTTCTTCTCTTTTGGCCCCTTCCTTCTTCTCTATTGGCATATACATCACTGGCCCCTCTGAAACTTGCTTTGAATTTGTGGTATTATTATTCTCAAGTTCAGTTTTACTCCCTTCTGCTTCAAACATTTGTTTCTTCTCCAAAAAGGCTTCCTTTGGATTTCCTGTGACGCTGTACTCCAGTTTCTTCCTCTGCACTACTCTCTGATCCTCAATGAGTTTTAACTTGAGCGGGCTTATCACTTATTTTTTTTCTCCCCATATTCTGGTCTTTCGTTTCCATCTCTGCTTGCCACATCCTTTCGCCAGGATGGTCCATCACTGCCTTGTTTACTCCCCTTGTTACCTCCACCGTCGCTTGGCCAGAAAGTTCCCTTGTCATTTGAGCTTTTGCTTCTTTCTTCACTTGAGCCCCCCTTATACATGATGGCCCACAACCATGGTCCAAATTGCCTGGACCCCGTACTTCTAGATCTAGTTGGGCATGATTTTTCTCTATGTCCAATTATCCCACAACTATAGCAGAAGTCAGGGAGATATTCATATGTAAAGGAGATAATTTTTTCCTCCTTTCTCATACCTATCCCTCCATCATCCCCCCCACGTATCATTTCCTCTTCTTGCTCCTATTCTTCGTCCTCGATAAATGATGTTATGAACCTCATGATTTGGACCATGATATCCATTCGCACTTTAATCCGCATAAATACTCCCATTGAATCACCATTAACGTCTGGATCCGCTTCAATGAATTCACCAACTTGTTCTCCGACCAATTCTCCCGTTTCTTTACTCATCATCCCCATTGGGATACCATAAGCTCTAACCCATATAGGGATTGTCCTGAATTCATATTCATCTATGGTTTTGCTAGGCACAAAATCTTCCATTACCAACAAATCATTGTTAAACCTCCATGGTCCAGCATCTAGAGCCTTCTCCTTATCAGCCTTTTGGTGGAAAAGAAAGAGAAAATTGTTCCTCCCTAGATCTTTGCATTCTACACCAAAGAAAGGGCTCCAAGCACCTCCGAGCGATTTCCCCACATGCTCTGCCCTAGTCATTCTCTCTGAAAGAAGTTTACCTACTGCCTGAAGCTTGTTCATCTGCAGGAGGATGCCTGCTTTCTTCCAATCCTGATTCCCTTCTTCTCAGCTTCGGAGAGTTGCAGATTCTTGAATTTTCCCTCCACTCCATCCAGGAAAGCAGAGTTTCGTTCCCCCATTGCAGCTGGAGCTTCTCGGACGGCCGGAAAAGATGCCCCTGTACGCCTTCAAATTCACCGCCCCCACACGCCGTAGGCTGGGGATTGCGGCTGTCACACAGCCCGCGCACCCTGGTAGATGGATAAGCCCCCTGGATTTGGGATCTCTCAGGGATTCACTCACTCTCATGTAGAACTCTGCACTAATCTTGGTCTGGTGGTTCCTCTCTAGTTTGGATGGGGCTCTCAAGAATCCACCACGGGAGGGCTGGGATCTAGAAACTAGCTAGTAGAGATGAGGATCAGGATGCAGATTCATGAGTTTTGTGGATTTTGGTGGAGATTAGGCAGCAAGAATCGCCGACGAGGATGCGCACTCTGTCGCGAAGAAGTCGCCAGAACTAGCGAGAGACCGTCACGGACGGACGGACAGTGAGTGCCCCAAAGTTTCTACCAGAGAGTCAAGACGAAAACGTGTGCCAACCCCTGTGCATAAGTTCACAATGTTACGGAACCCGCAAGTTGATCACCAAAACATACATCAAGTGGATCACGCGAATATACCATTGTCACCACAGATAAGCACATGCAAGACATACATCAAGTGTTCTCAAATCCTTAAAGACTCAATCCGATAAGATAACTTCAAAGGGAAAACTCAATCCATTACAAGATAGTAGAGGGGGAGAAACAACATAAGATCCAACTATAATAGCAAAGCTCGCGATACATCAAGATCGTGTCGAATCAAGAACACGAGAGAGAGAGAGAGATCAAACAGATAGCTACTGGTACATACCCTCAGCCCCGAGGGTGAACTAGTCCCTCCTCGTCATGGAGAACGCCGGGATGATGAAGATGGCCACCGGTGAGGGGTCCCCCCTCCGGCAGGGGGCCGGAACAGGGTCCTGATTGGTTTTTGGTGGCTACAGAGGCTTGCGGCGGTGGAACTCCCGATCTAGGTTTATTTCTGAAAGTTTGGGTATATATAAGAGGTGTTGGAGTTGGGAACAAGTTAGGGGGGTCCCTGAGGCGGCCACGAGGTAGGGGGCGCGCCCAGGGGGTTGGGCGCGCCCTCCACCCTCGTGGTGGCCTCGGGACTCCTCTGATCCATCTCCGGTACTCCGTGGGCTTCTTCTGGTCCAAAAATAAGCTCCGTGAAATTTTAGGTCAATTGGACTCTGTTTGGTTTTCCTTTTCTGCGATACTCAAAAACAGGGGGAAAAAACAAAAACTGGCACTGGGCTCTAGGTTATTAGCTTAGTCCCAAAAATCATATAAAATAGCATATAAATGCATATAAAACATCCTAGATGGATAATATAATAGCATGGAACAATAAAAAATTATAGATACGTTGGAGACGTATCAAGCATCCCCAAGCTTAATTCCTGCTCGTCCTCGAGTAGGTAAATGATAAAAATAGAATTTTTGATGTGGAATGCTACCTAACATATTTATCAACGTAATCTTGTTTATTGTGGCAAGAATATTCAGATCCATAAGATTCAAAACAAAAGTTTAATATTGACATGAAAAGAATAATACTTCAAGCATACTAATAAAGCAATCATGTCTTCTCAAAATAACATGGCCAAAGAAAGTTATCCCTACAAAATCATATAGTCTGGCTATGCTCTATCTTCATCACACAAAGTATTTAATCATGCACAACCCCGATGACAAGCCAAGCAATTGTTTCATACTTTTGATGTTCTCAAACTTTTTCAATTTTCACGCAATACATGAGCGTGAGCCATAGACATAGCACTATAGGTGGAATGGAATGGTGGTTGTGGAGAAGACAAAAAGGGAGAATATAGTCTCACATCAACTAGGCGTATCAACGGGCTGTGAAGTTTCCCATCAATAGATATCAATGTGAGTGGGTAGGGATTGCCATGCAACGGATGCACTAGAGTCATAAGTGTATGAAAGCTCAAAAAGAAACTAAGTGGGTGTGCATCCAACTCGCTTGCTCACGAAGACCTAGGGCATTTTGAGGAAGCCCATCATTGGAATATACAAGCCAAGTTCTATAATGAAATATTCCCACTAGTATATGAAAGTGACAACATAGGAGACCCCTTTTCTATGAGGGTCTTATACAAGCCAAGATTATGGTGCTACTTTGAAGCACAAGTGTCGTAAAAGGATAGTAGCATTGCCCCTTCTCTCTTTTTCTCTCATTTTTTATTTTTTTATTTGGGCCTTTTCTTTTTTTTATGGCCTCATTTTTTCTTTTTCGTCCGGAGCCTCATCCCAATTTGTGGGGGAATCATAGTCTCCATCATCCTTTCCTCACATGGGACAATGCTCTAATAATGATGATCATCACACTTTTATTTACTTACAACTCAAGGATTACAACTCAATACTTAGAACAAGATATGACTCTATATGAATGCCTCCGTCGGTGTACCGGGATGTGCAATGAATCAAGAGTGACATGTATGAAAGAATTATAAAGGTGGCTTTGCCACAAATACGATGTCAACTACATGATCATGCAAAGCAATATGACAATGATGGAGCGTGTCATAATAAACTGAACGGTGGAAATTGCATGGCAATATATCTCGGAATGGCTATGGAAATGCCATAATAGGTAGGTATGGTGGCTGTTTTGAGGAAGGTAATGGCGGGTGTTATGGTACCGGCGAAAGTTGCGCGGCACAAGAGAGGCTAGCAATGGTGGAAGGGGTGGGAGTGCGTATAATCCATGGACTCAACATTAGTCATAAAGAACTCACATACTTATTGCAAAAATCTATTAGTTATCGAAACAAAGTACTACACGCATGCTCCTAGGGGGATAGATTGGTAGGAAAAGACCATTGCTCGTCCCCGACCGCCACTCATAAGAAAGACAATCAAAAAATAAAGCATGCTCCGACTTCATCACATAACGGTTCACCATACGTGCATGCTACGAGAATCACAAACTTTAGAACAAGTATTTCTCAAATTAGAAACTACTCAATTAGCATGACTCTAATATCACCATCTTCATATCTCAAAACAATCATAAGGAATCAAACTTCCCATAGTATTCAATGCACTCTATATGAAAGTTTTTATTATATCCCTCTTGGATGCCCATCATATTAGGACTAAATTCAGAACCAAAGAAAATTACCATGTTGTTTAAGACTCTCAAAATAATATAAGTGAAGCATGATATTTCATCTATTTCTTCAAAATAAAACCACCGCCGTGCTCTAAAAAGATATAAGTGAAGCACTAGAGCAAATGACAAACTACTCCGAAAGATATAAGTGAAGATCAATGAGTAGTCAAATAATTATGCAACTATGTGAAGACTCTCTAACATTTAAGAATTTCAGATCTTGGTATTTTATTCAAATAGCAAGCAAAACAAAATAAAATAAAATGACGCTCCAAGCAAAAAACATATCATGTGGTGAATAAAAATATGGGTCTTTTACATTTGTGTCCCTAACTCGAACCCACTACTCAGATTTGCCCCTAATTTCGAAGTGTGCTCAAATTTGCCCCTCCGCCGTCATGTTCCCTTACAAAATTACCCTTCTGTGCCGTTTCCGTCCAGTCAAAGCTCTTTGACCGGTATCTGGCCGTTTATTTGACATTTTTGCCCTTGTCTTCATGTGTCACTTACTAGTGGGACCCACTCTAAAAAAATAAAATGAAAAAACTCTTTCTCTCACCCCCTCTCTCTCACACTTACATGTGGGGACAAACTATAATAAAAAAAGATAACAGAAAGATAAGGACTATTCAAACTAGATATTGGGCCCACATGTCACTAGCTAATCAATATTTTCCGAAATATTTTGTTTTAATCTGACTCAGTCGTGACGAGTGGGGCTACTCTACTTAGTATACCTAAACATGTCTCAATCAGAGGTTAATAATGCCAGTGGGCCCATGTGGCTGTGGCTCAGGGGGCTATTAGCGGGGTAATTAATGCTTAATTAAGGACCTCATCGGAGATTATTCGTCGGCGACAAAAATCCATGGCAAAGGCTCACCGGGAGGCCCCGAGGATGACGGCTGAGGTGCGGGGTGGCTAGCGCTGCCTCTCCTGCTTCCAGGGCTGCTAGCAGGAGTAAATTCGCCATCAGGAACAAGGCCAGCGGCGGCGCTGCCACGGACTCGGCGGGCATCGAGCTATGGCGTGAAAACGAACGGGGAAGGAGAGGGGAGAGGAGGAGGGTATCACGGCAGGTCTGGAGATGCACTCGGATCAGGCCGGATAACTTGTACGTCAACGAATCTGCGCCGGCGGTCTTCGATCGGAGGCGATGAAGGGGAGGTCGATTCGCTTGGCCTGGGCCGTCCTAGCTCGATTTCTTCGGTGGAGTGGTAGAGAGCATAGTGGAGGACGTTGGAGGCACAGAGGGTCGGTGAGTTTTGGTTGTTGGCCGCGCTAATGGCGCTCAGTGTCGAACACATGCTCTCAAGTGAATCAGTTAGCGATTGAGAGAAGGGAGAGCATCCAGAGAGAGGCAGATGATTCGGGGGGATGCGGCAGTCTTATCTCGCGGGATGGGGTCCAGTGGAAAGGAGGAGGTGGACGCCGGCGGCTGGTGCGCGCTGTCCAGTCGCCCTCGGTGCTACCGGCACGAGGTTGAAGATAACCTCGGCACGGTTGGGCTGGGCTGGACCAGGCCTGTGCCACTACATCATGGCCCAATCGCTACAGTAGCATTTCCTATTTTTCTGTTTCCTATTCGATTTGGACCCATGTGTAAGGACACAGGGGCAAAAAAGTCAAATAAACGGCCAGATACCGGTCAAAGAGATTTGACTGGACGAAAACGGCACGGAAGGGTAATTTTGTAAGGGGACATGACGGCGGAGGGGCAAATTTGAGCATACTTCGTGTCGGTGTACTAGAGTAGGGGTACCCTAGTATCCCGAACTTATGCACGGGCAGTCGCAGCACCCCGCGGCAAGGCTTGCCGGGTGACCGCCAAGGTTCTCCGTGGTTCCTTTGGAGCCATTCAAGACCAGAGTATTCAAGCCAAGGAGACAAGGCCCCGACAAGAGGAGCTTGCCGGGAAGGCCACTCAAGGCACAAGACCCCGGCAAGAGGAGCTTGCCGGGAAGGCCAACCAAGGCATCTCAAGGAACTTGCCGCGACGCGCCACGCGTCCCGGCAAGGCCCGGTGAGCGGCAAGCTCCCGGACGCGACAAGACAACGGCCACGGCAAGCTACCACTCCCTACCCACGCTCCAGCACATCCACCAACGTGTCGCTCTAGGACCCTTCCAGGCGTACGTGGCGGGAGGCTGTGCAGCCAGCGGTACGCGGTGGCAAGCGGCGCTGACAAGATTGCCATCGTGGCGAACGGTGGTGTCCCTGACGGTCCCTTTTTGCACTGTTTGGGCAACGCAGATGGGCATTTAATGCCCTTGTCCCCTGCCGTCAGGGTTAGGTATGATACACTGTACAGGTAGCTGTACCAACCGCAACACCTTTCCATTTTTACCCTTGTCTACGTTGCCACCTGTCGGTGACCCCTTGAGCATATAAAAGGAGGCCCATGCGCAACGTAGAGGGGAGGGTACGAACAGAAGAACACTCACGCTCGGTCTCGTTAGCTGCTGGTGTGTACTGTAGCACTCAGCACTCCCGAGCAAGAACTCAATACAAACCACAAAGTAGGAGTAGGGTTTTACGCATCCGTGCGGCCCGAACCTGGGTATACTGCTCGTGTGCTTCGCCTCGATCTGCTCTTCGTGCGATCTCCGCCCCCGCCGAACCGAAAGGGGCTCGGTCCGCCGGTCCCCATAGGTGCTCGTGGATCAGTTTCCCCAACATCTTTGGCGCGCCAGGTAGGGGGCGTCGAGGTTGTGTGAACCTGATCCGGCGTTCACACGAGCTAGATCTTCATCATCTTCATCGACATGCCGCCGAAGAAGAAGGCTTCGGAGGTGGCTGCTCCGTCCGCGACAAACCCACCACCGCCGGAGCAAACGGTTGGTGGGGTAGACGCCGGCGGAAGAACGGGCGTCGACGAGGGAGCTCACGGTGCCGCCAGGTTCAAGGACAAGGATGCGCTGCCCATCGGCGGCGTAGCCGGCTCCCACAACGACCGGGCGCACTCCAAGACCTCGGCGTCCGTACATGCACCGAGCCCATCTCAGGAGGCGCGGGACCGGCAACGTCATGGTACTCACGGTACCATACGCTTGCTGGACCCAGATCGAGCTGGTGGATCTCGGAATGCTCAAGACCAGCATGCGCACCAACATGCTGGCGCGAGCGAGGCACGGTCGCCTGGACAGGATACTGCTCCTTCTAACATAGTTAGAAGTCCGAGCATATCCCGCTCCTCACTCCGTTCGCCACCGCTACCCGCCACTCCAGCGGAAGCTTTGGCGCGAGCTCAACTGCTCCTAGACTACCCTCCAACGGCGGACAAGATCGACGACTGGAGGGCCACCATTCAGAGTCTCATCGGCTTTGCCAACGGCGACACTCCATGGCAGCCGAGTACATCGCAGCCGCGGCGAGTCAGCCAGGCACGAGCCGATGGAGACAAGACCGGTGGGGGTGCGACCACCGTGCACTCTCTGTCCCGAAGGCCAAGATCGCCGACTCGCCGGATCCACCTCGACAGCGACTCCACCGCGTCATCAGATCCGCGAGCTCGTCGCGATCAGCACCAAGTTCTTCACGAACAACAGCAAGAAGACGCTCGTACTCGCATCGAGTGCCGAAGAGAAGCGCGGCATCAATCAGACCAGCGCGCTGGGCCCTCTGTCGACATGCATGCTCCAGGGGAACCAGGCGACCTGCCGTACGCGGTAGGTTGCCCTGCGTTTACCCGTGAGCTGCGGCAAGTCCAGTGGCCCAGCACGAAGAATTTCAAGCCAAACGTACCCGAGAAGTACGACGGCAAGTCGCATCCGTCGGAGTTCCTCAGCATCTACACCATCGCGGTGCAAGCTGCCGGGGGGCGGGACGACAAGATCCTTGCCAACTACTTCCCGCTGGTGCTCAAACCCAACGTCAGGTCCTGGCTCATGCACTTGCCGGACAACTCCATATCTTCCTGGGCAGACCTATGCCATCAGTTTGTCGGCGCCTTTACAGGCGGCCACAAACCTCATGGCCAGGAGAGTGACCTTCATCTGCTCGCCCAGAAGGAAGGAGAGCCCCTACGCAAGTACATCCAGAGATTCAGCCGTGTACAACACAACATCCCGGATGTCCACCCTGCCGCGGTCATCAGCGCGTTCCATCAGAACGTGCGTAACCGCAGGATGCGGGAGGAGATGGCGATGTGCAAGATCAGAGACGTCAGTGAGTTGTATGCCCTGGACGACAAGTGTGCACGTGCTGAGGAAGGGAGGAAACTCCCCGAGAATACAGGAGCAGGAGGATCTAACAGCGAGGATGCTGCCCCGGCAAAGAAAAACCGGCGGCGGAACAACAGGAAGAAGAAAGGCAAAGATGTGCTAGTTGTTGAGCAGTCTGGCAACGAAGGTGGCGCCAAGAAAGCCAAAGCTGGTAGCTCCGGCAAGGAGGTTGCCGCATGCACCAACTGCCAGGCTGTGGCGGTCGCCGACAAGCAGGACGGCACCAACAAACAGTACTGCAAGATCCACCGCACCAAGGGCCATGACCTCCAGAGCTGCAAGAAGGTCGAGCAGCTTGTCGAGCTGCAAAAGGCCGAATACGAGCGACGCGACAAGGAGAAAGCCCAAGGAGGTGCTGGAGGATCTGGCATGAAGCGCCCGGGCCGGGGAGGACGCCGCGGCAAGGCCAAGCAGCGGCAAGGAGACAGACCTCCCCGCGGCCGCGACAAGGATGAAGACGACGACGACGACGAAGACATGGATGATGTCGAGACCAGTGAGCAGGAGTTCCAGAAAGCCACAGAGGTCTTGTGCGTTGACGGCGGTGCTTCTCTGCATACTTCACACCGCCAACTCAAGCAGTGGGTGCGGGAAGTCAATGCGGCAGAACCACCCGTCGAGTCACGCAAGCTTCTGAAATGGTGCAGCACGCCTATCATCTTTGATATTGAGGACCACCCTGATCGCACAACTGCGGTCGGGTGCTTGCCGATGTTGGTTTCACCAACTATCCGCAACCTCAAGGTCACTAAGATGCTAGTTGACGGCGGGGCCGGCTTGAACCTGATCTCCTCCGCTGTGCTCCAGAAACTCCAGGTCCCTGACAGCGAGCTCGAAGAGACCGGCACATTCCAAGGAATCAACCCGGGAAGGAGCAAGCCGAAGGGGAAGATCATGTTGCCAGTGACATTTGGCAGCGAGTTGAACTTCAGAACTAAGAGGGTCACTTTTGACGTTGCCGATTTTCCATTGCCTTACAATGGGATTCTCGGCCGTCCAGCGCTCGCCAAGTTCATGGCGGCCTCTCACTATGCGTATAACATGCTGAAGATGCCAGGCCCGATAGGTGTCATCTCTGTCCCTGGCGACAAGAAGGACGCTCTTATCTGTGCCGACAAGATTTACCGGGAAGCGGCAGCCGCAATGGATCGCAAGTCACTTGCCGCTGAAGCTCCCGGGGGGAAGAAGAAGACCAAGTCCGGCAAGAGTTCTGATGCCCACTCCGGCAAGCGCACCTCTTCGGAGTGCTGCGCTACCGTCGAGGACGCACCATCAAGCTCCACCGGCAAGTGTAAGAAGACAATGGCAAGCTCCGCCAGAGACCAAGAAGGTGTCCGCCAAGGAGGACGGCACTGGTGGTACCTTCACCATCAGTGCCACTCTCGACCCTAAATAGGAAAGCGCGCTCATTGCTTTCCTGCGGGCGAACGTCGATGTGTTTGCGTGAATACCGTCTGACATCCCCGGTGTTCCCAGGAAAGTAATTGAGCACCACCTTGCCGTCTGTCCTCATGCGCGGCCCGTCAAGCAGAAAGTCAGGAAGCAAGCAGTGGAGCGCCAAGAATTCATCGCAGAAGAGATCAAGAAGTTGGAAGCGGCATGCCTTGTCAGAGGAGTGCTCCATCCTACGTGGTTGGCCAATCCTGTAGTCGTGCGCAAGGCAAACGGGAAATGGAGGCTTTGTATCGACTTTACCGATGTTAACAAAGCTTGTCCCAAAGACCCATTTCCCTTGCCGCGCATTGACCAGATTGTTGACTCCACGGCCGGATGTGACTTGCTTTCATTTCTTGACGCATACTCAGGATACCATCAGATCTTCATGGCAGAAGAGGATGAGGAGAAGACCGCATTCATCACTCCATGTGGCACGTACTGTTTCATACGGATGCCTTTCGGTTTAAAGAATGCTGGTTCAACATTCGCAAGGGTAGTCCATGCTGCTTTTGAGCCACAAATACACAGAAATGTCGAAGCCTACATGGATGACATAGTGGTCAAGAGCAAGGACAAGGCAACTCTGATTCAAGATTTAGACGAGACTTTTGCAAATCTGCGTAAGATCAGCCTCAAGCTCAACCCCGAGAAGTGTGTGTTTGGATTCCCTTTCGGCAAGCTTCTCGGGTTCTTCGTGTCTCAGCGGGGAATTGAAGCCAATCCCGACAAGATCAAGGCCATTGAGCAGATTGAAGCACCAAAGCGCGTCAAGGATGTACGAAGACTTGCCGGTTGCGTGGCAGCTCTCAGCAGGTTTATCTCTAAGTCTGCTGAGCGCGCCCTGCCGTTTTTCAAAATATTGAAAAAGGCAGGTCCAATGAAATGGACTCCGGAAGCGGAGGCTGCGCTGCAAGACTTGAAGAGATACCTGTCCTCCACTCCAATACTTGTCGCACCTAAGCCACAAGAGAAGTTGCTGCTGTATCTGGCGGCAACCAATCAAGTGGTTAGTGCTACGTTAGTAGTGGAGAGGGAGGCAGATGATGAGCCAGCAACCACGGCAGGCGCATCCAGCGACAAGCAGGGGGCTTCCCCGACAAGCTCTGGTCCCGACAAAGATGGATCTGCGCAGGCGCGTGAGGAGATACAGAAGAGAATGGTGCAGCGCCCGATTTACTTTGTCAGTTCCCTTCTGCGGGGGGCTAGGTCAAGGTACTCTGGTGTGCAGAAATTGCTTTTCGGCCTTCTCATGGCCTCGAGAAAGCTGCCCATTACTTCCAAGCACATGAGATCACAGTTGTCACTCGTTTTCCGCTGAAGAGGATACTGCAGAATCCAGAAGCAACAGGCAGGATTGTTGAGTGGGCACTGGAACTGTCAAGCTTTGGCCTCAAGTTTGAGAGCACTTCAACTATCCAAAGCAGAGCATTGGCAGAATTCATAGCAGAGTGGACACCAACACCAGATAAAGAAATTCCAGAAACGAGCATCCCCGTCAAGGAAGCAAGCAAAGAGTGGCTGATGTACTTTGATGGTGCCTTCTCGCTGCAAGGCGCCGGTGCTGGCGTGCTGCTTGTCGCACTCACCGGAGAGCACCTCAAGTACATAGTCCAGATGCACTTTCCCAAGGAGCAAGCAACAAACAATACTGCAGAGTATGAAGGTTTGCTTGCCGGTCTCAGGATCGCGGCAGACCTTGGGATCAAGAAGCTCATTGTCAGGGGTGACTCGCAGCTTGTCGTCCGCCAAGTGAATAAGAGTTATCAGAGTCCGTTGATGGAAGCCTACGTTGATGAAGTGAGAAAGCTAGAAGAGCACTTTGACGGCCTATAGATGGAACATGTTCCAAGAGCTCAGAACGACATTGCCGATGGCCTGTCAAAGTGCGCAGCACTTAAGTTACCTGTCGAACCAGGGATCTTTGTGCTCAAGCTGAGTCAACCGTCTGTAACGCCATCAACTGGACAGAGCAAGAAGAGGAAGTTGATTTTTGGTGACTATTTTCCGGCAGAGCTTCCCGAAGTCGCCGCCAAGAAGGTCCCCAAGATCAACACCAAGAGTGCTGGGGAGCAGTCTGCTCCGGCAAGCCCCAGGGTTTGTTCCGTTGAAGCAGACGCTCCCGGCAAGTTTTGCTCCGGCAAGCTTGCCGGGGAACGTCAAGCTCCGGCTGAGCCGCAGGTTCTCGCCGTAGAAGCGGATGTTCCCGCAGTAGCAGATGTGCCTTTAGTCCTTGTTGTCGAGCCGCAAGCTCCAGCATGGGCATAGCAGATTGTCCGTTTCCTTCAGACAGGAGAACTTCCCGAAGAGCAAGAAGAAGCGGAAAGAGTAGCCCGACAGTCAAGTATGTACCAGTTTGTCGACAACACACTGTACAGAAGAAGACTCAACGGTGTGAAATTGAAGTGTATTCACCGGGAAGACGGACAAAAGCTGTTGGCAGAGATACATGGAGGCATATGTGGTCACCACATTGGCGCAAGAGCACTTGCCGGCAAAGCATTCCGGCAAGGTCTCTTTTGGCCAACAGCCCTCCATGATGCAACTGCACAAGTAACCAAGTGTGAAGCGTGCCAGTTCCATTCCAAGCGGATACACCAGCCAGCTCAAGCTCTCCAGACGATCCCTTTATCCTGGCCATTTTCGGTCTAGGGGCTCGACATCCTCGGCCCCTTCCCCCGAGCAGTCGGGGGCTTTGAGTACTTGTATGTTGCAATCGACAAGTTCACAAAGTGGCCGGAAGTGGAAGCAGTGAGGAAGGTGACAGCACAGTCAGCAGTCAAGTTCTTCAGGTCGATTGTTTGCCGCTTCGGGATCCCTAACAGGATCATCACCGACAACGGTACGCAATTCACGAGCCGCACCTTCATACAGTACGTCCAAGATCTTGGCGCCAAGGTCTGCTTCGCTTCTGTTGCTCACCCCAGAAGCAACGGTCAAGCGGAGAGGGCAAATGCTGAAGTACTGCGTGGGCTCAAGACCAGGACTTTCGACAGGCTGCACAAGTGCAGAAGAAACTGGATTGAGGAGCTGCCGGTGGTTCTTTGGTCGATCAGGACGACGCCAAATCGAGCCACTGGCCAGACACTTTTCGCTCTAGTCTATGGAGCAGAGGCAGTTCTCCCCACGGAACTCGTATATGGGTCACCTCGAGTGCTCGCTTATGATGAGCTTGAGCAAGAGCAGCTGCGACAAGATGACGCGCTGCTCCTTGAGGAAGACCGTCTTCAGGCTGCTGTACGAGCTGCTCGCTACCAGCAAGCTTTGCGCCGCTACAATAGCCGCAAAGTTAACGCCAGAAGTCTCGAGGAAGGCGACCTTATTCTTCGGCGCGTTCAGTCCGCCAAGAATTCCAACAAGTTGACGCCAAAGTGGGAAGGCCCTTACCGGGTGAAACGAGTCACTAGGCCTGGCGCTGTCCGCCTTGAGACCGAAGATGGCATTCCGGTGAGCAACTCCTGGAACATTGAGCATCTTTGTAAGTTTTACCCGTAAGGCGCGGTTGCCGGACCCTGTTCCGGCAACCACCTTTTGTACAAGTCTTGCCGCTGTTGCATGTAATCCTTTGTACAAAGCCAGGCGCAGACCGTGTGCATAAGTAAAGCTCATGTGCTCCGCACATCTTGTCAATTTCATGCTTTTTATTTTTTGCATGAGTTATCTGACACTTTGTGCAGCGCCAACCCCCGGTAAACAATAACGAGCCATAAGGCTCCATATCTTTATTTTCTCTTCTTTCTTTTTTCTCAAGGAAAGGAAGGTTCCCTTGCCCACAAGTTTGCCGGGGGGGAGGAGAAGATAATGGTATGGACCAGGCGTCGTTCAAGAAAGTTTCGCCTTGCCGGAAAGCAAACAACAGAAAAGCTAAGTTGCCAAAGTTTGAGCAATCAGATTTTTAAAAAATTTAAGTTATCTTCCTTGAACGACCATGCTTTGTATGGAAAACCTGTGCGCGGAGGAACCAACTCGTGGCTAGTTGCGCCCTTACTTTGTTTCGAGTCCGCTCAACAACTTAAGTGAGCTGCGACTAGTTGCGACAAGGTTTCTTGTCGGTAACGGCACCGCCAGCAGGCTGCTGACGTCCCGCACTCAGCGCTCGCGGCTAAGGTGCCTGCGCCGGCAAGTTCCCTAAAAGTGTAGGGGAAAAACATACAAAGGAAGGAATCAAGTAAAGGAAATAACATTGCAATCACTACCCAAAATAGAGTTATATTACAAGATAGCTTGTCGCGGCTCTAATAGATTGTTTTCATAACATGACCAGCAGCGACAAGAAAAGAAGAAAACGGGCGGCCTAGTCTACACGATCGCCCTCAACCCTCTTGATCCCGCCCACCTTGTCCACAATGGGTGCGACAAGGGCCTTGAGCGCCTCCAGATCAGCATCCGGCGGCAGGGTCTTGAGGACGTTGGTGAGGTTGAGGCCCGGGTTGCGGAAGGCCACCTTCACCAACACCTTTTGAAGATCTCCCGCGCAGATCTTGCGCGACTCGTCGGCCAGCTTCTTTGGGATCCTCTCCCGGAGTCGCTGGAGGGCCGTCGCCACGCCTTTGAAGAACAAGGTGAGCTTGGCGCTGGATTGGAGGTTCTCATCAGAGGGATACCCGAGATCCTCCATCCCCAGTTGCGCCAGCTCCCTGTCAATGTCTGCGGCAGCATTCACAAGACCCTCCGTCCAGTGCTCCACAGTCTCCCTAAAAGTGTTCTGGGCAGCAGCAGCACTCTCCAGCAGCGCCTTGTCGGCCTTGATCTCCTCCTTCAAGGCCACCTCCTGCTCCCTGGCGCCATCTAGCGTCTTGGTCAAAGTGGTCAGCTTCAACTCAAGATCTGCGTTGGAGTCCTTGGCGGCGCTGAGCTCCTTGCCCTTCTCGGCGAGACGGGCCTGCAGCTCTGAGTGGCTGTAGGCGTCCTTCTCCCGCTCACGCTTGAGCGCGGCAAGCTCCTCGCCGCTCACCTTGAGATCGGCCTCCAGCTACGTCACCTTCGTCTCCAGCTCCTTCCTGGCGGCCTCGGCAGCTGCGGCAGCGTCCTCTGCTTGCTTGAGAGCTCCGCCGAATGTTCGCTCGCCCGCGGCAAGCTCCTCCTCGTGGCTATCGAGGTTGATCTTCCGCTGCGCCATCTCGCCCTCCTGCGCAGACAGCTTCTCAGCGGCAAGCCGCTGCCGCTCTTCGACGTCAGCCTTCTCGAGGAGGAAGGCCTTCTGCTCCTCAGCAAGCTGCTCCCGCTCCTTCGCCAGGGACCGGAGAGCTGCATGGTTGAGACCTCGGAGCTCCTCCGCGCGCTTCTCAATGTCTACTCCCGCCTTCGCGACAAGCGCCTTGCAGGATTCCAGCTTGGCTTGCCGAGCGCGGTAGAGCGACAACAGCTTCCGCAGCAGCCGCTCCTCCTCGGGCTCGCCGCTGCTGCTGCTTGGCGCGTTAACCAGCGTTAGCCCAGCGGAGGCGAGCACCTCTCCGTTGAAGCTTTCTCCTTTGACCGGCGCCCTGGACATTGACGCCCAGGGGAGGTTGATGAAGACGCCATCGCCGGCCTTCAAGTAGACGCCTGGCTAGGGCTCTTCGGAGCCTGACGCTGCGGCAACGGCAGAAGGGTCGGCGGTCGGCGTAGCGCCTGGCGCTCCTGCGGCCTCAGGGCCGTCAGTGCGATCGCCAGACCCCTCGCCAGCTGCTGTGGCGGCAGCCTTGGCGGCCTCTTTGCCGGCGGGATCATCAGCGCCGGCCGCTTCTTCGGTGGCAGCGGCGTCGTCGACAACAACCTCAGTCTCCATCGGCTCCACAGCAGATGGGTCTGACGGCCGGAAAAGGAAGAAAATTCAAGCAAATATCCAAAAAGAAGATCAAACGAAGAAGAACCCAAGGGAAGTTTCGAAGCAAGAGGTTTACCTGTACCGGGCTCTGTAGTTGTGGTCTCCGCCGCCGGGGGGCCGCTGGTGCTGTCCCTTGCCGGAGACTTCTCCCTTGCCGGAGAACTCCCCCTTGCCGGGGAGCTCTCCCTTGTCGGAGGATTCTCCCTTGCCGGAGAACTCTCCCTTGGCGGTATAGTCGAAGCAGATGGCATGTCAAGGGCGGTCTCAGGACGCTCCTGGTGGGGCTGCTCTGCTCCTACACAAACCAACAGTCAGATATCAGCAAACAAAGAGTATCCATGCGCGCCTAACAGCGGGAAGCAAACCATATACTTACGCTGGGGGCTGCTCTGAAGAACAGTTGCCGGGTCCGGCAAGGTTGTCTCGGACGCACCCCCTGCTGTCGCGGTGGGTTCGTCCTCGATGATAATCACCGGGACCTTGGCTCTCTTTCCCGCTCTCTGGGCCAGAGTCCTAAAAAGGAATAAGTTCAGAGTAAAGCAAATGAGATACAAGACAAAACAGCAAGAATTGAAGAAATACAAGTACAACAAGAATCTTACTCTTCTTCTTCCTCGTCGGAGCTGAGCGCGGAGAAGTCAAAGCCTGGCTCACCTCCGGCGCGAGGAGGCGGAGGAGTAGGTTCCCTTGGCCACTTGGCGGGAGCAGTGACGGTGGTCTGAGACGACCCCGCTCCAGCTGCCGCCGCGGCATGAGAAGCGGCAGGAGCCGAAGCGGCGGTCCGGGAAGACCCCGCTCCAGTTGCCGCAGCAGCGTGAGGTGCTCCCGTGGCAACAGAACTTGCCACGGTGGAGTGTGTCGCGCGGCGCGGCGGCTGTCGACTCGTCTGCCGCTCCGCTACGCCCCCGGCCTTGCAGAGACGCCTTCTTGGTGGAGCCGGGGGCTCTGCTTGCGGCAAGCTGCCCGAAGATGAGGAGGAAGAGGAGTCGATCTCCAACAAGCCGCTCGTATCCTCGGCGGGCTCGCTCGACTCGACGTCATGCCCGGCAAGCTCCTCCTCGCCGGCAAGCCCCTCTCGCTCGGCAAGGCTTGCCGCCTCTGCTGCCTCTGCCTCCTCCACGGTGAATCCAAACTCGCCCGCGGCTGCGGCTAACGCCGCCTCTTCCAGCCTAGTGGCGATGCGCTTCATCTCCTCGTCGGTGGTGTCCCGGGTGAGGCCTTTCGTTTCATCGGAGCGGACCAGCTTTTCTACCAAGCCATCGAAGAACTCCTGCACGACGACGTCTTCAGGCTCTTGCCAAGTTGAAACAATCCCATGCGAGTCGCACAGTGGCATCATTGCACGAATGCGGTCGAGCGTGGAGTTGTTGCACAGCGGAACGACGTCCTTCGGCAACCTGAACACTTTGGGATGCTGAGGGTCGTACTTGAACAGCTCCTGGAGCATCGCGTTAAGCTCCAGAACAGTGAAGTTGAAGTTGAGGCCCAGACGCAGCCTCATGATATCCGCCGCATTCTTGAACTCCCAGGCGGGTCTCCTCCTCTCCTGCAGGGGGGCGATGCGGCGGCGAAGGAAATCTGCGCCAACGGCACCTACAGTGAGCCTGGCAAGCCTGAGGCGTTGGATCCGGGCGACGGCAATCTTCAGCATGTCGTCTTCCGGGGCCACGTTGCTCCAATCGCTGCCGCGCACTACTGGAGTTTGGCGCCGGGCGGTAAACAGCTGCGGGTCCTCCTCGACAATCCAGCACCAGTCTGCTCTCCATTCCTCCCACTTGCTGTGGAGCTCTCCCTCCAGATAAGCTTCCTTCTTGCCGGCTTTTGAGATCCAGGCGATTCCGCCGGATAAAGGCTCTCCTCTCTCAACTCGGGGCATAAAGAAGTGGCGAAAAAGGGCTACATTTGGATGGACTCCGACAAAATTTTCGCAAAGATGTGCGAAAACTGCCATGGTCAGGACATCATTGGGGGTGAAGTCAAGGAGGCGGAACCCGTAGGTGTTCATAATATCACAGAAGAACTCAGAGAAAGGCGGGCAGAGCCCGCAGTAGAAGAACAAGGCGAAAAAGGGATATCCAGTTGGAGCCATTTTCCAAGCGACGGCTGGAAGTACCTTCGTGCGCGGGTGCGCCCGCGTCTCCGTCGACCAGAAGAGGTAGTAGTACTCCCTCAGCTCCCTCGCGGCAAGCTTGGGGGGGGGGGGAGATTACCCGCTCCTTTCACAGCGCCGCGAGCCGCTGCGCCTCGGCCGACTTCACGACCTTCCCCTTCTCGGCTTTCGGAGCCATGGCGGAAGTGGTGAGGGAGGTCGACGGCGTTGGTGGGGCTGGTGGCGATGGGGGGTGGAGCGCTCCTCTCTTTCGGCTTTGGGAAGAAGGGGAGTGGCGGAGATTTTAGAGGTTGGAGTAGCAACTGGCGGATGGGCGAACTGCCCCTGTTTCCCCTGCTTATAAGGAGGGAGGGGGCAGACGTTCCGCCTTTCCAAATAAAGAAACCACCCACGATCTCTCCCACGACGCTGCAATCAACGCGTGCCGTTCGGGGAGGGCGCGATGGATACGGAGAAAGATACGACGTAACCCAGGCCGCGCGTGCCCGTGCCCTGTTTTGGGCCTGGCCCAACAACGCTCGGCACCGTGTATGGCCCAGGCCCGGGGGCTCCTGTCGGTGTACTAGAGTAGGGGTACCCTAGTATCCCGAACTTGTGCACGAGCAGTCGCAGCACCCCGCGGCAAGGCTTGCCGGGTGACCGCCAAGGTTCTCCGTGGTTCCTTTGGAGCCATTCAAGAACAAAGTATTCAAGCCAAGGAGACAAGGCCCCGGCAAGAGGAGCTTGCCGGGAAGGCCACTCAAGGCACAAGACCCCAGCAAGAGGAGCTTGCCGGGAAGGCCAACCAAGGCATCTCAAGGAACTTGCCGCGACGCGCCACGCGTCCCGGCAAGGCCCGGTGAGTGGCAAGCTCCCGGACGCGACAAGACAACGGCCGCGGCAAGGCGTTTGCCGCGGCAAGCAACCACTCCGTACCCATGCTCCAGCACATCCACCAACGTGTCGCTCTGGGACCCTTCAAGGCGTACGTGGCGGGAGGCTGTGCAGCCAGCGGTACGCGGTGGCAAGCGGCGCTGACAAGATTGCCATCGTGGCGAACGGTGGCGTCCCTGACGGTCCCTTTTTGCACTGTTTGGGCGACGCAGATGGGCATTTAATGCCCTTGTCCCCTGCCGTCAGGGTTAGGTATGATACACTGTACAGGTAGCTGTACCAACCGTAACACCTTTCCATTTTTACCCTTGTCTACGTTGCCACCTGTCGGTGACCCCTTGAGCATATAAAAGGAGGCCCATGCGCAACGTAGAGGGGAGGGTACGAATAGAAGAACACTCACGCTCGGTCTCGTTAGCTGCTGGTGTGTACTGTAGCACTCAGCGCTCCCGAGCAAGAACTCAATACAAACCACAAAGCAGGAGTAGGGTTTTACGCATCCGTGCGGCCCGAACCTGGGTAAACTGCTCGTGTGCTTCGCCTCGATCTGCTCTTCGTGCGATCCCCGCCCCCGCCGAACCGGAAGGGGCTCGGTCCACTGGTCCCCATAGGTGCTCGTGGATCAGTTTCCCCGACACTTCGAAATTAGGGGCAAATCTGAGTAGTGGGTTCGAGTTAGGGACACAAATGTAAAAGTCCCTAAAAATATAGCTCCAAGTAAAATTACCGACGGAAGTAGACGAAAGATGGGATGCCTTCCAGGGCATCCCCAAGCTTTGACTTTTTGTTGTCCTTGGATTATCTTGGGGGTGCCATGGGAATCCCCAAGCTTAGGCTCTTGCCACTCCTTGTTCCATAATCCATCAAAAGATTTCACCCAAAACTTGAAAACTTCACAACGCAAAACTCAACAGATATCTCACGAGCTCCGTTAGCGAAACAAAATAAAAGACCACTTCAAGGTACTATAATGAACTCATTATTTATTTGTATTGGTGTTAAACCTACTTTATTCCAACTTCTCTATGGATAATAAACTATTTTACTAGCCATAGATTCATCAAAATAAGCAAACAACACACGAAAAACAGAATCTGTCAAAAACAGAACAGTCTGTAGTAATCTGTAACTAACGCAAACTTCTGGAACTACAAAAAATCTAACAAAATAGGAATACCTAGATAATTTGTTTATTGATCAGCAGCAATTGGAATCAGTATTATATCACGTTCTGGTGATTTTTAACAATTGTTTTCGTGAACAGAAAGTTTCTGGAAATTACAGCAAGATCAAATAACTATCATCCAAGAAGATCCTATAGGTTTAACTTGGCACAAACACTAATTAAAAGATAAAACCACATCTAAACAGAAGGTAGATAGATTATTTATTCCTAAGCAGAAGCAAAAACTAAAAAAACTTAAAATAAAATTGGGTTGCCTCCCAACAAGCGCTATCGTTTAACGCCCCTAGCTAGGCATAAAAGCAAGGATAGATCTAGGTATTGCCATCTTTGGTAGGCAATCCATAAGTGGCTCTCATGATAGATTCATATGGTAATTTTATTTTGTTCCTAGGGAAGTGTTTCATGCCCTTTTTTAATGGAAATTGAAATCTAATATTCCCTTCCTTCATATCAATAATTGCACCAACCGTTCTAAGGAAAGGTCTACCGAGAATAATCGGGCAAGAAGGATTGAAATCTATATCAAGAATGATAAAATCTACGGGCTCATAATTCCTATTTGCAACAATAAGAACATCATTAATTCTTCCCGTAGGTTTCTTAATAGTGGAATCCGCAAGATGCAAGTTTAGAGAGCAATCATCAAAATCACGGAAATCTAGCAAATAGCAAGCAAAACAAAATAAAATAAAATGACGCTCCAAGCAAAACACATATCACGTGGTGAATAAAAATATAGCTCCAAGTAAAGTTACCGATGAACGAAGACAAAAGAGGGGATGCCATCCAGGGCATCCCCAAGATTAGGCTCTTGGTTGTCCTTGGATATTACCTTGGGGTGCCTTGGGCATCCCCAAGCTTAGGCTCTTGCCACTCCTTATTCCATAGGCCATCGAATCTTTACCCAAAGCTTGAAAACTTCACAACACAAAACTCAACAGAAAACTTGTAAGCTCCGTTAGTATAAGAAAATAAATCACCACTTAGGTACTGTCGTGAACTCATTCTAAATTCATGCTGGTGTAATATATGTTGTATTCCAACTTCTCTATGGTTCATACCCTCCGATACTACTCATAGATTCATCAAAATAAGCAAACAACACAAGGAAAACAGAATCTGTCAAAAACAGAGCAGTATGTAGTAATCTGTATCGAACATATACTTATGTAACTCCAAAAATTCTGAAATAAATTGGCGGACCTGGGGAATTTGTCTATTAATCATCTTAAAAAAGAATCAACCTAAAATCACTCTCCAGTAAAAAAAATGGCAGCTAATTTCGTGAGCGCTAAAGTTTCTGTTTTTTACAGCAAGATCATAAAGACTTCACCCAAGTCTTCCCAAAGGTTCTACTTGGCACAACCACTAATCAAAACATAAAACCACATCTAACCAGAGGCTAGATAAATTATTTATTACTAAACAGGAGCAAAAAGTAAAGAACAAAAATAAAATTGCGTTGCCTCCCAAAAAGCGCTAACATTTAACGCCCCTAGCTAGGCATGATGATTTCAATGATGCTCACATAAAAGATAAGAATTGAAACATAAAGAGAGCATCATGAAGAATATGACTGGCACATTTAAGTCTAACCCACTTCCTATGCATATGGATTTTGTGATCAAACAACTTATGGGAACAATAATCAACTAGCATAGGAAGGCAAAACAAGCATAACTTCAAAACTTTAAGCACATAGAGAGGAAACTTGATATTATTGCAATTCCTACAAGCATATGCTCCTCCCTCATAATAATTTTCAGTAGTATCATGAATGAATTCAACAATATAACCATCACATAAAGCATTCTTTTCATGATCTGCAAGCATTGAATTTTTACTACTCTCCACATAAGCAAATGTATTATCATCAATAGTAGTGGGAGCAAACTCAACAAAATAATTATCATGTGAGGCATAATCCAATTGAAAACTAAAATCATGATGACAAGTTTCATTGTTATCATTATTCTTAATAGCATACAGGTCATCATAATAATCATCATAGATAGCAACTTTGTTCTCATAATCAACTGGAACTTCTTCCGAAATAGTAGATTCATCACTAAATAAAGTCATGACCTTTCCAAATCCACTTTCATCAATATAATCACCACAAATTGGAGGCATGCTTTCATCATAATAAATATTCTCATCAAAACTTGGGGGACTAAACATATTATCTTCATCAAACATAGCATCCCCAAGCTAGCTTGTGGCTTTGCATATCATTAGCATCATGGGTATTCAAAGAATTCATACTAACAACATTG